>OY101449.1:122750412-123379051 GCA_956483635.1 Panzeria rudis
GACAGACAGACGGATGGATGGACAGCATAGCGAAAGCATAGGGTCCTTTTAACCTTTAGTGTACGTAACCCTAAAAAGGCAAACTAAACTCGTTTACTTAATTGCATATTTTTTCTGCATTCTTTTATACGATAAAACAATTTTTGCTTAAAGTAACTGAATTATATTTTTCCAAATCGTTGCGATTCAAAGTTGCAGTTAAGGGTTAAGATTACAAGCTAAAAACTAGCGCACTTAAGTGAAAAAAGGATAAATGTCATTTTGACTATAGTGCTGCATTTAGTCTCGTATGTTGGCAGTTTACAGTGACTTAATGTTTAATGGCTTATTTCTGTGAAATTTTATGTTTTGAATCTCCTAGAAATGTAGTAATTAACCTGTGCATGTTAATGAACATAAAAAAAGAAAAAAATTCGTTAAGTTTATGCAGATTTTGTGGTGTTTCGTTTTTTTTTTTGTATGCAGGCGATACCTTCATATGTACCAGCAGTTTAGCTCCTAGCTTAACAGCTAAGCTAAACATTTAGTTTGAAAATGAGGTTGTTTTCGTGTTGTTGACAATCTAATTAGAATGTTAAATAAAACTGCTGCTACTGTGATTTTATTTATATCATGCCTGCAACATAATATGGCATACATACAATTATACATACATGAACAAACACATTGTCTATTTTAAAAACGTTGGAGGATTTTTAATGTTTTAATATCAGCCACATGAAAGCTGACATGTGTTTTCTTTGTGTTGATTTTTTTCTTGTTGTCTGTTTTGTTCTGTGTTAAATTTTTGTTGTCCGATGGTAAGCGGCTGATTTTTGCAACAAGTGATGCACGTTGAAGTTCAAAAGGTTCTAAATTTTTTTTTAATTTTTTTTACTGATGTTGGTTTCTATTAAGTATATCATTTAAGATGCTGTGTAAGTCAGCACTTAGCATTACGCCAGTGTAGTGTTTATTTTAGATTGACATAAATAATTAGGGCAAATAAACCCTTAAGAAAAATTTCTCAAGCTGATATTGAAAAAATTGTCAAGCAATTATTTTATTTGATCAAGGAATTGAGTTTTTTTTATTTTATTGTTTAATATGAAATTTATTAATTTTTTAGCATTTTTCTCGACTTTAAAACAATTGCTTAAATCAGGAAACCTCTTGTATATTTTTATCGAGTGTAATGTTGTATTGAATGCAATAGTGTAAAATTATTGTTGATAATTTTCAGTACACTTTTATTTCATATATTTTGATAAAGTCGTATTTATTACGATACTCAGAGACCATTTGTATGTACTCTCTAAGTGTGTTTGTATATATCTTGTTCTTCTTTTATCCATCAATACAATAGCGGAGTTCAGTATTTGATTCAAATGGTCTTGTGAAAGTGCAAATGCAAAATATCGTAGCTTTTTATGAAATCCAACAACAAAATACACCAAATTTTATAAAAAAACTACTATATTTTGCATTTGCACTTTCGCAAAACTAATTGCTTCAAATACTGAACTCCGCTAATATTACAAGCCGATACAAATTACACTAGGTGTTCACAAACATATAAACAAAAAAGTGTATTTGATACAAAAAAGACGATACAAATTGTTGTGAATTAAGTAAATGTTTTTTACGGAGGTGATAATTTATATTGAACATTTGATAAAAAGGGCTACGGAGGGGTGTAAAAATGTTGGAAACAGGGTTATGTAATACATGAATAGCCCTTAAGCACTTGGGTGCTCAATACGTCCCTGGTAATTGGTAGTGACTACATTCCGACTTCAACATCAAACTCTGTGTACACCATATATCACTTATGCGAGCAGTAATTGGAAAATATGTTTAGTTTTATATAAGGTAAATCTTCAATTTCTATGTGTGTGCAAAGTTTCATAAGAATCGGTTAAGTAGAGTAGTTGAAATATATTTTTTACTTTGCATGGACGTGTCACTACCCACTTATCTAATCATAATGTTGTATTTTTACAGGAAGTAATGCCCTCTTTTTTAGGGTCCCGTACACCAAAAGTGTAAAGGAACCCTTTTGTTTTCGCTACGCTGTCCGTTCGTCTGTCCGTCCGCCCGTCTGTCTGTCTATCCGTCTGTCTGCCATAGACTGTCTTCTCGAGAACCGTAACAAGTACGGACCGGAAATTTTTATAGAATATGTACAATTATGGCCGCTACAACAAAAAATATATGACGGTTAAAAATTAAAGGGTCTTCTAAAGCGAGCAACGAAATATGTTGAAATACTAAAATAATATACTTTACTGAATTTATTACTATAGTTTTGTATTGAGACGGTATCTCAATGTATGTACAAGGAAGCACAAAATTAACCATCCAATTTTGTTTTTGAATAACTTTTTTACTAAATAAACAAAAATGATTTTGAGCGAAGGAAATCTGTATTTGGACCTTTAGAATTTTTTCTTTTAAGTGGAAAAAATGATGTCTGCCAATTGGCTGCCGCCAGTGTTCATACGTATTTGTGCTCGTTTTATCGCATTTTCCATGAAAATCTGCATATGATACACGAAAATACGCGTGTGGTGCACAAAAATCCGCGTGTTGTGCACGAAAAGCCGTTACATATACTCAAAGCTACTGTGTGGTGCGGCGTTCACGCGGCAGGAGTTATTGGGCCTCATTTTTTGAGGAGGCGAACGGCATTACGTTTACTGCTACTGGCAACGCTACATGGCCATGATAAACGACTTCTTACTGCCGGAATTAAATGAGCGAAGCTTGGTCAACATGTGGTTTCAACAAAACAGTGCAACCGCACACACAGCAGGAGCCACAATGGATATTGTGAAGGAAGCGTTTCCAGGTGTAGTAGTCTCCCATTTTGATGATTTGGCATAGCCAGCAAGATCGCCCGATTTAACCATCTTTCTATGGCAACAAGCCTCAGACAATCTCATCTTTTAAGGAGAATATTCGACATGAATGC
The DNA here is from genome assembly GCA_956483635.1 of Panzeria rudis. Classification (NCBI taxonomy): domain Eukaryota; kingdom Metazoa; phylum Arthropoda; class Insecta; order Diptera; family Tachinidae; genus Panzeria; species Panzeria rudis. Next base: position 122,753,366 of record OY101449.1, read on the forward strand.
AAACAGTTATCACCGGATAAAACGAGCACAAATGTGTATCAACACGGGCGGCAGCCACTTGGCCGATATTATCTTTTCCACTTAACAGAAAAAATTCGAAAGGTCTAAATAAAGCTTTCCATCACTCAAATTCATTTTTGTTTATATAGTAAAAAATTTATTCAAAAACAAAATTTAATGATTAACTTTGCGCCACCTTGTGCAAAGATTTAATTTGTACAGACATGCATTGTTAGAGCCCAATGCTTAAGCAAAATTCATAAGAATCGGTAGAAACAGTAGAAAAAGCTGTCACAAGATTTGCCCTTAACAAACATACTAAAAGTTACGCAGTGGGACAGAACAAACATATTTAAAAATAAGTCAACAATTTCTAATCGGATAACTTGATCAGTATAAAATTTCTCATATACATTCACATATAGCGGAGAAGTATCTCGCACCTAAGAAAATGAGCTTCGCAAAATACTCAGGAGCGGAGATGAAAATCCCAATGTATGGTACTTCGGGCATTGACAATTTTTCAGCTCTTGTAATTTTTTGTCTCTCGAGCGATTCTGATAGTTATAAAAAAATTATGCCTGATTAAAATTATCTTTTGTAGTTAGTCTGTATACTAATTTAAAAATTAAAACTTCTCCATTTTTGAAAGCCTTGGTGTACTATTTTCAAGATATTAGATCAAAATAATAGCCGAAACTCTCAGTTTTGTTTTTGTTAGTTGCATAACAAAATTTTAGAATTAAAAAAAATTTATAGAAATATTCCTTTTGAGTTGGTAAATATAAACATTTTTAAACTGAAAATATGTATATTGAATTTTTCACAATTTTCATCTTCAGGAATATATAATTATTATATATGGATCATTATGTTTGAAGCGGACAACCCAAAATTTTTTTTCGTAATATTCCTTGATATTTAGCATAACTATAGTTCTAGTAGCTATAAATGTGCATGCAAAAGTTTTTTTTTGTATGATGTTTATTTGTAGAGTTATGGGTTGCGAAAATGTTGCCGTTTTTAAATATTTTTAATTATTATTTCGAGGTGGGGAAGAAAAATTAAACAAAAAAATTATAATTACAGGAAATCGCTTGATCTATTAAAAATAATATTTAATAAAAAAAAAATTTTCATGTTCAAAACCGGAAATGACAAATTGAAATTTATTACCAAAATATTTTGATTCTACCTCACTGCCCATTGCAAATTAAATAAAAGCGTTTAAAAAATGCAAATATTTAACACATTTTTAACGTCGAAAGTTCGATCCGAAACATAAATAAATGGATATTACAATACGTTTTAATTTAGCTACCTTTGCACCTTATGCATTTAAATTTCATTAAACATCCATCTACTTGTCTTAAGTGTAACCAACAGCTCAAACTTTTAAGTGTTGTTACGTTATTTGCTAACATTTTATTAAAGCATTAATTCCAGAGAAAAAAACTATAAACAAAAATTTACTTCTCGTAAAGTCACAAAAATTCCTCTCACATATCTATAATGATAAATCATGACTACAAACAATTGTTTGCTTTTGAGATGGCTGGTAGTTTCCTAACAACAAAACCCTATCTAACGGCAGCTTTAGCCAATAAAATAAATTTCATTTAAAAATGGGATCATTTCATGTGATTTAACTGGGCCAAATGGTATTCAGACCACACCACATATGGTATTTATTTTTTAAAGTATTTATGCTTACATATGTGAGAGGTGGAGTAGTTAACGATAAATAAATAAGAGGAAAATAAACAAACACCCGCTCTATAAAGGAAATGGACCAAAACAAATTTCACTTTAGTATTATCATTCAAGACCATGACTATTAGTTGGTTATAAACAGGCATAACTAGAGGTAAATATATATTCGAACATTTATTTTTGCTTACGTTATTAGCTGTTGTTAACGTTGTCGATGATGTTGTTGTTCTTGTTGTTATTTTGTACGACTTTTCTTTAATTTCATTTAGCCATAACTAGAAATGGACACATAAACATGAAGATTGTGGTAATATGTATCCTTGACTTTAGTTTAAAAAGTCCAACATTGATGGAAGCTATAACGCTTTTCATTGCAGGTTTTGAAGTGACAGTAGAGCTAATTTGGAATTCTTTTTTTGTATTTTTTATTTATTTTTGAATAACAAAACGCACACTAAAATTTATTTATAAATCTTTGAAAGTACTAGTTAGATTTGATTTGCATACCAATTGATACTACTAACATTGTCTGCGAAGAATATGATTGCTTGAAAATATATCAATGTTTTATTACAAATATTTTTGTAGGATATTCTAACCCGCAAGATTGCTGTTCTAAGGTTTTTATTTGCCAATTTTTCACGGAAGGGACAATAAGCCCACACAGACGAGATATAGAGCGTTAGAATTAGGGATGTAACGATACGCCGTTTTGCCGATCCGATACCGATACCGATATTTAAAAATAAATATCGCCGATACCGATTCCGATACCGATACGAATATTGAAATTGAGTTCAAGTTTAGATTAACAAAACTCAAGTACAATTTTTTTCTTATACAAAATTACAGTGTAAGAGATTATTAATATTTAAAATTGATATGAACCCAGTATAAAAAATTGGAAGTAATTTTTAAGGAGCTACATTTTCTTTGCTTCCAAAAAATCTGTATTAAAAATATGCAGATAATTAGTAAAAAAGCAAGAAAAATTTTTAATTCCTTTATAATTTTAAAAAATAATCTCCATGCTTTTTAAAAAATCGATTTTTAAAGGACATTTATCAATTAGTAGTCTTCTAAATAACTTAATGGCTTAATTATTAAAAGTCTTCTAAAAGTTTATATTTATTCACTTAAATTTACATGAAAATACAATTTTCAATGTAAATTCGCATTAAAAAAAATTGTGAAAATGGGTAATTTTTTATCCTTTTTCCTTGAGGAAAAATCATTATAGAACACGGAAAAAGAAATTTGTCCTAGCATCGCTTCCAATTGGGTGATTGGTAATCGAAGTTCAGAAGTTCTTGCAATGGCAAGGATATGTAAAACTAATTAGAAATTGTGCAAATTCGCAAAACTTCCGGATCGCGAATTCTACATTTTCATGACTTCTTTGGAGTGTCTTTTTTTTTTGCTGGAATAAGATTTAAAAAATAACAAATTGAATTTGAATTCATGGTAAAATTAACAAAAAATAAATAATTTCCGGATCGCGAATTCTTCATTTTCATGACTTCTTTGGAGTGTCTTTTTTTGCTGGAAGATTTATTTAAATATCAACGAATTGAATTTGAATTCATGGTAAAATTAACTCAAATAAATAATTTTTTTTACAAAATAACAGCATAAAATATTATTCATTTTTAAAATTGATATTAATAAGATTTAAACAATAACGAAATGAATTTAGTTCAGGGTGAAATTAACAAAAGATAAATAATTTGTCAGAAAAAAACTCTGAAATTTTCTTAAAAGTATCGTCGTATCGACAGTAAAATATCGCCGATACCGATGTATCGGAAAATCTGAAGTATCGCCGATATATCGGTATCGGTATCGGTATTCGTTACTTCCCTAGTTAGAATGTCCCACAAAAATGTTTCTCGTAGTGTATTAAATAAAAGTGCTGAACACTCGTTATACGTTAAATATAAGGATTTCAAGATTTTCTATTTGGATTCTACAGTATGTAGTACTCTAGAAAGAAGGCAACTTTAACTTTCCATAAAATGAGCGCAAACGAAAACTCTTAAAACACCGATACACGTGTATTTTTTGGTACCTTCTGGTAGAAAAAAATTCAACTTTGTTGCACAGTGTAAATACATTAAGAAAGTATATTTAGCATAAAAATTTGTTTTTGTTTAAATTTTATAAAATACTTTTTGTAAAATTATGTAAGTATGATTTTGGAGCTGGGCTGCAATTTTTATTTTACGCCAATACTAATACAAAATGATCTACTAATACATTCTTAGACTTAGGCTTTTGACAGTACACTTAGGTTTTTGAAGTTTTAGTTGACTATCTACGTATTTTATGTCTAGAACTTTCTGCTAAAAATATTGCAAAATTTTAATAGATTCTCCATAAATTTTGTTTCAACTTATGTATAAAATTAATTTTTCTTACAATTATCAATATGTCTACTCAATAAATATATCAATTTTAGAGCTTTCTCAGAGAAATTTCAGCGATTTACTATAACGAAAGGTAAATTGAGTAAAGAAAAATATCTTACACATGCAACATACAGTCAGTTGTATAAATACATTTTATGGTTGTCATTTACAATTGTCTTTTTATGGGTAGCAAGCACATCATGTCACACAGTCAGTCAGTTAGTCCAGTTAATAATATTCCAAAGTACAACTGCAGCTACACCTCATCACTTAGCAATGAAACATTCATACTCTCTACTCATACTCCTCGGTAAGTAGCAGCAGCGGACACCTTTACAGCCAGTCGTGCCATACTTGCCGATTTATCGGCACTTTGCCGATTTTTTGTTTCAAAATTATCAAAGTGCCGATTTGCGGATTTTTGCTACAAAAATACCGATTTTTTGGGCAGCACTGGGATAAAATAAATACACTGTTACATTAAAAAGAGACAGCTGTTAATCAGTCAGTCCCTTTACTAAAATGATAAACGGTTAGGTTTATTTAAAATTAGCCAGTACTAATTTTTTCTGACATGTCTAACGTCAGTTAAAATCTGAGAGTTTACCAGACAATCAACCAAGTTGTATACAATTCCCTTTAGTCGGCTGTTTTCTGGCACGATGTTTCTACAAATTTTCTGATATATTATCCGATTAATTTCCTTTAAGACATTTAACAGAAATGTCTGCACATTTTCTGATCTACGTCTTACGAGTTTTAGCAGCCACTTCTGCACATTGTCTGATTTTAGTTTTTGTAATAGTTCTCATTTATCTCTTCAGAGTTTGCGTACAAATGTTTGAGTTTTTAAACTTATAAAATACAGGTAAATGTTTTCTGATGCGCTGCCATTGGCAGCAGAAAAATGTATGCTAGAAGAATAGTCAAAAAGGGCTTACAACATTCTGATTCTATTTGAGAATTTTGTACGACATTTCTGATAAATTGAAAATTTTAGCTCCGAATTTTGTCAGATATTTTCCGATGTTTTGTCAGAAATTTTTCCGACATTGTGCAGACATATGGAAAATTCCTTTTGAATTTCCCCAGAAAATTCTTCACAGTTTCTACAGAATTCTTTGATACATTTCGGCAAAGTTTTTAGAAGTTTCTCAGGCAAAGAGTCCCGATTTCTTGTCAACCATTCAATTGAAATTTTTTTGTTAAATGTTATTTTTATTGATTTTTATGCTTTTTAATATGTTATAAACATTAGTTAATGCTGAATTGTTCTGTATTGTTATTTTTTGTTAATAAAAATATGGTTTATTGTATTTAAAGTAGGTATTTTGAATTTGCCGATTTTTTCAAGTTGAAGTGCCGATAATGCCGATTTCATTTGGAAAATATGCCGATTTTTTGTCAAAATCATCTGGCATCCCTGCTTACAGCATATTCTTCGGTGGTGGTGAATTTTTTAGTAAATAAAATTTTTCCTTGTCGCGTCTTGTCGACACTTGGCCGACAACTGTGTGTTGATGACGATGACGAGGATGCTGATGATGATGATGATGACGGTGTTCTTGCTGCTTTCGTCTGCAATGGCAATGACAACGGCTACGACAGTTATTCCGTCAAGTTACACTTAAACGCATACTTTGGTGTCACTTTAAGTTTTGTTGGATTTTAGCCGAGCACTTTTATAGTGGCTGCCATGTGTTTGTGATTGGCTAATATTACGGTAGTAATTGTTGTTGACATGTTAAATGACATGTTGCTATGTGTGATCTGCAATCATTTTTGGTATTTTTGCTTTTCAGAAAACTATATATACTTGAGGTGTGTGCAGAGGTTTTTTTAAATTTTCGGACGTAATCTTGTTGTTCAAAGTTTTAGTACTTTTTATTGTCTTCTTTTTGTTTGGTTTATCATTGAATTTTTGCAAATTACTGTCAATGTGAAGATCATTGCTTAAAAAGGTTTTAAAATATTTTCATAAATGTTTTGAAGTATTTTTATTTGTCTTCATGCTGCAAACAATTATTCTTTTGTTGAATTTCAGGTGAATCGGATTTCATTTTTAAGATCTCTAAAGATAATCTAAAAACAGGATTGTCTAGGCTGCGGTTCCCTTGGGAAGTTTTGCAGAAGAGTTTTTTTCTAAAATAAGTATAAAATTGGTAAAGTAAGATCGCGATGATTCATACCACGATAAATCGTAAATCTCGATAAAAAACTGGCCGCACCGTGAAAAGATCGCGTAAATTCGTAAAAGTTCCATACATTTTGGTGATGTCGATAATGTTTATTTTTCTTTCAATACAAGATCATTTTAACCTCTTATAAATCCTAATTTGATGCTAATAACGTCTTATAAGTCGTAAAAACAACCAGCAATAGAAAACTGACTGGACAACATACGACACAAGCCTTAAATACCAGCATATCATAAAATTTTGTATGAACTAGTTCTTAATTTTGTAAACATGTAAATTTACGTACTTAATACGTGTTTAAATATGAATACGTTTTTGTGTTACTGATTTTTTACTGAAATATTGTTTTTTTTTGGGGTTTCCCCCCAATAAACAGTAATCCCGTTAAATCGTTATTCATAAAAAATTACTGATCCCCTTAGATGACGAATTATCAAGATTATGCTGTATATTTAATTTATATTATTTTAATAAATAATATGTTCTTTGTAGTTTGGCCCCCCCACTATTATGGAATGTACGTAACTGCGCTGCACTAGAGAATCCTTTGTAATATAAACATTTTTATGAACTATAAATTAATTTTTTTTCATTACATTTTATGGTTTTGTTTTTTCTCCAAGCACTCTTATAACCGCAGAACACAATTTGAAAACATCAGACTCCAAAATAAATTCAGTAGCAACATCAGTACTCTAGATAAGAGCGGTTCATACTTCATACTAAACACTCAAATACAAAAATACAGACAGCAACAGCAAAAGAAAAAAATAAAAGAAACGTAAAATGTACCTATTCAACACCCATAATATATAACAATTTAATGACTTAAATAGGGAGTTTAAGGAAAAATGTTAAATTAAACTTGAAAACTTTTATATAATACATACTAACAAAGCAGGTAACGCTTTTATTAAAGAGACGATTTATCGCGTTATTCGTAGAGATAACTTGTAAAACTATGGACCGATTTCAGTAGCCTCTAAATTTATGTGAAAATAATTAAATGATATTAAAAATGCTAAAAATATTGCTTGGAAAAATTTCTAATCACTCGCGCTCAGCCTTCTCTCGCGTGACAATTTTGTAGCACTCCTTTTTAATTTGTTTTACGGAGCACTGAATAAAGATGTGTTTTAAATAGGATTTAGTTAGTTTGAAGTGTATTACTTTGGCTTTTTAGTTTATTATTTGAATTAATATAAATTCAAATTATTATTAAGAGTGGAATGTTCCAATATTCAACAAGAAGGCTGATGAGACGGTGTAGCGGCCTATTGAAATCAGTAGTACTGACGCGTTCTGCTAATCTCATTGAATATTCGAAAATTCCACTCTTAATAATAATTTGAATTTACATTAATTCAAATAATGAACTAAAAAGCCGAAATAATGAATTTCAGATTTATACCAATTCAGGGGCCGAATTACCGCACAAGAGATCGAGTAAAATTGTTCGAAAATGTTCTTTTTGGGAGTACGGCATACGATAATCGAGTACCTGCTGCTTAAATTCCATTCGTTAGCAATCTTTAACTATCGAATGCGGTAATCCATCCATTCGATACGTGACGAAATTTTATTCGATGCGAAAGCATACTCGATAACGATTGTGACAATTCGGCAGCAGTTCAAAAAAAAATATAATAATAGTAAATAAATAAATTACGTAAAAAAGATTTCGTTAGATTTTCGATTTCTTCCCCATACAGTAAATATTTTTATTTTAGTACATTATAGTTCCCTAGAAAAATGAGTTTTTTGAAAAAGTCGCAACTATTCGCTGCTAAAATATTTCAATTTAGGAAAACAATTGATTGTCTTAGAGGACTGTGAAGTCCAACTGGAAAAAACTTTATAGTACTATTAGTTTAACTTAAGGTCGCTTCAATGATTTTGATTTAATGGATCTAATATACGACAACAACTAACCAACTTTTGACATTATCTTCCATTGATTAAATTTTAAAATTTTGTAAGTCCTTATTGTTGAAACCTTCATCTGAAATTTATACTTTATTCTCTACATACAGTCTCTATTTTTTAACTAATTTAGAAACCGCATGGAAACCAAATTATAACGCAACAGTAAAGCATCGTGGCGGAAAAATGTAAGTAGGGATGTTTAATCTGTAATGATTTTGATATCGTAAAGCTAAAATAATTGGAAATTCTCAATATTAACTTTTTTATTTTTGGTCAAAAAAATCTCTCTGTCAGTTGTCAAAGACGATTTGCTCCCTCCCAACGAATGAAGGCTAGGTCGCGTTAGTAAAATATATCTCGGTAATGATGTGTCGCAGATACGAGAACGCAGAACGGAATAATTACTAGACCAATCAGCAAGCTTTGCGTCCTACCCATAAGCTCTTTAGAAATTAATTAACCGTAGATTGATCCTAAAAAAAATTGGAATTCTATCCTTTGGTGCATTTTTGTTCCATATGTAAGTTTCAAGAAAAACTATTTATTTTTCTTAATTTTAGTTATAAGTACAAACAAAAAACATTTTATTTATGGCTTTTTAGACCTTCTGTAAAGTCGAGAGCGAAATACACGGGAGCACTGATGATGAAAGTTTAGCGTTTTCCGAAAGTGCCGCTACTCTGTTCTTGTGTGAATATCAATAATGCCCAGTTCTTTCTGAACTGAACGTTACGAACCTTAGCCTAATAATCAGTTTGGATTCACAAGCAAATACGTTAGAAATAATCCTATTATTACACTTTTTTTGTTTTCAAAAACTAATAAAAAAATTAATAGAACAAAAAGTGTACATTTGTGTAATGTGTAGTTATATTGGGAATAAAATAAGCCATAAATCATCAAAATCGGTCTAAAAATGTCGGTTTTATTCGAAATTAAGTGAGGGAATTTGATTGACAAAAATTGCGATTTTCATACAGCAACCATAAACACACAAATTAAAATTTTCCTGTTGTATAGAAATTGTGATTTTTATCACTTAATTCTGAAAAAAACCGTAATTTGTCTATCGATTTTTGATAATTTATGGCTTATTTTTTATTAATCTCTCTGATAATCAATGATGCCAATTTATTTATTTTCTAGCTATATTTAGCAATTTTTCGTCCGCTTTAGCCACAAGAAAAGTTGGTTTAGCTATTATCTATTTTTTTAGTCACATTTATTTTAATCTAGCTTTTTTTGCAAATTTTTTGATACAGGAAATTTGTTTCCTATTTTAATAAAAAATTTAGAATCGTAACAAAGGAACAGTTTTTACTACCAAAAAATACAACAGAGTAATATGCTATTTTTTCCACAAGCATGAGAAAAAAACAAACTTTGGGAAAACGTCAAACTATTTTTCATAGATGCAAAAAGGTGTTTTGCTTTGTTTATATTCGTATTCGTTCATCGATTCAGAAGTTATACTCAACAAACTTTTTAAAAATTGGCAAAAATCACCGAAATTGTTTCGTTTATAAAATTCAAAATCTTCGCTGAGCGCAGTAATGACTAATGGCAATCGATAGGGGCAAAAATTAAATTCAGTAAGGGGGATTGACACCCAGAAAAATTTTCAGAAATCGCGTAAAGAAATTTTGGCTAATAAAATGAAAAAACTTTATGTAAACGCAAGCAATAAGGGCTAATGGCAATCGATAGGGGGCCAAAATATAACTGAGAAACAGTGGTTGCTGCTTTCTGAAATACTTGCATTCAGAAGTTGTACCCAGCAAACGTTTGGAAATTGGCAAACATCGCCGAAAAGTGCATCGTTTATAAAAATAAAAATCATTGGTAAGCGCAATAATGGCTAATGGCAATCGATAGCTGGTAAACATACAATTCAGAAACAGAGTGTTTCACTTCCTAAAATACTGGCATTCATAAGTTATACACAACAAAATCTTTGAATATTGGCGAATATCACTGAAAAAGTTTTTGCTTATAATAAGAAAAAAAGCTTCGGTCATCGCAATAATGGCAATCGATATTGATTTATTTACTTTAAAATTTTATTCTAATTTGATGTAAAAAGTAATATATGAATTACTTTCTTGTTTTTGTTTCATACTAATGATTTTTGCATTCGATCTCGATTAGCCACTTTTTTTAGCAAGCTGGCAGCCATTTTTTAGCCATTTCTTTTTACTACATTTAGCCATTATTGGTGAAAGAGTTCTCTCATTCCTGCTGATAATTGAAAAAATTGTGAAATTTTTGCCATCTTCATATTTTCATGAGCTTTTGAAAATGAAAAAAAAATATGTAATTTTGCAAGAAAGAAAAACTTTTCCCCGTTAACACCGAAACAGTTGGAAATATGAAAAAATTGTATATGATCAGCTGATTGCGCTTCTCTTGGAGCTTTATTTATATAAATCTCAGCAAACCGTTCTCGAGATATGACGAAATATTAATATATTAATAGAGGACAGCCACGCAAGAGCAGCTGCCATATTAGTCATGTCGATAAAAAAATCTGTGCCTGATAGAAACAAACTGAAGAGGGATCTAAATTAAGCGCAGCCAGGTTATAACTTATTTTCTTCTGAAAGGTGATTTAATCTTATATATTGTAACCTATGTTTGAATAAAATTGGTCCAGCCATTTTTAATATAATGTTATTAGTTAAATCTCACATATACTTGAAAATTTATACGTATTTGTATTTACAAACTCTAGGCTTTGAACTTGCTAAAAAATAGTCAATGCAACATCTTACAAAAGAAGTTTCGTAGTAATTTTTTTCGTAAAATATATAAAACTTCCTAGTATTTGTAGGTATTTGTAGGTACCGCTACGTATACTTTATATTTAATTCAGCATAATTATATGTAACGTATACGCATAGTTTTTTGTAATAAGTTGAATCCTGGTAATAGTTTTTTGAATTTAATAAATTTCTCCGAAATAATTAAGTTTATCTCTTGCTGAGAGCTTTCACTGTTTATATAATATTTTTTTGTAGAGCTTCAGTCCATTTAAACAAATGTACAATGTACTTGTTCCAGTATTTGCTGTCTTCATAGGACAATCTTGCTTTGCTTTATCTATATTATAGAAAATTTTTTAAATAGATACTTCATATAAAATATACGTATAACAACAGAGTATTTTCCATAGTTTTTAACTTTCGTTTATACCTCAGCTCGACCATATAATCTACATGACTTCAATACACATAAATTTTAAAACTATTTAATTTCAAATGCGACTGTCTTGTGTCTATTATTGTCGTTTGTACAAATGTTGATTTTCAATGTTTTCTCAATGAAATTCAAGCATCAGTTAATATAAACTTAAATGAAAACCAATATGGTTCTTAAGTATAGATCATCCATATTTGGTAACGCATGAATTTTCACGATCATCATCATCATCATGATCGCACTGCAGTCGTCATTGTTATATTGCAGTAAAGAGTGCTGAAAATTTAAACAAATGAAAAAATTTTAAACATTGAAACTTTCGTTATCCTTACAAACAGTTGTAGAAAGCAACGACTAATGGCTGCACATTCAATCAGACAAATCCACATATCGACAGACAAATTTCTCCATATGTGGTTCAGTCATGGATATTTCAGTACTGACTCTTTTTTATTGGCCTTTGTTTTCTTATTTCTATTATATTTATTTGTCAAACTCATGGTCTTGGAAATTTACTTATTCTGTTATTTAGTAAGTGTTATATTTACATTTTCATTTTCATTTGTATGTATTTGGCTTAAGCTACATTGCTTTCCCTGTTTTTTTGTGTAATGTGCATAAAACGTTATAGCTATAATATTAGACGTTTTCGAAGTATAAAAAGGTTGAAATCATGGCTTTCACAAGGGTATCTGTGTACCATCTTGCAAAAAATTTATATTTTGGTATATAACTAGTTTTTATATAAACATAAGAGTTAAACCACCTGAAATCAGCCAGAGGGTCCATTAAGGTGATTCGAAACAGAAACTTGAGCCAGTCACCCCCTAGGATTAAACATTAGTTAAAACCAATTCCAAACATGTTTTTTTTTAATTTTTTGCCACTCCCCAGCATACCGCCCTTTTAGTTTTTTGTACAATTAGTCGCCATTTGTAGTCCAATCATAACATAATGCATATCGTTGTTTATGGCTTGACAATCACTACACTTTTGCTTTAGAGAATTTGTAATTCGGCATCAAATTCAGGGCGCCACTTATGACATCTCGGATCCTTCCCCCCTAATCTCAATATTATACCTTTTGATATTTTGAATTGCCACGCCCCAAAGGTAAACCCATTTTTTCATATATATACTACATTAAACCAATTCAAATAAAATAAAATAAAAAATTTCACCGTAGAATGAATCAATCAATGACGTTTCTAAAACTGTAAAATTTTTTTTTGCCTCTTCCAAAAATACAGTTGTTTTTGTGTTTTAAAATTCGATCCGCCTTTTAAACTCCGATCTTATCATGTCGCATATCGTTGTTTATAGTGACTTTTTAGTCTGGCATTGAATTCGGGGCACCACTTTTTTGCACGTGACAATAACGTCCTTCTAAAACTGTGTATGTCTAGCTTTTAATATACTCAATTTTATGCCACGCCCAAGATTTAAGTTCATTTTTCTTTTACTCATACATATTACATCGATTGCGTATATTAAAACCAGCAAAGTGCTGTATTTTGGAGCGTAGCAACACATTTTGTTACAGTTCTAGAAACATTATTGATATACCATTCATTCTAAGGGGTGACTGGTGAAAATTGTTTTGTTTTATATATTGATCGACCTGGCTTAAAATCAATATATATATATATATATATATATATATATATATATATATATATATATATATATATATATATATATATATATATATATATATATATATATATATATATATATATATATATATATATATATATATATATATATATATATATATATATATATATATATATATATATATATATATATATATATATATATATATATATATATATATATATATATATATATATATATATATATATATATATATATATATATATATATGGGAAAATAAAAAAGAAGCTTACTATTGGGGCGTGGCATAAAAGTGGGTATATTAAAAACTAGATATACAAAGTTTTATAAGGGCTTTCTTGCTACGTGTAAAATAAGTGGATAAGGAAGGGAAAGGTTCCGAGATGGCATAAGTGGCGCCCAGAATTTGATGTTGGATGAAAAAGTATAAATGAAGCCATATTCAAGCCATGAATAACGATATGCAATATGTTATGATCGGACCACAAATGGCAACACAATGTACAAAAACAAACAAAGGCGGTATCCAGGGGCGTGGCCAAAAATTAAAAAATATATATTTGGGATTTTTTTCCAACTAATCTTTAATCCTGGCTCAACTTTTTTATTTTTGTATGGAGGTCGAACCACTTTAGAGTCCATCCATCCATCTTCGGTTTTGATAAGACTTTGTGTGGAATATATTTAGTATATTAAAATAAAAAATATTATGTTAAATATTATAGTTTTGAAAATCCAAAAGTGGGCCCCTCATAATGTCATTTAGACCGTGAAATTAAATAGGCTTCTATTCCTAATTATACTGAAGTGTAAAAAAAGGACTCGATAAGTGAAGTCTTTCGGTCGTTATCGTGACCGCATACAGGACCCGTACATACAGACATACGGACGTCCAAGACAGAACTTTTTAAAATAGTTTTTTAATTAGTTTAAATAATAAAAATGACATTAAAAATGTCATGATCTTTTTGTCCCTCTTTTTATATAAGGTACAAAAACCTATCCTTCAGTGGCGATATGGTGGGATAAAATATTTTACATTAATGTTCTTCGTGATATTTTACATAAATACCTAAAAGTCCTGAACACATCTTATACCTTAACCGTATGACTTACAAGATTTCCTATGTACGAAATTAACCCTTAAACAGTTTTTAGGTTTTTAAGGATCTCTGGCATTCAAGTTGAGTCTGGAGCTTCGGTGTCTTAAGTTTGCTACAGTAAAATTTTATGCCAAATATTTTTGTAGAATATTTCAACTCGCTATATTCCACGAAAACATTTTACATAATAATGCGGAGCACGTTAAACGTAAAGCTTACAATATTTTTAATGATTTCTGTCGCTAAAGTTGAGGATGAACTTTGGCTGTCTTTTTTTGAACACCGATAATTTTGTAGAACAACTTGACCCGCTATATAGCCGCTGAATGAAACTTTCTTGAAGAGACAGAAACACCCGTAAAATGAAAAGTTAGACGATTAAAGTGTTTTACACAAATATTTCCCATGGTGTGTTAAATAAAAGTGCTGACCACATCTTTTAACTTAAGCGTAAGGCTGACAAGATTTCCTATACCGAGTCAATATAACCATCTCCAAAAAAAAGAGGGGGGGGGGGGGGGCGGGGACTTTAATTCCCACTAAAATCAATCGCATATGTAAACTTTCAATACACCATGCTTTTTTGTGTTATGTTATTAAAGTTATCCTAGAGAAAAAATTCTCTAAGCAAATTACTTGAATAGCGTATATTGGAAACTTATTTGACAGAAAAAATTATCTTTAGTTTTTGCTCAATTAATCTATGTTTAATTAAGTTATTATTTGAATTAACTATTTTCTTAATTAAAAATTAGCAAACAACTAAGAAATTTCCTACTAGCTTATTAATAGCTTTTTAATTGATATTTTATTAAAATATTAATTAATTCAATCAACTACTTGATTGATTCAAATAATTACTTGATTAGATATTTGAATAAGAGTATCTTATACATATAAAAAAATATAATAACTACCATAAGATGTTGACGTAAAACCACCACCTTTTTTCTTCTATTGATATTTTATACTGAGTTAAGACTCTTAACTTTTGTCAGTTAAGAAATCCATTGGATAACAATAGAATTATTTTTGAGGCAAAATGGAAAATAAAATCCAAATTAAATCTTTAAGAAATTTTTTATTTGAGATATTGGCATAATATTATTTTAAATGAAATTTATTTTCTGATGGTTAAACATTTCTAATTCTATAAAGGGTAGAAAAATAAGATAGATTCATATCGAATAAAAACTATTTGTTGGGTTTTGTATAAGTTTCAAAGTCTACTATGCTAGTTTTTGGAAAATCATTTATTTGTAAATTCTCAAATGGTTTTTGGAAATCTGTACATAAAATAAGAGGTTTGTAACGGTTCAAAAATAATGATGGAAGTCTACTAACGATTTGGTTAAGCACCAATGATATGCATATAGGCAATGCTTAAACATCAGCAAATAAATTTCATTTAAAATAAAATTATGACAATATTTTAAGTAATAAATTTCTTAAAAAATATATTCTTAAAACAAATATCACCCTTCAATTTACTTTTGTGATTTTCTCTCCTATTTATTCGACTTGTTAACACTTTTAGGCTTTTTACTATTATTATTCTTGTATTACTATTATTAAAATTTATTAAAAAATTTATTTATCACCTTGCCAAGATAAAACATTAAAAACGTGTTAACAACTTTTACAATGCTTGGAATAATTAATTTTCGAAAATTTGCTAGAAAACGCAATAAAAAAATAAAAACAATAATAAAATGGAACGTCACAAAAAATTTATAAGCAAATGAAAGCACTTCACTTGGTGTATAATGAAAGCACTTCAATTGGTGTTGAAATTGATAGACACTCTGACTCTAAAGCATTTAATGGTATGTAAAATTATTCTTACGTTTAAAATTGATTTATTTATAAGAGGTGGTTATAGTGAATTTTTGACGACATTCCCTTTAGTCAAATAAGATCATGATAGTGCATTTTTGTTTTTAGACATATATAATAGAGGAAAAATATTCGAAAGAGTTAAAAAAAAACAAACTATAGATAACGTGAGCGTACAAAGCAATACAATTTCTTTTTAAAATAATTTGTTTAGTGGTAAGGCTTGTAATAATTAAATATTCATTGAACTCAATTGGAACAATATCATATATTCCAAATTGAATATCCTTAATTGGCTTAAGAAAAATCTATAATATCACTCAAGCTTAGACTGAAGGAAGCCAAAGTGATGTTAGGATCTATGTTATATATTCCAAGATTATTATTGTTAACAGACCCTTAAAATATAATAAACAAACTTGCTTCATTAAATTTTCAATACTACCACGTCCCGATTGGAAAACCTTATATTAAAAGCGACAAAAGCAAAATAGCAAATTTAACTTTATACATAATTTTTTTAAATACAGGTCTTATAAAGAGAGTAAAATAGTTTCAACCCATTTGTAAACATCCCAACCTAAAGTGTGGGTTTTTGGAAACACCTTCCTCTTATTTAACAGCCGCAGCAACAAAAGCAGTCAAGAAAATAAGGTTGGATATTGAACGAAAACTTGTGTAAAGTTGTAAATAATTGATTACACTGCATTTACTATGGATTTCTAGTTATTGTTGTTAACAGTTAACAAAATTTATATTCAGCTAAACGGAACCTAAGTGCAGTTTTTTTGTTCTTCATCAAATAAATTTAGAATTTGTTTAACAAAAACTTTATACTCATGCACACAAATAGTACGTACATTAATGTTCGTATCCATTTATAAGTCACACTCCAGGAGGCATGCAATTCAATTCAAACAACTCAACTCTTTTCATTTCATACATATTCATTGAATCGTTAAAGACATCATCTATTAATCAATCAAGTGCAATGTAATTTATTTGACTGTCTATGTATTTTTCTTTAACCATTATTCGATTATAATTTCTATAACTTAAAATACAATTAATCTTAAAGTAATAAACTTTTAAGAGCTTCAAATCAACATACATGTAGGTCTTGTTTTGTAAATAAAAAAATACCGTATGTATTTAGGAAAAAATGTAGGGTTGTTATAAAAAAAGAGAAATTTCTTTTAGTTACTTTTTTAACAATGGGCGTTTGTCAAATTTTGTTCATAAAATGGAATTATACAAATGATACTAGTATTTGATTATTATTGATTCATACTGTATGTTTATGTGACAGGAAAAAACTTAAAGAATTGCTTGTTTTGTGCACTTTTTCTAAATGAGAAAGTGCCTCATTTTTATGTGTTTTTAAATTTTAAGATTCAGACGATAAAATTTACTTTAAAATGATAAACATTAAACGAATTTGTACAAATTACACGGTGGTAGTCGAAAATCGGGCAAAAGTTCTGACGTTGATGTTATATTATTTTGGGACAAGGAATCGAGTGACGTTCACCGTTTTGTAAGATTGGCTCTAGTTTTCGAGATATTGGTATTTTAATATATATATATATATATATTTTTTGGATACCCTATTATTCATTTATGATCGATCTTACATGCAAATTGTGTGCACAGAAAATGCTTATATCCTTCCCTATGTTTACATAATATAAAACACAACAAAGCAATACATCATTCAGTTTATTAATTTTTCCAGCCATTTTCGATATTTTTTTTAATTTTGACAGTTTTCTTATATATTCTTACTCTTATTAGACTGAATTTAGATTATGAAATTTTTTTCAAGTCTGTTGTAAAGTTGCTACGTATTTCACCGTCTGTTTAAACGTTGAAATTTTCTAGCAATCGTCTTGAAATTTTTTTGATAGTTCTCTTTTGAAATAAAGTCTGTGCGTTCGTTGTAAAAACAAATGCATGTATATTTTTAATTAAATATTAAAAATAATTTACAGCGAATAAAATGTATACAAAACACTATTTAAAAAAATAAAATTTAAGCAATTTAAACAACGAAAGAAATGAAGAAGAAGCAAGTGTCAAAAAAATCCCCTAAAAATTTAAGTCACGCCATTACGGAAATTTTTACTCAAAATCAAGTTCATGATAAAACATACTTACTGCTTGCTATATATAAAATACTCCAACATGATATTCGAATATAAAATATTCGAATATGACATATAAAATATTCGAATAAAAGTTCGGAAAGAACCATACAAAAATATCTGAAATGGTTATTTGAGCAACCGGTGACAATTCCTTTTGCAATTAACATGATTAGGAGCAAAAGCTTCAGTAAGAAAAAAGTGATCAAAAGTTGAAAAATAACGTCAAAAATAGCTCAAAGAATAGTAAAATAGATACTTAATATTATTATCGTATCTTATATAATGTAAACTTAAAAATATATCCGTCCTGTCTTCACATTATGTGCATGTAAGGTCAACTTTTAACGAATAATAGGGTGTACAAAGAAAAAAAAAATATACCAATATCTCGCAAACTGGAGCCAATCTGAAAAACAAACGATGAACCCATATCGATTCCTTGGTCCCTAATTATATAAGATCAACTTTAGAAGATTTGCTCGAATAAAAATTCGAAATCCGTACACAGTGTTAGTATTGCATACTTTAAGCATTTTAAAAATTTTAATCTAATATTAAACCTAGCACGGCTCTGAGGAAAAAACATTTTTAGTACCAGATACCAATACCGATATCCTGAGCACAGAGATCGTGAAACTATTTAAAATATTAAGTACCGCATTTCGGGATTTTTAAGAAAATTTGATATTTTATCATGGTCTTTTAGATTCAATTGTAAATTACAATGTTATAAAACTTTTCAATATTATATTCAGACATTTCAAGATATTCAATCAACTAGAAAATTCCCTGCGGAAAATTTGGTGACAAATGATCAAAAAGTACTCATCCTATGACTTGAGAAAATGAGACTGGTACCAAAAATAAGGAGTAGTGAATGGTGAAAAAAGACATATTGTGTAAATGGTGACATATTAACCATTTTCAGTCAATTTATTTGGGACTCCGGCTAGTATTGTAGTAAACGGCACTGAACAAATTCAATGCACCTGGATCTAAGGCCTATCACATAGTATCTATATAATATTAATTGTCTCCCTTCAATGAGGGCTTAACTGGTATTTATAACATTGAACTCTAAGTTCCCCTGTGATCGAGTTGGTAGTGTACTAGCCTGTCATGCCGGAGGTTGCCGGTTCGAATCCTAGCAAAGACACCGCTTAAAAATAAAATAAAATTTCTACTTGGATTTGTAACAATAAAAAAATAAATTAATCGATAATTACAGCTGAATTTTGGAATAATATTTATATATAATCTATATTATTCTACACCGATTGGGACTCTACCAGATAGTTCAGAGACAAGTTACAAGGTGCATACAAAGTATCAATTAACCCCATCCTAGGCCATCCTTATGTAAAAGTGGCTGGTCCGCTTCATAGGTAGTGTTAGAACTCGGACTGGTCCCTACCACCTGGGGACCGGTCACGTGACTTGTTTTGTGTCAGTTCCATTTATCGTAGGGTTTGTACGCACATCCGGTGCTCACCACGCTATATATCCATCCGTGCATAGTTAAGGCATAAATTACCCATTAGGTATTTTAACCTAGGCGCTAAATTAATATTTGCTTACAATCTTTACCTTTTAGTCAAAATTGTCAAATATTTTTACACTACAGATAATTATGCACGGATAGATATCTATTCGATAAAACTACGAGCATGATTCTGACAGAAGACACGACAAATTTTATATGGGTGATTTTTTTCTAACTGGCATTTTTCATATCCCGCACTGTCCTGTCTTAATGGTCATAATTATCTATATATATGACGCGCAAAATAGAAAGGGACCTAAGGGTAAAAACCGGTTTTGTTCAGGAGAGCCATTTTAAAGATTTAAATACGTGTATCTTTAGTGTACCATCACTGAGCATGTTGGTGTTGGTCTCATTTGAAAGCGATACATCTCATGACGTTAGGAACGTGTTGGTCAACCTTGAAAAAGCACGTAGGTCGTCCTAACCTTTTGTTTTGTGTATTTGGTTTTTAGTGTTTTCTACCTAGCGCGCTGTTTCCATGAGTTTGATATCATTTTTGCTCGCGTTTTTTCGAATCCAGGTTTATTTTCTGGAAATATTAATTGTGAATTATAATAAATACTCATTTATAATTCTTTTAAATCGTGAATATCACTCTGTTGGTACGAAAATTTTTTCACATAACCTTATTATGTTATTCGCGAAAATAATTTAAAACTAATAACATTCTTACTGACTGTTTTAGGATGAAATGGTGGACGAATTCGAAGAAGTAGATTTACTTTATCGCGTCTTCAATTTCATAAAACGCGCATATCTCTGGGAGGGAACATTTTTGGGGCATGGGATCGGTCTCATTCGATGCTCAGATGTTGTCCACATCAAAAAAAAGTGAGAATTGATTTTTTTTACCCTTAGGTCCCTTTCTCTATGCGCTGTCACATATGTATTCATGAATGTTGTGTTTTTCTTCCGACGGGGTTTGCTTAAGTTTGGAACGATTTTCCGTCATACCACGTCAAATTTGGTTTGTAAACAGACCGGTTTCTGCTATGTACCATCTTCAGTGTTCTGCTAAATACTCATTCAGTAGAACACTGAAGATGGCATATAGCCGAAACCGGTCTGTTTACAAACCAAGTTTGACGTGGGATGACGGAAAATCGTTCCAAATATTAATGAATGTTTTATATAAATTGGTAAACATGTTCCGTAAAATTTTTTTGAAACTGGAAATTGAAGTCGAAAGAAAACTTGCAATATCTCACTGAAATGTCAGATCCGTGGCATGTCCTTACCTAGAGTTTATATGCAAA
This sequence comes from Panzeria rudis, assembly GCA_956483635.1. Classification (NCBI taxonomy): domain Eukaryota; kingdom Metazoa; phylum Arthropoda; class Insecta; order Diptera; family Tachinidae; genus Panzeria; species Panzeria rudis. The sequence continues at coordinate 122,774,335 of OY101449.1, forward strand.
TTGGTTATTTTCTTCGTCCCAACAAATAATTAAAGAAGTTTTCTTTCATATTCTATTGTATATAATAAGACTTAATAGACACAGAAGTTAAATGGTGCTCTAATAGTTTTTGTACACGGATCTTACCAAAACTTGTTAATTCTGCTTTGAGCAGCTCCTGTGCCTTTTACCGCGAGATTATTAAACTTGGTCAACTAAGTAATATACCATGGATAGGAAACAGTGCAACGAGCTTGTGTTATATAAAAACTAAATTTTAAATGGTTTGTCATAAATTAATATGTCAGCTCCATGCGATTGGTTAACTAATTAACCTGTTATTATTTTTTTTATCACAAATAACGCATTTCTGAAATTTTACAAAGCTTTATCACATGTTAGTTGGATATTGCCAAATTCACAGCCAAGTAATTACAGTTGGCATTTAAGTTTAAAATTATAAAAATACTCTTACATATGTAAAAATTTTTTATCAATGAGGCTAGTATACATTATATCATAGCTAGTGTGACATTTGCAACATTAAAAAATGGTATAAAAATTGTTTTTTAGAAAATGGTACCATTAAAAATGGAGTTTGAAATTTGATCATCATGCGCCAAATTTTACAGTTGCAGCAAAATCCTGTTGCACTTTTATTTTTGATATAAAATGAAATAATAATTTGTAATGAAGGCCTTAGTACAATAGCTCAGTAAGAAAAATAATATCAAAAATTGGTTTTGCATCCTAAAGAAATTTTTTGATAAATTCTAGTATTTTGCAAATAATTATGCTGCGTATTTAAAGTAGAATATTCCCAAAATCATACAATTTAAAATTTTGTTTAAATTTCAAAGTCGATTTATTCAATATTTTGCTTTTTTGGCTTACCGAGTTATTGCACTAGGCTTCTCAATTGAAAATTTTTTATAAAAAAAGTGACAGTAGAAAAAGAATCACATGGGAAACTATGAAGAATATTTGGGTGGATCATTTTAGCCTCCTACATCGCCGCTCAAAGGGAGTTTTTGCACGATATTTTTGCTAAGCAGGAAAAGTTTTCAGCCACGTATGCTTGCATAAAAACTCTTGAAGAACAAATGAGAATTACAGAAACTATATTTTTAAATTGGTTGAGACAAGAACTCAATTAAATTTTATAAATTTTATAAACTAAGTTTTTATTAAGCAAATAGAGCTAAAGAGTTTTTGGATATTCTCCAAAAATATCAATATTTTATATCACCCACGATCGAGAAATTTTATCTGATTGAAAATATATGTTTGTGTAATTAATGAAATGTCTCTCAACCAAATTGAATCTATCTTCATATCATTATGTGCGAAATATTCCTGCTAACAAATATGAGTGTGTGTATTTGTATATTTTTTAATCTTGCACATCAAATTTAAAAGTCTGAAGAAAAACACAACTAAAACATATATTTAGCATGTAATAAAATTGTGGTGCCACTTTTATATGCCACTTTTATAGAAGGAAAACACAACAACACATCTAGCTCGTAATTTAACATGATATCTTATTTACCAGCTCACATTTGCGCAGCAAAATAAAAAAACAAATAAATGAAAAAGATGGAACACCAAAGACTGAAGAAAGGAGCAACGTAAAAAAGGAAAATAAAGCCCGAAACAAAACAAACTCCAACTCGTAGGAACATGTCACATAAACATTAGGTCACCTTTTTGGCTTTCAGCAGCAACATCGACGACAGAGCCACAATAACTGCAAACAACAACATTAACTTCAGCAAGCAGCATCTAAATATAAAAAGGCAAATTATTTTATGCGGCTTATTGTTTTACTATAGCATAGATAATTACTCTACAATGAGTATATTAAGTTTAAATTAAGTACATAACTGCAATGAAGACGGATATTCTTTGATCTATTCTCATTCGGTGTGGTAGGCATAACGCATGAATATACTGAAGTCTGGGAATTCCAGCTTTTTTTTAATTATACTAGAAACGGCAGTAAGAAATCGCTCTTTTGGGCATTTTGAAATTTTTCTAAAATATATACTATTCAGATAAAAATGGTACAAAAAAGATCGCACTAGAAGGAACATCTGCGAAGCTGTTTTGTAGGTTCTGCATTTTATAAATTATCCACATTTTTATTTGGACGTTAACCTAAATCAGTTTTGACTTCATAATCATCCAAACCTTCTTCCGCTTTAGACCCCTACATTTGGTTAATCCCTATAGCTATAGCTATTTAAGCGATTATTAATTCATTTCATTTATTTAACACTCATAACTCTTTTCATTACGATTAACATATTCTTTTTAATCTTTGTACAGCTTAATATTAAATAGGGCTCTCACGAACCTCTATTGCTTCTAACAGTTTTCATCACTCAATTTTCTTTGTTATTTGACCAGATAGAAGATTTTTTATTTTTTGGTAAATGCATCTGAGGCAAGTTGTTGCATGTGATTGTAATAAACATTATGCACCTCCACATTTGGCTCAAAAAAAGAACCAAACAAACAAAAAATTGTTTTAACTTAAAAATACTCATATATTGTTTGTTTCTGCCAGATACTGGACAGGACAAACTTACCAATGGAAAATCTACATGAAAAGACAAAAAAGAAACGTAAAAAAACAGTGCAGTATTTGTCGCTTTAAGGCAACTTTTAGCAAAAGCTTTAAAATATGTCATTTGGTGTTACATAAATTGTTTAACACTCGCTTCGAACAGATATTTTGTGAACATTGCTGTACTTCTAAAAAAAACAAGCACTTTGTTTTAAAATAATTGTTGGCGTCCGTTTTTTGAAGCGTTCAGCTTTTTTCCCCCCATTTTGTGTGCTTGTAGCGAGTTTTTTGGTGAACAACATGAGCGCTTCATGATGTTGCAATCAAAACATTGTATATTTTATTTCTAGGAAAGAGAATAAGAAACAAAAAACCATTATTTAAAGGTAGAGTTTTAACATAAGAATATATGTAACTTGTAAATAAAGAAACAATTTGATGGCCAAGGCACCTGACAGAATACATTTGATTAACCCATTGAGAAGTGACTGAATATCGAAATGTTATGTGAAAATCAAAGATCATGAAACTTTCAGCACAGTTTCCTTATTCATTTAGGGCCATATGCATAACGAATACTTGTCATGAAGTTAGCATAACTGATGAAATTGAACTGGGGTTTAACAAGTTCTACTGAATAATTTAGCATTAAAAGCCAGTGTAGAATGTAGTGACAAATCAGGACTACAAGACACAGTGGTTTTAATGGCGAATTATGTGGAATAACTCTTTAAAACCCTCTACAATTTCATCACTTACGCTAAGTTCCTTCCAAGTTTTGGTTATGCATACGGCTGTGAGCCTCTATTCATTGTAGAATAATAACGATGACGAGAGAACAATGTACATAGGCATTCTAATATTAGGGCCACATAATTACTTTTTTCGACTTTTTAGATATGCAAGAGTATACTTCCATGTTGGTTTCATTGTTTAATTTTTCCATTTTAGACTCGATAATCGTTTTTCTGCGTATACGTCTGACCAGTTGCCCGGTTTACGGTTTCTCATTATTAGCATATTGGAAAAAGTTTTCTAATGATTAGAGAAAGAAGCATTGCCACGCGCACAATATATAAATTTTACACACAAAATTAGTACTCATGAAATGTCAAACAGAATCTTATTGATTCTACTTGATTGCTTGCGTGCAGTAGGCAGCCACGTATACCAGTAACCTTGAAAAGTAATTATTAATTAGATTTTACTTTAATTAGACTTGCGGATAAGAAAAAAGTTGCACTAGTCACCCCCTAGAATGAAAGATATGACAATGAAATTTCCAAAACAGTAAAAAAAATGTTTTTGCCACGCCCCAAAATACAGCAATTTTAGTTTTTTATATATAGCGCCGCCATTTAAAGTCTGATCTCATCCTATAGCATGTCGTTCTTTATGGCTTGACTGTGGCTTAATTTTTTCCTCGGATGGCTTCTTAAGCCGACATCAAATTCTGGGCACCACTTAAGCCATTTCGGTTCATTCACTCTTAGTGTTAATTTTTTTTAACATGACAAGAAAGCCCTGCTAAAGCTTTGTATATCTGGCTTTTAATGTACTCACTTTTATGTCACGCCTTAAAATTACCTTAAAATTACAGAAAAATTTGCACTAGTCACCCCCTACAATAAAAGGTATATCAAGGACTTTTCTAAAACTGTAAAAAAAATTTGTTTGGCACGCCCCAAAATACAGCACTTTTAATATTTTATATATTGCGCCGCCATTTAAAGTCCGACCTCATCATATCGCATATCGTTGTTTATGGCTTGAGAGTGACTTAATTTTTGCTTCAGGTGACTTTTGAATCCAACATCAAATTCTGGGTGCCACTTATGCCATTTCGGATCATTCCCTCCTAATGTCCAATATTTTGCACGTGGAAAAAAGCCCTTCTAAAACTTTGTATGTCATGCAAAAACTTTGACAAAAATTTTAGGTCGGATTCAAAAGCCGCTAAAGGCAAAAATTAAGCTATATTCAAGCCACGAACAACGATATGCGACATGATGAGATCGATTTATTAATTTACTTAATATACTTAATTTTACTTAATATACTGTAATTTTACTTAAGTGATGCGTTTTCGCATAAGCATCAGAAATATTCGTGTTGTAGTTGGCTGCCTTAGCCATGATTTGATGTATATATAGCCACTTGCAGCCACGGCGCCATGAAATAAGTCCCAACGAAATAAGTCACCAAAAAAGTATGAAATAAAACCCCAATTTTTAGGGTTTTATTTCATATGAAATAAGTCCCCAATTTTGAAAATGAAACAAGCCCCCATCGAAATGAAATAACGCCGCAAACAGAAATGAAATAATTTCCTAATGTTTGGGGACTTATTTTATATGAAATAAAACCCCAATTTTTAAAGTTAAATAGATCCCCAATAAATTGAGCGCTACGAAAAAAGCACAATCTTTAAGAAGTTTCTCCTTGAGGTATGTCGAATATCGGCTTCACTGAATAAATATTTATTGAATAGCCGACCTTCGGCCGGGCTTAAGGATTTTCTCCTCTGTGTATCTTAAATAGCGGCTTCGCTGATTAAAGATCTTCTCTTTAGCCAGCCTTCGGTCAGGCTTAAGGGGTTTCTCCTCTCCGTATATTGAAAAGCAGCTTCGCAGAATAATTATTTTCGGCCTAGACAGAGTTTGGCTTAAGATGACTAGCTATGTCATGCTAGTTTTTGCCTAAAGGTTAGCTGTGCAAAAAAATTCCATTCAACGAAGCCGCCTTTTGACGTACATAGAGGAGAAAGTTCTTAAGCCCGGCCGAAGACCGTCTACATAAAAAATCTATATTCAGCAAAGCCGCTATTCGAGATACACTGAGCAGAAAATCCTTAAGTCCGACCGAAGGCCAGCCAGGCACAAAATCTTTATTAATCACCAAAAATTCTGAGCAATTTTTAAAATAATTTTAAAATAAAATAACTCCCTAAAATCTTTTTATGGATTTATTTCATTACATACTTTTGGGGAGTTAATTCATTTGAAATAAGTCAAAAATAAGAAAATGAAATAAGTAAAAATATAAATAAGTCCCCAAGAATCGTTGTTGTTACTTTTTGAAAATTATTTTGGGGACTTATGTCATATTTTTTAGGGACTTACACGCAATTTACACCGTGAATTTTAAAACATGTCTTCTTTTTAATACTCTTTTAAAGTTGCTACCAAAAACTTTTTGAATTTATACAATGATTTTTCATTTCGTGTCTTTTTTGTACATTAATCTCAAAATTTGCTTTATTTATTAGTTCATAACAATAAAAACTGTAACACAATCACATAAGAGAGAGAAAATGCAAATGGAACTAAGGAAATATATAAAAAATCTCGAAAACAGAAGTCTTATCTTTTTTTCTACCCCGCTTTCTTCTCGACCCCGCTCACTCTCAAACCAAATCAGACGTGATTTAAAGACAAATGAAAAATCACCGTATAAATGGGTGTGATTTCGTGGGGACTTATATAATGGCGCCTGCAGCCACAACAGCTTCAAACTTTACTTTACATTTAAGTCAGAATTCAATATGATTTAATTCAACATGATTTAATTGATTATTTAACATAAAATTTATTTCAAATTAAAGTTATAGTCATGTTGATTTAATATAAATGTAACGTTGATAACGATGTTATTTTAACAGTTGAAAGTTTTAAACCAAAGAAATTTAGCACTACTAAACACTGGTTTTAGTGCAAAAAAATGTATACTTTTTTTTAGCTAAGTACCTTATACTGATTACAAAAATAGCAAACAATTTTATTTTTATTTAAGGGTAATACGTAAGAAAAATAAGCTCTTTTTTATAAAATCTGTTAAAGTTTTTCTAAACTTTTTAACAGAGTAATCACCACAAATATAATAAAATACATTGGGTCATTGACACAACTAACTACTTCGCGATAAAGACATGACATTAAAATTAGTTTATTTAGGAAAAAATGTACAACGTTTTCAGTGTTATCATTGCCGACCTAATACAAAACCACTAACGATATCTCGGCACCAAACTGTTTTTCTTCATTTTATTTGACATATTTAATTTTTCGTTTAAAATTAATATGAAACAATGGTAATTTTAAATCAACAGTAAGAAATTTTGGTTGATAATGCGAAGTTTGTCGGCTATTTGTCAGCTATTTACATTTACACAGCACGAACATCAAAATAAACAACAACAAGTCACACAACTGAGCACAACAGTGCATTGTGGCTATGAACAATGCAAATAAACACCAACACACTTAAAACAATTGAAATTGCGATATGTTGATTACATTCGTACTTTTATCTGTGTGCAGAAATTTAATATCATATCCAATCAAAATTGCAACATGTTTTTATTGGTATTTTTTCTGTATGTGTTAAGATAAATTTTATTTCTTCCAAATGGCAGCATCAATTATAAAGCAAATTTTGATAACGATTATATTAATCTCCTTAGTCGAATGACATAATATATAGGTCATATTAAACGAAAACCTTTATAGCTTGCTCCACTCGCCAGACAGACAAAAAATGGAATAGTTTACAGTACTATAAAAATGTGATTAAAACAGAATACTACTTTTTTATGCGAGTTGATATCACTCAAATTTCCAGGAAAAGAAATAAAACAATAACACAGGAAAACTTATTGTCATGCTTTGCTTTTTGTATTCCTACAAATGTTCGCTTTATTTTTGAAACCTCTTGTTTTCTTACATATTAATATACTATTTCCACTACATACTTTAACTACATTTTTTTTATTATTTAGAAACTTCATATTACAATGAAAGTCCACCTTTGCCATTGACAATACTTAAACTGCTAATGATTCTACTTTAAATACCACAAAACTAAAACAAGAAAGTCTTACGGAAAGCTCAATATCGACATGTCATTTGACAATGGCAATAACATTAAAATGATAACAACTTTTACTACTTTTATTATTTTGGCATTTTTATACCAAACAATTCCTCAGTAATGTTGCATGACAATCAAAGCGCCACATGCAAAAAAAAGAAACGAATTCAAAACGGAGCAACAATTTTGTCCTACCAACTCAAAAATGAAAAAAATGGTGAAAAAAAGAATGAAACAGGCACTTAACAATAAAATGACAACAACAGAAAAAGACAACGTTGTCAACAATGCATTGTCATTTGCCAATATTGGCACTGGCCATGACATTGTCTCCAATACGACTACAATTCAGAGTCAAATATTGAAGGTATAAAAATAATGTTGACAAAAAAAAAGGTACATACAAGGCGACAGTGAAAGGTACACACAATTTTTAATTTAAAAAAAAACCTTCACATCTGTATCTGTTACATCATGGGAGCTATAATGTTGATCCCAAACTTGCCTGCAAAAACTTTTGCCATTTGTGTAATCGGTAGTACTTTATTAATGAGTTACAAAGTAGTGAGTGGTACTTATTTATCTTATTACTATGCTTCAAATTAGAACTACTGCTTAGTTTTTAAAAAAATTAGTACGTATTGTTCTCATTATCTAAAAATAATTATAATTTGTTGTTATGTATTAATAAAATAAGTAGACAACCGCTTTTTAAGTCAACATGTGTTTGTATATGAAAACTTTTTTTTGTCATTCAAGCGGCCCACTCCCTTGCAATATAATTATGCAACTTTTCGTATTGTACAATAATACTGACAATGTGTGTGTCATATTCGAAGATGGCACAATATATTGGCAAAAATCGTAAGACATTTGATTTTTATTGCACAGTAATGAAAATTTTGTAAAGTGGTGGCAACATTGTTTAGTCTTATGTTTAATTTTTCACTGTGAGAAAAATTTGCAATATTTTATTTCAAAATATTCTGCCATTTATTGCATAGGTCAAAACGACAATAATATCTTCAATAGCATATGAAATAATATTGTATAATGGATGGGCCGCTTTAAACTTTTAAATCAACAAGTTCTTGTCTTTAAATCTGAACAGGTTCTTATCCCAAAAAAATTTAATAAATATTAATAAAATATAATGTGTATAAAATTTTTTTTAATTTTAGTTGGTTTACTTGAGTTCTTATTTTTTAGCTTCAAGTAAGCCAAATAATAACAAGTTAATTTTTTGGACTTCTCAAACAAAAATAAATAGTTATCGAGTCAAATTGCAAGTAGTTACAAATTAAATCCTCATATACTCTTTTGTCTACCAGTAAGCAAAGCTTTTGCTGGGTTCTAAAGAGATTTTCTTAATTCGTAGCTAAGAAACCTCACAATCAGGTCAATTATCGTGAACAAGTTTATTTATTCACCCGTTTTAGATAAAAGTTCGTTAGCACGAAAAAGTCTTGTTATATCAAAATTATGCGGGTAGCAAGGGCTTAACAATTTAGATTTGTAATCTAAATTGACCAAAACATGAAAATAAAATATCCTCCTTTTATATTCCTAAAAAAAGTAATTAGAATTATATGTAAAGTCTATACAAATATTCCATGTCAAACATCTAAACCGCTTAAACTGCACGTTGTAGGGCATATGAATAAAAAATCAATTCTTATTTTTTACACATGTTTGTAAAAAAACACACAGACAGTTTTCAAGTGGCCATTGTATTTTTTTTTTACTACACATCACTTATTCTTCAATTTTTTCGTGGTCACATTTGCTAATGTGGGTCCACCATACACATCACATTAAGATAATTTTTTGAATATAAATAGCAGAGATTTTCTTTTATTGTTGCAACTTGCAACTAGTAGGTTGCTTACTTGTTTTCAAACATTGTTTTCACAATTTAACATGTTAATATGATAGACATTTTACCATTTTTTTTTGTTCCTACTTTGAATTTTTTAAACTATAATAGCTGAACATTTGTTGGGAGGCACTTTTCGCTTTTGGCCAGCAAACAATAAAGAAATTGATATCTCAGTGAAACAGTAATAAAAATTTATGATCTTCATAATAAACATTCACATTCCATTTTGGTGCTGGAATAAAGAAACAATCATGGACAAAGTCATTTTGACAACTGGCAGCCGAATTTAGTAAAATGTCATAAATTTTTTAAAGTTTACATTATATCAAATGTTATAATTTAAATTGCAAAAGGGAAAGTTAATGCAAAAAAAAAACAACACAAAATAAGTATAACAAAATAACAAGGTTTGGACAACTTATGCTGTTAGAGGCGGAGGTATATCGGTGTTTCGAAAGCTTACATATGGGATTCATTTTAAGCGGAGTTAAATTTCTCCTCCCTTTTGCACATTGTTATAATAAATCGGTATAGACAATTTTGTAATCCTCACATTTTAATCGCTACCGGTACTGCGAATTGACCAGTGCAATGCTTTCAACACCTTAACAGTACAACAACAATCCACACAATGACTCACCAATCCATATCAGAAAAAACTAGTCTCGAACCAAAGGTCTGGGGATTTGAATCAACGCGCTAACCACTTCAGCCAACAGCAGCCTTCGATGTACCCATTTTTACCCAGTTCACCGAGTATTTACCAATTGGGTATTTACACTTTTCTCATCTATACTAATGACGCATTAAAATAAACTAATGATGTTTAAAAATTTTATATTTATTTTGTTAACTGTTAGATTTAGAGAAAAGTTTTTAGGGTACTAAATGTTGAAAACTTCACATTTTCTTTCTACAGAACTTTTTTGTGATATTAATATTTTTGAAGTTATGGTGCAAGAAAGCTAAACTTTGCGATTCTTCCTAAATTTGTGCGAGCTGGCGGTACGTCCTACTGCCAACCGATTGATTTGAAAATTTGGCAGGATAATTTTTTATCAATACTCACAAGACTGGGGAAGTGGGCGAGGCAGGTAGAAATCGAATTTTTTCAATATAAGGGTTACCCTAATGTATATGCAGTAGTTATCGGATATAAGAACATCTCATATAAGAAAAACCCGCATATAAGACAGTGGTTAAATTTTTTGTGAAACATTTTAACCGTCTAACTTTTTGGTGTATAGGTCTTTTTATCTATTTCTTGAAAAAAGGGGAAATAGTGACTTCAAACAGCAATATAGCGCACTAAAATTTCCTACAAAAATATTCTTCAAAATATCCTACAAAAAGAGTTTTCAAAGACACAAAGTAGGGCCTATCTACACGAATGGATAAATACATACAGAAAAATTTCATATTGGTCGAAACCAAGGTTAGTTTAATATTTTTCGGTAGTTATTTTGCTTCATAAGTGGCTCATGTAAAATTTTTTTTGAAGGTTATATTGACCTTCAAAAAACATTTTTTCTTTTGAGATAATTATGTATATTTCATATTGATCTAATATTCCAGTACAGTTTAATCAAAATGAAATAACACGAAGAATAATATGGAATCAAAGTTATTTCAAGTTGAGATAACGTGAATTTGAAACATGTTGAATCAAAGTTATTTAAAGTTGAAACAACGTGAATTTGACATTGAAACAACGCGAATTTGACATTTAAACAACAAGTCGAATCACGTGGAGCCAAAGTTATTTCAAGTTGAAACAACATAAATTTAATGTAGCTATTTTATTAATTACCAGCCGACCCGTCCAGGGTACCGAAATAAATTAAAGAAATATTCTTTGAAAAACGCAGTTTTCTCTTCGTATATCTTCTACTCAATATATTAACTAATAGGGTATTCATTCGCTTAACCGTTAATAGGTTAGCCGGTTAATTACTTTCCGATTAACTGACCAGTTAATTTAAAATTTGTTATTTTCGATTAACGGTTAAACCGGTTAATTTCAGTTGATTAACCCATTAACCGAAGTAAAAAATTTTTTCATATTTTGTAGTATTATAACGTATTTTTTGTGTGTTTAATTATTTCTTTCGTCTCATATACAAAATGTATGTGTTAGAAATTATTTTTCATACAAACAAATAAGTGTGTTCAGTGATTTTAACTTAAGCAAAACATTAAAATTTTTGGACGTGACTATAAAAGAGTTAAGTAAAGACTCTGCTACTCTAATTGAACTTGAGAGAATTATGTATTAAGTTTTTGTTTAACAGTTTTATAAAATCAAATAATACTGTTGCCAACGATTTAATTAAAAATCTAAGGATTATATTTAATGAGAGACAATTCAATTATTTTATACCTCCACTCAGGAATATTTTCTTCTAGCAACAGTGTTTTAAAATATAGTCCAAAAGCGGAAACTATGGAGTTCGGAAATACACTTTTTTGCAGAATGTTTGTCGCTGAGCTCCGCCAGTTTAAGCCAGTTGATGACTTTACGTCAGAGGAAACTATCGATAGTAATGCAAAAGATCTGTTAACAGAATTAACCGAAACAATTAGAAGTGTTAAGAATTTGAAACAAATTAAAACAGGACTCTAGTGGCTGTTTTGTCAACCGTAACGTCAACACCTACTGTTTGTTTTGTCCGTCTTACACATATGTATTTAATTGTTTGTGCGGATTTTGCCAAGTAAAGTTTTATCAGAACTGAAGAAGAGAATCTCTTAAATCCTAAGCATTTAATGCAAATTATTTTTCTGAAAGATTGTTTTAGAAGATCTCTTTAAACTATTGATTGTTTTTTTCCTAATGAATTAAAAAAAATAGATATTTTATGCATTTTGATTTCATTATTAATCGATTTATGAAAAAAATTATTAAGCGGTTATCCGGTTAATACCGAAATTAGCCGATTATTAACCGATAAAGCCAAAACCTCGATTAATTAATCGTGCAATTAACTGATTAAAGCAGACACTCGATTAAATGAATACACTAATAACTAATGAAAACACTGACAGAGCCACCATAGCGAGACTCTATTAATTTGATTTAGGTTACACTAAGAACAAATTGCGCTTTTAAGGAAAATCTTTGTGCTGTGGTTAATATGCGATTTTTCTGTGTGTATGTAAATTCCATAAATTGTCTAGTATAAAAACATTTAATAACAATTTAATAGCATAATGTAATTTTATATTCAAAAAATGCATGCACTCGCATATTTAATATAAAACTACCTTCACTAAGCACGCGTCAAAACAAATAATATTTATTGTATTGATACGTTGGGGTCAAGTGAAAGCTTAAGTTTTTCATTTATTTTTTTCGACACAAAATTCCATACCGATAACTACCAATTTAAAAACAATCACAATCTTTTATGTTAAATATTGAAAAAGATACAATTTGTTTTGCGTATACAAAATAAAAGAAGAAATAATCCTTTTTATGCAGCAACAAGCTATCGAGCAGAAATGAAACATATGTACATGTGTATATCGGTCATTGTAAGTAATGGGTGTAGGGCGGCCACTCTGACATACTGCCATATATTATGAAATCAACGAAATAAAAAATTATAAAAAGAGGAATACTCACTCACTCATTGGTTTATCGCCAAGGAAGTCCGTTGTTTTTATGCCATAAAAGACTATTAAATTACAAAATGAAGACAATATTCCAGCAAAGAAATAAAAACCGAGCTCTTTAAAAAAAAGAGAATTTCATATTTCTTTTATGTACGTATGATTTTATGATGGTGGAATTTGTATTGAAGCGTATAAATGTGCTTGAAAAGTATTTAATGTCATTTTGCAGTTATAAGCCATAAAATATGTTTAAGCCAATCACAAAAAAAGGAACCAAATGACTTGTATATGTATATTAGGGGCATTCATTTCCCACAATTTTATACTTATTTTTCAGGAGAACAAATAATATATAGATCTATAAAAGGAAACATGTATGCCACCCAACAATAATCAGATGAAGTCGGCTTATATAGCATGCTCGTCATAGCTTTTACTTCTCTATAACACAGATTGTAATATATGAATTATATTCTTACTTCATATAAATTATGCGTCTACCCTTCAGCTGCTGTTAATTTTTTTTAGCGTTCTAAAATTTATAGATAAATTATATTTAAAAAAATTTTTTACGTAACGCTCAATAAATTTTTATACGAATTTAATATTTTTTTCAGAACATATAATTCATTTTGAAGTCAATAAAATTCAGATGTATAGTCTGCGATGTATTTAACATAACTTTCTTAAGTATTCACTAAAAAATTTCAATAATAAAAAAAAATATGGATAACACTCAATACATTTTTCTGGATACTAACTAGAATTGAAGAAGCTTTGGATACAAACGATGATTGATTTATAAAACGTTTTGCAACATAATATTATTTAACAAAGTTTACAAAAGTTTTAAATATTTAGAAGTACAAAGCTACTTTATTACTTTAGTGCATTTGAACAAAATTCATACATGATATTCTGTCTGGTAGAGAGCTAGGTGTTGTTCATGATGTATATTAACAATTTATATTTCCTTTCTTTTGAACATGAGAAAACAACCTTGTGAATATGAGAATACCCCTAATATAAATAAAGTATTAATACGAGAAATACACCCGATAATTTTTTCCGTTCTTATTTCTATAAAATATATTATTGTTAATGAGTCTAATGGAGCTAGTGCCTTTTTCATAAATCTATTTATTTACTACATCTTGAAACATAATTACAAATTATAATCAAAGAAATTTGATTTTAATAAATAGTCCTCTGTTACCCCCACCGACGCATTAAAGGTTGGGTGATTTACGTGGCTGCCTATTGCACGCAATCATTTAAGTGGCATCAAATTTGAATCGAAGTTCTCGGATCAGCTAATCGGTACTAAATCCATCCCGTCGTATTGATATATCTAATCAGACCATCTAGGCTAATCTCTGGTAATTCCGATATGTTGCCCGCAAAGAAGGCGAAAAGCTGTATCTTCCCTACATTGTTCACGATAACTATGGCACAACGCATTGTAGGAAAGGCCTATCCTACAGGCGTATCTGCCGATCGCCCAGTTTCCCACCACTACTGAAACGAACCTCCTTCGTTAATTGTTCTGAGCGCTTGTCGTTATAGCAATGCCGAATCTTCCCAGCTACCTTACAGGTGCTCAGCTAGCGCCAACTATCTTCAGCTTTTGAAGATAGTCTTTGAAGATTTTATTTCCAATAGTGTCAAACATTATGTCAACCGCTACAGTAATGGATAAATCCAGAGCAGGGCCAGCTCGTACACTTGTTCGTTGCTCAAAAGATAAGAATAACATTATTCTGACCACCTAACCTGTATGGCATATCCTTTCACTAGCTAGCTAGAATTCAAGCAGCACAGTGTGACTTTAGAAAACTGTTGATTCTCCCTTAAGTCCACTGCCAATCAGCAAACTGCTCGCTTTTGCTATAGCCAATATTTCAGCACTAGTTCAATCAGGAAGTCGGGAGGAGTGTTGAACGCTGAGATCATTTGAAAATACTCCAGATCCAACCCCTCAAATCATCCTAGATCCATCAGTATACAGCCTGAATTCGGTGTATATCGATCCAAGGTAATTTATTTTGAAAGATAAGTAACACACCTTGCCAATTAATGCCTACCAGTTAATTAATTAATGTGTTACCTTCTTTGGGAAAGGTTAGTGTAGGGAGAACAGGTGGTGATGTGGGAGAGATAGAAGGCTTAATTCATTTACCACTCTGTTATTGCACGTTTTTTGTAGAGCAATGCTGCAGCCCCTCTGGTGTCAAGTAAATGCATTAATTTTGTTTAAGCTGTGTAGCGATTTATTAGTTCTTTTACTTTGCCAACGAATCTTGCTATAATATGGACGAAGGAGGGTGCGGTGAAGTGTATTACGATATGTTATTATTAATCGCTGTCGGCACTGCCAAAGTGATCAGCGCTATGCCTTCATCACTTTAACAGTCCAGCAACAACCAACACAATAACAAACCTTGAACTCAAGACTTCAGGGTTTGTAGTAAAACGCGCTGAGCATTTAGCCAACAGCACCATATGGATCGGGAAAGATGAAAGACTCATTAGTCGGAAGTCTCTTGGGCCTTATTGGTAGTAAAAGAAGCTTTATTTAAATGTGCTGATAGCCACATTTTAGTCGCAATCTTTCATTTGTAAATTTGTCGCATTTTCAAGAGCTTTGTATGTATTTTTATGTTAAAAAGATGATGTTGTAAAAAATTTGGGCTTCATATTTTGCAATTTCCATATCGCAATTTTGAATTCTAAAAATTATATTCTACTTTTGAAATCAGTGTTGTCGAAAACCGTGGATGTAATATTTTTTAATCATTAAACCAATATTCTATTTTTGGCCAGAATTCCGGCATACCGGCAGTCCATCGTGCATTGTTGTGAAACAAGTCATATTCCTTATCAGTCATCAAAAACCTCAACCCCCAGAAAACTGCAATATTACCAACTGGCCTATCGGCCACCTAAGTTATAATTATATTAGGAAAATTTATTATTTACTTGTTAAATTATTTAATATTGTTACATATAAATTATGAATTTAATCAAACTGTATGGTTTTATCCGAAATTATTTAAATTAGTTTCGTTTAAGTTCGTTTTTAATTTAATCTTTCAATGAAATTATCTCTATTTAAGAAGCTGAAATTGATAAAAATTAAAGAATTTTCAAAAACTAGATGCTTATAGCTGCCATGGTGCTTGTGGCTGCCGTGGGCGTGAGGTCTAACAGGCAAAGAGCTCTAATGAGAAGACCGGGTGGCCTTGTTCAACCTTCCGCTCAGCCACATTTTTCTTTATCTCTTTAATTAATACATGCTTTAGAATTTCTTAAAAAAAATAATTTAATTCAAAGATTTTTACATATATTTTTTCGTGAGTTTATAACATCACCCAATTGTAAATATAATTTTTCTTTATTTATATCATTGATTTGTATTATGGGATTTTTATTAATATTGGTCATGGTCCTGTTGGTCATTTTATTTAATAAAAACAATTTTTCTTTGTACGCTTTAGTTTTGATTTTGAAGAAGCAACAATAAAAAAAATTTAAGCTTGTTGTTGTTGTTTATATCCAGAGGGAGTTATACCTGCAACGCCCATAACATACTTCCGAATTTTCGCCACAATCAAACTTGTCGATGAAAAATTAAAAAAAGGCAACCACATAAATACGAAACGTAAATATGTATGTATGTTATACAACAAGGTTGATGCTTAGTTATATGTATTCATTCAATTCAGTCGCCTGACTTTGTGGCAAATATACAAAAAAAACTGTATTGGACAAAAATTATAATATACAACGTTATGTCAACATTCAATAAACAATAAATTAATTAATTTTATGATTTAAACTCAACAATCATGTGAATGGTTACGTTTAGATTTGTTTTTGCAATTTTTATTTTTTTAGCTTAAATTGAAATCTTAACATTTTAAGATTTCACTTTTAATTTCAATTATATTTTGCGGTTTTACTTGTAGTTTATGTGTTATTTTGTTATTTTAAATAACCAGGAAATCTTTATATATAATTTTATATATTTTGGTGTCAAGCGACAAAAGTATAAACATAGTCCTTTTCATAATTATAGCAACATTGTAATGTTTGAGTTTCTGAAAGCATTGGTGAGAATATGTATCGGTTAAGAAAAAAGTAATTATTAGTGATATTCAGCTATGTGGAATCTTTTACCACCTTCAGCAGCGCACAGTGCTGTCAATTCAAAATGGATCCATTAGTGCTGAATATATTTTTATATTTCAAATCCTATAGCTCTTTCCGTACTCCAGCATGATGGCAAGGAGCTTACTTTTCCAAAAACTCAGATCTTTCTCTACATCATCTTGCAATCGTATCACTAGTTTAGAAGTATTAGATAAGTATCTATTACCATTATGTTTGCGATCGCGCCCTCAATGAGATGGTGCTATAATTATGAAAAGCACTATACATCTGAAAAGAAAAAGCGAAATCAGAGCTCTAGTTAATAAAGTATTATGTATGTTTGTTAACTCGTTATCACCTTTGTTTCATGATAATTTTTAGCTACTACTTTACAGCAATTGCATTCTTCACTGGGTGATTAAAATCCCACCACTAGTTGGCACAATTCACTGACCACGCAGTCAGTTGTAGTGTTAGCTGCTTTGATTTCAATTAACACGCATGTTTAACTTGCTGTGTTGCGCAGACGCGACCACAGCTTCAATTGTATACCGCGAGCATGTGTTTAAGTTTACTTATTTTATTTGCCTGTTGGCTGGTTAGTTGTTCTGTTTTTTTTTTGTTTCTTGGTCATTTGGCTGGCTTATTCAGCTGCTATCTTTTGCAGTCGTACATGATTCATGTTTAAACGATTGCATGTGGTGGCAACACTGTTTGCGATAATTAATTTTCATTCATGTGACAATTGTTGTATGTGTTATCGTATTATAATGTGTATGTTTCTAAACATTAGTGCTGTTAAGTTTTTACCATGGTATTCGAGACCATATTCGTTTACTTATGGTGGAATTGTGAAGCTTTATATATAAAATAATAAATATTGCTCTATATACTCGTGGCCAGTTTAGACAGTTTTTAGTTTTCAAATTTTCACATCGATTCGTTAGTCACTATCGTTTGTTCGTCATATTCCGTGAAGATGAGCTTTTAGGCTTAATTTTAACAGGTTCCTTGCTTAGCATTCATTTGGGCCACTCCAAAGGACTTTGGTTGATTAAACAACTGTTTCGATATTCCGCATGGTTTCTTCGGCTAGCTTTGCCAAATTAATTAATTGAATTTTTATGGCCTCAAAAAGCTCCTTAATTTCTAAGTTAAAATCTGGCGCTTTAGTAGCTTAAATTGTACAATTGTTAGCATGTTCGATCTTGTACGCTGAGTAGTCGTTTACCGCTCTCTTGCGGTCCAATAGAGATCTGGATGAGCTTAATAGATATTATTCGCTTAATTGAAGACAAACTATTTGTAACTTTGAAAGTTGAAGTGTGTTTTCGTAATTTTTAGCGAATTTTGCATAACAATGCATACAAAATCTAATTCACACAAGAAAGAGAAATATAAGAGAATTCTAAAATAACTTATTTGCAGTTAAAAAAGCTTTGTCGGTTTTTATCAAAGGCTGTGAACTCTTTGTGACAGACGCTACGTGACACACGTTACATTTTTTCTTAATATCTATAACTTTTTAATCGTACAATTTACAACAAAAATGTGTTTAGCGTAGTTGTAGATAAAATTATTATCTAAAATAAAGCTTTAAAAAAATTCTCATATTCCTTATAGTTTACGAGATAATCTAAAAAAATAGTCACTCCATCGAAAATTCAAACTTAAGCTTACGGCCACGTGTGTAACTAAGGACATAAAAAGTAGCATCCTACATATATGAAATGCAAGGTTGGATCTTATTTGTTCGGTGTAGGTTTATCGATGACATTCATAAAGGGATCTCCTAAAAACATTTTCTTAATATATATTTTCTCTATATACATACATATATATATGTTTTATTTTTACTTTTATTTTTTTTAAGCGAAGTAACACAATTAATGTGTTACCTTTTTGGGAAAGGGAAGAACAGGTGGTGAAGTTGGAGAGAGATAGAAAGCTTAATTCATTTACAACTCTGTTATTGCGCTTTTTTGTAGAGCAGTGTTGCAAGCCCCTCTGATGTCAAGTAGAGGCATTGAGTTGTTTAAGCTGCGTAGTTCTCTTACTTCATCCACGGTTCCGCTACAATACTGACAAAAGAGGGTACTGTGAAGTGCATTAGGATATGTTAGTATTAATCACTGCCGGTACTGCCAAAGCAACAGTCCAACAAAACCAACACAGTAACACACCAATGTACATGAGAAAAATGCATGATGTTGTTGACTGTCCTGAAACTAGTCTTGAACTCAAGACTTCAGGGTTTGTAGTCAAACGTGCTAACTACTCAGCCAACAGCACCCTCAGGTTAAATATATATCACATTATTCTATGAACATATATAAACAGGGCTCAAATCGTCACATTCGTTATCGTATCGGCAATCGTACTAAAATGAGTTACGTGACACGTCAATCGTATAAACTGTATGAGGTTACAGTACGTTCACGTATGTCATAATTCTAAAATTCTGTCCTTGTTAGACCGTTTCTGGGACTCGCCCATATTCTTTAAAAAAATTTGTTTCCATTTTTTTTTTGATTTTGTTAAGTATCTTTAAAAGAAATCATTCGGTTATATATATTTTGTAGTGCACTAAATGTTTGCATCTCATGTCCATGCTGCATGTGTGAACATGTAACAAAAGTTTTCTAATCGTATGGCCATTTCTAAGCTTAGCATGAAGTAACAGTGTTGTGCGTTATTTAGTGTTTGCCACATAATCTTTAGGATAATACGAGTACAAAGCAATGGTAAAATGTTTATTTATGATAGTGGTCACAGTATGCAGTAACACATTATTGCATAAGCTTTTCCTAAGATTTTGAAAATATAATTTATTTACTCGTATCTATGTACATATATAGGTTTTGGGGTAATGGTGACTAAAATGTAAGATTTGGTAAACATTTAGAAATTTTAGAAAATATTTTCAACAAATTGTGCTTTTTAAAAGAAAATCTGTTCAACAACCTTTAATTTATCAACAAAAAAAAAAAAAGATTTTTACAGGTTGGTTTGTTGAAATATTTCTTATGAATTTCACTTTTTTATAACAGTTAAAGTTGAGTGTCTTATTCATGATAAAATGTCTGCAATAAAGTCTACTCAGATACAAAGAATTAAACAAAACCTTAGAATATCGTGCTTTTGCTTTTTAAAGTTCATTATACAGTTCAGGTGTATTTATTTTTTGGATTTTTATGTTTTATTTGTGAAACAAAAATGCTAAACATTGCCAGAGTGTCTGGCATATTGTTTAAGACTTCAAATGTTTGTTGTTCTTTAGAATTTTTTAAAATGTAAATTATCTACAGAGGTTTTGGAGTGCTCGAAAAAACTTTGATCAGTTTTCAATATTAGTGAATATATATTATTGCAGTATGCTTTGTTGGATATTTATTATACAATTTTTTTGAAGATTTGTTTTATTATGTTTTTTTAAAGCTAAAGTTTCCCCCTTGTTCTTTACATTTGAGGTGTGGGATATGTTTAACTACTTTGTAGAAATTTTTAAGGGATATATTTTTTTGTGAAACATATTAACTCTAACTCCCCTACATAACGGTAATTTTTGGCTCTATTCTAAGAAATCGTTAAAAACACTACTAAAAAAGGGGAAATTATTAATTACTTTTACGCCATAAAAATGGGGAAAGCTGAGATGAAATCTTCTTCAAAAATGTTGGCCATAAAATTTTACTATAGGACTTTAAAGACAAAAAAACTCCAGACTCAACTTTTGCACCAGAAAAACTGGAAAACTTAAACTATGTTTAAGGGCTAATTACATATTTATTCACAATTAGTACTCGGCATAGGAAATCTTATAAGTGACAATGTAAATACATTTGTAAAGGGTACCCCTTATTTTTTGGACTTCTCAAACAAAAATAAGTACATAGTTATCTATTCAAATTGTAAGTAGTTACAATTTAAGTACTAATATACATTTTTGCCTACCAGTAAGCAAAATTTTTGCTGGGATGTGATAACATCACATCCCAGCAAAAACTAAGTTTTTTACAAAATTTATCACAATAAAAATACTTTTCAAAGTTTTGAATTTTTGCTCTTTTTCCAACTTAACGAATGCAGATAATAAACAGCTTTTTCTCTGGTTCCTTTTTAGAATTTTATCAAACAGCAAATTATGTCTTTACATGAGCATCGAACTATAACCTAAAAAGTTATACATAAAAAACTAAAAAAATTCAAGATAAAAATAAATTTTTTGAAGTTTTCTAAAGTATAGAGAATACGGAAACAAATGTAAAGTCAATTTGGGACGAGTGTAACTCCGTTTGTGCTTAGGCTACAAGGCCACAGAGATACAGCTTATAAAGCTTGACTCCTTCCTCCTTTCAGTCTTAGAAAAATTCAACCAGTAGGTTTGAAGTTCCAGATTTATTAGCATTTGTTTTGCGAAAGTCTCCACTGGTAGAGGACACAAAAAAATATACGTGGGGGAGCTAACGTTTCCCTTCTTAAGCACATTCTTACAGTGAATCGGAAGAGAATTTTACTTTCCAAATACCGATACTTATATATATTTTTTATTTCCCTCTACCAAGATCAGCCGCTAGAACCTTGTCAATTTCGAAAAAATTTGTTCTTTTTACGGTGTTATAATTTTGAAAAGTAGCACTTTGAATAAGATAATGAATCTTTAAATCCATTACTGAGGTAAACTGAATCCTACTTGTACTTTCAAACGAAGGGTCTTTTTATTATTTTCTAATAACCTTCTTTTTTGTGTAGCATATTTTATCAGTTATAAAAAATTCTTATAAATTTCCATTTTTCCATTAGACTCTCCCTAATCTTATAGGACAATCGAAAATATACAACGATTTAACAAAATAAATACATATAAAAAGGCAGCAAAAGAAAAAGAAACAATGAAAAATAAGTTCTTAATTAATGTTATTCTAGAATTTTCTATGTATGGAAAGTTTAACGACCGCAAAACGTCATGTAACCTTAGATTGTTGGTAATACATTTCAAACAAAGTAACGTAATCATTATAATTGTTTTGTATTCCATGGCACAGCTGTATTTTGGACTCAAAAATGTCATTGCATTTAAATTATAGCTAATTGATAATGCAAATTAACAGTATATCTTGTATTTCAGATGAACCATATAAGAGCAATGCCCAAGGTTTAACAGAGCGAAATGAAAACAATTTTAGTTAAAAATCACTAGTTGCAATGTGCATTCTCTTCCCTCGTTTAATATATGCATAAATGCATCACATTTTTCCTTTCTTTCTAGTTTTTTTAATAAAAGAAAATGTAAATTTTATAGAAGTAAATCTCATTTTTAGATCGTATTTTTTTCACTCTCAATGAAAACGATGTTGAATGTATTCCTTTAAAAGCCGGCTATTAATAATATTGATTTTAATTGTTTCTTTTTGTTGGAGCTGTTTTTATAGGTAGATATATGAAAATGTAAACTATATCTGTTGTTTGCATTTTTTTTGAAAGGTGAAATCAATCACATTTATGCAAAATATTTATATAATCTCACACAACATTGTTTTCTTCTTATTTAAAATTTTAAACTAGAAGATGAAAATAGAAATGTTAAATAATTGTTAGATTTTTTCAAACACCTAATGGAATACATTAATCTCATTTTTTATTCTAATGTAAATAATAAGAAACAAACTGAAGTGGTGTAATACTTTGGATAACTGGCAATCAGTAAAAAACCAAGATAAATTAATTTAGACGAAGCATTTGGAAAGAGCTGGAACAAAGCATACACTGTCACACCTCGCCTGAAATACAAACAGGTTGACCTAAAATGCCAATACAAACGGAAAGCGGCATTTTCTTGGCAGTTAATAGTACATTAAAAGTCCGCTTGAATTGAAATGCTTTTTCGTAAGTTTTCATCATAATTAAGTGATATTGTTTCCACACCATCTAACGAGATAAATATCGTGGCGTGTTTTCTTAAAGTGGTATCCCCTGTAGGCCTAAGCCACTGAAAAATTATTTACTTTTCACTATAAAATTAATGTAGAAATGAAATGAAAAATAGCTATGTCACATTTCTATAAATGCTGTGAAGAAAATGTAGCTACCGCTTTTTTAAACGGATGAATCTTTTATTAAATTTATATTGAATCTTTCCAAAATTTTTATTTATTTATTTACTAATGTTACAAATACAATTACAAATTATATCATAACTTAATTTAAACGAGAATAGTAACAAAGACCTTAACTCGTTGTAGTGAAACAGACCAGAGTCTACGGTGGGAATAGAACCCACAACCTACATACTGATAGGCTAGCACACTACCCACTAGCCTACCGAGGCATCCTATTCCAAAACTTTAAAAATTCTCTCTGAACTGATTCACCGGCCTGCATTACAGGATTACGTTTAAGATGTACCATGTGTTCAACATTTTTATGTAAAATACCCTTATGAGCATTTTTCTGAAATAATTAAGCCAACTATATCGCCTCTAAAGGGGAGTTGTTTGCCCCTTAGTTACTGAGGGGCCAAAAGAACCCATATATCAAAGAGAAATGCTAAACACATTGTACACATTAAACGTAAGGCCTACAAGATATACTATGCCTAGTCAGTATAAATATGTGCAATAAGGATGGAAATTTTAACTTCACCTAATATGAATCGCAGATATAAACTTTCAAAGAATCAGCTGTTAGAATATTGTTATTAAAAAGAAAAAGAAATTATTTTGTTTCACTTTATTATGAAAAAAATCAATATTGATCCATTGATTTTCATAAATTAAAGCTTATTTTATTTGTAATGTAAGTGACTATATGATTTGTTAATAAAACAGGTAAGTTTTTGCCGTTTTCGATTTTTCATATATATATATATAAAATAAAAGAAAAGTTTTTGCGAGTGTTGGATTAAATCAGATAGAGGAAATTTCGGCTAACTAAATTGAGTTGAAATAATATGAATGCAAGAATTTACATGACAGGTCCTGTATATTATTTCGATACAAAAATTACTTAAATAGCTAATGTTTCCTTTAAAAAAACATCCACCTTCATAAGTGGTAAGAGTGAACAAGAACGCTGATGAGACGGTGTAGCGGATTGTCGAAATCAGTAGCTCTGATACATTTTGCATCTGATTTGAATATTGGAGCACTGCACTCTTAATAAATAATTTCAATTTATATTAATTAAAATATTGAACTAAAAGGCGAAATAATAAATCTTAGAAAAATATTAGTTTCACTTAATTGTGAATAAAATTAATATTTATCCATCGATTTTTGTGAAATAAAGCTTTTTTTGATTGTGGTATATGCGCCTTTATGGCTGACCTATGAATAAAAATGGTACCATTTTGTCAATTTTCGATTTTTTAAAATTTTTAAAAATAAAATTTTTTCAATTTTGTTATGTTTTTTTCGTTGTTTTGGCGATTTTTTTTTGGTTTTGGCGCTTTTTCAATTTTTGTAATGTTTTTTGTTGCGGTTTTTCGTTTTTTGAAAATTTTTTTTGGTTTTTCGCCAATTATTTTAGTTTTGGCGTTTTTTTTATTTTGGCATTTATTTGTTTAAAGCTTTTTTTCGCTTTTTGACGATATTTTTAGTTTTAGCGATTTTTTGTAGTTTTAGCGTTTATTCAGTCTTGGCGCTTTTTTGGGTTTTGGTAATTTCTTCGGTTTTTGGTTTTTTTTAGTTTAAGCCATTTTTATTTGGTTTGGAATTTTTTTCGTTTTGGCGATTGTTTTCGGTTTTTGGCGATTTTTTTAGCTTTGGCGCTTCTTTTGTTTCGGCGCTGTTTTCGTTTTGGTGATTTTTTTTCTATTTTCAGCGATGTGTTTCGTCTTTTAATGATATTTTTAGTTTTAGAACTCTCTTTAATTTATAACTGTCATATATTTGTTGTTGTAGCGGCCAAAGTTTGTCATATTCTGTAGCTCTTGGGGTTCCCGAGAAAACAGGCTGTGACATACAGACAGAAAAGGCAGATAGACAGACGGGCAGCGTAACGAAAACAATAGGGTTCCTTTATACTTTTGGTGTGCGGAACCCTAAAAAAAGGAAATATTGTATGAGAATTACCAAAAATTTTGTTCTTTAACACTTAAAGCAGCTCAACAATTTCTTAAATGGCCACTTTGAGAATTTGATGACTACAAAATTCAAATTAAACATTCAAATTCAGAAAATATATCCGATCACTTTGTTTGGAAAAATTTTTAATCAAATCCATACAAAAATTATACTGTCGATTACTGTTTTTCTGATTTCGCTTCTTTTTTTTATTGCAGTATCTTTCCATTTTGTTTAAATAATGTTAATATATGTATTTGTTAATGCTAATCAATGGGAAGAAAATATCTTCCTTTAAAGTTTATAAACCTTTAAAGCGTTTTGCATTTCATTCAACTTGATACGTGTAGTAAGTACGTGCAGCTTGTCGGGTTCTGAAGTGCTAATGACATTTGACAAAGCTCAATTAACATAAATCCTTGACTATGCAATTAATTTAAAGTTCAATTGCAACTTCCTTGGAAACAAAATTGAATTTCGTTCTAAGAATTGTTAAACTGTGCAGCAGTTAAATAAATTTTATATGGTTGCAGTATAATTTTTTGTGTTTGACTAAATGATAAATAAGAGTGTACTTTTATTTATTAAAAGAATAATATATTTTTGATATTTGTATAGCAGGCTAGCCAATTTTTGTGGGGTATTTTAACACTACTTGCGAATGAGTATGAAATTAATCGTTAAGCACTTATTAAGTTTTGACTTATTTCTGGTGTTCAAGTTAAATTTTGAACTTTGGTGTCTGTGAAGACTTATAGTAGAATTTCATGACAATTATTTTTGTAAATTATTTTAGCCTGCAATTGGTTGGTTGGTAGGTATACGTGGCTATCGGATGCGGACGTAGGGACCAATTTCGGATAGCTCTGATAGATCGTCTAGTAAATCGCTGCCCAAGAATTTGTGTCTCGAGAGGTTCAAGGCCGTGCACTCGCAAAGAAAGTGAACAGCTGTTTCTTCTTTACTTGATTCCGGCAGTCACGGCAGAACGCATTGTAGGAGAGTCGTATCCTGCTAGCGTGTCTGCCGATTGCCCAGTGCCCCGTCACTACTGCGACGAGCCCCGAGATGTTCCTACGGCTTCTATTAGTTAGTTGTGATATGAACTTATCGTTCTAGCAAGGCCACATCTTCCTAGCCACCTTACACTTTCTCAACTTGCGCCACCTGTCTTCAGCTTTCTGCCGATAATGTTTGAAAATATGGTTCATAACAGTGCCAAGCGGCATGGCTACCGATTCAGCAGTGGATACGTCCATAGCAGAGCTAGTCCTGGCCAGCTCATCCACCTGTCCATTGCCAAGAAAGTTACTATGTGCAGGAACCCAGATGAGGGTGACGTCTGCCTGACCACCTAATCTGGATAGCATGTCCTTGCAATGGCTAACTAAAGTCGAAGAAGTAGTGTGAGAACTTAGGGACAGAAGTGCCACCTGACTGTCGACGGAGATGTCGGCTCTATCCTGAACACTCCTGTCAATTAATACTCTGCCACCTCCTTTATAGCCAGGGTTTCAGCCTGAAATACACTACCTTCGTTCGGAAGTCGGAAGGAGAGTCTTACCCCAAAGTCATTCGAGAAGACTCCCTGCAGTTGAAGTCTTTTTCCATGTTACCTCCTAACCACTCCTATCTAGATGGAATAAAGACTTTGAAGGTGCTATCGAAATCCAGATGAGGTATCATGTAGTAAGAGGGCTTCCTCAGTGTCGGTGATAATTGATCTAAGAATCTGGCATGACCATAAGTCCTTGATCTCCACCTCCCAGATGCCGCTAGTCTTGCCACACTTCTCGAGGATGCAGCCAATACGTAAAGGTCAATAGGAATTACGTTTAGTATAGCATTCAGAGAATCTGAAGGACTAGTACGTAAACATCCTGTAATACCGATGCAAGCAGATCTCTGTATTCTGTATAGCTGGTCTACCACGTATTTCTTGCTTGTGGCGGTCCACTATACTACCGATCCGCAAGGCAATATGGGACGAAAAATTGCTATGTACATCCATTTGAGCATATTAGGGCTTATACTCCGACAGGATTAGTAGGCAACTGAGGCCTTTCTAACTCTGTGTTGAACATTTAGTTTCGACGATAGTTTAGAGTCCAGGATAAGTCATAGATATATTGCGTTAGTGCCTGAAATCTAAAGTTCCGGGGAAATCTAAAGTTCCGAACATTGGTTTTTGCAGTAAAAACTATCAGTTCAGTTTTATTTGGGTTCACTTCTAGAACACAACTTGTAGCCCATTTGCTGAGTGTGCCCAAAGCGTTGGAAAGCGTCTAGTGTGAAAAGAATTGAATTAATAATAAGAAGCCAGAGCAGAGGAGAGACATCCCGCCCTGTGGTGTTCCTCTGCTTGCCCATTTTGATTTTTCGCTTAGCCTGCTAATAGTTTCTAGTGTTTTTTTTTCAAAGAAAAGTAGGAAACTTACCAATAAAGATAAGAGCTAGAGGATTAAAATTTTCCACAAAAATCTTTTTCGTAGTGTTTAATACACAAGTGCTGAAACCACCTCATACCCAAAATGTAAGGATTCATGATTCAGTATAACAATGTGAGTAGGGGGGAGGGAAAATTTAGCTTCCCCTGAAATAAAGCCCAATAGTAAACTTTCAATTGGTATGAGCTTATATCATTCGTTATGCAAAAATTACTCTTTAAAACTCTTTTCACAACAACCTGATCAATGATCGGTAATCATTTGATTCTAAAATTATATTTTGTTTAATAAATCATTCATATTTCTCTTCAGAGGGTGCAGGTGCATAAAATTTTATGAAGCAAAACAAATAACTTTCTATAAGTATTGTACTTTAATATAAACGACAATAACCTATTAACTTAAGAATGACAGCAATGTAACATAAATCTTACGAATAAACATTGAAAAAGCAAATAGTTACAATAATAAAAATTGTATGCAATAAATGTTAAAAATCAAAGATCATGATGGTGGTTTTCATCTAGGAATTTAACGTTTTTGTAACCCTCGCAAGCATTGCTGGCTCTTTTTCACTCTATCCTTAGACTACAAACTTTAGAGTATTATTTTTTATTCTTACATAATAACGAAGAACATTTTAGAGAAATAACTAAGATTAAAATCGTAACATTGTTATGAACATCTCAGACCATCATCATCATCATCTTCGACATCATCATATAGTACATGTATGTTCATTTATATATTCTACAGTGGAGTTCCAATTATCTTTCAATTATGCACAATAATGAAGCGTCATCAATAAGAGTTATTATTTTCTCATAAAAAAATAACTTAAAAAATGTATAAGTAACTGTAAAAATATCTTTTCTATTCGCAAATCGCATATTTTAGATCGTATAGTTTTAATGTCCTTATACTATATAATATGGACGATGATGACTACGACAAAATCAAATTAACGATCTTGTTGTATGCTTAGTAAAAAAAATACGGTATATATATTTTTTATAATATTCTCATTCTTTAAAGTGTAGCGTAAAAATGAAGATCATGATCATATTTATATATGCATGTATGTTGTTCTCTAAGGTTAAGAGGGAGTTCATTTTATGATGTTTAAAAGTCATAAAAAATAGTTTCATCTTTTCTTTCGTCTTCTTCATTTAACTTCTTTTCTATGCAAATGTGTTAGTATGGTCGTATCTTTATGAAGGATTTTGTATCTTTTGTACGTTTTATACTAAACTATTGATATGTTAAACTTAAAAAAAAATAGAAGTATCAAAAATAAAAATAATGTTGGAACAGACATTAACTTATGTCTTGGCACTGTAAGTAAGTGATCTTGATCATGTTTATTTTCTTCATGAATTTTAAATAACATTTTTAGTAAGCAGTGATGAGCTAACTAACGAAATATCTTACTTAATATATCTTAAATAATTTTGCACATAATGGCTTAAAAAAGATAATGGTTGAACAACTTTTAGTCTTGTGTCTGTGGTGCATTCCAAGTAAACTTACTTTGAATGTACGATGGATATATGACCTGCTTCCTTTGCTGAGCTCGCTACTCTGACTTCAGAAGAGACCACGGTCTTAGTCTTAGAATTATTCTTTATTAAAAAATATACCCTTTAGATTTCTATTTAACACGAAATAAGTATGATACAATAGCAATATCTTTTCTTTCAGATATATTATATTCAGAATACATATTACTCTCTAAAAATATGACGAAAATAGAGGAAAATAATGTTTGCAAAGCTTTCCTGACGCAAACTGAGACAGCAGCTCACGTTGTGTAGAAATGCGGCACCCAGGCTACACTGAAAGAAATTTCTATATAAATTCTGTAAAATTCGCCATTAATCCAATGAAAGATTCCATTAAAACTCAACCACTTCATGCTTCGTTGGATTAATGAAACAAGATTCAATAATATTATTTTATTGAAAATTTCACCAAATATATTATATAATTTCTTTGATCCAGTTTAATAGTTTTGCTAGGCTATTAAAATATTTAATTATACCGACGAAATTATATAATAGTTTTTGTTATAGTATATCATTATTTTCATGAAATAGTTTCATAATTTAAATGCAATTATTTCATTATATTAGTGAAGTTACGCCATCATTTTAATGAAATTGTTTCATTATTTTAATGAAATTATTACATTATTAAGACGGCTCATTAACTTATTTATTGGCTTATATTAATTTATTGACATTTCGATGCTACAAATACGTACGATAGATTGTACAGCACTTTAGAAAAATTTATAATCTTTACGATCATTCGCGATATCGAACTTATCCTTTTCATTTTCATCATTTGCGTTATTTTCCCATAATGCAAATACAACTATTAATTCAGCCAACTGCACTCTTAAAACAATGTCACAACAATAGAAAAAGTACAACAACAATAATCATATAAAATTATTTTGGCTATTCGCTTTTAGTTGACAACTGTTGAAATAATAAAAGAAAATATGCATAGACATATGTCATTTATTTCATTGCCTTTCATACATTCAATGAAAATTTTCATCAAAACTATGAAATACGTACCATTGAAACTATGAAATTCAACAACGTAAAATTTGTCACTATTTTTTAAAATTTCAAGCTTTTGAAGTATCCATTATAACAATTTTTAAAACGTATAGAGGTTTCCATAAAATTACAAAATGTTGTTGTCATACTTAAATCCAACAACATTTTCTTAACGAAACTATTAAGCTTATATGTTTTATTCCAATGAAATTATTTCACGTAAGTCGTACATATTTGCATATAACTATTGTGAAATGTTCCATTAGAATTGCGAAAAAATCGAAAGATTTTTTTTCATTAGATTTATGAAGCATAATTCTTACAACGTAGCACTAGGAACCTGATATCATCGGTAAGAACATCATAAAGGATGGTGAAACGCTGACTAGATTTGAGAGTGCTGTTGACTGAAGTAGTTAGTGCATTGACTAAAAAGAAAATGATGCTGGGTTCGATCCCGTGTCAAGTCATCATTAAATTTGTCTGATGTGCACTAGTTATTATTATTTAAGTGGGGGTGGCATCGCACTGGTTACGAAGTAGTACCGGCAAAAATTGATACTCTTCTATGCTAATGTGCATCTCAGCGCCCTCCTTAATCGGTAATGTTAGCAAAATCTTCGCCGAAGTAAAACAACATATTAAGAAAAGGGCGCTGTAGCACTGCTCTAAAATGAACAAAAAACATGGAATAGTGGGGTTTTAATAACTATTAATCTCTCTATCTCTATCTTACTTCACCACCAGCTCTCTATACTCTTTCACTTTTCCAAAGAAGATAACATGTTAATTAGACATTAAGTGCCTGAGTGTATAACTTTTATTTTTTTAAGCAGATTGTAACCAGAAATCACAAAAACCTTTAAAAATACTGCCTATGACGACAAGGGATCAAAGCAAAGGCGGGCACAGAGTTTGGATGCCGCTGAGGGTGTTTGGCAACAATACCATCGTATTAGTCCAGAGGTCGTGAGTTCGATATCCGTCAAAGATCCTGGGTGTTTTGTACAGACATGCCAATTAACTTCGCCAGTTGTATTTGTTAATAAAAAAAAAGAAATTCAATAATCGCTGAGGAGCGAAGGAGGCCTTAAAAGAAACACAACAATATAATTGTCTGTTTCGATTTCCTTCCAATTTCATATGCTACCAATATTTTCTGTTGATATCATCAAAAAAATTTTTTTTGCTAATTGCATATAATACTCCTTTTGTAATAAACTTTTATAAAAGTACACAGATACCAAATTCGTTAACAAATCAGGTGCATCTAACAAATAATTGATTAATAAACAAAAATCTTGACAATTACTCTACTTTTTTCACAATTTGCAAAAGTTTTTTTCTACTGCCATCAAACTAAAAAAAAAGAAAAAAATATCATCATTTTTATAATAAACCCAAAGTATATACCATCCATTTGATCATGTTAATCATCTTCTTAGACTTGATATGAAACAACGAGAGCCGACTTTTTTCTTATTGCATTGAGTTTTGTCATAAAGCGAAACAAACGTTGTAATAAATCATACTCATGTTGCATTCCCTAATGCTGAAACATCAGACAAACAAATATAAATAAGAAAAAAAGTTTCTTATGACCAGGTAATCGGGCTAGAATAAAATATACTTTGTCTTCTGTTTATAGAAACTAACAACACTTTTTAAGTTTGTTTCTTCAATTGTAGTATTTATTTGATATTTCTTTTTTTTCTACCAACTAGATTGTTTAAATGTTTGATCGTTCGCTCATTTGTTGTTCACATTATGACCACAAATGGGCTCAACGTTGCGCCATTAAATTGTGTTTAAAATAAAATGCACTCACATTTCAAATTATAATCCACATTTTTTGTCATTATTGTGACTTTTGTTGTTATTATTGTTGAGACTCTTCCGAGGGGATATTCAGTAATTGGGAGAAAAAAAGAAATGAAAGAAGTATAGAAAAATCGATGAAATATTGAATGCGGAACAGTGGCACAGTTTTGAGTTCATTTACGAAAGTTTTTTAAATGGATTGGGATTTATTAATATGTTATTGTGTTTGATACATATACAAAGAAAAAATCATCACCATAAAAATGTCAAACAAAATGTTTGTCTAAAAAAGTTTTAGTTTCAATAAATGTTCTTTAGTGAATCAGTAAATATTTTGTTTGACTTTTATTAAGGAAGCTTACACCAAAACCAACAACAAGAAGCAGTTCTCTGTATCGTAAAAGAGCAACCGCGATGACGATATACACATAAATAACAACAACAACAACAATGATAGCAAAAGGAATGAGATTTTAAAAAGTTTGTTTTCCGAAGATTTCTGAGTGAATCATTCTGTTAATATTTTTCGTTAATTATCATTCATTTGCTTAGGGTCTTTCGATAAGCATACAAGGTTGAATACAGTTAACAAAGCGCAATTTCATAAATGCTTAATGGATCATGAGGATTTTAATTATAGCTTAGAAATATAAAAAAAAGTTTTACTGACGCAGACAAAAATTTGTTTGATATATTACAAAAAATCCAGTAAAAATTTTGTATCATTAAGTAAACTATTATGTTGAGAATTTGTAAGTATTTTCAGACAAACTGTTTTATGAATTCAGACAAAAATATTGTTGGATATATTACAGAAAATCCAGTAAATATTTTTGTTTCATTTAGTAAATGATTTTGTTTTTACTTTTTGGTA
The DNA here is from genome assembly GCA_956483635.1 of Panzeria rudis. Classification (NCBI taxonomy): domain Eukaryota; kingdom Metazoa; phylum Arthropoda; class Insecta; order Diptera; family Tachinidae; genus Panzeria; species Panzeria rudis. The sequence goes on from OY101449.1 coordinate 122,807,176, forward strand.
AATTGCTTTATAGATTTGGACAATTTGTTTTCTAAAAAACAGGTTTTTTCAATGAAATTATTGAAAAATTTTTGTCTGCTTTTACAAATTTCTTTTTAGGTCCGTTTCTAGACAAACTATTTACTAATTCATTGAATTTCTTTGCTGAAAATTATATTTAGTTTTTTCTGTGTACTAAACGGATCAACATATCTTTAGGAACATATTTGTTTTTGTGCTATCTGAACGGTAGACCACACAGTATACCTTTCGAAAAAGCTATGGCACTTCAGATACAATTTCGTCTAAAGTATATTGGTGTCTCTATATATTTCCAGGGTAATTGATAGAGTGGGACATGATGCACTTTTATACCTATTATAAAAGCTATAGGTTTTGATATATCAAAACCTATGGGTTTAGTGCCGGTGATACCTTATATCGAACTATATCGAGCTTTCTCAGAATTCGTGCTATACGGTCTGCTATAGATGGGATCTCATCAAACATGTTCAATATTAGTTCAGCGATACCTCTTTTTTGGTCTAAATTATTGGATACTTATTTTTGATGACCCTGTATTCTTTCCACCCTATCTTCTTTCTCGGATGAAAGCATATTTTGCTTTTCCTGTTCGTTCAGTAATAGGCCAAACTTTTGGTGATTGGGTCCATGAAGAGTTATAGAATAAGAAGGAATACCCTTTCATGCCACAACTACTTGTCGACGTCATGTCAAAAGGAAAGATCTGTTTGAAACTAATGACGCAGGCATTCCACAAGGCAGCGTGTTGGGTCCAGTGCTTTACACTATTTACACAGCGGATATGCCAATAATCTATACATATAAAACTGTAAAAGGGGCATGCCTACACATGAAATATTTTTTGAAAATTTATATAGTGGCGTAAACAGTAATCGATGTAGAAAACAAAATACCAACTTTTGGAATTTTGTCGGTCTGTCTGTCTGTCTGTCCAAACACAGATCACGCAAAAACCACTGAACGGATTTTATGAAATTAGGTATGGAGGTACTTTAGAGTCTTGGTTCAAACTTAGAGTAGTTTTTACCGCAATAAAGTATCTCATTTCAAAGTTAAATAAGAAAAAAGCGAAAGTTCGAAATTTTACTAATATAAATGTTGCTGGAAATTAGAAAGACTTATTTTTGGTAGCACTGTTTATTTTGTACTACAGGAAATTTAAGCCATATCTAAAGAACTTTGTATCATATTTTACGGGCACCTTATAGTCATAAAGCGAAATTTAAGGACGCGAAGCGGGCGGGCTTATCTATCTTACAATATGTCTGCAATATTACTACAGCCTCTTATGCCGATAATAATGCTGTATTAACTTCTAATGAGTCTCCAATCTTAGCTTCGGAATGGATACAAAACCAAAATCAAAGTTTATACCGGAAAATCTGTTCATGTAACGTTTACATTAAGAAAAAATGACTGCTCTCAAGTGCATTTAAATTTAACTATTATACTAGAAAATAATACTGTGAAATATTTAGGCCTACATCTTAATCGACGGTTAACATGGAAAAAACATATAATTAAGAAACGTGAGCACTTAAATATTAAAACAATAAAAATGTACTGGCTATTACACCCAAGATCTGGCTTAAGCTGGGAAAACAAAGTTTTGCTGGGCAAACAAAGTTTTGCTGGAAAAACAAAGTTTTGCTATATATAAAACAATTCTTAAACCGGTATGGACGTATAGTACTCAGCTATGGGGCACAACTAGAAATTCGAACATTGAAATTCTACCAAGATATCAATCTAAAACCTTAAGATTAGTAAGAAATTCACCTTGATCTATCAGAAATAACAACATCCACATTGATCTTAATATTAAAAAGGTCAAAAAAGAAACTACTAACTTCAGTGAAATGTACCTTACCAGACTTAGCAATCACTCGTCTTCGCCATTAACGTGTTAGATGATGGTAACGAAATCCAAATATTAAAAGGGTATCATGTACTTGACCACCCTATAGAAAATAAAACAAACATGCAAACATATGTAAATAATATTATTAGTACTACAATTTGTATTTAGTTTTTTGGGTTCGTTACAATTTAATATATATTACACTGTACAACACGAAAAAAAAATTACGGGGTTCTGTAGACCGATTCTGGTAGAGGCGACCCAAAAAAATATATACGTGTGTTGGCGTTTTTGCAAGATCACATCGGAATTTTAATTTAGGGTGCTTAAAGTGTCCCTCTTTTGGCCTGATCGTGCAGCATATTGGTACGTGAAAGTATGTGTTCTTTACATCTGACGTGTAGGGTATGTTCCGCTACTTTGTAGAAAATATTAAGGCAAAAATTTTTTTGGGACATAAAAAGCCCCTGAATCCCCCACATAACGGTAATTTTGGGATCTTCTCTAAAAAATCGCAACAAACACCCCTAAAAAGGGCGAGTGAGTGTATTCTGTAAAAATATTGGCATTAAGATTTTACTATAGATCTTCAAAGACAACCAAGCTCCATACTCAATTTCAACAGCAGAAATTATTGAAAACTTAAACTATGTTTAAGGATTAAGTTTATAGTTATTCCCAATTAGTATTCGGCATAGGCAATTTTGTAAGTCTTACCACAAGGAAAAGTTTGCTGGAACATTTTAACCCTTTAACTCTTCGCTTTATAGCGAGTTTTTTTGTCCATTTTTCAGAAATATACAAAAAGGCCCATACAGCGAAGAGTTAATGGGCTAAAATGTTCCAAAAAAATGTTTGCCCTAATATTTTCTACAAAGTTACACCTCAGATGTAAATATCATATAGTTTCATGTGCCGATATGATGCACGATCAGGCCAAAACAAGTGAAACTTCAACCCCACCTAAAATAATATTGGAATGTGACCTTGCACACCACTGATGCACGTATATATTGTTTTTTTTTTGGGAACATCAAAACGACACTAAAAAATTTCGATTTTTCTACTACACAGGAAACCCTAAATTTCATTTTCTGTAAAGGAATTCAATGAAATAGTAAATAGTTTGCCTAGGAACGGACATACAAACAAATTTGTAAATATAGACAAAAAACGTGTTTTTTCAGTGAACAAATTTCTTAAATCTATAAAACAATTTGTTTAAAAATATTTACAAATTGTAAACAAAACAATTTACTAAATCAAACAAAAAGATGTACTGGATTTTCTGAAAAATATCAAACAATATTTTTGTCTGAATTTATAATACAATTAGTCTAAAAATACTAACAAATATTAGACAAAATAGTTTACTTAATTAAACAAAATTATATACTGCATTTTTTGTAATATATCAAACAAAATTTTTGTCTGGGTCATCATCACCTTCATTCATTAAGCATTTATGAACTTTTCACTTTGTTAAATGTGTTCAACTCTAAATGTTTATCTAAAGACTCTAAAAAAATGAATGAGAATTAACGCAACGACATTAACGAATTGATTCTCTAAAAAATCTTCAGTAACCAAACTTGGTACAATCGCATTCCTTTTTCTATCATTGTTGGTTGTTGTTGTTTTTATTTGTGTGTATGTCGTTATCAGTGCTCTTTTTTTATTACACAGTTTTTCTTGTTGTTTTTGGTGTTTGCGTCCTAAATAAGAGTAAAACAAACAATTCATTGATTATGTAAAGAACATTTACTGAATATTAAATTTATTTTTGGACAAACTTTTGTTTGAAAATTTGTTGGTGATAGTGTTTTCTATATAGCTGTATGCTATCTTGAAATAAAATTGTAAAGCAATAGTGACGAAATTAAAGTGAGACATTAAATTCACCGAGTACACGTGACTATGTTCTACAATGATTATTTGTGGCAAATTATATGGAAAAACTCTTTAAGCTCAATTTTAATTTCATTAATTATACTAACTTCATGTCAAGTTTTTATGCATTTGGCCCTAAACTTTCAATGAGGAAAATATTATTTTTTGGTAAAATTAAAAGTAATAATTTTCTAAACAATATTTTCCAAACCTCTTGGCGGACCACTTGGTATATTACCACGGACCCCCTTTAAGGACCCTTGTAGTAGTTTACTAAGGTACGTAAGGGTAACATTTACTATTTTTAATTCACAAATTTTTTGTTCATCTTTTTTATTTGTTCGTGGTCTGTTATTCTTAACCACTGTCTTCCATTTGGTATAATAGCTAATAAATGATCGATCATTTTACATTTCCTAGATGCACACATGTTCCACTAAGTGTGTGCACACAAAAATGTTTTTAAGCGAATTTTTTTCGCACATTTGTACAATGTTTTTTCTACACTTTTTATCCGTATTGTTGTTTATTTTTTGTGCAACAAACGTTTAGAAATGCACTTGTGCAGTGGCCTTTAGGAACTTTCAAATAGTGAAAGAGGAATGGAGGTGGTTTGCACAAAAGTCGGCTTCGTTAGTGCAACAACGAAGAAAGACATGAGGACAAACAAAGATCAGGACTAGCAATATGATGCTGTTACTGATGCTGTTCAACTGTCTGCTAGAACAGCAAGAAGTTGGCATATATGGACCATATAACAATAACGACAAACAACAGTGACAACAACAGACAGAGTACCATAAAGAACACACACAATGGTTAAGTTACTACAAAGTAAAAAAAAAAAACAAAAGAAATTTCTCTACAAGAACTTTAGTTTTTTGTTAAATGAAATATGAAAAATGTTATACTCGCAGTAGAGAATTTTTCCAATATATAATTTTTTCGTTTACTAAAATATTCTGTATGAGCAAGTAGTACTTTGCGGGCATATTTAGATGCCACCACCAAAAAAAAAGTTAGAGTATTCGAAACAGAATTTCAAAGAACTCATATAAAAAAGATGCAAATAAGAATTAATGACAATTGCCGCCACTGACATAAATGACCCCTTAAGTCATTACTCACCTGTGATAGTAAACATTTTTGAGACTTGATGCCAAGCCATTAAGCCGGCCGGCAATGTGCAACTTGTACTAACATACAATTTATGCCACAGCACAAGCATTTGCATTTTATTACTCCCTAGTCTATTTGCAGCTAATGACCGACTTTTATGAGACATCTTGCGAAAAATTTTGAAAAAAACTTCAAGATTCTCTTGTCATAGATGAAATCCTTTTGTCTGGCTTTTCATTTTTACGCCTTTTCTGCGTAGATGTTTTCCAAACACATTCTTCAAAGTGGAAGCATATCTAAAGTTAAACGGCCAGGCATGTTGATGAGCTAAAAATCTACAAATTTGAAAAATTATATTTACTTCAAACGCATGAACACACATGCCCATTTGCTCATGCGAACAACGTTTATAAATGTTTTAGCAAATAATGTTAACAAACGTTTAAAAGTTGCACACACAAGTGTGTGTGTGTGTGCAGTTTTTATAGCACACTATTTTATAACATTGCAAACGTTCAATTTATGACACTCATGCTTTGCTATTTCGTTCGAAAATTTCTTTTCGTAAGTGAAAAGTACCCTACATAACGATCGATAGTTTCCTAGTGGTTCCCACAAGAGGGCAATAATTTTCAATTTGGAAAAAAAAAATTATTTAGCCCACTGTGGTAACTAGGGTATGCATTTAATCGGGCTTCTGCATTAATCGGTTAATCGCTCGATTAATTAATCGAAGCTTTGGCTTAATTCGTTAATAATCGGATAATTTCGATATTAACGTGTTAGCCGTTTAATAAAGTTTTTTCATAAATCAAGTAATTTCAATAAATAAAAATGCATAAATTGTTTATTATTTTCAGTTTATTAGTAAGAAGCAACATAACAAATATAACAGTTCTTGAACTAAATTAAGCAAAAAAAAAAATAAATAGAAAATCATAAATATCTATTCATTAGAAAATTAACAAGTTTGTAAGATCATTATATCAGTTATTTCAATAGTTTAAGGCGGTCTTCTAAAACAATCCTTCAGAAAAATAATTTGCTTTAAATGTTTAGGATTCAAGAGATTCTCTTCTTTAGTTTTGATAAAACTAAGAATAATAGAAATATTAGAATTATATTTCAGAACCATGTGGTTCGATTTTTCCCAAAAATTTTACTATATGTAGAGCTACTTATGACCTACACAAAATGTATAAAGAAGTAAAAAAATTGGGGTTTCTTTTGAAATACAGCTTAATTGCTTGTTGGCGTTACGTTACAAAAATTGACTTTTCCCTGGAAATGCCCATATCTAGTTTCTCAGTCCTCTTCCTGGATTACTTCAAACACATAAAGTCTTCCCTTATGCCACTACAGTCCTATTTTATTTATATTTTTTCAATTCTTAACACTTGTTGCGGTTAATTCTGTTAAAACATTTCTTGTATTACTATCGATAGTTTCTTCTGTTGCCAAGTCATCATCGGACTCATACTGGCAGAGCTCAGCGACGAGCATTTTGCAAAAAAGTTTATTTCCGAATTCCATAGTTTCCGTTTTTGAACTGTATTTTAAAACACTGTTGCTAGAATGAAATATTCCTGAGTGGATATATAAAATAATTGAACTCATCTCTCATTAAGTATAATCCTTACATTTTTAATTAAATTGTTATCAACAGTGTGCTTTTAATAAATTACTAAACAAAAACTTAATAATTCCCTCAAGTTGAATTATAATGTTTTACTTAAGTTAAAATCACTGAACACACTTATTTGTTTGTACGAAAAATAATTTCTAAACACATAACTTTTGTATATGAGACGAAACAAATAATTAAAACCACAACAAATATGTTATAATAATACAAAATATAAAAAACTTTGTTACGTCGGTTAATCGGTTAATGGACTGAAATTAACCGGTTTTACAGTTAATCGAAAATATCCAATTTTAAATTAACCGGTCAGTTAATAAGATAGTAATTAGCCAGTTAACCGATTAATGGTTAAGCGAATGAATACCCTAGTGGCAACATGCTAAAAAAAATTTGGCGGTGCAATTAATATATAATTAATTGATTATAAATATATATTATCTATTGCACAGTAACCAAAGTTCGTCTATGACCTTTCAAATTTTTCTTTCTCTTAATTTATTACCCACCAACTTAAATCTTCTCTATGGCTTTTGCAGCAGCAATTATAATTATTATTAGTTTTTATGAGTTTTTAACTCTTCTGTGCAAGTGAGTGTTTTAACAGCAACCAACTACTAGTACTACTACTACTACTAATACTGCTATTGTGCCTGATGATGATGATTCTACACAGCTTCTGCTGCAACTTAAAAATTATTTTCTTTAGCACTTTGCTAGTAGTCAGTAGCTTTTTATATCTCTAAGCCTGGCTAATGTTTAGGTTATCTACTCCTTTTTATGTTATGCCTTTTCTGTTTCTTTCTTAGTTTTCTACACAACCAAATAGCATTAGCATTCATTTATTGTAACAGAAATATTTTTTGTTGGTAACTTTTTCTGCAAATTATTGTTTATTTTTTTTTAATTTTTGTAAACGATTTCTCTTGTCTTGCCAATCGTAAGGTGTTTCTTGTGCAGTTCAGTTGCATCGGAGTATGACATGTGTTTGTACGCATATATGCTCATATGGTTGTGAGGGAAGTGTTAGATTTTTATGGCCTTTGTAATGATTTACAAATAGCTTTAAAATTTCAATGATTAATTACATAACGCCTCCGAATTTTTTATATTCTTACAGCCAGAAAACACATTAAAAGAAAAGACAACAATTTGCGGATAATGAGTTATATTTATTAATGTTAAGGCATTTTTCTAAAAACAGAAGATTTTATATGTCAGTGATGGTGAGTTCAGTAGTATTGTACTATTTTCAGTACTTTTTCATTTTTAAAATACCGTAATACCTCCTCGACATAAAAAGTAATTTTTCTAATCCGTAACCTTAAAATATATTGACCCAATTTATAATAAAATCAAATACTTTTACAGAAACTACTAAAATTTTTCTCTGGCTTATTAATTTTCCATCCTTTTTTTTCAAAAGTACAATGTTCCAAAATTGCTGACTTCTTTATTTAACATTAGAACCAGAACGATATTTAATACTACACAGAAAAAATTATCACAAAAATATTTTCAAACAAAAGTTTGTCTAAAAATAAATTTAATTTTCAGTAAATGTTCTGTCCATAATCTGTGAATTGTTTGTTTGACTTTTATTTAGAACGTAAACACCAAAAACAGCAAGAAAAACTGAGCTGTAAAAAAACAACTCCTATGACGACGTACACACAAATAACAACAACGACAATGATAGCAAAAGGAATGCGATTGTACCAAGTTTGTTTACAAAAGATTTTTGAGTGAATCAATTAGTTGATGTCGTTGCGTTAATTCTCATTCATTTTTTTAGAGTATTTAGATAAACATTCAGACTTGAACACACTTAACAAAGTGAAATCTCATCAATGTTAATGGATGATGATGATGATGACACAGACAAAACTTTTTTGTATTTTTGTTTGATTAAGTATATTATTTTGCATAATAATTGTTAGCATTTTTAGACTAATTGTTTATTAAATTCAGACAGAAACATTGTTTGATATTTTTCAGAAAATCCAATAAATATTTTTGTTTGATTTAGTAAATTGTTTTGTCTAAAATTTGTAAATATTTTTAGACAAATTATTTCATAGATTTAAACAATTTGTTCACTGAAAAAATACGTTTTTTTTTTCAATGAAATTGTTGAGGTATTTTTGTCTATATTTACAAATTCGTTTGTAGGTCCGTTCATAGACAAAATATTTACTATTTCATTAAATTCCTTTACAGAAAACGAAATTTAGTTTTTTCTGTGTACGTTTACACCAACGATACGTAAATTTTACGTACTGATCATAATTCTGCTTAAACGCTAAACTATTGCAATTTTTTTTGCCAAATTTGATTGGTTTTATAATTTATTAGTTATTTACTTATTTGCTTAAAAGCTTGAAAAAACACTTGAAAAAAATGAACACAAATTCATTGCACAAAAAGAAAGAACAAAATACCTTGTCAATCATTGGATTAAAGCTATATAAGTAGCACCTACATTAAAAACGCTTAAAAATCGTGTTTTTTATGGAATACTGCATTGCTGATGGTATGAATCCTTCAAACGATGTAATTTTTTTTATATGTTGTCTTGGCAGAAAATACGAAAATATGCAAAAAACTACAAAATTACACCTTTTTAGACACGGTCCAGCTCACAGGCGGTCATAGCTAGACCCCTCAAATGTTTTAGGAAACCTCATTAAAAATATCGCTTTTTATTTTGAAAGGGATAACAAAAACATGTTTTTCATCTGTATACAAGTAGAGTCGCCCTAACGTATATACAAACATCCATACGGACATTATCGTAAAAGTAATCAGAATCAATTCCCGTGGCATCAAAATGTCGCGATCTGATGAAAACTTGATTTTAAAAAATTGGGATGAAATCATTGACTTCCTATTACATATTGATAGCGGGAAAATAAAAATATATTCAAATGTCTAGAATGGCTCTTTTGTATGACAATTAAGAATACGTAAAATATTTTTTAAATTCTTAAAAAAGTACCATTAAGGAAAAAAAAAAGTACTTTTTAAGTTGAACTTCAGTACCATATCGAAATCTGTATTTTCCTATACCTGTTATACGTATTCTTTAGGCTAAATAATTATATACTTCGATAGCTATAAGAAGCTAGTGAATCGTTAAAAAATTATTCTTAATTAAAAGAGAAGTGGAAATATGTAAAAGTGATTTAATTTTTCTTTAAGACAAGAAAAAAACTGAAATTAGGGATTCGATTATTTCTCTTAATCGGTTAAATGAGTGACAGAAATAAAATGCTTCAAAAGAGTAATAAAATTAGATTATTATTTCAGACATTTGAGGACATGGCTAAAAAACTGGTGTATATATGGCTGATTCTTATTCCAAATGTTTTTTTCATGACCGTTGAAAGTATAGAAATATATATATTATAAATAAATAAATAAACTTAAGTTTTTTTGTGTCAGACTGTGCACTATGTATTAAAAATGAAAAACGAAAAACGAAAATACTGTTTTTACTCTCTTTATACAAAATTACGTGACGGTAATGCATGCTGTTGATTTTCCACATTAACAAACTATGAACTTTTCCAAAAACGAGATTAACTTTATGACGGTTTTAGAATATTTGCATTTGATTTTCTTATTTTACAAATCAAATTTTTGAAAAATATCAGAGTTTATATATATTTTTAAATTCTCGTTGTGGGCAGTCTTGTGTATTGAGCGTTATGCTTTTTTAGCACGCTTCATTACTCAGATTAATTATTAAAATTGCATTAATAACATACACTAAAATAACAGAGTAGTTTTGTACTTCTAGATATTTAAAAGTTTTGTGAACTTTGTTAAATAGTATTATATTGCAAAACGTTCTATCAATCAAACATTGTTTGTATCCAGAAAAAAAGAAAATGGATTTTTTTCCCAGCAAGAATTTTCAGTACATCCAAAAAACAGCTGTTTGAGTAAATTTTTTCTATTGTGAGAACATCGTTGTTATCACTGCAACCAAAAGATATAGTACTATAAATTATTCAACTGCTTTTGTCAAAATAAATAGCATAAGCTAGGTAGTGGTAAACGGACTTCGATTCCAATCGAGAACGATGTTGTGTAAGATATCTAGAAAGAAATTTATTGCACTATACAACCATTTCGACCTTTTTTCAGAATTATGGGGCCTGTAAACCGATCCTGGAAGACGAGACCAATCAAAGATATATGTATGTCGCCGTTTTGCAAGATCACATCGGAATTTTATTTTAGGTAGGGGGGGTTAAAGTTTCCCCATTTTGGCCTGATCGTGCAGCATGTCGGTACCTGAAACTATGTGTTGTTTGCATCTGAGGTGTAGGCTATGTTCAGCAACTTTGTTGAAAATATTAGGTCCAACTTTTTTTTTGGATAATTTTAGCCCTCTAACTCTTAGTTTTATGGGTACTTTTGTACATATCTTAAAAAATGAACAAAAAGCTACACTTCAACGGCGATGTAGTGGGGAAAAATCTTCTACAAAAATGTTCTTCGTGTTAATGTACATAAAAAATCTGAAAACATCTTACACCTTAAACGTAAGGCTTACAATATAGAACTGTTCTATTCATAATTTATACTAACTTTATGCCAAGTTTTTGTTCGTCGTACGTTCGTAAATGTTCAAGTTTAATTTTTGTGTGATGGAATAAAATATATGCAATCACTGACACTGTATGTATGTAAATATAGCCTTAATGAAATAAATGACTGTTTAATTCTTATAAGCTTTTAAAAATGTCAATATTAGTTAATGCTACAAAAAAGGTTCGGTAAGTTTCGGACTAGGCCGAATATTAGGCTTTTTGGCCGAATTTTATGTTCGGTTCTGGTTTCTTCGCAATAAAAATCGTCTCGGTGGGATTCTAATATTTTTACATTTATAATACTCAAAAATTTATATCTCCGTAATTTTTTGGTACTTCGCGGTAAAAACGGCATTCCTTACAGAAGTTAATCTAATTTGGGAAATGTAGCTAATTCAATTTCAGCCTCCGGAAGATAAGGTTCTTTTTCATCAAGATCATCATATAAGCTGTGTATGACTTAGAAGTCACACAAGTGCCTAAAATATGGAGGAGTACTGATTTAACAGATCGTGCGAAAAATGTCTAGCCCCCATGGGGAAGAGAACCTGTCATAAAGTTCACTTGCCTGGTTCCCAAGGACTAACATCCGGATCGCGTTTTGAAAATTTATATCATAGGGACCTTATAAATGGCGTTGTCAGTGGAGGGAGTCAATGGACATAATGAGATATCCACTGATAGGCTCTAGATCCCAACTAAAGGTACGTGTTCAGTGGTGGTTTCTGTAGTACTAGTCAAACCGCTGTACAGACATTTTTGATTTGGAAAACAATCTGCTTGTAGAGTAAAGGTAGTTTGTTAACAATTTTGATCTAAATAATTAAGAGTTGTGTTCTCTTTGCACTACTCATATTGTGCCACTCCCATTTCCACCAGTCATAGGACAAGTTCGTTGAAGACAACTGGTACACAATTTCTCGCTGGAATATTACCTTATTGAGTTGGTACTAAATGAAAATTGTAGTAAACCTTCAGGGTGGCTTATATTCTATTACAATACATATAAGACTAGACTATACTCTTAGCCCATAACATTATTTTTTAATGATAAGAAATATTATTTCAAAATAAATGAAGCAAAAGCTAAGTAATATTTACCATAGTGACTCATTACTTGTCAAAAGTTTTAAAAATATGTATATATATTTTTAAACAAGAAAAAGGCCAAAAAATATTATAAAACATAAACAATCACTACAAGAAATAAAGAAAAAATAAAAATATATAGGCTTCAATTCAACTTCGTCTAGTTGTCAAATTTTCCGGCAACTTATTTCAATCACTTTTGTTTTATGTTGTATGTGTTTCTGGAGTCTGTAATTCCTTTTCAACACACATGTGCCATAAATATCCAAACACTTAACTAGATTGCTATTTACAACATTTGCAAAGTACAAGCACACATACGCATGCGTTCGTGTAGAAACAAAATACATACATCCATACATAAAATTGGTATTAAAAACCATTAGTGCGTGCCACATTTATACAGCAAACAATCAATTAATTTTCAATGTTGCCAACATTTTCTAAGAAAAAAATCTATTTACTACAGTTTTTCTTATATTTGTTTTTGCATGATTGTTGCAACATTTGCTTTAAGCTGAGTTTAAAAAAATGTAAAATATTAAGTTTCTTATTGGCGGCGGGTGTTGTCAATTTTAAAAGCAATTAAATGTTAAAAACCAATTTTTTTTAATATTTTGCTTTAAGACAGTAACTAATGGTTAATAAAATTATACTTAATGAGCTGTTTTAAATGAGTGGCGCTTAAAAATCTAGTTTTTTGTTTTCGTAACTGATATTAATGGATATTTGTTCCAACTAAAAATTTGATTGTTTGTGTTTAAGAGACTATAACTATATTTATGACCTAAAATTAAATGCAATTCTTGATGACGTTTGGCTTTAGTAAGTTTCTAAAATAATCATTTATTGTTTTATTTATCATTTTGAAACTGTTTTTATTATTGGAATATATGAATATAAAATATATTTTGAATCAAAATATACATACGTACATGTAAATTGTAAAATGTACATATACGTACATGTCACAGGGTTCACAAGATAAGTCATTAACATAATTTTAAAATATTTTTTTAAATCTGTTTGTTTTTTCAAAATATTTTTTGAAGTACATTGCGAAAATATTTTTATTGACACATTAAAAATACTGTTAAAAAGCTTCCGATTGAAAATATATTATATCTTTCGAAAACTAACTACCATAAAAAATTCCATCTGAAAATGGACTATTTAAATACTAATTCTAGTCATTATTAGGGTCTTTCTCTGGGTCCCGGCTTCGCTGACAAAAAATTCGTTTTAGCCTTCATTTGGTCGGCGACAAGGATTTTTTCTCTAACTAAACAGAAACACTTTAACTTCATTATACTGAAAGAACTTTCTTCATAAATTCGGTGAGTGTCGACCTCATGCCAATGAAAAATTTTTTAAAACTTAACAAACGCACTATGGCCGGAAAATGCAAAGTCGCGGCAAAAAGTATTTCCCAACAAGCTAGCGACAACCAAAGTTGGTTTGCAAACTTCCACTGACAAAATGTATAATTTAAAGAAAATAAATTAGTTGTCCACAGCACTTTTTGCAGTGTAGGGATTTTGACATAGTTAAAACGACTCGCTATAGAATATATTTTTCGAAAGCATTATTCCATCTCACTCTACGTTGTATGGCTCTTATTGTCCTTTTGTTAAAAAAAAGAGAAAACCGCCACCCCTTCAGCAGCAATATAGCGAGCTAAATTGTTCTACAAAAATAATTTCCATACAATTCTATACTTAACGTGAACGGCAGAAATCATTCAAAACTTAAAATGTGTTTGAGGGTTATTTTAATGCTTATTCATAATAAGTACTCGGCATAGGAAATCTTGTAAGCTTAACGTTAAAATTATAAGACTTGTTCAGCAATTTTATGTAGAACTGCATAAAAAACATATTTCTAAAACGTTTTAGCCGACTATATCGCTGAAAAAGGGAACATTTTTGCTTCTTTTTTCATAAGGGAACCAAACACGGAATAAACTAAATATTATTTTCAGTAAAGAAATTCTATAAATAAGTAAATATTTTGTCTAGAAACGGACCAACAAACAAATTTGTATATACAGACAAAAATTTCTCAACAATTTCAGTGAAAAACCAAAACTATTGTTAAAATCTATAAAATAATTTTTCTAAAAATATTAACAATTTCTAAGCATATCTAAATCAAACAAAAATATTTACTGCTTTTTCTGCAATATATCAAAGAACATGTTTGTCTAAATTTATAAAAAAATTTGTCCAAAAACAATTACAAGTTCCAAACGAAATAGTTTACTGAATCAAACAAAAACATTTACTGAAATTGTTTTAATATTGTATATCAAACAAACTTTTTGTATGAGTCATTAAAAATTTTTTTTTTTCATTTGAAAATATTTTTAAATTTTAATTAATAACATCATCATCCCTTAAGCATTTATGAAATTTTACTATGTTCAATGTGTTCAACTCTGTATATATATATATAAAGACTCTAAAAAAAATTAATGAGAATTAAATCGACAACATTAAAGAATTGATTACCTCAGAAATCTTCAGTAAACAAACTTGTTAGATTCGCAGTCGCAGTGTTAGAGTCGCAGAAAACTGGGTTTTGTTGTTGTTTTTGGTCCTTGCATCCTAAATAAAACCCAAACAAAAAATTCAGTGATTCAGTAAAGAAAATGAAACAAATTTCAGTAACCAGTAAAAGTTTACTGTCATTAAAAATTTAATGTCAGTTAATAATAGTACTTAAAAAAACCGGTGTAAAATTTATTACCACTTCTTCATACATGTTAAAAATTTTCACGTCGTAAGTTAAAGGTTAATAAAAGAATTAATTAATCAAATATTGAACTAAAAAGCCGAAATAGTAAAATTTCAGACTTATACCTACCTATTCAGTTCAAAATAAAAATTACGTAAAAATGGATTATAAAGCAAATTGGCGATTTTAATTTCAGATATTTATCGTATAATATAACATAATGACACGCTGTCACAGTGAGGCTTGTAGGTCTTGTTGAGTAGATCATTTTGTCATTTACAAAAATTGCAATATACCTTCAAAATTGGAAGTTATCGATAAAAAACGATTTTTTGGGACTGTTTTTTTGATAACTTCCGATTTCGAGGGTTTATTACAATTTTTTAAAATGGCAAAATGATCCACTCAACTATACCTACAAGCCACACTAATTCAGTTTCACGAATAAAAAAACTTGCTATTTTGTAACAGCGTGTAATTATACACTATTAGCTTTTCTTAACATACGTATTTCCACGTTTTTATCCACGAATTAACATTTCCTATGTTAAAAGTGCATTATTAGTAAAAATTTACGTAATACTACATGTTTTCAGTAATCAGTATAAATTTCCTGTTTACTGCTTACTACAAATAAGAACGATATACACTAGTGCACATTAGGAACTCAGACTCTTGATTTTTATTAAAGAAAAGAACGAACAATGAAAGATTTCATTAAAGCTATGAAATACCTGTGTTTCATTGAAATTTCAAGAGTCTTAATTATCAATTAAATCATTTGGTCAAAACTTTAAGGATTTTTCATAAAATGGCAAAATGTTGTTGTTATATCTGTGGTCACAAACCTTAATCGCCTAAGTTGAGTTAGGAAAAAATTTAATTTTTGGTGTGATTGACTCTATTCTATTCTAGCCTAATTTCCTAAAAAACGTCACGAAAGTGAAATTTATATAGGAAATAATAAAAAAATTACTCAAATTTTATAAATTTGTTTTTGTTTTCATACAAATTATAAAAATTATGAAAGGCAAAGCAAAGCCTGCTTTTTTTATGTGTTTATTCGGTGAAGAAAAAACAAAAACAAATTTATAGAAATTGAGTAATTTTGTTATTGTTTGCTATATAAATTTCACTTTCGTGACGTGTTTTAGAAAATTAGGCTCTAAATCAAATCGCTACCAATTTTGTATGTATGTAACTTTCTTAAGACGACAATTATCTATAAAAAGTTAAAGTAAAGCAAACTGACGGGTGATTGGAAGCGATTTTTTTTTTTACTTTAGTCAGCTCTTCCGGAAAATTTTAAAACGACATAGGCGACTAAGGCTTGTGACGACAGATATATCCAATGAAATTTTGTAACGAAACTATGAAGGCTATTCCAATGAAATCCATATATTGTGAAAAGTTTCATAGGAGTAGTTCAAGAGTTTGACAAAATGTTTTCATTGGATTATGCCCGTAATTTCAACAAATAGGTATCTAAGGCGAAAATTGTCAACTAGATATCTTAAACTCGGCGGTAAGTCAACACATGTATACAGTCCTTACCTATAAGTTAAAATTGTAAAATATATTTACACCATAGGTAACTAACTATGCACGGAGCGATATCTATTTAAGGAAACTACGTTCATTAAGCAAAACCCTTTCAGTGTATGATAACGTACCAATAAAAATGTTTGTAAGTTCAGACAAAATTCTAGAAAATATTTGTTTGAAAATAAAACTTTACAATTTTATATGTGTATATAAAGAAAAATCTGTGATTAGGCTTTGTCTGTGAGAAGTCATTATTATACATACTCAGACGAGAAAGCTTTTAATTCCGGCAGAAGACCGAAATTATACATACACTGTTAAAAGTAAAGTAGTATAAAGAAAGAATCGACAAAAATATCGTTATTACGTTTATAAATGATTCTGAATGCATGAGCATGATTTAAAAATAAAATAACGCTCCTAATTATGTGAATGTAATTTTCAAGCACTCCTAGTCTTGTTAAAAAAAATGAAGCTGAACCTTTAAATCTTTTGCAAAATTCAATATCACAGGAAATTTTATAAAAATATCGCGATTTTTTTATCCTGCTATTCTTTGGCATGATGACCATAAATGCTATGCTATAGTTTTTTCCATGAATGTTATGACACTGTTCAGGTAGCCATTATGGAAATAACTTTTTCTATTTTACAGCATAATCAAAAGTAAAAATATATTAAATAAATTAGAGTCAAGTTCAGTTAAAAAATAATCCATCTCCAAAACAAATAAACTATTTTAGTTTGCTAATTAAATGCTGAAAACTTTGATTTTAGCTCAAACTTTAATTGAAAAACTCATGAGCATGTCGATGACTCACTTATCTCTAAAACACATCATACATCGTTTTATTCAAATTTTCGGCATAAAATAAATTTGTTTGCAATTTTTGGCAAAGCAAACTAAAACTTCATTCATTTCAACTTAATAAATAAACCACAAATTGTAGGTAATCGTTAAAAAACAAAAAAATAAATAAACACAAAACATTTTATATAAAATAAATAAAACAACCTGATTTAAGAAAATTTAAAATAACAAATAGCATGCAACACAATGCAGCAGAAATTCTCAAGTGAATTGGTTAAACAAACTTCACAGAAAAAACACGCAAATTAACTTAAACTAGCGACCACTGAGAAGGAAAAAAATCGAACAAATAACAACAAGAGTAAAGGAAAAAAACCTTTATAACAACCTTACAAGCAAACAATTATAAACAAAAAGCGCCAGAAGCCAAGACACTAAAACAACACACTACCAAAAATTTTCCTTATGGGACAGAGCTTTAAAGAATGAAATGATTTCGTTAAATTATTTCGTTAAATCATATTTAGCCGATTTTTTTAATATATTAAAATATGCAATTGTTTTCTATTAAATCTTCTATATTGCTTCATATATATATTTTTTTACTTTCTACACTAAAAATACTTTGTACGTAAAATTAAATGAAATTGTAATATAATATAAATAAAATTCAACTAAATAAAAACCGTTTTAATAAAAATTGTATTAAACTTTAAATGTTAAAAAGTTGACATGCTTACAACAATAAAAAATTAATGATTCTTTCTTTGTTTGGATCAATTTAACTATCACAAGAACTAATTGCAGCTTCCGTAAAAATAAAAGATATTTCCCTTGTTTCTGCTATTTTTACTGTTAAATAATCAACCACAAGTTTCATAAAAATATATGTATTTTGCTTTATTTTTAAATGTTAAGGGCTTATTATATCGCATCTTTAATTACTATTTTATTAATTTTATATTTTTACTCACTGTTTCTTATTTTAACTTCCACTGGGAATCGAACAAAGCACCTTCAGGTTTGAAATCCAACGCAAATAAAAAAAGACACAGGCATGGTTTTTGCTGAAATTTTACATGTGACCTCCCGGTAATAGTCTAACGTACTATCCACTCCACTATTGATTTTAAATGTGTATTAAAATATAATTTACATAATATTTTCAGATAGTTTTAAGTACAGAATATTTTGAGTGTTTGTGTGTGTGTTATATTTATGCATGTACTTAAAAATAAAATTGCTTAGAATTTTAAATGTTTATTCATTTAAAAATGACTGCACGGAATAATTCTTGAATAAAGTAAATTTCGTTACTATAATAATATTGTGTATGTAATAAAGCAGTTATAAAAAGTATGTTTTTTTTCATAAAAACTAGAAAATAGTCTCGATTCAAATTGAAGAGCTTAGGTTTCTACGAAACCCAACACATCTAAACGCCAATAATCTGCTTGCCAGCCCAGAATATAGGTACTTAACTCTGTTGATGTAGACCTGTAATCAACAAACTCAGCCATACAAACAATCTGCTGATTTCAACTTGCTTATGGTCATTCGAACCGCAGTTCTTTCCGGGGCTTACAGCGATGCTACCACAACCACAGAACTAAATGACCATAATGTTCCTAAAAATTTATAAATTTGGGTTTCAACGAAACCAAAGGAACCAGAATGCTGATGAAATGCGTTTTAGCAGAGAAAGCTACTGATGTAGACCTATAATTCATTAGTTCTGCCACACATAGGCAACACTTGCGTTTGGCGATTTGACAATAGAATATATAAATTTATATTTTTTGCATTTAATTCTTTGAAGTATCTGACTTTTTGCTATATGTTATTTCTCTTATAGCTGCTTTAGTTTTAGTATTGATGTTTGAGTTTTTGTTGCAACATGTCAAAATAAATCAATTGATTGATCTTGTTTTATTTATGTCCATTACAATTTCGATCAATGAGCATCAATTGTAAGTGGAGAACGATGGAAAAGGAAAACCAAGGAACAGAACAAAAAAATAACAAAATAATATAAAACGCGTTTTCTTATGCGTCATGTGAAAAAATGAGAGGGTATCGTTGCAAACTTCATAAAGTTTGGTTAAATTTTTTTCATTTTGCTTCTTAGGACCCGCGTTGCTTTGTTTCGTTTTTTCTTTTAGAAGATAATGTGCCTTTTCAAGCGGCAAACAAACAAATTGAGTTTAATTGAAACTGCACTCAAGCGTATCACACATACACTCACACCTTCAATACTTAGCAACAGATTTTTTTTTTGTAAGTTTTTCTGCTTTTTTTTGCGTATATTGGACCCACCACACCAATACTGCATAAGCTATTCTAAAAGTCTACAATATCAACTAGCAATCTATCTATCCATCACCATGATTTAACTCAAGGAATTTCTTTACAACATTTTAGATTGCAGCAGTTCAATGTATACATGTATGTTGGTATAGAAGTATGTATATTTGATAGCTTGTTGTTGGCGGTATCGCTTGTTTTTTTCTTCTTTTAAAGTTGTTCTGCAGCAGGAATATATAGAAGATATATAAACGAACGGAGAGGCATTCGATTAAGTGAAACGAATTCATTGTGGTGGTTCTGGTTTAAAACATACGATCAACCATATTTGGTAGCATGTGAACTATTTGCCAATTTAATCATAATTGCCTCTCAAACGCTGCATCATGATTGTTGCATTTTGTCGCTTTTGTTTTAAAATGTATATTATTTTCAGGTGATTATTCTGGTGTCTTCTACGAACTTATTGATTTTAATGAGTTAAATATTTATTTAAGTAGAATTGACCTACTGCCTGTTTGTGTAAATAAAACAAATATTTTTGCCAGGAAATTTATATCGAAACAATAATAAAAAACTTAAAATTGTTTTGTTTTTAATTCAAAGTCTTAATAGCCAAGTCAAATAGCGTTTCACCTCGGAATGTAAATTAATAATAAGCTGAAAACTGGCTTACACATTTAGTTTCGTGTTAGCAATAGCATAGCATAGCTATAGCATAGCATAGCTATAGCATAACAATAGCATAGCCGAAATTAAAAAAAAACATTGTATGATTTTTAACACAAAAATATATTATGATTTTCATCTCTGTTCATCTGGTCGTGAAAAATAATTAAAGTCAAAAGTTTGAAAGAAGAGTGAATGAAAAATAGCTAGATTTGGCCAAAAATAGAGCGTAATTGTTTGACGTTTTTCTAAAAAAAATCTCAAAACTAAAATTTTTTCTTTTTAATAAATCAAAAGAATAGACCAGAATTTACTGCAGTTGAAATTTGAAATCGATTAGACCATGCACACCACATCCATCATTGGACCTAAATTACGAATTTTTCAACAGAATTCTAAGTTCCCTACGTTTAAAAGTTTTTAACGATATCTACCCAGTTGCATAAAAAGGTTTAATCTGAAGTTTAAAAGCATGTTTTTCAAATTGAAATTTATCATACGGCAAACAAATAATGTTTATGTTTATAGAATGTGTCGGGTTTTTGGAGAAATTTAGTGGCCTACCTATTTTAGTAGCTCCATTATCATCTAAACGTTCGTATTTATAAGAAAAATTATAAAAAGACCAACATAGTGCAGTTTGGCCCTTTTTACTCATACGTAACAATAGCTCTAGAAGTTAATAATTAAAAAGAGATAATCTGGCAGTTAGGTGCTATGTGCTTCCATATTTTTGCCCAAATATGAAAATTTTTTGGCCAATGTTTGCATATAATAGGAAGGAATATTTTTAAAGAAAAATTACATTGAAATCAATAGGAATTTAATGTTTTACATTCACTGAAAATAGTCCATGCAACATATTACGAAAAAAAATTTAGTAGTTACTCTTTTTTGTAGAATATACGAAACTTTCGTACATATTACGAAAACAATTCTAGTCAATATATTTTTTGAATTTACGAAAGTAACGAAAACCTTTCGTAAATATTTTGCCTTGTTAAAAAATATATTTGAAATAAAAAATATATTAAAAATATTTTTCATAAATTGACATATTTTTCAAATTTAAGTCAATACATTTTTAGCTCTTATAAAATAAGTAGAAAGTGGCTCCGTAGGTACACTGAAAAAATTCCATGCTACATATGGACGAAAACGCTCGTACATATTACGAAATATTTCCTAATTTCGCACCACGAAATTCTTTCGTAAAATATACGAAATGTACGAATATAATCAAAAAATAAAAGTAAAAAAAATGATGGCTCAACCGGGGCACGAATTTGCAATCTTCATATTTCAAGTCATGTACTCTACCCACTGAGCCACTTTCTACTTATTTTATTAGAGCTAAAAATTAGTTTTATTTACTTACATCTGGAAAATACGTCAATTTATAAAAAAATATTTTAATTTATTTTTTTATTTCAAATATATTTTTTAACAAGGAAAAATGTTTACGAAAGGTATTCGTTACTTTCGTAAATTTAAAAAAATATTGCCTAAATGTTTTTTCGTAATTTATACGAAAGTTTGGTATATTTTACGAAAAAAGTCACTACGAAAGTTTTTTTTCGTAAAATGTTGCATGGATTATTTTCAGTGTAGAGTACTTACTTTTAAATATGAAGATTGTGAGTTCGCGCCCCGGTTGAGTCAAATTTTTTTTTCTATTTTAATTTCCTCATTATTTTCGTATATTTCGTATATCTTATGAAAGAATTTTGTGGAGCAAAATTACGAAATATTTAGTAATATGTACGACCGTTTTCTGAAAAATAATGTTAATAAATAAAATTAGAAATAGTATAATTGACATTTAGATTTATACTCAAGAAGGCCATCACCTTCTTGTCTGCTTGCTCCTCTTCATCTTTGTCAGGCTCTATAATAGCATCACGAAATTTAGTGTGAAGAGGCAAAGCCAAGAATTCACGATGTAGGTGAGAAGGAATGGCTTCCAAAATCATTGCTGCATCTTGCCTCTAGTCCACACACTTGCTTTGCTATTTTAGGTATTAAATAACTTTTTTCAGCTACAAATCTACAAGAAATATACCCAAAAAAAAACAACAATAAGATTTGTAAAAATTTTGTTGTTTTGTACAACAATAAAATTTGTAAAAATTTTGTTGTTTTGTACGTATTTTACCTGTATATTTGTGACTTGTAGCTGTGAAATGGGCCTCCGGTCTAAAGATATTTGGTCACTTATCAAACTGTTTGATAAAATTTATGTATGTATATGTTGAGGTGAGTTTGACGAAAACCAAAATCGCTTAGATTTTTTCGTCAAAAATATACGTGTATTTAAAACTAACATACATACACAAGTAGTAGCAGGCAGGTAATTGGACCTCGACATTTTGCAAACATCTCCAAATCCTACACCTGAGCCCATTAAAATAAGTTCAGTAAATGGAAAAGAGTTAAAATTATATTAGGAGCTGGTCCTTATAAAGAAGTTCTTGTAATTATTAACGGCTATTTTAAAATAATCGATGTACAAATGATACATAAATTTTTTATGTTTTTGATTAACTTTTAGCGATACTCCTACGCCGATCTTTCTCCGTCAAATAATGTTAATCATATTTCTTTTCCCTCCCGCTGATTTGATCATTTTTAGTAATAATCTAATCAGTATTTAAATTAATTAAATTTTCCTTAAGTAAAACGTAAAGAAAAATGGAATAATAATTTATTTTTATGCTTGTTTTTGTAAAATATTGTTTCAAAAGCTTACTGTGGCTATATACATTGGTTCATTGTTATCAAAGCCAAAACACTTTTAAAAATACCAAAATATATCATTTTTAAAATAGTTAATTATGCCGATTGGCCCTTGGAAGCCAGCTCGTCGCAGATAGACCCAAGCATATTGGCCGTTTTGACTTGTTGTAAGAAGGTAAACAAAAACCGATTGGCCATCATAAAAAATGCAGATTGGCACATTTTACGCAACTGCGTCGATATATTAAACTGGCATTTTTTACGAAGTTTTAATTTAAAAAAAAACCCGTGAGCCGAAAATTAGAATTTTCAAGTTTTTAGGCTAAAATTTAATACGTATGATTAATATGATAGTATGTACTATTACAATATTACGAATACGTATACAATTTTGTACTAAATATTAGAAATTAAAATTTTTTGCACATGTTTTTGAAATAAAGTGTGTACTCTTTATATACTTATAGACTTTACATCAAGTTTATATTCATTATAGTCGGATAGTATTTGTAAGAGTTACGAGGCCAACAAAGTTTTCCCAGTCCGAGATAGTCAGCTTGACACCCCGTAGCTCATCGTATATTCCAATAGGGTCGTCCAAATTTCAAATCTGTTTGAGCTTAGCTCTTCCTCTATATTTTGTCATCGGATCGGAATCTTCAGAGATTCAGATTTATTACCCTTTTTTCCAATTGGAACCACTGTCCTTCGTAAGTTATTCAGGTGTTCCCCATACAAATTAGTTCATTTTCCTATACCTAAATAGCAATAATAGTGGGATTCAATAAATATTACATTGGTTATTCAGGAAATTAAATGCATGTTCAAGAAAGCAAGAAGACGGGTACTCTCATGCAAAGTAATTTCTAATCTGGAGAGCCACCATAGCGAGACTCCTTAAATTTAATGTAGGTTGAAAGGAGAGCAAATTGCATCTTTAAACAAAGGCCGGGTGGTTTAAGAGTGTGGAGACTGGTACTGATCGGATTAAAGGTTATTGCCTTAAGGTCCTTTAAAATTGAAAAAAAGGTTATTGTAAATGTTTCTTCAACATTCGCCAAAAGTTAAATATAATGTTGTAGCAAATAAACGAATTATGTTTAAGGTTCGACAAGAAATAGCAAAGGTACAAGGCAATGAGTAAAAAAAGTTGAATAGATTTTGATCGAAAATATTATTTTTATTACAAACCAAATTTAAGCAATTTTGTATCAAAGATTTCTTCGGACTTTCTCACTTACTAGCTTATAACTTTCTTATTTTAGTCGGGTCTTAACGACTTTATATTTCCTGTATTCAACACAAAACTATCGTAAACTTAATGAATTAAATAAAATTTAAATGCACTTTTTTAACTTTAAGGCCTGTAACTCAGTGAATACTCTATGTACATTTGTAACTGTGTATGTATACATACATATTTATAAGAAATTACATATAATAATAGAAATGGAGTGTATTTACAACATCCCGCTTGCTACAAGATATTTTTCTAATACCGCGTTATTGTCATATTTTCTACAAAACCCAGCCTTTCAAGCATTGTAGTACCCTTTTTACTAAAATTAGGTGTACAATGTGCTTAGCATTTTTATGTAATACACCATAAGCAACATTTTTGTGGAATATTTGAACCCTCTAACACTTCGCTGTATGGATCAGTTCGCTCCTTTCTAAAAAAAGGGCAAAAACACCTACTCATTATGGAGCGCTCGACAGTGCCTTTCAAGCGATATATTGATGAGCGGTGTAACTCAAAAAATGTTTGATATATTTGTTATTATATAAGTAAACTCATTTCATAATTTTTCTTAATAGATTTGAAGTGGATTAACTAAATAACAATATTTCCTTTGACGAATCACTATAACAATGAGCAAAAAGGGAGAAGCGTAAAAAGGGATTCAAAAATGGGTGCCAAGCGTACATGTATATATATATTTTTTTTGGTGCCCTTTGCCATAACCATTCGTTAGAACTTTGCTATTTTAATTCTGTATTGTACCGTGTTATTATCCCTTTTATGAACAATCAATAAAAAATATTCCGGATACAGAGCTCATGGCACCATTATATACTCCAGAATTTGGTACAATTTATTAATTAAATTATTGCAATTTTGCAATGCAGCGCTGTAAGAAAGATGTAACATCCAGAACAATTATTGCACTATATTTTCTGTTTAGATGAAAGTTTTATATATTCATAAAATTTTCCCCAAAGTTATACATACTTGTGTTAGTGATTTTGAATTTCCTAGAGAAAAATAAAATCTTATTAATATACAATGGTAGTTACATATGTTTATACACTTAGGAGATTACATATATTTTAGCCAATATCATAAAAAAACTTTCTTTGAATTGCCATTACAGACAAACATCCACATGTTTTGTACATTTATTTCAGGTGATAAATAAATTCTGGCATTAACATGCCATATATTTTCATTATGGGCGACATAGAAAATCATGTTTTATTTCGTCACAAGTGGATTTAAATAATAAAATGTGTCTAATTTCACACAAACATGTATATTTGTTTGATTGTGCAAATGGAAATGAAGGAGAGAAAATCACAAACAATTATTGCATGTGTATAACAAATATGTTAGTCCATGCCGATTTAGTATTGCACTAAATTTTATTATGAACAGGATTTTAAACATGTGATCAAATCACAAACTCACTATACTATTTTCTAAATTTATTCGATATATTTATTCTCAGGAATAATTTTAAAAAAACTTTTTATTTGTTGTGCGTTTAGCTAATCAATAAGCTTGCATTTCATTAATGCTAATACCAACTCATCAGTATATCTCTAAAGATCTACTAATGAGTTGGCATTTAATTGTTTCGAACTTGAAAGTTCTGCTTACAGTAATACATTTTCAAATCGTTTTTTAAAAACATATTATAGTGGCAAGAACTAGAGTTTTATGTGTAGCGTATAAATAACTTTTTCTTGATGCATTTCCTTTTTCTGGGCATAAAAAAAAAGTTGGCTAACATACAAATACTTACACATATCACAAATATATCTGCATGTAAATATGTCTTTTCAACATTTCGCACTTACCAGGAGATTTTGAGATTGTTTATGATCATTTTGTTTTATATCACATAAACTTGTACTGTCGTAAAATGTAAAAGGGTTTATAACCAAAAATTTTCTTATTGTTGTTGGCATAGTTGTCTTCCATTCACTGTTGTAAGAGTAACAGGTCCTCCTCTACACTAATACTCGTATTGGGCTGTAAGTATACGAAATTGAATGTAAGTATGCGCGATGTTGATCTCGTGCTATGTGTCAATTGTCCATTTGTATATTTCTCTTGTCATCTTTAAGCTTGATTGCAAATTACGACCATATGTCAACTCCAACGAAACACGCATTTTTTTCTGCCATTGTTTCTCTTGGAGCCTGCCATTTCTTACATCAACTTGCACAAATTTTTACTTACATGCATATGCACATGTGCATTTAGTTGTTTGTCGTATTGTAAATAACGGTAAAGTGATCAGTAGTTGTGGGTTTAAGTTTTGGCTTAGCCTAGAAAATTTATTTTATGACGCTAGTAGTTGTTAGTATGCGAGTTTAATATAGTTTACGAGCTCACATTAATATACTTACTAAATTTATTAGCTAGTTGCTTGACTTATGAACTGTTTGTTAATATTTGGTTAGCAAGAAATTAATTTATTGAAAAAAAAACATCAATAAAATTATATATGATCGAAATTGTATTATGCCGGTTATTATATGAAAGTAAAACAATTTTGAACAGCAACGAGTAAAAGCTTGCTTATGAGTAAGTTGACCCCCATACTAAATGAGAATGGATGCATCCCAGATCATCAGATTGGCTTCAGAAGACAACATAGTACTATCGAACAAATGCATAGGCTTGTGAACGAGGTTAGAATAAAATTTGAAGAAAAGAGATATTGTTCTGCTCTTTTCGTTGATGTTTCTCAGGCTTTTGATAAAGTATGGCATAAAGGATTAATCCAGAAATTAAAGAAAAATTTACCGTGTAACACTCACAAGCTATTAGAAAGCTACTAAACTGGACGAAAATTCATCATCAAGAAAGGTAATTTTCTAAGCACACCTCAGATGATTCAAGCTGGGGCTCGTCGAGTTAGCATTTTGGGTCCTCTGTTATATCTGACACTTACCTCCGCCATGCCAACAGGCTATGACATTCACACATCACCTTTATCTGACGATACAGCTTTACTAAGCATATGCGCAAGTCCACAAGAAGTATCCGAAAAATTTCAGGAATATGTATTGCATCTGCAAAAATGGTTAAAGCAGCGGTGAATAAAAATAAAAGAACAGAAATGTATACATGTCACGTTTACGTTTATTTTAGGATCATATATTGTCTAAATTTGTGTTGAAAATTTCTTCTTATCTAAAATTACATTGATTTTTTAGTTATTTTATTTAAAAAAAACCTTTCAAATTAAACATATTTAGTCCAAGTGGAAAAAATTTAACATAAAGTGTAATATGGCTATGGCTGAATGGTAGATACGTCAGACTATCAGTCAGGAGGTCGCGTTTCAAACCTGCACGCAGCTAATCGCTTTTTTAAGTAAAAACATTTTGTTCAAAAATAATGCGGGCGTAATCTTACGTCGATAATAATCTCAAGGACCTTGAAAGCCCGCAATAGATTAATCTAAAATATTATCATAGAATTAGAGGAAAGGTCGTTTAAAATAGAATTTTTTTTTTAATTTTTTATATAATCATAGATAGAACAGACTTTATTTCATATTTCTACTATTCAAATTTAACTTTTTACCTACATGTTTGTTTCCGTTTCATTTAAATTATTGATCTTGAGGGCTGACTTACCTTGGACTCGAACGGAGGCTATTTAATTCACTATATGTTTATAAGTTATAGCTCCTATCACTTTGTTGTCATAACAAGAGGTCAACATATTCATTTGTTTGATTGAAGAAAAAATGTAACCCGTTTCCACTTATCTTATCCTTAACAAAGTTGAATTGAAGATAAAATGAAATACATTGTCACTAATTTTGTATTCAACAAAATTTGATTGGAAACAAAATGTAAGTCATTATCGCTCAATTTGTTTTAAAAAATTTTATTGAAAAAAAAAACGTAAGACACTGTCACTAATATTGTCTACAGCAAAGTTTTATTGAACACAAAATGCAAGATATTGTTGCTAGCCTAGTCCTAAACAAAAGTTGTGCTGAAGACAAAACGAAAGACATTATCGCTCATCTCGTCATAAACAATTTTACTGACAGCAAAACGTAAGACACAATATAAATAATACATAGCTCATCTTGTCCTCAAAAATTTTACTAAAGACAAAACGTTAGACACATTCGCTCATGTTGCTCTCAATAAAGTTGGACTGAAGACAAAATTCAAGGCAATGTCGCTCATTTTTTTTTTAATAAAGTTTGATTGGAGCCAAAATTTAAGACATTGTCGTTCATCTTTTACTAAACAATTTCATTGAGAAAAAAACTTAGGACAATGTCACTAATATTGTACTCAATAAAGTTTTATGGCGTACACAATGCAAGATATTGTCGGTCATCTTGTCCTCAAAAATTTCTCCGAAGACAAAATGTAATACACTGTCGCTCATCTTGTCCCAAAACAGTCCAGTTGGAGACAAACCTTAAGATAATTGAATCCAAACTGTATGGCATTATTTCCAATAACGTAAATTGAAGACATATCTTAAGGCATTATCGATCATGTTGTACCAAAAAAATTGTGATGAAGACAAATTGTAAGATATTGTCCTTAGCAAATATTTATATTTAAAAATTTTAGTTTTTGCTGTTTTACATTTTTTGAAATTTTTGATTTATGAGTTTAGGCGTACTGTATGGGCTTATATCCAAAAAATTTAATTATTTTG
The DNA here is from genome assembly GCA_956483635.1 of Panzeria rudis. Taxonomy (NCBI): domain Eukaryota; kingdom Metazoa; phylum Arthropoda; class Insecta; order Diptera; family Tachinidae; genus Panzeria; species Panzeria rudis. The sequence continues at coordinate 122,836,132 of OY101449.1, forward strand.
GCTTGCTTGAGCTTAGATTTTTTCGAAAAAAAAAAGTTTTTTTTCTTACAAATTCACTATTTTTCGAAACTAGTTTGTGAATAACTAAGAAGCCACTTATTTGTTCAATTAATTATATTTACATGGCTTAAAGTTTATTTTATAATGGATCTGCTGATGCTTTGTTCGTCGAAATTTGACATATTGTTTTCAAGTTAAGGTGAAATATACTGGTGTACCAAGTGGAAATTTTAGATACGCCCATAAATAATCTCAAAGTAATAGGAAAAAACCTGAGCACATTTTTTAGCGCATGAAACTGATTGGAAAAATTTAAGTTTTATTCAAAACGGAAAGAAAAAGTATCAATTTTTAAGTCTGTGTATTTACTGGGGATGAACAAATTCAAAGTATTTTCAATTGCATTAATAATCTTTCTTTCTTTACTAAATTTCTTATTAATTATTATTTCCTTAAGTGTCTTATTTGAATATTTATATTTTTTTCTATTAGATAATATCCATATTTCTTGTTAGATAGTATTTCTATGAGAAAATTCAGGATTTTCTTATATGAAAAAATAATTTAAAACTTTCATTTCTCATTACATTTAAAGGTGTCTCATTATGTTTCCAATTATAATAAACCACCAACCAGTCATATGTTATTAGAAAGATCTGAAGCAACAAAAAATTCAAACATTATTTGAAATGAAAGGTGACAGTCCTGGGAAGAAAATACAAAAAAAAACTAATAAGATAATTTTTACTATTGAAGATAGGAATTTCTGATGAGAAAGTAACAACAGAAACAAGAAATTGAAAGCAAGATGTCAGCACTTTATTTTCATGTTCGAAGGTGTTTGTTTATTTTCGATATTTTGGTATGTGTCTGTCTGCATCTTTTTTTAAAATGCAGCCTACACTTGAGACATACTAAGCTATACAAGGAAGCAGACAAATGTTTTCGTTTACAAATCCCTATTAAATTTTATTTCATATGACTAATACTGAAGAGGGATGTTCGTTCATAAACAATAAATAATTTAATATGACTGCAAAGATGATGAAGCATGTGATGCCTTCTTTATTTAAAGTGACAATTGTGGATTTAATAATTATTTTTGATTTATAAATAAACAAACAAACAAACTGTGACTGTAATTCATTGAAAGTCAACGAAAATCGTGATTTATTTGGAAAACGTTTTAGAGACAAAAAAACACTTATTAAAGGTAAAAGTGTACCCTACATTTCTTGTAGATATAAATATTATATTTGCACATTAAAGAAAATATATTTACAGCAGTTAAGTGCAGTTATTTAAGGCAATTCAAATGAGAGTTTCACAAGACAAATTTAAAACAAAACAATTATTTTATTGTTACATACACATTTCTAGTCGACTATAGGCCCCTTCCTTGCTGAAGATCTTAAAAACAGTTGAATAATTATTTTCATTTCACTTTAAAATGACTAACATTTCAAAATTTCAACTACGAGCTGTGTCTTAACACCTACAGCTCAAAAATTAAGGAAATCAGTTTTAAAACAATTTAATAATTGCTTTGAGCTGTAACTCTACAACAAATTCATTAATGAATAAATCAAGTCATAGAAAAATTAAAAAAAAGTTCATTATGCATTATTTAACATAAATAATTTTTAAAACGTATAAAAAGTAAATTTCAAAGTTACTTTTTTCTTAATCACTTGCATAAACACATTTACAATTTAATATTTCTGCCACATATGGTTATAGACAGATTCATGTATATATTTTTTTTGCTCATTTTCATCTTTTTTCATATTTGCACTGTGCACATTCAATTAAAATGCAAATTTGTTTTTCTTCGAAGCATTTATTGAGTGTTGATAACTTATTTTGAGAGACGAAATATAATTTGAGTTTTTTTTCCGAGTTCATATAGCTATACAAATTAATGCATGTCTGCAATTTGTTAACTTTATTGCAAATTTTCGGTTTTTTCTTGCATATTTTCTGTTGTCGCGTTCAAACATATTTATTTGCTAATCTATTAAGAGTGTAAACAACTTGTTGCACATAGCGATTTAGTTAAAAAAAATTTTTTTATAGATAAACATTGTGAAAAAGTGGTAATTATAGAGGAAATTACTTAATTTAACTAAAAATAAATGTTTGTAGTGAAATGCTGCCATATATGATTTAGATACAAGCAAGAGATGAATACAAAGTATTTGTTTTGGAAACGTGCAAGATTTAGGTTTGAGTAACTATCAGAGAGGGGGTTATATGAAATTTGAGCATTACATAGTTGGTCAGATTGCCTTGCACGGCTTTGTCGCCAACGATTCTTGTGCGAATTGTCCTTTTTCGTTTAAGTTTTCTAATCGACAATTTAAAGAAAATCGTCGGCGGCATGAAATAAGTCCCTACGAAATAAGTCCCCAAAAGAAATATGAAATAAGCCCCCAATTTTTGTGGTCTTATTTCATATGAAATAAATCCCCAATTTTGAAAATGAAATAAATACCCAACGAAATGAAATAACTCCCCAAACAGAAATGAAATATTAACCTAATTTTTGGGGACTTATTTCATATGAAATAAAGACCAACTTTTTAAAACTAAATAAATATAATACATTTAAAACTATGCGCCTCGAAATAATGCACAAGGCTTAATAAATTTCTCCTCTTTGGCCGCAATTAAGGCTATTCTCTTCTGCTTATATCAAATAGCGGCTTCGGTGATTCATGATATCCTGCTTAGCCGGCTTTCGGCCGGGCTTAAGGATTTTCTCCTCTCCGTATGTTGAACAAAAGCTTCGCAAAATAAATATTTCCTGCTTAGACAGAGTTTGTCTTAAGGTTAGCTATGCAAAAAAACTCCACTCAGCGAAGCCGCTTTTCGACATACACAGAGGAGAAAGTCCTTAAGCCCTGCCAAATGCCGGCTTTAAAAAAACTTTATTCAGCGAAGCCGTTATTCGACAGACACAGAGGAGAAAATCGTTAAGCCCGGCCGATGGCCGGATAGGCAAAAAATCTTTATTAATCAACCCAAATTCCTGGCGATTTTCAAAATAATTTGATATGAAATAAGTCCCCAAAATTTTTTAATGGATTTATTTCATTACAGACTTTTAGAGAGTTATTCCATATGAAGTCCCCAAAATCAAAATGAAATAAGTCCCCAAAATCAAAATGAAATAAGTCCCCAAGAAAAAGAAATAAGTCCCCAAAAAACGTTGTTGTTGCTTTCTGTAAATTTTTTTTGGGGACTTATTTCATATTTCTTTTGGGGACTTATTTCATGGCGCCGAAATCGTCGTTCACAACAATCTGTCCTGTGTTGTCCTCTATTAAAGACTTTTGACGTCAAGATGAGCGACAATGGCTTACATTTAGTCTTCAGTAACATTGTGAAGGGTAAGATGAGCGACAATATCTTAATTTTTTCATCATTTCAACTTTGTTGAAGACCATATGAGCGACAATGTCTTACATTTTATCTTCAGTAACATTGTGAAGAACAAGATAAGCGACAATGTCCTAGTTTATGTCCTCAATTTAACTTTGTCGTAAACTTCATCCTCAACCCATTTTGGTGGAGGATAATATGAGCGACAATGTCTTACATTTTATCTTCATTAACATTATGAAGAACAAGATAAGCGACAATGTCCTAATTTTTGTCCTCAATCTAACTTTGTCCTCAATCTAATTTCATCCTCAATCCAACTTTGTTGAGGATAATATAAGCGACAATTTCTTATATTTGTCTTCAATCCAACTTTGTTAAGAACAAGATGAGCGACAAAGTCTTACCTTAAGTTTTCAATCAAACAAATGAATATGTTGGCTTCTTGTTGTCGATCTTTCATGTGGTGCTGCAGTAAGAAGATAAGCGCGAAAACTTATAGCCATGAAGCTTCAGTTCAAGTCCCAGCTAAGTCAGTCAATAATTTAAATGAAACGGAAACAAATAAGTAAGGAAAAAAGTTTAATTTATGCGCTAAGAATATTGAATAAAGTCCGAGTTATGACTAAATAGGTGACATTGTCGCTATTTATTCGTTGACGTCAAGATAAGTGCTATTGTAGCCTATGTAATTATTGACGCCATAATAAGGCGACACTTTATTTAATATTATGATTATCTCTGAGACGCTTTTGATGGCTAGAAGTTTTTTTTTATTCAAAGGATATACTTTGTATGACACAAAGGACCCCCAAGGTAGAGCTTGTGGTAAAGCGGTTATACTAATAAAATCGTGATTAAAACACTACTTAATGGGTGATCATTGTGACGACCATCTTGTAGCAACTAACATCTGCATTGAAAATGTTCATCGAAACCTGGTGAATTCATCAATTTACTCTCCTCCCAGGTTTAATACTATTATATTATTTTAATTCATTAGGCCCACGCTTTTCGGCCGCCGGTGACTACAACGCTAAGCACACGTTTTGGGATCGCTGCTAATCACTCCTAAAGCTCGCGTTTTGTTCGACACAATTACTAAAATGCGCTTGAATGTTATTTCAAGTGGTCAGCCAACTTATTGGCCAACAAATCGGCAAAAAATGCCTCATATTATTAATTTTGGAGTAGTAAAAGGAGTTTCTAGCGAAATAATTAAGGTTGAAGCTTCATTAGATATATCTTCAAACCACTCACCCACTATTATTACCATATACTCACTCTTAACAACCTCACCCATTTGTAATTTACTATGTCATTATATTACTAATATGGCCGCACTATTTCAACCAATTCCCGATCAATATAATATCCGTTATGTTATCGTTATCGTTTAATTTTTACAGATATTGGGATAGTCTGAAAATAGCTTTAGTTATAGCAAGCTGTGTTACAGTATCACCTAACGTGTGAAGTGAAGAGCAAATTTCATAAAATTTAAAATTATTGCCAGTTTTCTGCAAAAATGCTATCGAGAAAAAGAAAATCTGCATAACATTTTTTACTCAAATTATTTTTTGCACGTCATACAAAGTCTTAGAAGGGCTTTTCTGCAACGTGCAAAAAATTGGACATAAGGAGGGAGGTAAGGGTCCGAAATGGCATAAGTGGAGCCAAGAATTTTATGTCGCACTCAACGTGACCGGCCTATTTCAGATATCATATTAGTAATTCTCATAAAAATCTGTGCGTGATAGAAAAGAACTGAAAACGGATTTATATTCCACATATTTTTATTTAAAGGCTCCAAAAATATATTTTTGCAGACCAGTGTCTTAAAAAAAATTTACAATGTAAGTTGAGTATTTTATACTCGCATTGCAACACATTGAATCTCAACTCATCTTTTAGTTGATCGAAGTTTATTTTACCAGCATGATTTTGTTTATGCTAATTTTACAAAAATTGGAAAATTTGTCTCGACCAATCGACTGTTGAAGAAACAAATAAACAGCGGATTTTCCCATTCATTTTTAATAAATTAACTTTGTTGTAAAGTCTTAGTTCTCCCTACATAAATCTTATTTGTATCTTTTGTTCAAAAATTTGACGCGTGTCTTTACAACATCTTACAAAAACCAATCCTGCAAAAGGAAATATGTGCTAAACAGATGTCTAAGATTTAAAAACTTTTCACACATATTATCTGTATCGGGAAAATAGTGATTAAAATGTTATGGATTATTAAAAAATTCAATTTGGTTTTCTTTCTGCGTCATTAAAAAATTTTAAAGCCGAACCCTTCCAAAATGGTACCTGACAAGACTAACAAAACATTTGATCTGGTTATGCTTATGAAGAAATACATAAATGATTAATTAAAATTATCATAATTTCCAATTACTAGTAGATAGTTTCTGTTATATTTCTATTATAATAAAAATGCAGGTCAAAGCGTGTGTGTTGTTTGCCACCTTCGTGATTTCTTAGAAAAGTATAAACTATTTCAAAGATAAGCCAAAATAATAGTTTATAAGCAGAAACCACTTGATTTGATGTTCACTTCAATGAAAGCTTAAAAACACAAGTTAAAATACACTATTTTGAAAATTGTAACGACACAAACAAAATCAAAGAAACATGTTTATTTTTTTGTTACCAACAAATTAGATAATATTGTTGAAAAAAAAACATAAAAACTCTAACACAAATTAAACTTAACCAATTGTGCATAGAAGAAATAAACCATAATGGCAATAAAGCACCAGACTCAACGCAACATTGTCAACAGCCACACATTTAAATGATACAAAATATGGGAAGAGGAAAACTTTTTAAACAGCATAGGACGACATTGAGTTAATATACAATTTAGATTAGTACATGCACAAAAAAAGTGGCACAACTCAAAAAAAAAGTTTTTTTAGTTAATTATGAATAATTAATCCTCATAGCGCTGTTCGTATTGTAAATTATCATAGAATTGTGAGTAAATTGAAAGCTTAAAATCGTCTTCTGCGAAACAATTCCCTCTTTAGACTTATTTAATTATTTTTAACTTCCAGTCGCTATTACATATTTTAAAACCGCTTTTGAGCATTTTTGAAATAAATTATTTAATGAAATCACTAGTTACAGATAAAAAGGTTTTCACAACGTAACGTTTTCCCTCTTTAATGTAGGGCACTCCAAAAATGAAATGACAAGCAAAGGAAACAAGCTGCACGAATGACCCATGACAAATGTAAAACAAACAACCAAAAGCTTAACAAAAGCATACAATTAAAAAAACACGTGACTATCAAAATAGTCTTCATCATTATCATTTAGTTAAAAAAAGTATTTTTTGCTTTTGGTTTACAATCAAAAATGGTAAAGACAATCTTCAGTTTATATTTTGAATGAAACAAGTTTACAAATTAAAAACTTAATTTAATTAGTTTAACTTGCGCCTTAACAAAGTTAAACCGAAAAGAATCTCTTGTGGTCTTTGAGTTTTAATATTTGGAACGGATTTTTATTGTTATGGTAGCTCAAGGTTGCCAAGGTTTTCAATTTAAAATTTGAATTTTTATTTCAAATCGAAAGGGGTAGGATCCCACTATTGCACAGTGGTGCCAATTGAAAAAAATGGTAATATATATGTATCTACAAAACTTGCGATCTGACGACAAGGCAAACTATCTAAAAGTTATAGATTTAATAATATGGAAATTTGGGCCAGCCTGTTGAAACATACGGTAATATTAGGATATCGTCAATATTTTCAAAAATATTTAGCTTTGAATTTTTAAATTTTGGTTTATGTTCTCGACTGTCTTCCCTATTTGATAAATATATCCGGTATAAAAAAAATATATTGGTTATCCCAATTTATGTAGTCGTGAAAAATAATAAAATTCAAGACTTTGAATGGCTAAATTTTGTCAAAAATAGAGCTTAATTTTTAAAAACTAAAATTTTTTCCTTATCAATATTTCAAAAGAATAGACTGCAAAAATGAACTGCATTTGGAACTGCAGTTAAAATTTCAAATCGATTAAAGAATGCCCGTTACATCTAGCATTGGACCAAAATAGTGAATTTTTCTACGAAATTCTAAATGCATTGCTTAAGAAGAAAAATCGGATAATATTTGTAAAAGTTATAATGCCAACAAGGTTTTTTATGGCCGAGATAGTCAACCTCCAGCTCGCCGTATACTTCAACAGGGTGGTTAAATTTTAAACATTATTAAAGCTTGGGTCCACTTATTACATTTTTATGTTAATCATTTTGTAATAGAATAGCAAGTTTCAAAGATACACATTTATTACCCTTTTTAGGGTTCCGTACACCAAAAGTGTAGAGGAACCCTTTTGTTTTCGCTATGCTGTCCATCTGTATGTCTTGTCTGTCTGTCTGTCTGTCGCAGGCTGTTTTCTCGGGAGCCGTAGGAGCTACGGACCAGAAATTTTGACAGAATATGTAAAACTTTGGCCGCTACAACAACAAATATATAACAGTTCAAATTAAAAGGTGCTATAAAGCGAGCAACAAAACTTGTTGAAATACTTATGTAATATACATACACTTATATTTTAAATTTTCGAAGTTAGTGTTAATTGTAGTAGTCTGTAGAATACACTACAGTAATTAACACTGATATATAGAACAATAAAAATTAAAGGCTGTTCTATCAGTTAATATAATTTTGACCATGTTATTTAGACAATTCGCTGTATCTAGGAAATCGTAAGAGGCAAACTAAAAAAACACTAAAACTAAAAAATTCCAAAAATAAAAAATGTTAAAACGAAAAATCGCCAAAATAAAAAAGAGCTTAAAGGAAAAAATCACAAAAATTGAAAAAAATCACTAAAACGTAAAAAAATAACCAAAATTAAAAAAGATCGCCATAAAACTAAAAAACCGCAGAAAATTTAAAAAAGTCGTCAAAACGAAAAGAACACTAAATAAAAAAATCACTAAAACTATATATATCATCAAAATCGAAAAAATTCGCAATCAATGGTGAAAAAAGCATAAAAAACGCCAAAAATAAAAAAGATCGCCAAAAGTTAAAAAAGGTAAAACTAAAAAAAAAATCACAAAAATCCGAAAAAATTTCCATAATCGAAAAAACACCCAAAACTTAAATAAATCGCTAAAACTAAAAATATCTTCAAAAACAAAAAAAAAATTTCAAAAAAAAAAAAAATCGCCAAAACTTAAAAAATCGCAAAAAAGGAAAAATCGTAAAAAACAAAATATGAAAAAAAGCGCAAAAAACAAAAAATCGCCAAAAACAACGAAAAAAAATTACAAAATAAAAAAAATCTAAATTTAAACAAAAAAGCTGAATGAAAAAATTGCCAAAAAGAGAAAAGGGCAAAAACGAAAAGGTATATATGTGTATTCGCACGTAACCCTTCGTGTGCGACCCAAAGTCACACTTTAATTAATATATTTTAAATTGGAACCACTGTGTGTTCGTGGATGTTAAATGGAATTACCCATGTAAAAAAGTTAAAGGTTGTCCAACTTAGATATATCGCCATATCAACAAAATAAATTTAGACAGTAAATGTTTTTGGTAGAAATTTTCCTGCAAGTAGAGTAAATTTTTATTAATTATCTCGATATTCTTAATTATCGAATCAGTTGAAAAGTAGTTAAAAAAAATAAAAATAAAAATACTACGATATTTACTTGATTTTCTCATGTTTTTAATATATTAAAATAAGTATGCAGAAATATGTCATCATGTAAAAAATAAAAACCATCTATTTATTACCTTAAACTATTAAAGCTGGGAAATTTGGCATCCCTGTCAACAAAAGAAATTAAAGTTATCACATTTTATCCCTTCGTAATCATCAAGTTCATAAAAATTAAAACGTATAACTGCTGTGTTGTTGTAGGTTTCCTAATAAAGTGTAATATAATACGTGTTTTTTTTTTTAATTTTTTTAAAGAACTTCTAACGAAACCAACAAGCAAACACACATGTACATGACTTCCTCTTGTTACGAAAAAGCACTTGTTATCTTTAAGAGCATAAAAACAGAAAGAACTGGTGTATAATTCTCTTCACGCTTAAAGATTTCACTTCATTTTTCTTTTACATTTTGTCAACCACAATTCAAATCTAATGGCATAAAGAAAACATCAAAAATAACAATATTAAGTTGCTATAAACTGAAGGTATAATATTAAAGATTTATGTGCTCAAAAATATGATGACTTTTAAGCCTTTCGTTTTTTTTTCTGCTGTAAACTAATTTCTGTTTATATGCTTTGGTACGTTTAATATTTTCTTTAATTTTATCTACAAAGCTATAACACTTGCTACTTCTTTTGAAAATCTTTCAAAAATTAGAGATCTTATTTGTCTGTTTCGTTATAATAAAGAAGTCAAACGAATGATTACCAAGATTTGAGGAATAAAAATTCCAAGTATTGTCTTTCATTTCTCAAGATCTTTAAAGCGTGTGTAGTGAGTAGCTTTATTATCATATCAAATTTGTAAATTTCTTCACATTTCGTTGCTGTTTGCTACACAAGACGAGTTTTTTTCGTTACCTGAGATCTCAATCATAATTCTGTGAAAAGTTTGTCAAATTGATAATGGGCTGAGTGAGCAGTGTCTGAATGTCGTAACAAGTGTTTTCTTAGTTAAAATATAAAAAAAATACATATTTTTTTAATTAAATGGATTTTTTAATGCTTGTATGAATATGCTGTAAACCATTTTACTTTTTGGGTTGATTCAGTTGAAATTGGTTAAGCAAGAATAAAAAGTGGAGTATTATGTTTTGCATTATAAGTGGTTTACTTATTAAAGGTTTTTAATTTGAATTTTTTATTTAGAATTAACTGTAGCTTTGAAGATGTTATTTAAGTGATAAAACTATGAAATAATTTAATGAATTTTGGAGTATTTTTTTAATGGCAATAGCTTAATTCAAACGGCGTAAATAATAAACTTTTTAGTGGACAGTATATAAACGAAATTATATCAGCAGCAAAATATTTTAAATAGTACATATTTTTTACGTCTATTACTTATTGAGTCTTTATTGAACAAGTGTTTAAATCTTCACTGTAAAATTGATAATTATAAGTCAAGCCAATACTAGGTGAGATATTAGTTTCAAAGGTTGGTTATTTGGTTCTTTTATGAGTCCCATGTTCGCCTGAGAGCAAGAGTGTCCCTCCTTCTCCACCAAGTATGGCTTCTATAATTAATAATCTTGCGGGCTTGTGGATTTGGGTGCAACTAAAGTTTCTTTATATACATATGTATGTGTAATATATTGTATTTGTAAACGCGCAAGATTTTTACATACCAGGAAACTTCTGTAAGTGTACTGAGAATTTTATATTGCCGCATTTAAATTTTCTCTATATTTGATGAGAAGACTGTGCCTGATAACTGAATGCAATAGCACCAAGTGTATCAGAAATAGTAGTTTCTATCAAAAGTCTTAAGAACAATGAAGCCCCCGGTATCAAAAACGTTTCTCCTGAACTTCTCAAAGCAGACGCTAGCTTTAATGCACAACTTATCTTCTCTGAACGATGAGCTTAAAGTGGGCATAATGATACATATCTAAAAAAAAGACTAATCCAACAGAGTGCAAAAATTGGAGGGACACAACATTGCTAAATATGGTGAGCTAAGTCATCGCAACTATATTAAACAAATTAACATCTGAAGCTCTGGTTGCTGAATTGCGTAGCAAATTAGCAGGCTTTAGGCCTACAAAGTCTTATATAGATCACATCAATAGCCTTCGAATAACTGTAAAGCATTCAATAGAATTGATATCTCATTTATATTTAATGTTTATTTATTTATAAAAGCATTCGCTACTCTCCAAATATCCTGCCATGTGGAAGGCGCTTAAAAGCAAAGGGATCCCCGAGAAACGTATATACCTTGGGCAAGCTTTGGAGAACAATCCCAACTGCCATATCAGACATACCCAGCACCACAATGAACATCAAAAGAGGGTTCGACAAGGTTGGCCAGGTAATCGACTCAATAATGTCTAAAGTGACATATAGAAAAAACTATCACCAACAAATTTTCAATCAAAAGTTTGTCTAAAATAAAATTTAATTTTCAGTAAATGTTTTTAACTAAATCAGTGAATTTTTGTTTGACTTTAATTTAGGACGCAAACAGGAAAAAAACTATAAAGATAATTTTTCTGTGTCGTAAAAAATCTAGCGCCGATGACCACATACAGATAAATAAGAACAACAACAACATCAACGATAGCAAAATTAACGCGATTATAACAAGTTTGTTAAGACATTTCTGAGTGAATCAATTCGTTAATGCTATTGCGTTAATTCGCACTAATTTTTTTAGACGCTTTAGATAAACATAGAGAGTAAAGACTTTTAACAAAGTGAAATTTCATAAACACTTAATGAATGATGATGTTATTACTTAAAACTTAAAAATATTAAAAAAAAGTTTTTACTGACTCACGAAAAAAGTTAAAAAATTCAGTAAATATTATTCTTTGATTCAGTAAACAAATTTTTAATTATTTTTAGACAAATCGTTTTATTAATTCAGACAAAAACATTCTTTGATATATTACAGAAAATCCAGTAAATATTCTGTTTGATTTAGTTAATGTTTTTGTTTTGATTTGAAAATAGTTTTAAAAAAATTGTGTTATAGATTTAGACAATTTGCTTACTGACTCGTTTTTTTTCATTGAAATTGTTGTAACATTTTTGTCTGTATTTACAAATGTATTTGTAGGTCCGCTTTAAGACAAAATTTTAAATTTAGTTAAATTAAATTTAGTTTTTTCTGTCCACCAGAAGCCACAGGTATTATATGGTGTTTGAATATTAGACACGAAGATCTGGAATACGCAGATGACATTTGCTTATTATCATACAAATTCGACGATATGCTATGGAGTTCAAATCGGCCTAAAATTAAACGTTTTAAATACAAAATTTATGAGGATGAACACCAGCAACTACTCACAGTTCACACTGCAACACATCCCACTTGAAAAGATAGACACGTTCTACTACCTGGGCACCATAACTTCAAAAACTGATGAATCGAGGGAAGATGTGCTAAATCGAATTAAGAAAACCAGGCAAGCATAGGTAAACTAAATCTTATCTGGAAGTCTCAACACCTCTCCAGATGGTCTATACTTAATATATTGAACAGTTGTGTGAAATCGATAGCCCTGTGTGGCAGTGGCGGCCTTTCAACTTTTTATCAACGGATGCTTACGCCGCCTACTAAAAATATTCAGGCCAAATAAAGTCAATAACGAAAAAGTTATGGAGAAAACTGAGCAGAATCCATTTTGACTGATATCGAAAAAGCGAAAGTGGCGGTGGATAGGTCATGGTGTCCGCAGTCCTCCACATGATGTCACAAGAAACGATATTGAGTGGAACCCACAAGATAGCCGAACAAAGATCGGTCAAGCCATATTTGGAGAAGAAAAATTTAAGTTGAAGCAGGGAAAGCCAACAGGTCGCGGAACGAGCTTAAAGGTGTGGCAGCAGACAACGAAGTTTGGTTGTCCTAAACTAGAGTTTGGAGACTATATATCTACACCAGCAGAATGGAATACGTATTTTCTGTGCTGCAACGCACTTCATCAACATTCAGGTGTGTTGGATTATGTTGAAACCTAAACAATATTGTCTAAGAAAACAAAAGGCATAAGAAAAGAAACAACCAGTATTTATTCTGGTTATATAAAACTAAATTGTTTTTTAACACTTTTCCATATAATTTTTGATATATTTCATATAAATTTTTATATGAAATTTCATTATAAATAGTTTACAATAAACCTAATTTTACTTGAAATCCAACATACAACTGATGACTAACAATCATCTTATACATAATCCCTGTTACATATATACAATGCGGTCTTAGTTTAGCATTTGTAAACAATAAAAATTAACTTTTTACTTAAAAGCAGAAAAAATAGGCAATTTTTAAAAAGTACAACTACATGCATATACAAACGCAAAAACATTCAAATAAATTTCAAAGTTTTATCCATATAAGACTCTTCACATTTCAACTCTTTATATTATTGTTAGTGTTGTTTATGTGCGACATTTGTTCAATTGGCAACTAACATGATGGCTAACAATAACATTTGTATTATTTCGTTTGTTTGTTGGTATATTTTTTTGCTTCGGTACTATTTTTTGTCTTCTTGCTTTGCCATTTGTTTGGCTGAATTTTGAAATGCGTGTGTAATGTTCAACTCCAGATACTCATACAGATATTCGTATAAGACAACTTACATATGCTTTGCTACATTATAAACTTTTTCGGTGATATTGCCAAAAAAATAAATAAATAAATGTTACAAACAAATATGTGCTAACAAACAAAAACAGAATCATTTTCAGTTAAAATGTCTAAGAGCTGCACCTGCAATTGTATCAAACTTTAAAAGTTTAACAGTTAAAGTGTATTGTTTAAGTTGTTATTGTTACTGTTGTTGTTAGTCTTACTATTTTAGTTAGTTTTATGACCAATAGTAAAAGTTACTATAACTTAGACAAATAGGGAATAAAATGTTTTTTTCTTGTTTTAAATTTTTATGTGTCTTATACCAATAGTGGGTTCAGTTAAAAGGATGAATATGTTGGAGATTATGTAAACTGAAAGAGAAATTATTATTTGACCTTAAAGTTCAATTGGTATTTGACAAATATAATAAATAAAATGTATTCAATATTTACTCAATAAATAAAAAAAATCCGATCTTTACAAAAATCTTAAAAATTTTCTAGTAGAATAAATCTATTCTAGAGGGAAGAGAGCCTGTCACAAAACTGGCCACGTAACTGGCTTCCAAAGACTAGTAGCCAGTTCGTGTTTTGCACAAACCAGGCACTGTTATATGCCATTTTTGTTGGAGGAGGTCAATTCACATAGTTAAGATACTCAGTGATATGCTCTACATCCAAAGATAAGGTACTACTTGTCTCATTATGGTTTCTATAGTACCAGTCCAATTACAGTACTTTACACAAATATTTTGTATATTGAGGGTATTTAGCTAACACTTCTATTCTAGTTTTGTGGTATGTTCACTTTTCAGCGGTCACGATTCAGGAACATTTTGCAACATTCAAATTTTCACCTGTCATAAGACAAGTACGTTCAAGACAATTGGTGCAATATTTCCCGTTGGATATTAAATATTTTTGTATACTTACCATAAATTAATTTATATGGGAGATTCTCATATCAAATACATTTTTCGTGTCCGTTGAAAGTATAGTAAAATATTTGATAAAATTAGATTATATATAAATGTATGGGTAATTCCATGTTATATCAACTAATAGTTATACACGACCCCTTTCAAACTTATGCCTATAACGAACTTATGCCAAAGGGAAAAAATTGAACACATTTCAGAAGTTATGACATATAAAAAATATCATTATTTCGCCAAATTTACCGAAAGTGTTGACTTTACTTCTTAAATATCTCGAATTTTATATACAAGATTGGTTTGTATGTCATTTTAAGCAGAATATTTGGGGCTACAATACATGTATAGAGCAAACATTTTTTTTTGAAAAATTACTTAGCTTCAAAGTTTTGACATTTTCAAAACTGATTAAATCAAAAACCTAAATATTTTTTGTGAATTTTTTTATATAATATCCCTAAACGTGCTTAAAAAATCCTGCACTTTTTAAGGAGGTGTTTTTGTTTCTTTTTTGAGATATGACAAAAAATTTACATTTTTAACACAAGATTTCCCATAAAATTTCACCGAAAAAACAAATGCACTGACTTGTCAATGTTATTACTTTTTCTCCTTAAAAAACTTTAAAATAAATTTAATGCATATTGCTCAAAATTACAGATTTAAATTATCTTTGATACTATATTGTTGAAGGTTGCGTAAGAAAAAAAATCATATCTCAAAAGAGAATAAGACACTTCCTCCAAAATTCTTGATATATTAAGGACATTTAGAGGTATTATAATGGGTGATTTTATAAGAACTATCGGAAAGTAAAAAAAAACACATAAAATTCAGAAAAATGCATGAAATATTTATTTGGATCGATAGTTGGGTCGATATAATTTAATGTTTGAAGATTATTTCATGCAAATGTTGGCCGCGGCTGCGCCTCAAATGGTCCATCCGCTTAGTCCAATTTTGGCATACTCTTTCCAACATTTCGGCCGGTATCTCACGAATAATGTTGGCAATGTTGGCTTCCAGTGCGTCAATCGAAGCGGGCTTGTCGCTATAGACATTAGCCTTAGCATAGCCCCACAAAAAATAGTCTAGAGGCGTTAAATCGCACGATCTGGGCGGCCAATTGACTGGACCCAAGCGTGAAATAAACTGTTCACCGAACTCGCCTCTCAATTGCTCCATTGTTTCGCGTGCTGTGTGGCATGTTGCAAAGTCTTGTTGAAACCACATATCATGCATAAACAAAATTCAGACGAAAAAATAGATAAGTTTTTCATTTATTTTGTTTTGAAATTTTCAAAACTTTGCAGATAAGTAATTTTTCCATAAAAAATTTTTGTTCTATATATTTTTTGTTGCCGCAAATATCCTCTTTAAAATTGCAACACATTCTTAACACATTCTGTAAACTTGACGAAATAATGTCATTTTGAATACGTCATAATTTTTTAAATAAACATTTTTAATTTTTTTCCTTTAACAAAAATTCGTTATAGGATGAATGACAACATCTGACCAAATTTCATCAAAATTTAAAGGGGTCGTGTCTAACTCTTAGTTGATTTGAAAGGGAATTACCCGTATACAAGTTTTTTTTTGTTGTGTAAGACTGCCCATTATGTGGTAAAAACGAAGAATGAAAATACTGTTTATACTCTCTTCATACAAAATGGTGTGTCCGTAATGCATGCTGCCGATTTTCTACATTAAGAAACTATGAATCTTTCCAAAAACGAGATAAAATTTATAACTGTTTTAGAATATGTATTTGCATTTGCTTCTCTTATTTTACACATCAAACTTTTTAAAAATATTAACAATTTTATATATTTTTTATATTATTGTTGTCCGCAGTTTTGTGTATTGAGCGTTACGTTTTTTTAGTTCGCTTCATTACTTAGTTTAATTATTAGTATTGTATTAAGAATATACACTAAAAAAACTGCGTAGTTTTGTACTTCTAAATATTTAGCGGTTTTGTTAACTTTGTTAAATATTATTATATTGCAAAACGTTTTATCAATCAATAATATATTTTATCCAAAAAAATTTCTTGAGTGTTATCCATATTTTTTAATGTAATTGAAATCTTTTAGTGAATATCTAAGGAGTTGATGTTAAAATACATAAATAATTATACATCTGAAATGTTTTAAATTTAAAATATAGTGTGTGTCCTGACAAAAATATTGAATTCGTATAAAAAAGTATTGAGCGTTACATAAAAAACTTGTCCAAATATAATTTATCTTTAAATTTTAGGACGTTAAGAAAATTAACAGCAGCTCAAGGGTAGAAATAATATAAAGAATATTATCTGTTTACAAATTTCAGATTTCCTTAAAAAAATTTTGCTTCTACCGCACTGTCTAGGGTTGCAAGATTCAAATAGGACTTTAGTGTCTCTGAAACTATTTAACTCATTTTAATAAAAATAAAAACATTATTTGATCTGAGTCTGGAAGGACACAAACACTATATATTTCTTTAAAAAATAAGCTTAAGGCAAGTATAACGTAAGAAACTAAGTTCCAACCCGCTGTCCAATGACACTGTGCTTTGTTTTTTGTTTGAAATGGTTTGCATGCAGTTTGATCCCATAGAAGTATATTAATATATTAACTATCCCATAACTCCGCCACTTCTTAACCGTTCTTAAAATATTTTATTTGAAAGGACATAAAAGGTTTGGTACTATGAAAAATTGCGGGCGGTCATCCCATTTATAGACAAACACAACATTTGATCCAACATAAAATCGCGTCTAAGATCTTTAAATTGAAGTCGGTTTTTTTGGCAGAATTATATTTTATTTTATGAATAAATGTTCATAGCAGTTAGTATGTGAAACTGTTATTTATGTGCTTGACTTTGGAGGCCGTGATGGCCGAGAGGTATAAAAAGAACTCTGATGATGAAATCGTGATTGATGTCGAAAATATCATAGCGTCAAGTTAGACCCTTACAGAAAGCGAAGATTTTTTCTTTGTCTTTTCAATTATCGGATGCTTTGAGAAACCCTTTCTCAATAAAAATGATTTAATTGAAAAATTAAATTGAATGAACTACAGCCTGAATAATAAAATTTCTTTGCATTAAAACTCGTACGTTTCGACGAAATACACAATTTCAATTATTTTTTTTATGAAAAAACTATCATTTTTATGAACAATTTGTAAGAAAACAATTTTCATAAAAAACTTTCTTAAAACACATTTCAAACACAAAACCAAATTTACTTGTTTTTATAAATACGGCAGCTATTTTTTTTAATAAATCGACCACACACAAGGTCCCTAATCTCATTTTTTGTAATTACTTAAATATTTTTATACAAGCAAAAAACACTGCATAGAAAATAAATCACTTATTTATTTAAAAAAATAAGAAATTTGATGCCGCATTTTTATGGCACACTACCAAAGACTATGTTACTAGTTGAAATAAAAGATTATACATTTAAAACAAAACAAAAAAAATACAAAAATCTTTATAACAAGAATTGGCAGATAGTTACAGCAAAAATCTATACAGAATTTTCTTTTTTCGCCACGAATAAATACTGTAGTATAAATTAACAGAATTTTGTAA
This sequence comes from Panzeria rudis, assembly GCA_956483635.1. NCBI lineage: Eukaryota > Metazoa > Arthropoda > Insecta > Diptera > Tachinidae > Panzeria > Panzeria rudis. The sequence continues at coordinate 122,854,344 of OY101449.1, forward strand.
ATGTTCCTTTTTGGACAAACAAAGAATTCTCTTTCTAGCATAACAAAAGTAATTGAAAATTAAAATTACCTGTTGCTTTGACTGAATAATAGATAAAAAGTAAACACAAACAAGTAGTAGTAGAATGAAACCTGTTGCCTTAGCTGAACTTTTGTATAGCAGTTATTATTAAACAGTATTGAAAACGTTTGCGTGGTCTCTATTAACTATTGTCATTTATTTATTTATTTTATGTTGTGTTTGGTTTAGGCTTGTATTGTTTACTTTGATGTCTTTGTTAACGTGTGAATATTTTGTTTTGTATGCTGTACGCCATATATTGAATTTGTTAAAGTTATACAGAAATATGAATGTGTGGACATGGGAAAATTTTATATATTGGAAAACTCATGTGCCACCAAAGGCGTGACAAAATATCATTTTTCAAAATTCTTGGGACAAACGCTAAAAAAAAATAGAAATAGAATTTTTAATATCATAGCAGATTGGAAATCTTTCACTGATGGATCTTGGAATAAACTCGGTATATTTTTTACTAGATTTGAGATATTCATTAAGTATTTTGAAAAATGTAAACATGATATCCCATTCCTACCACATTGAATAAGTATAAATGTTCCACTCGTAATTATGGAGTCACCCAGGACTTCTATGAAAATTATTTTATAATCCGACAAAAGTTTTTTTGAATAGTTTTGTGTAAACATCAGTTACATATTAATTTTGATTATATATAGTTGATTATAGCACTTTTTTCTTCTGTAGCTTACTGAAAATTTTATAGCATTTTCAGACCTTTAAGAAAACTTTCGAAGGAGACAACAAATAATGTTGAAGCCAAAAGTATTTAAAAATGTACTATCATTTGTATTCCTGCAGTAAAAAAAATTTCAAATAAAAAATATAGCAATAAAAATATAAAAAAAAATCATCTGTTATCGTTTGTTGAGCATAACAAAAGACTTAACACACATACTTGATACAGACTGGCAATTTAATCAAAACTTCAGTTGTAAATCAGAGCATTTATTTAAATTTTCTTTTATTATCATCTCAATTACAGTAGCAATAAAACTGTCAAAAACTAACTAAAGATTTCATTTCTATTTTATTCAAATACATACTACAGACATACACTCCTGCATTAAAACTCTTCATGCTTAAGTCAAATATTGCCTAAACTCCATACACGCCCTCTTTGAAATGAAACTATACAAAACCAGTAGCAGCTTAGTAGACTGCTAAAAGTTTTTAAATGAAAACCTTTAAGAAAAATTACATCCAATTGTAAATCCAAGAAAGATTAACGCGGAAATCATCAGTCATTTTATGGCTAAACGAAAGAAAGCAGAAAAAATTATGATGGAAAAAACATCAACAAGCATTTAACTCACGACAGGATTTTGCAAAAAAAATAAAAAAAAAATAAGGAAAGAAACTTAGGTAGAGGAGTAAAAAAAAGGCGTATTGATCAGCGTCATCATCAGTACGATGATCATAACAGTAGTAACAACAATAAAAATCAAGTGCTCTTAAAGATGATAGAAGGACCACACCTACTTAAACTAAAGGTTTCCTCTTGCAAATGAATAGTTTTTCAATAACATAGATAATAAAAAAGCAAACAGTAGCTGAAAACAGAAAAATTTGTTTTAATACTAAAGAAGAAAATTATAATCTTTTTGTCAAACATCAAGTCAAAAGAAATTTTTTCATGCATGTATATATTTATGGTATACCATTTCTTCATATTACTTAGTTTAACAATTATATAAATAATTTTTAAGCAAAGAAAGTTTTATCAATAAAATAGTTTCGGGATTTAATTAAATTTTTTCATTACCCCTTAATAGGCTTTCTTTATAGATATTAGAAAGCAAATTTTTTGCAGAACTGGGAAATAATGCCTAAATAAATCGAATATTATTGTTCTTTCAAAAAAAATTTGTTTGTAATGATGGTAATTGAACATGAAGTAGGTACTATCAATATGGAGGCGTCTAACCACACGTAAAACTACTGGGTTTACTTAACAAATGCTTAATTTAAAGCTATATCATGTTTATTTTGCAAAAATTTATGTGCTTGTTTTCTTGTTTATAAAAAATGGCACATTTTTAACTTTTCAAAAAAAAAAATTGATTTCAAAAAGGAGTTAATTTACAATTTTGTAATCTTACTAAGGGCCATTATTACAACTTGACAATAGTTAAAGGCAGGATTTTGTCAGACGGATAAACAGTTTATCGTTATTACAAATTAACTTCAAGCTATCACGTAGGGTGGACTTGCCGTTAACTTGTCGCTCACTTTCAGTTAAAGTAAAGTTGAAATCAAGATAAACTGTTTATCTGTCCAACAAATTTCTGCCTTTAACTATTGCCGAGTTGTAATAATGGCCCTAAAGCTATAAATATATAACGACGCATTTGCGGTCAAAGATGTTATTGGCATAAAGTGGATTGAGGGTATTTTGCTAAAGGTAAGGCCTGCTGGTGAATGTTTCAATTTCTGTTGAAAAAAATTTAATTTTCCAAAGTTATTTAATTAGTTTAAGTTCATTTTTAATTTAATCTTTCGATCAAAATTTTTTTTATTTAAGAAAGAAATTCTAAAGCATGTAAATATTGAACATGCAAAGAAAAACTTCGATGTACGGAAGGTTGAACTGACAGCTAGCTGTTTCGAGACTACCAAGTCTACTCATCAGAGCTCTTTACCTACACTACCAGTGACAGTAGCAACAACAATGTAGTGGAAATCCTACTAATTTTAGTAAGCTCAATTAGCAGACTGTCGCCATCTCGCGGCGAGTCGCACCTATTAATTAACTTTTTCTAAATGTTCGGAGCTTCACTAACTTTGTTTTCTTAGCAACTTCAAGACTGAAATGAATAAAGCTTTAAATAGTTTAACATTCTAAGAAAAAACAGTTAGTGACAGTTGACAATTAAAGCATTTTATCCAGAGATACCACAGAAAAGTGTTGTAATTGAACTTGTAACTCGATAAGCATTTAATGATATTCATTTGTTTTGTTAGAGTTGTTGACAGGTTTTCTATATGAGATTTCCAATTATATTTTTTGTTTATGAATAGCCAAAGAATTCTCTGTGTATCGACTATCGATAATGCGTTATTGTTGCATAATATTGTGCTAGTTTATTGTTTCTTTCTACAGATGTGTAGAGTTTTACAGAATGACAAAACTACTCCAGAATAATAACAACATTCTTGGATAGTGTCGAATATGTTTTGTAAATTTAACGTTGGATTCTTCCTCATATCAGAGGTGAAAGCTATCACCATATGCAATAAAATCAATCTCTTTAAAAAGATTGTTGTATGCAATTAGGAACAGAGCTACCGATAATGGTTATTTCTGTAGAATCTCATTACATTGCGACACACACTTAGGGAAAAAGGGCAATATAAAAATAGCACCTCGTCATATTAATTCAATAATTTTCATTTCAAAAGAAAGCTTTTTTGAACTACACTAAATCAATAATTTTCAACTTTGAATATCTATGGTTCAATAATGAAATAAAAATGTTCAACATGACTAGACTTAAGTTAATGTTTCTTATTGAATCAGCATAGTTTTTATTAATATTTCGACAAACTTTTTAAGCTATTGGTTGGTTGGATTCCACTAGGGAATACATCGAAGTGATTTGGTACATATGTATATGTTGGTTGGGGTATGGGTATGGCCAGATTTTCGGCTTGTATTATTGTTTTACGTATAGTGGCTGCCTCTTTATTTAAAATTAATAAAGGGAAACCGAGATATATAACGCATCCTCATATTAACTACCAATCTTGCAAAAGTACGATGCAGCGACTTGGAATACACTTTTTTCAATGTATTTTATGCATGGGAAATAAAACTAACAGTGTAGGACGTTAATATGAAACATTTATCTTATATAAAAATATATATAAAAATATGTGGTTTGGTGACAACGCCTGAGATTCAAAAATTTTCACTCTCATTGAATTAGTTCGAAAATTAATTTTAAAAAGTTCGTTTCTTAAGTCTTTTGTTTATGCTTATTCATAATACTAAATAATCAGCAAGCAGCTCTTCGATAGGCTACATTTCGACTCACTTCGCATTAAGAAATGAAGGTTTATAAGAAAACAAGTACGACCTACGCTTAAAAATACTACTGACGCGCTTGAACTAAAAATTTTTCAATAAAATTTTTTTAGCTATTCTTTTTTATAAAGAGAAGTAACAAAGTCAGGCAGTTAATGCCTATCAGTTAATTAATTAATATGTTACCTTCTTTGGGAAAGGGATATTATAGAGAGAACTGCTGGTGAAGTGGGGGGAGAGATAGAATGCTTAATTCATTTTCAACTCTACTATTGCGCGTTTTTTGTTGACTTTTGTAGAGCAGTATGGCAGTTCCTTTGGTATCAAGTAGAGGCATTAATTTGCTTAAGCTGTATATCCATTTATTGATTCTTTTACTTCGCCGACGATTCTGTTATAATATTGACGAAGGAGGGTGCTGTAATGTGCATTAGGATATGTCACCATTAATCGCTGCAGATACTGCAAAAGTGATCAGTGTTATGCCTTCATCACTTTAACAGTTCTACAACAATCAACATTGTGACACACCAAAGCACATCGGAAAATTTCATGATTTTGTTGCCTAGCCTGAAACTGGTCTTCAGATCAGACCTTAGGGTTCGTAGCCAAAGCGCTAACAGTCTCAGCTAACATTAGCCCAAATAACTAATTTGAAAGCATCTGCAATAGATTAAATGGATTCCAAGGACTAGCACCAAATACGAGTTCTGGAACGTTATATTAGAGGGACCTGTCATTTATATATGACGTTATCATTGGAGCAAGCCAATTGAAATAAATAAGCTACTAACGTATTTACTTCAGGTAATTTTGTGTGGTGGTTTTCTCAGCAGTTAATGCCTACAAATTAATATGTTACGTTCTTTGGAAAAAGGGATAGTGTAGAGAAGTCATGTGGAGAAAATGTGAAATGTTTTAAGAAGATGCACTAGCTTTTTTATTGTATATGTGTAGCCATTTTCTTAATTGTTTTACTTCGCCGACGATTTCTCTAGTATTACCGACGAAGGAGGAGGATCGATGTACATTAGCATAGAATAGTATCAATCGCTGCCAGTACGACTAAGTGACCAGTTAAATGCCTTCATCTTCTTAATAGCCCAATAAAAATTAGCACAATGCCGCTCCAATAGACTTCGGGAAAATTCGTGATTTTGGTAACTTGCTCTGAGCAGGGATCGAACTCACGTTTTTACTAAAATCTTCTTAGTAATTTTTTTTTAGCTATTCTTTTTTAAAGAAAAGTAACACAACCAGGCAATTAATGCCTACCAGTTAGTTAATTAATGTGTAACTTTTTAGGAAAAGGGATAGTGTAGAGTGAACAGGTGGTGAAAAGGGAAAGAGGTAGTGAGCTTAATTCATTTACAACCCCGCTATTGCGCGTTTTTTTTGTAGAGCATTTTTTCAGCCCATCTGGTATCAAGTAGTGGCATTAATTTTTAAGCTGTGAGCCATTCATTAGTTTTTTTACTTCGCCGCTAGTTCTGCTAGTGCATTAGGATATGTTATTATTAATTGCGGCCGGTGCTCACAAAGTGATCAGTGCTATGCCTTCATCACTTTAACAGTCCAGCAAACAACAATACAATAACACACCAATGCACATCAGAAAAATTCATGATGTTGTTATTATCAAACGCGCTAAACATTCTGCTAACAGCACTAGGGTTGCCAGACTCAAATAGTAAACCAAGCTTTACATATGATTAAAATCAGCTTGATTTTCAAAAGAGAACATATTTTCTGAGCCAGAAGAATGTTTTCTTTTAACCGTAGAGTGATCCTTGGTACAAAAATGTTCCATACGAATTTTGTTTTACCCTTTGCCTGTTTTCAATATCTAGCGACTTTGTAACAGCATCATGAGTAATTTGATTTTTGCATTATTTAGACAAATTTATTGCAAAGTTTTGTTGTAATTTCAAAACTTCATAATTCTATCCTATGGTACAAAAATGTTCCATACGAAATCACATGAGGCGTCCGCCACCTGTGCCAGAGAGCTTGGGGTCGGTACTGCCGTTACAGCAAATACATAGCAAATACACGAAAATCACAAGCATTTTGTTGTTGTAAAATCATTGTACGATGTCAAAAATACGGCGAATTCAGCCGTATTTGGGAAAAGGAGTAAGTGGAATTTCAGATCAAATCAAGGTGAGCGGGTGGCTCTCGACTTCACAGAACGTCTAAAAAGTCATAACTAAAATGTTTTTGTTTGTACTTATAAATAAAATGAAATTTACATATGGAACAAAAATGCCCCAAAGGATCGAGTTCCATTTTTTTTAGGATCAATCTACGGTTAAGAAAAATTAAAACCAATTCTTTTTTAAATGACTCAGAGCTTGCATCTATAGCTGAATGTAGCTTATGTGAGGACGCAGCTCATCGACAATAAGAAACTTTCTTCACAGAGTTGGTTTTAATTATACATGAACTACACAAAACCAGCTTATTGGTAAGCACAATTAAACAATACGACTAAAATTTGCAAAATAATACGAGATAGAGAAACGTTATGTTTACCGAAGAAAGCAAATTTAACGTATTTGAGTCGGATGGTAGGTCCATAGTATGGAAGGGATAAAATTAGAAACTACGTTCGAATAACTTGAAATCGTCTGCAAACTATGGAGGTGGTTCAGTGATGGTCTGGGGCTCATTTTCTACAGCAGGACCAGGATATCACAATGTTTATTCGGACATTAAAAAAAAACCTGCCGAAAAGTGTATATAAGCTTGCTCTGAATAACTGGTAATTATCCTTAATACAAGGCCCACAAAGTAAGAACATGGCTGCTACATAATATGACCCATGTCATGGAAACACTCTGGATAATTTATGGCATTATCCCATTAAAAACAGACCAAGAGCACAGGGTTTCCAGGAAATCTGAGACAAAATAAAGTGTCATATTAGTCGCATCTATTCTTTAGAGACTGCAAGTACGTATGAAAAACAAGAGACTTAAGCTATAATTAGTTTTCTACTTGTACACTGAGATATTTTTTTTATAAAATTTTTTAAGGTATTTCTTTTAAGCTATGTGTAATCATTATTTAAAAAAAATATCATTTCACCTTGACAAATCATATTTGAGCTTGTAGTTTGACAACACCTAAAATATCTTGACAATCAAGCTCACTCCAACCCGTATGGCAACCCTAAACGGCACCCTCTACTCATAAATTACTTTGTAGTCAGTATGGCGACTACTTCTCTTTTCACCGACTCGGGAGCGTATTATACCACTACTATTTTCCAGTCCTAGGAAAAGTATGTTATTTTTTAGTACTCCATACATTACCTCACTTTACAAAAGTTTACTCATGCTACAATGAACTTTGTCTAAGACAAATACACATGCTTTTTCATTCAAATTTTTTTCGATAAAGGCCTCCTTCTAAATTCTTTCAACAGTTGAAAAACGTCCATATCATACACAGCATTTTATTAATTTATATTGATGTTACTTCTGTTAAGGCGGAATATTTATATCAATTCTCTATTTGCTTCATGGGTCACTTGTTGTAATCTTCAACTGTTTGCTATTTTTGGTACTGGCCTTAGTTTTTTTTTCATTTCGCTTGCAAAATTGTTAAGAATAAGGAATTAATCTACAAACAAAAGAAAATAACATTTAGCAAACGAAACAGAAATTGCTAAATGAAAGAAAAATTACCATATGATAATATTTGTACAATGCAATTTTTCTTATATTTTATTTCCTTTAAACTTTTTTATTTAGTTTTTTTTTTTAACTTCAATATCACTCAACTTATTCACTCAACTTCACATGTAGTCATTTGTATGTGTAACTGCATAGTTATGAAGTATATTGGAAGCAAAAAAAGGAAAAATTTTAACAAAATAAGTATCTATATTCAATTGAAGAGGTACTTTTGTATAAAAACAAAATAGTTATCGTTTGATATGTATGTAAAATTGACACTGAGTTTTAGGAAAAATGCACAAGTTGCAGTAAAATATAGAAAAAAGGAAAAAGAAATTGTTCATTTTATTGTAGTTTTGTAAAAAGTAAAGTTGATTTCTTAAACTATAGTGGGTAGCTCGTAGTACAAACAATGATATGAATATATTTACTGCACTTTTTTTTGAACGAGAAGGTACTCCAATATCATATTTAAAAGTTAGTTTAAAGATCCATAATGTAAAGGAACTACTTACTGAAATTAAAAAAAAATCCTTACTGAAGGTTTTCTGCATTGGCGGCCTTTTGGCGGGCTTACGAAATCTCAAGTATTTTCAAAGGCGGCTTCGCTTGCTGATGGTTTTTGCATTCGCTTAACATTTTCTCCTCTGAGGTATTTAGAAAACCGACTTGATTATTAACGATTTTCTACTTTGCTGGCTTTCGTGCGTAATTAGGGAATTTATCCTGAGGTATATATTTAGAAACCGGCGCCGCTCACTAAAGAATTTCTAAAAAATTTTGTTAAATCTCACAAGCCCATAATAAATTTTGAAGTCGGTTTTTGAAATACCTCAGTTGAGAAAAGTGTTAAGCCCGGGCGATGGCCAGCAATGCACAAAACTCTCAGTTAGCGAATCCGCCTTTGAAAATACCTCAGATAAGAAAATCCTTAAGCCCGGCGAAAAACGGCAATACCGAAAATCTTTAGTAAGAGAATCCGGTTTTGGAAATACTTCTTAGGAGAAGATCTTTAAGCCCGGCAATGCAAAAAACCCTCAACAAGCGAAGCGGGTTTTTTAAATACATTAAATGAGAAAATTCTTAAGCTCGGCCGAAAGCTGGAAGCTCAAAAAACCTTTAGTAAGCGAAGCTGCCTTTGGAAATACCTCAGAGAAGAAAACCTTAAGCGCGGCCGAAGGTCGAGAATACCGGGAATCCATAATTCTCCAGTAAGCAAAGCATGTTTTGAAAATAGTTCAGATGAGACAAGTTTTAGTCCGTCTTTGTCTACTAAGGGTTTTGGAATTGCCCGCCTTTGGTCGGGCTTAAGGAATTGTCCTCTGAGGTATTTAGAAAACAGTCTACGCTGACTAAAGATTTGATAAAAAAAAAATTTGTTTATGTCATAAGCCCATAAAAAATTCTGGATTTATTTCATATTTTTTGGGCTTTATTGCATTAGGACTTATTTATGGCTCGATTATCGATGGCAACCGAACTTCAGTTGGGTTGCCAGTTGCTAAAAATAATATTACGGATGGCAACTGGCAACTGAAAGCTGTCAATTTCAGTTGCTTTTTAGTGCTTTTCTGGCAACCACTAATTTTCAGTTGCCGGCTGACAACGTAACTGAAGTTCGGTTGCCATCGATAATCGAGCCATTAATTTTTTTGTGTGGGAGTTATTTCATTATGAAGCAAGTTCCAAAAATTGGAACTTATTTCATTTGAGGTTTGGGAATAATTTAATTTTTTTTATTTATATCATTAAATTTGTTTGGACTTATTTCATTTTTTAGGTCCCATTTCATTAAGAGTTATTTTATTGGTACTTACTTCATTGGGAGTATGACGGTTCGGGGTATGAGGGTTTAAAGATACTTTTCTTACAAAAGGCCTTAGTCTGCTTAAATACAAACGAATTGGAGAAGCTTATTCGTTTTTGTTTGAAATCGGCTAAAACTATTATTCAAAACAAACCCAATGTTTTCTTGCAGATGTTTATATGAGAATACCATCCCAGCAACTTTGTAAAATTTAACAGAGTGTGGGTGGTCGTTATGTTATACATACGAGCATGTATAAGAGTATTCAACTGGCAACATACTGTACTGTATTATTATTTTTTTGAACTTTTGATATGAAAAGTGCATCAATTTTTCATTTTAGGTGGCATTTTTCTATTTTGTTTATTTGGTATATTTAAGCATATTTTAATATCAATAAGGCAAATAAAAATAAAATACTCTGGCTAACAAATATGCATAAATCCATTAAAATAACAAGTGAAACTTTATTGGTTTAACATTCTGGTTAGTGGTTTTTTTTGCTTTCTCGTTACAATTTATTGATACACAAACTCCTGGAGAAAAAGCTGAATACTTTCAAGCAACCTTTCAATTTAGCTTATAACATACACACATAAAATTGTTTATAAAGTTTATACAAGTCAAAATAATTCGTTTGTATTTGAGCGCAGCTCATTAATCATATAGTGATTTTTTATTGTTACTGTTAGGCCAACAAAGAGTTAAGTCATAATATATTGCAGGCTGATTTTTTTAATTAGCCTTAGTAGTAATTATTTGAAATTATATATATTTGTATACGTATTCAGTTTCCAAAAAAAATTTAACATCTTCTTTTTACTTTCAGAAATATTAGTTTTTATATATATTTTTGTTTTATTTTGTAAACACCTCAACACCCGCATTTGGCATGCCAAAACTTTGAATATATTGACCTACCCATAAAAACACACATATTTCAATTGATTTCTATTATTAAAATTTTTTTACTTCATTAATTTTGGAAAGAAATAATTATTTTGGTGTTTTCTTTTGCTTTGCTAAGAGGATTACGATTTCACTATTTTTTTTATAGTGTTTTTGAGCTAAATAAAATTATTTTTTGTTTGTTTTTCTTTTTCTTTGGAAATAGAGCTAAAATGGTAGAAACAAACAATTAGTCTTTTTATCTGCAAACTATTGAAAATTATAGAAGAAACAAGCAATGAGCCACCTGTAACGATGCGGGTGGTAATTTATGAAGATATTTTTAATAATGTCCATGGACGTTATCTTCTTGGACATTACTGAATGGCACCAATATATGGACATAATTCGTGATATCAGAAATGAAAATATCATATACGGCCATGTCACAGAGTTCAATTCCGTTCGGAAACGGAATTCAATCACCCTAATATGTCAAGCCCTAGATACAGCATACCGCAGAATAGTAGCGCCGCCAACAGTATGTACACACCTGATAAATTTGGGTATTTCAGTTTTATTTTTTAGACACCAGATGCTAGAAAAAGGGGGTTGGTTGAATTCCGTTTCCGAACGGAATTGAAATCTGTGACATGGCCGATAAATTATAAGCGAAATGACAAAGTTTTAAGAGCATATTTTTTAGTGCATATTTAATGCGCATAAAACACATTTTGGTCGAGTGGTCTAAGCGGAAAAGGACTCTGAAGAGATTAGCTGGAGCTATCGACACGTCAGTTCAACCCTCCTTGCAGTGAAACATTTTTAATTGAAAAATTACATTAAAACGGAACCCAAGCCAAAATTACATCAAAATTTATTAATTTTATCCCGAAACCATCATGATAGAAGTACAATAAATGTAAGAATTTGGTTCAATTATTTCCTTTTAAAAAATGTTTGCCCTTTTTCGAACAAGATCCTTTTTAGTGCCACTTTTTTCCTCAAAATCCCCTTTTTGTGCAACTTTTTCAACGGTCTCCCTGTTAAGCACATATCTGCATCCAGTACACGGACCATCCTAAAATTTTTAGAGGATTTTTAGAACGCGTTAGAGCATATACCATAATTTTTAGCCAACATTTTAAGGATCGAACAACATAATTTTTGGAAAATGTAGTTAAGCGGTTTTGTAACATATGCAAAACTTAACGAAAAAATTATTTTTAAAAAGTTTTCATAGTCCTTGAAGAATTTGGAGCAACAAAGGTAGTGCTTCTGTATAGCTATAAGCGATTGGAATTTTCAAAAAGGTAGAGACATTTGGCTTTTCTTTATTTAGGATTACACTGTTCCTAGTGAGTGGCACATCCTGAAATTTTTAGAGGGTCTGTGGCACGTGTTAAAATATTTACCATAATATTTTAGTCAAAACTATAAGGGTCCAATATCTTCATTAAAAAAAATTAAGTTAAGGTATTTCAATTTTCAAAAAAGCTCAAAATGAGTACAGCGTTTTTCTTTCTCTGTATATAATTTATATTTTTTTGTATTCTCCTCCAAAGTTTAAAAGAGTGTTGTTATATGATTTTTACATATCACATAAAACAAATCAAAATCAAAATGCTACTTTTATTAATTTTTAATATTGTAATCAGCTCCAAAGTAGTAGTTACATATGATGAAATGAAAAAAAACCATGTTATACAAAATGTCTTCTTGTAAGTCTTGATTAACCGTTTATTCCTGTAAACAGACAGAAATTTAATTTCAAAAAGAAATTTATAAAAAATGTCCGAAAATTTTTATGTTTTATTTGACGTTTAAAAATATTTTGATCTTAAAACTTAACACAAATTTATAAAATTAAATTATGACATTTAATAATTTTGAACAAAAACTTAATTACGTTTTAGTATAAAAGGATTATATTTACAAAATTCCATAAGAAAAATATACATAAAAAAAATTTTAACTGCAAAAAATAACAGCTATAGAGATAAACAGAAACTACAATGTTTTAAATAACTGCGAAACAAAAACTGACAAGTTTAAATGGGCAAAACGGTTTAACCAAGAATGATGTGTAACAATTAACCTGCACTCATGCAAGACCAAAATAAACAAACAAAATATAGTTTTCAACATTAAAAAGAAACTGTGCTGCTGACAGACAAGTACTACGTAAGATTTTATTTAAAGCAGAAAAACCAAAAATTTATGATATAAACCGCAATTTAGACTCATATTTAACATTTTTATTACAATGTTGGCTTCTTTTTGAGAATGATCTGTCTCGTTTTTTAATAAAAAAAATGGTTTATTAAAACTGTTTTTTTGAAGATCATGTCTTGAATTCTGTCATGTCGTTAAATGGTTGTCGGCTTTTTCATAATATTAATGAAATCATAAATGACATAAAATGTCAACAATTCTTTTTTTTAACTGAGTCATAAACTAAACAGAACTAAAAGAACCACAAGAAAGTAACAAGTTAAATTGTTAAAAGATGGATTTTGAAATTTAATGTTACAATTTATCAAAGCTATAAAATAAAGAAATGTATTTTAATTTAATTTGTATATTTTGTTATGTCATTGTAAAATTTCTATCTATTTTTATGGTCGTTTTGTTCTTTGATAATAATGTGAGTGATAAAACAAGTGTTTGTGTGATTTATTCCAAGCTGCCGGCAGGTATAGATTTCTTGTCTTCAATTGTGTACCTTAATCAATCAATATATTTGAAGTGTATAGATTAAGCAAAGTCATTTAATAATTTAAATAAACAAGATTTATTAAAGTATCATTAACAAATTGGAGTAGTTATCTACAAAGCAAAATTATTACCAAAAAAATTTCAAGCAAAAGTTTGTCCAAAAATAAATTTCATTTTCAGTAAATGTTCTTTACATAATCAATGAATTGTTTTTTGACTCTTATTAGGGACGCAAACACCAAAAACAACAAGAAAAACTGTGTCGCAAAAAAAAAACAACCCCGATGACGACATCCACACAAATAACAACAGCAACAATGATAGCAAAAGCTTTTATGAAATTTCACTTTGTTAAATGTGGTCAACTCTAAATGTTTATCTAAAGACTAAAAAATAAATGGGAGTTAACGCAACAAAATTAACGAATTGATTCACTCAAAAATCTTCAGTAAACAAACTTGGTACAATCACATTCCTTTTGCTATCATTGTTGTTGTTGTTATTTATGTGCATGTCGTCATCGGTGTTGTTTTTTACGACACAGAAAACGGGGTTTGTTGTTGTTTTAACGTTAGCGTCCTAAGTAAAAGTCATACAAAAGATTCACTGATTCAGTAAAAAACATTTACTGAAAATAAAATTAATTTCTACATAAACTTTTGTTTGAACATTTTTTGGTAATATATTTTTATGTTATTCTATTAAGGAAACCAATAGCGCAATTTTACATTAATTTTCACTATCATACAGTCTTAATGAAGTACTCAAAAAATAAAGTTCAGTACTAGATTTTTTTATCAACACAAAGAGATAAATATGTGCGCAAAAAAACTACTTTTGCAACAGTTGAAGCACCCTGCCATATAATATGCCTGTACAAGCTCAGCCGCAGAACTTTTAACAGTCACGTTGTTGCATCTTTTATACGATTTATGTTTCTTCAAACTTAAAAAAGCATTTATGCATAAACAGTTTTTTAGTCAATTTAAATATGCTCACATGTATCTACAGCATACCAACAAACTTAGCACTTGTTCTCACAAAAATTACACAAATAAAACGGATGCACAGACAACTTATAAATTCTCAACAATGAAATACGTAAATTATTATACCCAAATTAATATTGCACAGTGGAGCCGAATGGGAAATAAATTAGAAAATATATAACTAGGTGTCAATAAAACAAAAAAGTTTACGTTAAAGAAAAGGAAAATTAAGAGAAAAAAGTTTCATGAAATTAAAGGAATATATAGCAGTGGGCTAATTAACGTTAAGTAGTGATGTTCGATTTGAGCTTACTGATCATTTCGAGTCTTGCTTACGTTGAAATAATAAGTAGGTCCTGTACTAATTTCTTCATTCATGATATGTAAGACTTAAATTAACATACAATAGAGCAACCAAAAATTTGGTGAAATATATGAAATACATATGAAAGTGACAGTTATTTAACGTTAATTTTTTCTAACTTGTTACTAGTTCCCTAATAAATATCTCTTTTGATTGAATATATACATAACAGTTATTGAATGTATTTGAAGTACATATTGCAGAATTAATTTGTTGCTGCTTTTGCCAACTCAACAATTAATCTCCAAAAATTTTGTTTAAAATTTCTACTTTCTACTTTTCTAAAAATTATTTGCGAATGATACCAAAAAAATTTACATCCGAAATGATTAACTTTGACCTAATGCAGGAGCATATATTTTAGCATATCATTTAAAACTAGTTCTTATAATTTATTTTTAAAATTTATTTTTCCTTCGGTACCACTGTACAAAGTCTCAAAAAAGACCTGTTACTAAAGCATGAACCTGCTGCAATGTGAACGCAATGTATGTGAATATACTCAATTGAAATACGGGTTAATATGTCTGTCCATCTATCAGTTCTTTTAGTTATTTGCTGTACTCTTATGTATGTTTCATTGAGGATATTGTATTAAAAAGACTGGAATAAACAAAAGGAGGTCTTAAAACCAAATTTTGTTTGAAAAAAAAAACAACAATAAATTGAAAATATACACAAGAACTAAATGAAACAAACGTGCAGTGAATAGGAATGAACGAACAAAATAAACAACAACAAAATATTGATGAGAAAAAAAGATATGAGGTTTGCAAAAAAGGACGATTATCCTGTCATTCACTTGTTGCTTCAACATAAAATTGTACATATTTTACATGTTATTTTTGTAGCTGGCTTTGATTGTGTATATAATTTGACACGGTATGTACAAGTATAATATAAGAGACTGAAATATTTCAATAAGACAGGTAGTTTGTTTTTTCCGGTATACATAGCAATGAGAAAAATCATGAAATTGAATCAGGTATATACAAATATCTCAGAGACGTGGCAAAAAAATTTATAATTGTAGGTTAAAGTATTGATTTTCGGGAAGTTGTATAGTCCAAAACAAAAGACTTAAGAGAGCTACCTTAAATTGTTTCTAAATTGAAAATTGTAGGTTATCACTCAAATCTTTGTTTTTATTTATTTAAAAAAAATTATTTGTGGTGGGTTAGGCCAGTCTATAAAGACACAACTTTAGTTCGATATGAGACTACATATTTGTTTTTTTTATGACGTTTATATAATTAGAGTTGAAAATCCGCATTTCCCTTTGAAATTTTTCTTAAAATTTATTACATATTACTAGATAATTTCTTTTTTCATAAAATAATAAATTAATTCAATCCATATTAACCCTTCGATGTGTTATAACGTTAGTGCCACTAAGTGCACCACATGGTCTGGCCAGACCACAAAGAGAATACCTGAGAAAACCAACAACAAAAATAGTAAACAAGATTTTTTAAACTTAGTTTTCTTTTATTTAACCTAATAAAGTAAATTTATATTATTATACCATATCCATTATATTATTCTATTTGGCAGTCCTTGCAAATGTATCATATAATATCGTGCTCCAGATAGAGCAAGAGGTGCACTTAGCTCTTTTGTTAAAGTGGAATTTCCCTCCCTTAATGTGACCCTACCGACTCAAAATCGGTCTCAGCATATTTCATTCTTCAATATCCTTATATTATTCTATTTGACGCTGATTGCAAATGTATTATTTAGTCTGTTGTGGTTCAGCCAGACCATGAAGTGCACTTATCGATATTTTTTAAACAGTTACTTCGCTCCTTCACTTTGCGTCATGGACTTCAAATTGGTTTTATTCGATTCAGCACATTTAATTTATAGAATTCATATCCTTCGTTTTGTTAAAATTTTGCTTCAAAAAAGATATTGCATATGAAAGTCTCATATGTTCTGGCTAGTACATCTAAGGGGTCAGCCAATGAGCTTAGAATATAGATTTAGTTAATCTAATTTCAGAACTCTTAAATTAAACTACTTTTTTTTATTCCATTAAAATTATTACCTCGTATAAAATTTACCTCACATACGCTTCTGCATATTCCTGTTGTGTAAAACTCTTCATTTACTTGTTTTTTTTCATATTGCTGGTACTAACCATGAAATCGCAAAATTCTCACAACTTTAAAATTCCAATATTGCATTGTTATGAATGAAATCCCATTGGGTATAAAAAAATTCTGGCAGCCAAATTCTTTTTTAAAGCGTGTGAACCTGTTGCTGCTATGGAATACTCCTAGCAAATTTGCTTACTTTAACTCAATCGGCAAACAAATATTTGTTGTCTCTTTTTGAAATGAAAAGATTTTCAAATGTTTTGCAATCTTTTTTTATAATTCTAAGAAATTATAATTTGTTTCACTATTTTTATTGTCCCTAACTGAAAAAAATGAAAACAAAAAATGCCAAACAAGAGATGATCATGATATTTCATCTTGAATCGTGTTTTTTGCCAATTTATTACAGTTGTATCTCTATTTAAAACTAGAGTTTGGTTTCTTTAAGATTCAATGTTTTATGCTGTGGCAAACTTTTTCTTGTTTGTCATATTTATGCTTTAAATTCTGTTTAACTCTACCTGTAAATTAGGTCGTTATAAACAAGGTTGTATAATGTTTTCTGATGTTAATTTTCGGTGTCTGAAAAAAATCAAACACTTTTGATTGGCATGCAAAAGTGATTCCCACGCAAACATTTGTTTTTGCAATTCAACAAATAAAACCAACAATCAGAAAAAATATCTATTAAAATTCGTGATTTTCTTAATCTAGTTTTTTTTAATTTTAAATGCTTTTTAATTTATTTGCTCATAACATCCAATTTAATTTCACTTTTTATTTTAATAAATATTAACACCAAAAACAATTTTTAAAAATGCAAAATTTGCAGTATAATAAAACACATCCATATTCTGAGTAATACAGTTTATATTATGATGCCACAAATATTAATTTTATATGTATATTGTTGTCAGAAAATAAAACTGAAGAAGTAGTGGGGCGACAATAGTAATAAAATCGGAACCAAAACGCTGTACCTTGAAATAACGAACAACTGAAATAAGTCCCAATGAAAAAATTTTCAAATGAAGTAACTCCAAACAAAAAAGATATGAAGCCTAACAGGAAAAATTTAGAGAACTTCACAAGTGGGGCTGCTGTTGGCCAAATTGGCAAGCGCGTTTTCTACAAAGCTAGTTGTTGTTGTTGGACTGATACTGATATTTACTAATGCACCCTCCTTCCTAGGTATTGTAGTAGAATCCTCCACGATTTATTAAAATGGCTGCACAATCAAAGATTTCCGGCTTTTTTTAGAGGTGAAGGAAAAGTTTGTAAAAAATTTATTCTTTCTTATTTATTTTTGGTTACGAATTTTTTTTACTCTTGACTCTTGACTCTTGATATACTAAGGTGCGACAATGTGCTGTTAACATTTACATAATGCCATTTTCGATGTATATAACCCCCACTTTACCTTTGTAGCGCTTCTAAACAAACTTTTTGTATAAGCTTTCAGCTCCGTAACAAGTTTTAAGCCCTCAAGTACGTTACGTAATATATGAACAGTTCCTAAACTCCTCAATGAGCCTTCAATATCTCTCTGTGGACCAGAATCAAATATTTTGAGTTGAAAAAAATGGCTGGATTCAAAACTTCAAGTTCTCTGCACCACCTTCATAATTTGACTGAAGTAGCTACTAATTTGTTCAGTGCACTGTGCTTCAAGCTACAGAGTATCTATTCATAATATAGGAAAATTCATGTTATAGAAAAAAATTTCGCTCTACCACTGTATGCGTGGCCGACGCAAGATCTTTCTTTCCTGAAGCTCGTGCACAGTTTCTGCATTTTTGCATTGCCAGCCTTTGGCCAGTCTCAAACACTTTTTCCTCTTTGATGTATGTCCAGAACTGGCTTCGATTACTTAAGCCTTTCTGAATTGCTTTGCGCTTAAACAGTTAATACCCACAGCAATCTAGACTAGAAAGAGCTGTGCAATTTTTAACACCAAGTTATCTTAGACATACATATAAATAGAATGCCGGGGAAAATAGTTTTGGATCTGGCCTACATGGTTTTCAATGGGCTATACCCACGAAAGTGAAACTAAATAGGTTAAAAATTTGTGGATTTAGAAGAACGGCAATGAAAAATAGCCCAAGTAAGCAAACTGGCAATTTTAGGAGGAATGAAAAAACTTCCAAGGAAATAAAATAATGCTAAATAAAATAAAGTAGCTCACAAAAAAAAATAAATTAATAATAGTTTCCCAGTTAAAACTTGCTTAAAACTGCAGTACAGTTCTGTAAGTAGCACTTACAGAACTGTTAATATTGGTGCTGATTTTTGTATGGCGATTTCCCGGTTGGGAGTATTACATTTCTTATGCAAAAAGCGTTTTTGAAGTCCTGAAAGTCATCAACATTTTATTTAATGTGGTTTGAAGAGGAGGGTGGATTGCCTCGTTCCAAATGGGCTAAGGTCATGTTGAAGTATTATTATTTTCTAACTTCGAAAAATGCTCCTTCCATATCCTCAATATCTGTATCCATCACCAGGTTTCCCTCTTCATATTTACAGGTTGATGCGCCTATACCAAAAGCCTCTAGTCTGATGTTTGACCCTTTGACAAAACTTCCGAACCTCATTCTAAATCCTGTACACCTCAATACGCTCACACTCACGCTGCTGCACTTCCCTTTTCTTTCTGTGAAACATGCGTTTCTTCTCTCACCTTTTCTCCCGGAATCTCTCTATTGCACTGCTTGTTGCTACTAACTGTAGCGCCAACCTGTATGCTGCATTCGTCGCTTCCGTAGGATCACGGCACTCTTGTTCGTACCATGACTTCTTGGGCGGAGGTTTCTGATATCCCAGTACGGTTCTGGCAGCGAGCTCCAGTGAGTGGTCAATATTTTGCCAATGTGCATTTATATCGTCGGGACAAGGAGTGCTTTGTTCAAGCAATTGCGTCAGTTGTTATTTCTCCATTTAGGAAGTCTCAGAAAGAGAAACATACTAGCAGATACAAAATGAAATAACTCCCAACCATATTTCCTTAAGAACTATTTCGTTTTTGAGTTATTTACAATGCGTTAGAAGTTTTTTTAAAAGTTATTTTTAACTTCCCGCAATAGAAGATTTAGGCGCACGGTATTGCACTAAGTTCCGGCCACACAGTGTGTATCTTACACAAAACCATTCAAGCTGTTTTTACCCTTCCACCCTTCCATAAATTTGCTCCACATAAGGCTTCCCTACAGATATAAACTCAGAGGGGAAATTTAAAAGTTCTACCATAAAAGCTTCCCGAGATATGAAGGTGTAAAAAGTGCATATTTTTGTATTTATTCACTGACTCACATTTACTCATCAATATTATGGGGCACTTGCACTATGGCTATAAAGCTGAAATTTCGTATACAGGTAGGTGTTGGTGAAAAAGCACTAAGAAAAATATAAAATTGACATATTTTATCTAAAAGGACTAGGGGGTCCATTATTTGTATGGGACACTTCCACTATAGCCACAGATCTGAAATTCGGTACACAGGTACGTCTTGGTGAGAGAGTAGTAAGAAAAATTTGAAAATGGGAATTTTTCATCTAGGGGGGATAGGGTGCCCCCAATTTGTACCACTTGTATTTGGAGATTTGGTATTTGGATCACTTATTGTACCAAATAAAACTTAGAGAAAAGAAGTTTGATTCGCACAAAAACATAAATATGAAAATAAGGCCAAGCTTCACAGAAAAAACTTAATTTCATATTCTGTAAAGGATTTCAATGCAATAGTAAATATTTTGTATAGCAACGGACCTAGAAACAAATTTGTAAATATAGCCAATGGTTTTTTTTCGGTGAACAAATTGTCTAAATCTATAAAACAATTTGTCTAAAAATATTTACAAATTGTAAACTAAACAGTTTGCTAAATCAAACAAAATGATTTACTGGATTTTCTGAAAAATATCAAACAATATTTTTGCATGAATTTATAAAAGAATTAGTCTAAAAACACTAATAAATATGAAACAAAATATTTACTGAATTTTTTTTAATATATCAAACAAAATTTTTGTCTGGGTCATCTTCAACCATTAAGCATTTATGAAATTTCACTTTGTTAAATGTGTTCAAGTCTGACTAATTATCTAAAGACTTTAAAGAATTAACGCAGCGACATTAACGAATTGATTCACTCAAAAATCTTCAGTTAACAAACTTGGTACAATCGCATTCCTTTTGCTAACATTGCTGTTGTTGTTATTTGTTTGTATGTCGTCATCGAGGTTGATTTTTTAAGACACAGGTTTTCTTGTTGTTTTTGGTATTTGCGTCCTTAATAAGAGTCAAACAAACAATTCATTGATTATATAAAGGACATTTACTGAAAATGAAATCTGTTTTTAGACAAACTTTTATTTGAAAATTTTTGGTGATAAATTTGTCTGTGTTGTATCGAAAAATTTCGGCCGTAAAATGTACTGAAATCAAAATAAGCACCAAGTTCTTGATGGGTACAATACCATCTCATTTCTAGGCGACCTGCAAGCTTGGCAACATTTTTTTTTGCCTTTCTAATATGGGAAAGAATTATGGGGAAAATGTTGCCAAGCTTGCAGGTTGCCTAGAAATGAGATGGTATTTTATCTATCAAGAGCTTGGTCCTTATTTTGATCTCAGTACATTTTACGGCCGAAATTTTTGGATAGGAACTTGGTCTTATTTTCAACATTTATGTTTTTGTACGGATATGAAGTTACTTATTTCACGCCGGTTTTTGAAAATCGAGTTTTCACCAGATCTCGACATATTGAGGTCATGGGAATATATTCTGACTATTTTTAGGATGATGTCCATATGTATGTATGCATGTGTGTGTGTGATTGTGTGTATGTATGTAAACTTTTCATGACTTACCGGTAGCAAGTTTACGTCCTTCAGAAAATATTGACCTCACTTAGATTCCGTAGTATAATGAACCAATTGAGGTGTTGAAAATAAAATTTTCGAAATAAAGTTTTTTAACCGGTCAAATCCAACGTCGACTGCTATATATTTAATTGAAATGGGTTGGATGGTTCGAGAAATATCGTTAATACTTTTCTAGCTTACTTGTGTTTCATCCGTTCTATTAGCTTTTTCAAATCTGTAAGTTTTAATAATACCAACTATGCAATAAGTAAACAATTTAATATTTTTTGTAGATGTAAATTTGCGTGTGTAAAACTAAAATTTTCTGCTTGCAATTTCCATATTAAAAAAATCATGTTCAATATCAATAAAACTATTAAAAAACTTACAATAACAAACAATATAAGCAATTGTCCGATAATTTGTTTCAATTGTTACAATTAAAGCAAATAAATAAATTTAAATATTATTACATAAAGTTGGTTTGAAGTTTGTTATAAATACAACAGTTTTGAACTTCAAACAAATAAAATAGTTTCACAGTTTGTTAAAATATTTAATTTATATTGAAAAGAAAACTAAAATAAATGTTTTCGCAAATATTGATATTAACGTTATTTCTGGCATTGGCCTTGACTGAGAGTGATTTGGAAAAACTTTTTAAGGACACAAAAATAATACCGGATGTATTGCACACGACACCTAAGGAAAAGTTGAAGGTTATTTTTAACAGTAAATTTTTATATATTACAAGAGAAGCGATATAAATAAAATTAAATTTTCAGCTTGAATTTGACAATAGCTTAATTGTGGAGGATGCCAAAGAATATACTCCCACTCAAACAAAAAATACTCCCACTATTGGCTGGTCTGCTGATTCGAGTAAATATTACACCATCTATATGGCTAGTCCTGATGCCCCAGATGTTGCCAATCCTAAATGGGGGGAATTTTTACATTGGTTAGTGGTAAATGTTCCTGGCAAAAATGTCGACAAGGGCCAGGTATATTGCCCTTATATAGGTCCCCTTTCTCCCAAAAATGGTGGCCTGATGCGTTATGTTTTCTTGGTTTATGAACAACCAGGAAAACTGGACTTTAATGAACCCTATGTTGATAATTCCAAAGTAGAGGGGCATACTAATTTTAAGATAGAAAAATTTGCTGAAAAATATAATTTGGGTGAACCACTAGCTGGTAATATATTCCGTAGCCAATGGGATGAATATGTTCCTATATTGCACCGGCAAATGGGTGTAACAGTGGCTGAATAAATATTGATAAAAATTGCGATATATATTTTTTGAACTAATTAAATATTATTTATTAATATGTAGTAAAATAAATCTTAGAAAGCACTTTGCATTGCACTTAAATATTATTAGTACTTTTTATTTTATTTAAGGCGTGTTTATATAAAGATTTATTTATTTATGAGATATATGACAAGGAAGCATAACTCTTATAGTATGCAATTTCGTGATTAATGGACTCATATTTCTTCAGTGAAAAAATCGTGGAGGTAATTTCTAAGCTTAAATAAAACAATTAAGTTATAAGTTTTAGTCGAACTGTATGGGTTTATGAATCTATATTGATTATTAAGCTAAGGTTCGTAACGTTTTAATTCAGAAATAATTGGGCTTGATTAACATTCCAAGGAACAAGGGAAATATTAACATCAACTTAATTTTTCAACGCACACATCAGAACAGGGGAACTTATATTTCAATGTTATAAATACCAGTTAAGCTCTAATTGAAGGGAGACAACTAATATTATATAGATACTATGTGATAGGCCTTAGATACGCGTGCATGGAATTTGTTCAGTGCCGTTTCCTACAATACTAGCCGAAGTACCAACTAAGTTGACTGAAAATTGTTAATATGTAACCATTTACACAATATGTCTTTTTCACCATTCATTACTCCTTATTTTTGGTACCAGTCTCATTTTCTCCAGTCATAGGACGAGTACTTTTAGATCATTTGTCACCAAATTTTGCGTAGGGTATATATACAACTTTTTCGTGAAAATTTAATACGAGAAGTATAATTTACTTAACTGCATTTTTCCAGTGTTGCCATTCGTTTATTTTTCTTCATTCCCATTTTTCTGATTTTTTTCTACTCAAGACAAACTTTTCGAACGTATATGCTTGTGAATCCAAATTGATTAGGAATCACATAGGCTAAGGTTCTTAACGTTTTAATTCAGAAAGAATTGGGCATGATTAATATTCCAATTATATTTTTATTTAGAGATAAATGTGAAGCATGTAGAAAAATAAAATTTTTTCTCTGTCTACATGCTTCACATCTATATCTAAATAAAAATATAATTTAATTGAAAAATGAAATTAAAACCGAACTCAAGCCAAAAATAATTAAATTTCTTAGTTTAAATAAAAACTAAATTCTAAGCAGTATTAGAAACTATTAAACATACCTTTCACGTTGTTTTAGTTTACTAGCTTCTCTGAATAAGTTCAGTGAACTTTTCAAAACCCCTCTAATTTCTAAGGAAGCAGGTGTATCCTTTATATTTTCAAAAATAAAACTATTATAAATATTCCTACAATATTAAATCAAATACAATTGAATACGAAACAAACAACTGAAACCCTTGTCTGGGAGCAATGCATGTATGCACTTGCTCTACATATAAAGACCGTAATGACTAAATGAATTTAAAACGTTTTTTGAATGTTTAAAAAATAAATCCCTAAATAAGTGAACTATAAATGTAGTAGCACAACGAAACAAGAGCAATGACATTGAAAGAGACTCTTTAAATGACATAAAAGAATTCTAAAGCACGTCTCAAAATACGAATTGTAAGCAAAGAAATAAATTCATAAAAAAACTGAATTACAAAAAAAAATCTTTAAGGAATTTCCGGTTGCATTTGAAAGAGAAACAAAGAAAATTGAACGAGACACAGGAAACATATGCGCCAGAAATACCAGACTAAAACACGTAGATTTTTATTAAACAAGCCAAAGAAAATAAAAAGTTTTTTTTTTATCAAATATTTTTTTATAATCAACAATTGTTTAATAAAAACAATTGATTTTTTAATGCACGACAATCAAAGTGCGATTAATAACACAACAAGCGGCTGCATTAAACAGTTGTTTTATAAATGGAAAACTTACTGCTCGAACAATTTATAAAACAGTAATAAATTTCTAATTTCGAAAATCCAACTCATGTGGAGACAGTTTTCTTTGGCCGAAATCATCATTGATTTTTAATTTAAAAGTTTAATTGATGTATTGCCGGTTAGCCATTCAAAGTGAACAATAAAATAGAAAATGGAAGGGTTTTATGTTACAATCACGTTTTGTAAAAACTAATTAAGTCTATTACGCTTCAAAAATAATTGATAAGATTTTTTTGATGGCAACGATCCTTGACGCGTGTTAATGCTATTGCAATTAACATATTTAAATAATAAATTAATCACAAGCTAAATGCTCTAATGTTGCTTGTAATTGAATGTTGAAATTTAGGGAAATAAGAAATAAAAGAAAAACTGATTAAAATATGTACATTTATACAAGTAGATACTCCTTTTGAAGATACATTTCGAGGAATAAGTCGGATCTTTTTATATGCAAGAACAAACGTACATAAAGTGCTCCTGTTGAATTTTTCCGAGAAAAAATTAAGAACATGATGTCGCTTTTAGGTTTGGCAAAAAAATCAATATCGAGGACTTATATTCAAATGGTGCTGTCTGCAAAATCACAGTTTTACAGTAGAGGGAAAAAACGTTTTTTTTTGTTTACTCTAAAGCTCAAAGTCCATAACATGCATTGCATGCTTTTTTGCGTCATACGCGGCTGCCAAAAAAGTTTAATCAGTGAAATTGTACGTATCAAGTTACAGAGTATGATGCCTTAACGCGTCCAACGCAAAAAGTAGGTATACTTTCTACTTTTGTAAGCGTCATCAGCGGTGTGCTAACAGGTACAAAACGGGAACCAGCTATAACCGCTTCTTGTTTTAAAATCTTCGCAAAATTGTGATTAATTGCAAAATTAAAAATCAATAAATGCAAAAATCGATATCAAGACTTGAAATAGATTAAAAGTGACTCGAACTCTAAAAATGACGAAAATTTTGAATAAGTAAATTAAGCACATCGCGAAAATTTCGAAAATTCACGAAAAATTACAATATTGGAAACTAGACCCAAAATTTAATAAAACTCGGAAAAAACGCAAAAGATTACAAAGCCCAATATTGATTAAAAGTCCCTAAAAATGTAAGAAAGCGAAAATATTTTGAAAATTACGCTTGTCGCGAAAAAAGTGAAAATTTGCAAAAAAAAAAATTTTAAATTTTAAACAAAACAGTGAGGAATGCAAAAAATTCGGTGAAAATTACGTAAATTGCGAAAATTCGCAAAAACTTGCTAATAGCGACATGATAACAAAGTCTAATATTGCTTAAAAATCGGCAAAACTGTAATGAAGCAAAAAGTCACGAGCTATGCGAAAATTCGCGAGAAGCTGCAAAATCGGAAACAAGCCCTAACTTACAGTTTGCACATGCCACTGGGAGTTCGAAAAACTCAATACATTCACGATTTTGTACTAATACATCCACATTTTTTCTAGTGGCAGCTCCAGTGGCAGCTAATTTTGCATGCGAGTAGAATTGGGCACTTGTATGACACTAAATGTCAAAACGATAAACAATGTCACCCTGCCAAAAACTTAGTGCAAATTTACTGCTGCAATCCAGTAATCCAGTAAAAAT
The DNA here is from genome assembly GCA_956483635.1 of Panzeria rudis. Lineage (NCBI taxonomy): Eukaryota > Metazoa > Arthropoda > Insecta > Diptera > Tachinidae > Panzeria > Panzeria rudis. The sequence continues at coordinate 122,880,633 of OY101449.1, forward strand.
GTAATTAAAGTTTTAACTTGTTTAATGTATTATTATGACGTATTTCTTGAAATGAGCATAAGAAATAGCAAGTTTGTTAATTAAAGAGCATTAACATTATTAAAATAATACTAATAATAATAAATATTAACCTTTTCCCCAAAAATGCGCCTATATGATGAAACCGGTAACTCTACATTGCAATGCCATATGTAAACAGAGAAGCAAATTGCATGAGATTCGACAATTTCGAATAATTTTTCGTTGATAATACGTATAGTGCAATGGCACGTCACTACTGGCATGTGTAATTCCAGCGTAAAAACGAAATCGCCAACACCGTTAAAAACAAAAAAAAAAACGGATATATCGAGAAAAAATCGCAAGTTAGCGAAAAATTGCTAAATGTAATAAAGAAATTACTAAACCTATAAATAATAACAAAATTCGTTTTTCGGCAGAAATTATTTACTCAAAATAAATTGACTACATCGAATTAACATTTAAAATAACATAAAATAACGATACAAAAAATGTGTCTGTGTACAATCACATAAGCAACTATCGTCTTTTTTTAAACGATAAGCCATACGACTGAGCTTGTGAATTGAACTAATGTTGTATAAAAACAACGTCTAAGTCCTATGTTTACTAGTTTCCCCTACCTTCATTTCTTAAGTGGGTTTCTGCCTAGGAGTCCCAATATGGGTTAAATATATGACCGACCTCCGCAAGTTTTTTGTTCCTAACATTTTCTTTAAACATACTTGCCCTATATCTCCACCCCTTGGGGGGCCTCCCATGCAAATAATGTGGTTTATTGAAATTATTGAATTTGATCCCAGCAGCGCTTAGGATGCCCCTAGACGAGTCGAATGTATGACCAACTACCATTAGTTTTCTAGCGTCAACTTTTTTTTTTTGAACGCACATACAAAATTAACAATACAGAGTTGAAATATATGAAAGAAAAAGTTCCATAACAACCTAAGAGTCAACCTTACGGGTAATAAATCTATAACTGACCTCCATTGATTTTTTCAACATTTTCTCAAAACATACTTGCCCTTTATCTCCATCCCTTAGGTGCCTCCCATAAAAAATGTATATTTTGTATGGGAGGCCCCTAAAAGAATGAAGATATTTTTTAGGTATATTAGAAAAAAATGTTGGGAAAGAAAAATTAAGTGAGGTTAGTCAGACATTTGATTGGTCTATGGGCATCCTAGGCGCTGTAGGCGCCAAACTTAACAATTTTATTAAACCACCATCTTTGTATTCGAGTCCCAAAGGGTAGGGAATTCATTTTCTCGGTTGAACCCGAGTTACAACGGATATATGTATATATTTACGTATATTTGATAATAACAAATCTTATTATTTTGTCAATACACAAATATTTTTATACAGATATCACTTGTTGTTTATTAACAAAACAACGGGTTGTTAGATAGCACGATAAAAAATTTATGAAAAAACACCTTTAAGAAATATTTTTTTATATTTTTAAAAAAATGATAGATGACAATTCAATCAGAGAAGACGTTGCTATACTAAATTCATTTTCGAAAAAAGTGCAAATAGCACTATTTGAATATAAGCTCTCGATATATTTTCCTAATCCCCAAATACCTTAAAAATATCATTAATTTTCCACTGTAACCAAAACAAAAAAATTTTTCTCAATGGGAAAAACTACCTGAATTTTACATTTTATGCGTGTACATTTTTAAATATGACACTTTCTGCTAATCAATACACTTCAGTAGTCAAAATCTTCTATTAAAAGAATATAATATGAAAAAGTTATCGAAGAAAAAAAGCCTCTAACAACTGAAAATGGCTCAAACCAGGAAGTAAAAAATACATAAAATATGAAACAAGTAAAAATTGTCACTTCCTTATTTTTCTCATTGTGTGTTTAATATGAAAATAAGGTGGAAAGGATAAGCTAGGTGCAAAAGAAAATTTCTTTTTAATAGAAAATTAAACAATGAGATATCAGACAAAAGGTGTGTAACATGAGACCAACAATATATTACTTTTTTCAAAAAGTAATAATATTCTTAACATATTTTCTGATGTATTAAATTTATATTAATTTTTCCAAGAAAAATATTGCTTATTGTGAAATACAATTATGATCTACTGTTAACAAGTGAAATACCTGTTCCGAAACACTTCCGCTTGAAACAAATTATCCTTTGCTTACAAGGAAGTTCAGTGACACTTATTTTTCTACATATTGGTATTTCCATTTAGAAAACATTATAATTAATTTCACATTAGATAATCCTTAAGTTTACTACTTCCACATAAAAAATAATGTCACTTATTTAAAAAATTTAGACATGCTCGTGGTGCTGTTGTCTGTACTTGTACCTGTTTGAGAGCACTTTTTTTATTGCTTAACTTTTGGATTTCAATCAAGTTTTAAAGTCGAATGTCAAATGCCGCCACCTTGTGCTTAGAATAATGATTACGTTTTTTTTTTCTTTTTTACTTAGCCTACGACAGGAGCTGGGTCACTTTGACATGCCTTTAGCCCGAGACAAAGGTGAAAATGTACAGCAACACAATAAGAAACAAATACGTCAAAACATGTACTTAGACACATGTCGCTGGCAACACCCCAAGCACACGAACATTATAAAGGTCTAAACCATAGAAAACCAGGCTTAAAACTAAAACAACACTAACAGTTATTTAATATGCACCTAAGCACCCTCATAGTTTTTATGTGGTCTTGTTGTTGTAGCTGTTGTAGTGGCAGAAGTTTTTGTTCTTGCATTCGTTCGATCGTTAGCGTTATAAAGACAAGCACGAATTTGTAATAAGACATGCTAGACTAGCCACGATCCTTCACGACATCGCTCACCATTACTAACAAAAACAATACAAAAAAATAATAAAGTCCCAGCAAACACATAGGTTGCATCTTATATGTAAAAAGTTTTGATATCAAACTCTATATCGAATGTTAAACGTTTATAAATAGCTTGATTGTATTTTTTTTTATTTGAGACTTAGGAAATGGGAAAGAAATACTTTAAGGTAAATTGTACCGTTACTTTGAGATTTCATAGCCATTTGAGAATAACACCTGCCCCCTTATTCCGTAATTCACTAAATCTAAATCTCGATCGCTAAAATGCTGAAAAAACACAAAATTAAACATTTTTGGTGATGGCATAAAACACTAAACTTTCGGTGGATTAAATTTTTAAGACATTGTCTAATTTAGCAATAGACGTTGCAAAATAGTATTCCTACCCAAAAATTGCAAAATTGCCTTTATAAATTTTTAGCGATAGAGATTTAGCTTTAGCGAGTTACAGAAGAAGGGGGCTGATATTGAATTTAAAAAGTGTGATGCATCAAAAATTTGCTCTAAAATATACATCGACTTGATGTCGAATGTTATGTTCAAACATATGTTTGAGTTTAAAAAACGATTGAGAGTAGAATTTGACATCACACGATAAAACCATCATATTTTTAACGTTTCAATCTGTGTTTGTTGGGACTAATTTACACTAACAAATAAATATACAGAGCGGCTATAGAATGAATTATTACAATAATATATTTAAGGGCTTAACATAGCGTCTTCACGAGCCATTGATTTGTCTTGACAAAAGTCAAAGTCATTATGCAAAAATGGCACTAACATTTTGCTGTAATTTTTATGTATAAAGTTCGACATATATTAGAACAAAATTATGGCTCGTGAAGATGCATGTAATGAAAGCCACATAATATATATATTCTAAAATAATTTTTTGTGTTTTGCTTTGTACAATGCTTATGCTGTATTTAGACCAGATGTCTAGTAGATTGCAATTGAAACCTTTCTTAAAATCTGTACCGTTTACAACAATCTTTTTTAAAAATCCAAACTCCAGATCAGCGTTGTCAGTTTAGCCTTTTCGAAGCTAGATTTAGCCTCTTTTTTCGTCTTTTAGCCTCGAAATTTAAAACAGTTTATTTTTTGGTACACCACAGTCATTTAATTTAACAAAATTTTTTCAAAATCTAGTAAGGAACTAATTTTGCTTTGTCGATTTTGCTCGAAATCCCGTTTGTAATAAATTCAATTTAGGTATAAACGCATTACATATTAAAATCCTATGATTCTAGCAATTTTTACTTGATATGAGAAGCAGAAATGTTCGAGAAATGGTAGAGTTTATCAAAAATTTCTGTAGTATGCCAGCTACGGGTACGTACACTCAAAGAATTGCTTCATAAAACCAATGAAAGAATTTCATTAGATTTTTTTATTAGCCCATGACAATTTTACAAACACAATGAAAATTTAATAAATAGGCAGTTATTATTATTCGGCTTAAGTTTCATAATTGAATTAATATAAATTCAAATTATTTTTAAGAGTGGAATATTAGAATATCTAATCAGACTAGAAGAACGGATTAGTACTACTAATTTCGACAGCTGCTACGCAGTCATCAGCGTTCGAATAATACTACGAACAAATATTAAAATTTAATAAATATTGTGAAAGAGTTTTATTAGTTGAAACAATTTTATTGGACTTTTGGTTAATCCGATAAAAGTTTGTATGAAACAGTTTTATTACACTTTTGGTTAATCCGATGACGATATCACAAATTCAATCAAAATTTCATTAATATTGTGAAAAACTTCGTTGTTTGAATTTTAATTTAACTTTTCATTAATTGCATATAAAATATTTTATTTCTAATATAAATGACTTGCTAGTAAATGATAAAAAGATAAAATTTATGTGCTGTTAATTTTTTCATGAGTTTTTAAAACGAAAAAAGGTTTAGTTTTGCATGAAAAACCCAAGTTTTTGCCGCTAATTTCAAAATAAAAACAAGAAAAAAAACTGTTATCAATATGATGATTTCGAAACTAATTTGCTTGTGAACGTTATATTCAGAAATAATTGGGCATGATTAATATTCCAAGGAACAAGGGAAAAATTAATATCAAATTGATTTTTCAACATACACAGCAGAACAGAGTAGATTCACTTTCGGAAGCCACTACATGTCAAATTGAAGTGATTTAATTCTCGTGTTCAATTTTCACGAAAAATTGTGTATATAAAAATTGAAATCACATTCAACAGAGCCACCTGAAAAGTGGTGGGTAATAAGTCAAATACAAGTGACGAATACACTGCCGATTGAAGTGTAGCGGCCCCCGAAAGTGTGGCTACTCTCTACTAATGTGTACGTTGAAAAATTAGGTTGATGTTAATTTTTTCCTTGCTGCTTGGAATATTAATCATGCCCAATTCTTTCGGAATATAACGTTACGAACCTTAGCCTAATAATCAATTTTGATTCAAAAACTGTTTATTTTCCCCTGTGAACTTTTTTGACGCTTCGGCTTTTGTGGCAATGTTTAGGCTTCTGGACCTGAAAATAATGTAAACATGGATCGTTCTATAATCAAATGACGTGATATCATATGACCTACAGATTTTCGTAATAAAAGGCCTTTGCTAAAAAAATTTCAAAAGGCCTTTCATAATCAAGCGATTCATATTTTGGTGGATTGCTTATTAAAATCTGACCATGGAGTTATGATGAAATATACTAGAGTGACCGCCCAGTGTTATTATTACTAAGTACTCTTACATGAAAAACAAATTTTATAATTACAATGAATAGGTTTTTTTATGAAAAGGATGTTTAGCTAGATTTTTAAAAATTATGAGAATTGTGTGAATAAAAGGAAAGAAGCTAAGAGAATACTTTATACATATTATAATTCGAGATCAGTATAAGATATTCGAATAAATTTTAGGCGTAGTAGAGATAATCATATAGTAACCAGAAATGATAATTTAAGAAAATTAAATATATATATTTTTGTGGACATAACTTTATTTTTTCCTAAATTTTTACTTTTTGCGTATATCAACCTTTATGAATAGGCTATCTTCAATTTTTGCCAAAATTCTTAGATACATATATCTTCATTATAAAACGTTACAGTTGGAATATTCAAAATTCATCGTCACAATTTTTTAAACAGAAAAATTATTTTTTAAGATTGACTATTTTTCGCCATGTATCCTGCCCAAAACACAAAATAATAAGCGCTTAGCACATTCTCAATGGATTGCCTTTTGCGATATGTGATTTTTTTTAATAAATATATACAACCCGCGAGGCGATTAACTTCTCTGCGGAAAACACCCAGGCTCAATGGCGGGAATCGAACCCACGACTTCTGGGCTGACTGGCTAACATCGCTTCCACTCAGCCACAGGGGTACCCTAAATTAAAAAGTGAATGTGCTAAACAAAGTTTTTTACAAAACTGAAAATAATGAGGATACCGTTTTGAAAAATAAAACGCTTTTTTCAGGTAAATTTCAAAATTTTGAATTTTTAACCTTTTTCGGACTTCACAAATGCAGATATTAAATTTTTTTTCGTTTTAATTTTCTCAAGAAACGAATTTTTAATTTTAAATATAACTGGCAAGACAAACAATTTTTTTTAAAGTCAAATGACTTCTACGCTATGAGAGCTACGGAAACAAATGTGACATTATTTGTTCCATTTTTTAGCCTTAATTCAAAGCGCTTTAAAATTTTAAAATTGGATAACATTTAAAGAAGTTGCTAGACTCAGAACTTGTTTTTAGTCTCAGGTGGTCATATGTACGGTTATGCAAATCAATCCTATCAGCACGAACCCTCTCAAAGATACTTACAAGATCCTTGTTCGTGCGTTTAAATTATAGAAGAGGCTCAGCTTAAGTTTCCAATAGAGTTCTTATATTTTTAATGAATAGTGGGCGTTGCTATCATCTTCAAAATAATAGCGTTGGAATATCAACAAAAGAAATCATTGAGAAAAATTAAAACTATCTTAAAAGAAAGAACGGACCCTTGAAATAAAATTTATCTAACCTTGAACTCGCTCGAATGATCGGTACAAATCGAGAGAAGTAAATAACGATTCCAAAGCAATACTATTTAATATAGCGATCACTGTACTTTAAATTTCTTTCAAACAAATATTGGACTGTGCTGATCGTGCACTTTAATGACAATTAGAAAAAAAGTTAGTGGTGGGCAGACGGAAAAAGTAACAAAAACCTAAAAACAGCAATAGCTACAACATTAACAGCACGAACTAACAAAGTAAAAACTATCCACTGAACAACAGTCGTCCAACTTGTGTCTCTGAAACTATTTGATGGTTGACCGATTCTTTATGTAAAGTTATTTAGTTTTTTTTTTTATTTTAGCCAACAACATACGAAAACATTTCACCATTTGTAACCCTTAATAATGCATAATTTAAATAATTAGTCACTATGAAAGAAACTCGTGCCATACACACGAGCATGAATTTAATATTTTCATTTTAACCAAATGTGGGTTGTTTTTCCTTAAATTAACTAACGTCAAAAACAAAAAACACTTTGCATTTTATATCCTGTAGTTTATACGGGTGGCAGACAGGCAGATATTAAAAAAAAGTTTTTCCTTCAGTTTTATGCATCAGGTTGATATTTTTTCTGTTTGAAGTGGCATATGTTTTTTATTGTGAGGTTCTTTCTGGTGGTTAACAATCACTCAAGAGGAACAAGTGCATAATTTTTGTCCATTTGTTCTTTTTGGGGTGGTGGTATTTTCTTTGAAAGATGAGTTTATATTCAAATTATTTTACTTTATTTAAAAATTCTATTAAGCAATTTGTGCAAGGTGTTTGCTATATTTATATGCTTGCATATAGAAGTGTGGATAACGAAAATGCACTCGAGCGCTAAGTTTATGCAAGTGTGGCTTTTGAGAGAAATGTGGGTTGATATGTTTGAGAATTTTAGAAAAAAAATAGTTTTGAAGTAAAAGATGTTACTTTACATAAGCATTTAGTTCTTATAATATTAATGGTCATCTGGCAAAATGTTTAAAACAAATAATTGCACATTGGTGCCAACTTAGAAATAATAGTTATAAAAGTTATAATTTTTTAAGCCACACTACTCAGTGATATCGATTCATACGTTTGGCGGCGAAAAGTAGAAGGAGATAGAGCGTTCATATTTGGCACATTTGTTGAAATTGGCAATTTTGAGAAAAATTCCAAATATGCTTGATATCGGCGTAAGGATTAGTGTCCTGCAAATATTTAAGGTCTACACGTAACATAATATCTAAGATGAGGACGTCAAAATCAATCGCAGAGAGAATTGTTGTTATAATAAATCTTATAACAACAATCTTATGAGATGAACTGTCAGAAAACACACGTATATGAAACTAAACTAGTGGGCATGTGTGAGTGTCTATTAAAATAAATGAAAGGCGGTATTTTTTATTATATATTTAAATGTGTTTAATTGATTTATTAAATAATTAAAATTTGCATGAAATATTAAATATAAGTAACTTTGCAAAAGTAGTACATGTTAATTCGATGAGGATTTGCATGAAATGTAATTTTATAAGGAAAGAAAAATTAAGACTTCCCCTTGTGTGATATGAAGAGATATATCGACATTTTATATTTCTTATTCTGCCGACGTTCTCTCTCATGCTATCTCAAAATTAATCCCAGTTGTAGACCCTAAGATATATGTATGTACACTTAAATGAAAAAATGCTATACAGAGAAACCAGATTAGTTGAAAAACATTTACAAGTATTGAAATTCCACTAAGTTATCTAATATTGCATTACAAGTACTGAATTTTAATCAATTCCATAATATTTTGCATCTCGTATCTGAATAAAATACTTGAATAAAATATTTCAAACCGAATATAAGTTTAAGATAATCAATAAAGTGCTCAAATTACATAATATATAAAAATAATTAATATTATACAATAAAAATCAAATTCATGAAAAATTTAAAAAGGTGAAATCTAGCGTGGGTTCCATTCTATTTTTTAAGTTTTATAAACATATATGTAATTAAAAGTGATTTTCTGAATACTATAGTACATTCATAGAAATCATCGCAATAATGGGTTCATCACCATTATTATGCAAAATAGTCCTCATCCGTTAGCATGTTTTGTTGTGTGGATCTAGCGAAGCTAAAAAATTAATTTTGTGAACTACAAACAACTATTAAATAAACTGCACAAACATCCCGACTAGAAATTTTCCCAATACTCACATTGGGGCCCGATTGGGAGTGCATGGGGCACAGCCAAAAGGGTTATCCCATTTCTGGTTTGATCGGTAATCTGTTAGGATAGCCCATCTACAAATTAACCCGACTAGAAATTTTCCCAATACTCATATTGGGGCCCGATTGGGAATGCATGTGGCAAACCCAAAAGGGTTATGCCATTTGGGATTAGATCAGTAACTTGTTGGTATAGCCCATCTACAAATTATTGACTTAACATAAGTTCTTCCCAAGTGGGAAAGTATTGGGAATTTGTTCGGAAAATCTAACACACATTTTAATCGTATTTTTTGCTCATCTTTAACAGAGGTGATTGCTGCATACTCTTGTCCCTTGGATAGCTTCAGCAATTTTAGTTCAATATTAGAGTTTTATATTTTCCCGATTTTAGCAAATTTTTGCAAGATTTTGATATTTCCCCACAGGTAAACAATCGGGTCCCAAATACGTTTCTGCGTTACATCGGAATTGGGATCCCAGTCAGATCCCAAATGTGTTTGCATGAAAATTTCTAGTCGGGAATTACTTAACATAAGTTCTTCCCAAGTGGGAAACTACTGGGAACTTGTTGGGAAAATCTAACAAAGATTTTTAATCGTATATTTGGCTCATCTTCAACATAGGTGGTTGCTACATACTTTTGTCCCTTGGATAGCTTCAGCAATTTTAATTCAATATTAGAGTTTGATATTTTCCAGATTTGAGCAAAATTTTGCAAGATTTTGATATTTCCCCACAGGAAAACAATCGGATCCCAAATACGTTTCTGCGTTACATCGGAATCGGGATCCCAATTAGAACCCAAATGTGTTTGCATGAAAATTTCTAGTCGGGATAATGCGTGAGCCTTATATTTGGCTTTTCTGCAGAAACACGCAGGGTATTGGCAGGAATCGAACCTGTGACCTCCCGGTTAATTGGTTAGCAAACAATTAACTACACTAATGCTGACTTTCGACGATTATGTTTTTTGCATATGGCTTGTTAGATGTGTGAGACATATGTAACTTTGCATGTTTGTCAAAATTGTCAATTTACAGACGGTTTATAATATTTGCTTTCACAAGTACATATGCAATTACATCTGACATAACCTCTGAGTGTTCACAACAACTTAGTTTTTGCACAATTTTCGTAAATATATAAAGCGCTCTTTGCTTTTTAAGGTTTTTTCAGCCAAACCACACTTTTGATAATTTAATACAGCTGATGTGAGATGAAAATAGAACACGCTCTAATTGCAAAATTTTCATCTGACTTTGCTTCTGTAAATGTCATCTGACAATGTTTTATATGTTTCACATGGCATGTATCACTTTTGCGGTGGGAAATTTGACAAGTCAGATGTAAAATACATGTCGTCTAAAGTCGGCATAAGGAGGTACCTACTATGCGTCGTATTCCTCGTAAAAAGGTATGTACATATTAATAAATTTGCAAATAATTACAGGAAAAATATTTACGCAACAACTTAAAAAAGGCGGAAGATATAGTATAATAATGGTATGTTGACAAATAATTATATCTAATGAAGGTCTCAAATGTATCGAATATTCTCAATGTTCGCAGCCAGTAGGGGAATTTTTTGCTGTTGAAGTTAGGTAGGTACCAAATTTATTGCTTTTTGATTTTTTCGAATGTATTTTAGTAATTAAATATTCAAATTGCAGCCAATCATAAATAATTTTGCACATAGAATGAGAACAGTAACTTTTTTTAATAGCATTGAAATATGCATTACTTAGGGTGTGCTGCTTTTAGTACATAATACATTGGTTTATAAAATTTAAGAATTGTATTCGCAATAGTATTTTATTTCAATGGCCTTCTTGGTATATTCAGTTCTTCGAACAGAATTCGTTCAGCATACACAACTGAATTATTAAATAGTGCATGCAGCCAACAAAGTTCTATTTGCTACAAATTCGATAGTCACAACAGATTTCTTTTCTCTGTGTACTAAAATATTGATTATAGTTTCAAGAAACTTCTCATTTATACTACTTATAACATCCATAGTGTTTATATAAAATTTTGCCTAATTGTCATATCTTTTGCCCAAAAATTGTACTGTTGCACGAAAATCCTGATTTTTATAAACTGAATTCGCTCATGTAATTGTGAATAACACCAAAAATTGTGTATCGATACTAATGAAATATTGCTCTTTTTGTTTGCAACATATTTATCTATACATACATATGCTAAAAAACAACGGAATTTTTGTTGTTGTTTTTGCGACTTTTTAAAAACAAATTTTTTTTAAGTTTTAATTTTTTTTAGAGGTTTGTTTGGCGATCGGTGAAAGTCGGTGGTAAATTGAAAGAATGAACTCCCAGTATCCTTTTAGTTGAAAGAGAAAGACTGTGCACAGTGCTTAATTGTTGGATAAAATTGGACATAAATAGAAGGACAAGATTTAAGTTAAGAAAAACTGGTGCGGAGTTTTCTATCACCACTTATGAAAAAATTCAAATTTTGAAAAAAAAACTACAAAATGATACGTGTACCTCCCATACATTCCTGTTTGAAAAATTAAGATCTATGCTATAACAGACAGCCTAAGACAATAGAAATTCGCCAGTCCTCTTAATAAAGGGTGTTTGTATTTTTAAATTAAAATAATAGCCGATGGCCCTGGTATCTAGTGCTTTGACTTCCTTATATTGATCTTATATTTAGCTATAAGTTTAATATTAAATAAATAAATAAAATAAAATAAAGCAAAGAAAAATAGTTTTAATATTAACTAAACTGGCTTTAATGGATAAATAATTTCATGACATTAATGTTTACATATGATTTGGGGAATGTGTCCATCAAGGCCCAGAGCGCGTACATGCCCCAATCTGGAACTCCAATTTTCGCACACTTTTCACAGCATTTGCGGCCGTATTTCGCAAATAACTCGTCGAATGTTGATTTCCAAAGTAGTCAAAGCTCAATAGTGTTAAATCGCACGATCTTGGCGAAAAAAATTAAAAGGACTATTACGTAAATTTAGTCATTCAAATTTTTTCAAATCTTTCATATAAATTATTTAAATTTCAACGATTTGCAAGCGTTGCTCTGCCGGGAGTCAAGTCATTATAAAATGTTCAACCTAACTAGCCACAAAACAACTTTCAGCTATCAAATCGGTTGTTAAGCAAAGCTGTGCTGCCCACTGAAATATGTATACGTCTAAAAAAAACCTGCTTTATACAAATTGTAATAAGTATAATATATACAATTGAAAAGTTAGAAAGTATATCCTTTTTAGTAAAAATGTGAATTCACTTGAGAGAATGATCAGATTTTACTAAAAGTCGTAAAATATAGCTTGTAGCTAATGCACAAAATTCCGGTGTAATCGTTTCAAGGATATAAGTTTCCGGCATATATCCTTTTTCTAAAAATGGACATTATAGGTTTACTGAAAACCCACGAACAATGAAACTTTGCCAAAAGTAAAAAAATACAACTTCTAAATAATAGGTTTTATTGATATAACAGCCGGATTATGTATACAATTTGAAAATCCTTTTTGAAAAGTAAGGATTTGAGCCACACTATGTATTAAACAGCAATGATACTTTACCAGAATTATTCGTTTAACTCCTCTTTATACTCTTAAAAAGTGCTATAAAGTTTTTAAGAAACATTTTATTACTGTATAGTTTTATAAAATAATTGCTTAAAACGTTAACGCGATCTAAACATAAGTGGGAGTTTTGGAGATTTTCTTCTAATTGTATGGGACCTCTCATTATATCTTTTCTCGGTGACAATGGAACCACCTTTGAAAGGGATAACTTTTAGGTCACTTATATTACAAAACAAAGTTGTACAACAATTATGTATACTACAACAAAATTACGGCAAAACTTTTGATTATTGAGAAATCCCAAATATAAGGAAAACAATGTTGCAAGATAATTAAAAACAAATTTTATAATTGTTTAATATAAACTTTTATTCAGTTTTTATGTTAATGTGGTAGCCAGATTCTAATAAAGAAAAGCATCCCTGAAGAAGTTGGAAAAACACAAACGAAATGTGGCATGAAAATTTTAAATAATTAATCTTTTTATTTATTTATATACATTTAAAATGACCTTGAAAGCCTGAATTTTGGAATCAAGCCAAATAAAATAATAGTCATAGAGTAATAAGAAGGTGGATAGTAATAACATTTTAACAGTTACATCATTACATATTGTTGTTTAAAAACTTTGTTCTGGCTATAAAATTTCTGAATTTATTAAAAAAGCTATACATATAAAAATTATATAAAAGGACAGTCATTAAAATTTGGACAAACAGGATGTTGTACTGATGTCATGCTGATTATCTTTTTCTGCCTGGGAGGTTGGCATTTATTTTAATGGGCCAATTCCACTATATCTAGGGAGCCAATATTTGGTACACTCTAAAACACTTTTGTTGAAAATTAGGTCGATAATTGTCGGCAACACTTTACAGATTATTATCGATCTAAAATTACACACGCATTATTTCTCAACAAAATGTTTTTACTAAAAAAAGCGATTGGCTGCGTGACGGTTTGAACCGCCAGTTTATACCTCCTGGCTGATAGTCTGACGTATCTACCATTCAGCCATAGCCATATTATACTTTACATAAAATTTTTTCCACTTGGAGCAAATATGTTTAATTTGGAAGGTTTTTTCTTTGATAAAATAACTACAAAATCAATGTAATTTTAGACAAGGAGAAATTTTCAACACAATTTTAGATAATATATGATCGTAAATTTGAAATAATGTTTTAGAGTGTATACACGTAGGTCTTGGTGAGTAAAAAATAATAAAAACCTGAAAATGGTAACTTTTTATCTATTTATGATGGATAAATTATTTTAGGCTTTTGATTTTATCTCCCCCTAGAAAGTGTTAAATGTACTCTTATTTTGCTTTCTTTATGTACAGGTATGCACCTCCGATAGGGGTAAAGTTTCCACTCTCTTAATTTCACAGTGACTTATATGCATTCTTTTAGGACTTTAGCAAATACCATTTCTTTATGTATAGCCCGTAGAGATATAAGCCCCTTTACGTAAATAATTACTTTCAAAATAAGGAGTCACATCCATAAAAAATTATAAATGTGAAAATAAGTCCAAGTATCCAAAAATTTCGACCGTTAAAAGAGCTTAGATAAAAATGAGCCCAAAAATGTTGATAGGTACAATAGCACATCATTTCTAGGAAAACCGCTAACTTGGCAAAACTTTTAACTTTCGAATATGGGAAATAATTATGGATATTTTTTACCTCTCTAATATGGGCTAGAACTACTGGAAAAATGCTTCCAAGTTAGCAGCTTGTCGTTAATCCGGTTGGTATTGTACCTATTAAGAACTTGTTACTCATTTTGATAGGAACTTCGCGTTATTTTCATACTTATGTCTTTGCGTATACATACATATACATTACATAAAACTTTATATAAAGTCTTAACTTTTACTAGTGCCTAATTAACAATTTCTTCTTTTATCGTTTTTTACTAAAACCAAAAAAATAATTCATACAAAAATTTAAATTAAGTTTCTTTAAACCACAAAATTTTCTGTTTGTTATTTTATGGTTAGAAATCATTTACAACAAATAAAAATTATTTATTTTTATTACATTGTCAGTAAGCAATTTAATACTGACAGATGTAAAGCAAGATTCCAAAAATATTCAATAATTAATAATCTAGACTTAATCTAAAATGAACATATTACATAGTTACAATATGATTTATGAGTTTATAAAACAATGTTAACTCTTTCTCATTCAATCAAACAGAATATTTCTCAAGGTAATCACTGTTATAAAATTCTTTACGGCTTCGAGAAAAATTATTTGTATTTGATGCTACTGAGCTACTAACACAGCAGCTTAAAAGTCAAAGTTTTATTGTCTCAAATATTTAACAAACCATAATCCATCCAAAACTCATATCATAAAAATGATTAAAGCATCCATTACCAAATAAAAAGATTATACTAGTATCTTAAGCAGTAGTATGAAGAAAATACAAAAACAAAAAAATCTACAAAGACTCCCATAAAAACACACCTTCGGCATTTCGTATGATGATGACTATTAATATGAGTTATGTAAAACTATATAACGAATAACAGCAAGCTGACAAGATTTATAACTTTATTACGATCATGCATAGAAAAGCGATTTTACAGGAGCCACAAATTACATTTATGTGTTAAATGTAATAATAAAAATAAAGAAAGACAAAAAATCCAATACGAGAATCAAGGTATTCCGTGTTAAATGCTGTTTGCTCATAAGTATTGCAGTCACATTTCTTTATTTTCCTAAAGTTTTCTGTTGAGTTTCATTTTTAAATGAATTTTATGAATGATATAAAGATCATATTAAAAGCATGTCCTCTTTCGTGCTATCAAGACAATTTAAACTGGCGTAACTCTGGCAACAACTGTCGATAAAAATTAAAATGGTTTTAATAGAGAAGCCATAAAAATGAGCTATAGTATCAACAGGATGGACGGACATGTTATATTAGTATACAATGTGTCTGCATCATACAATCCAAAGAAATGATTTTTAATTCACTTCTTTGGATTATATAAAGAAGAAAAAGAAAAAACAAGATACGAAGAAATTGTAGAATAGAGAACGGCTGTTATTGTGGAGTATTTTGTCAGGTGTCATAAAAATAGGATTTATTGCTCATGCGCAGAGCACTAAACAGAAAAACTAAAAATAATATAAAACAGCATTTTATTCTGTTAATATAACACACTTATTACACGGTGCATATAACATAAATCAAAGTAACACATGACAGCATTTACAGAAAAGTATAATAAAAATTAAAACTAAATACTTTTTAAATAAAGAGAGAGTGTTGAAAATTGTAGTTGAATTATAAGGAGTATATAGAAAATTTATTAGTTTCAAAAATAGTACAACATGTGTGTGGTGGTTATAATAAGACATTCATTCATTTAGTGATATTTTTACAGCTACCATGCTTTAGAAAATATCCTTTTTCTTCTAAATAAGGATAATGTTTCTTATATAAATTTATACAATAGTCTTATATTTTTATTTAATAATTATTTAATAACCTGTTTAGGTCCTGAACAATTTCCACAGCCATTACGAAACTTGGATGGGAGTAGTATTTTACCGCCAAAAATGTTTAATATTGTTTTTATTCAGTATTTTAGCGATCGAGATTTGGCTTTAGCTTTAGTTAATTACGGAATAAGGGGGCTGTGCAGTAAAAAGTGTGCTGTATCTGGTGCATGAGCTCAAAACTTACCATACGGACCTATAAAATGTTTATCACACCGATCATTTCATACGGATCGATTGTATTGTTGCCCAAGACTGCTGCTGGTACCGCTTACGAACCCAGAAAAAGAGATTGCATGGAAGGAAGTAAGATCGGCCGCATATTAAAGGACCGAATATGTCCGGCCAAATATGAACGATCGTATGTGACCAACCAAATATGGCTGACCGAATATGACTAACCGAATATGACGGGCAGAATATGACCGACTGAATATCGCCAACCGAGTATGAATGATCGAATATAACCGGTCGAAGGTAACGGACCGAATATGACACGCCAAATATGATCGGTAGAATATGAGTGGACAAAGGTGACCCACCGAATATGACCGCTCGAATATGACCAACCGAAAATGACCAACCGACTATGACTAACCGAATAC
The DNA here is from genome assembly GCA_956483635.1 of Panzeria rudis. Taxonomy (NCBI): domain Eukaryota; kingdom Metazoa; phylum Arthropoda; class Insecta; order Diptera; family Tachinidae; genus Panzeria; species Panzeria rudis. Next base: position 122,897,486 of record OY101449.1, read on the forward strand.
AACCGCTTGAATATAGCTGGCTGAATATGTTCAGCCGAATACTACCGACCGAAACCGACAGATGGCGCGCCGAAGATGCTAGTCGATTGTTTCGGCGAAAAGTAGCCACGCTGAGTGTGTCAGACTGAAGCCGACTGAAGGTTTCCGATCTTAGCCTACAGGCTGAAGGTGCCCGACCGAAGCTGAGAGTGTAAAGGTAGCCTACCGAAGCCGACTCGTTGAAGGTGAACGGCCGAAGGTGACCGGCTGAAGGCAACCGCGTGAAGGTGAGCGACAGAAAGTGGCCTGGCGAATTCCTAAGAGCGAAGACGGCAGACTCAGGCCGACGAGGGGAAGAGCGAAGGCAATATAAGATAATGACACCGGGAGTTCTTTTTTTATATATTTTTAATTCCCTTGTTTTAATCTTATCCTAGAATTTAAAAGTTTTACTGAACTACCCAGGCAGAAATTGTAACTTTATGTAAAAAATATTACAACACTAGAAATACAAAAAACCGACTCCCCCACAAATTTTGTGCCACTATAGTACTGTATATACAAAAATGTGAGTTTAATTTTCCAATACTACGTTCATAGTAATCCAATATCACATCAACATTCCAAATTCAAAGTTATGACTAAACTCTCGAATTATCATATTCACAATAATTATGAACCATTACAATACTGTAAAACCAAAAATGAGACTTTAGTTCACAAATAAATTTAACTCCCTCTCAAATGCTCTTAGAGTAATTTTATGTTTACATATACTTTGTGCTGTTTTTATTTTATATGGGTCTGTGGGTTAGTGGTAAAGGCGTTTGCTTGTGAACATGTAGTGTACAGGTTCAAATCCACAGTCATTCATGTCGCACAACATAAAAAAAGAAAATTTTCATATATAAAAAATTGCAAATAAAAAATAGCAATATTGTTGGTTTTTAATAAACGTCGTAAATTTGTATTTAAAACATTGTAAGAACATTGTAAATTTAAATATAAAGTGTTGTGACAACATTGATCACAACAGTCGGAGGACGGCCATTCAGCGTTATCATTTTAATGTTATTAATACATTAAAATTTTGGTAAACAAGATGTTGTACTAATGTTAGTTGTACGCTAAGACCATCGTACCAATGTCTTGCTGATTAACTTTTTCTGCCTAGGTAGTTTTATGAAAATAATTATCGAAAACTCTAGGTAATTGTACATAAAAAAAACTAAATTATTTACATATTTGGTTTTGAAAACCGATCATTTTTCTATGAGGCGTAAGCAAGGAAAAGAAAAAAGGATATCGCTTACCACATTGAAAACTTTTAAGATATCTTTTTTTGATATTGTATTGCTGAACTAAGCTATGCCATATCTTTCAAACTCTTTGCTAGGATATGTTATACTTGGTAATAGTTAATTGCTTTGAAATGAAAAATTCATTAATGTTCTTGCAGGATATTAACTAAAAAGAGATATTATACCTGTGTCTTAAATGTTCCACCCAATATAAGCAACAGAGCATAAATACCCACTGGCAAGGTGCATAGTTATCCTTACGAAAAGTTTTTCTTTAACATGTTACAAATAACTACAGAAAACATTCCTTTATATGAATAGCAAAACAAGTACTAATAGACATATGTTGCTGAACACAAAATTTTCAACCCCCCTTATGGAATTGGTAAGAAAAAAAAACTATAGTTTTTCTGTAATTACGAAAAATTTAAGCAAACCCCCTTGAAAACATGAGCAGTCGACATACAACAATGCACCCCTTTTCTATTTATATGAACTTCAAAAAAGGAAGAACGGAAGCTTCGTTTTATATTTTAGTTTTTCAAAAAAAGGCATATGCATTTCATTATCAGAAGAAAAAAAATAAGTTCAAGGCAAGGTGTTCGTACGATTACAAGTACTCATATTATTCATAGTTTTATTTTTTGGGTACATACATTCTCGTATAATATACAAAAATTTCTCGACATTATTTTTGATAATGTTGCGTTTTCTACATATGTGTGTGAGTGTGTGTCCGTGTTTGTAAAAATATTTCACAATTAACACGTGTTGCTTAAATGTGTCTAATATTACTTTTTTTATTTGTTTAACAATGAAGTTCATTTTTCAAGTTTTATTCAGTCCATCAAAAATTTGTTTGTTTCTAAATATTTATATTAATTTTGCATATGTTCATTTACCCATCCCAATAAACTCTTTAACTATATATGTCTCAAGATTCCTTTACATATCTTGTATGGGTATTTTATATACACTTCAAATAAAATGATGAGTACATGTATGTTGGAATGTTTCCGTTTTTTTATCACAGCAAACCTCAAAGATACATAAATACAACACTATTGTTTGCTATTTCACAAATAAAATACACTTTTCAGTAGCAGCTGTGCCAATAATAAATACCTTGTTAGTAAACCCCTTTAATAAACTCTTTGAATTTGTGGTAGAATTATATTATAAATATTGGGATGGTGTAAATGACATTGAACATTTTCATTGAGCTCTGAGTACCAGTTTCCATTTGAAATCTTAATGAATCAATACAGAAGATGAGTCTTTATAATAATATAGAAAAACACATATGTATAGTTTGGGTAAAATTTTTGTTAACATTGATTGGAAAACTGCAGTAGCTCCTGTGGTTAAAGTAGCAGGTCAACTACATTTGAAATTAAAACCTTCAAAACGAATGATCATAGAAAAACATGGAAAGGAGTGTTGGTTGGGCAAGGAGAGATCAACAACAGGATTAATTTTTTAAAAAGGGGAAAACAAATTCATGAAATTATTCCTGGACTACATCCCATTAATATGGAGATTAAACCTGAAAAGCAAAAATATATTGGTCAAGTAACAGAAGAAAATAATGAGGAGTACATTGTATTGATCTACAGTTCATTTTATGTGTTAAACATTTTTTTTTCTAAAACTTTTTAAAAATAAGATTTTCAGAGTTCTTATGGAATCCAAGTCTGAATTACCATTTATCAGAATATAAACTAGATTCTGATTTTAGTTGGCGTTCTGAAACGGTTTCAGTTTTGCCTTGATTCGATAATAAACAAAAACCATGTTCGAATCAGCTGTTATGTTTTGTTTACATTTATAGTACCATTTTAACAAGCAGCGTTGCCGTTTCGAGATTAAACTTAGCCTGTTTTTCGCCTTTTAGCCTCGAAATTTCTTTATAAGATTCTGCAATTTTTAAAGCTGATTTTAATTATTAAAAAAGGCCCAACATGGCTTAATATATTTTCATAATTTTTTAAAACCTGTTTTAGTCTCTTTCTTCCAGATCATGGCAGCATTTGCCTGAGTATACATACCTACACATTGGTAGAAAGAATTTTTCTTAAGAAAATAATATATAAATAATACAAAAATTATCTATTTGTTATTTTACTTACATTCTATGTTAAAAATATTTAAATTTATATACATTCTGCATAAACTTTTAAACGTTTAAAGCAATAAAAAACTAAAAGCAAAATAAATCTTTAACTCTGGCGGAATATCTCTGACAAAAAAAAACGATACAATTGGATTCTGTAACACAAAATTCTGATAAAATTTATGATTCGAACAAGGAACCGACAATATCAATCTTTATAACAGCAAAATCATTTTTTGTCGGTTTCAATTCCCTTACAACTCTGCTTACTACCTTTCTAGCTCTGTTTTCATAATTTTTAATAAAATAATATAGTCATTCAACTGACTAATTTTCCTGGTGGGCTATAGAATTTTGCATCACTAGCTCGATTCCATATGGTTTGTAGCAGAGCTCGGTTGTTTCGAGTGTTCTTAGCAAAACTCATAGCTTCTAAATTAACGTATGGGGAATACATAAAGTTAATGCGCTAAATTCAAATCTGTTTTCAGTTTTTTTCTATCATGTATCAGTTATATCCGTATATTTCACCATAATTCCAGAAAGTCCTGCTCCATTTAAATAAATAATCCACCAAAAGATGCTGAATAAAAAAAATCTCTTTAAGTCATGCCAAAATCTCATAAAAAAATTAAGAGGGCAAAAGTTTTACAGTTTAATCATTTACTAGAAAATTAGTTATATTAGGAATAAAATAAGCCATAAGTAAATAAAATCGAAAAACAAATGTCGATTTTATTTAGATTTAACTGAAAGAACTTAATTGGAAAAAATTATGACTTTCATACAACACACACACACACACACAGGAAAAACTAAATTTCATTTTCAATAAAGAAATTCAACGAATAAGTAAATATTTTGTTTAGAAACGGACCTACAAAAAATATTGTAAATATAGACAAACATATCTCAATAATTTCGTTAAAAAAACCGGGGTTTTCAGTAAAGAAATTATATAAATCTAAAAAACAATTTGTCTAAAAATATTTGCAAATTCAAAACAAAATAACTTATTAAATAAAACAATATTATGTACTGGATTTTTTGTAATATATCAGTCAATATTTTTGTCTGAATTTATAAAACAGCTCATATAAAAATACTTACAAATACCATACAAAATAGTTTACTGAATCAAACAAAAATATTTTCTGTATTTTTTGTTATATATCGAACCACATTTTTGTGTGAGTCATCATCGAAAATTAACGCAACAACATTAACGAATTGATTCACTCAAAAATCTTCAGTAAACAAACTGGCTACAATCGCATTCCTTTTGCTATCATTGTTGTTATTATTTAGTAGTATGTCGTCATTGGGCTTGCTTTTTTTACTACACAGAAAACAGGGTTTTGCTGTTGGGTTTTGTGTTTGTGTCCTAAAAAAAGTAAAAAAATTCACTGATTCAGTAAGCAACATTTACTGAAAATGAAATTTATTTTTATACAAACTTTTGTTTAAAAATTTTTTGGTGATAATTTTTCTGTGTATACACAGAAATTAAAGTTTTTCTGTTCTATAGCAATGATGACTTTTATCAATCGCATTAATTCCCTTAATTGTGAGTGAACATTTGTCCATCGATTGTAATAATTTATGAGCTATTTTATTCCTTATACTCAAAGCTGTTTTATATATGACAAAAATTTAAAATTTTTGGCCTCTCAATTTTTTTTTATGAGTTTTTGAAAACCAAAAAATATTTCTTAATATGATTATTTCGAACGTATTTGCTTTGTGAATCTAAATTGATTATTAGGCTAAGGTTCGTAACGTTATATTCAGAAAGAATTGGGTATGATTAATATTCCAAGGAACAATGGAAAAATTAACATCAACTTAATTTTTCAACGTACACAGCAGAACAGAGTAGCGCCACTTTCGGAAGCCGCTACACTTCCATCGTCAGTGCTCACGTGTATTTGCTATCACCACTTGTCAGGTGGCTCTGTTGAATGTGATTTTAATTCTTATATATACAACTTTTTCGCGAAAATTGAATACGAGAATTAAATCACTCTCAAGCTGATATTAAAGTGCACTTTCCCAGCGTTGCCATCGGTTTATTTTTCTTCATTCCCATTTTTCTGATTTTTGTTCTACTCAAGACAAACTTTTTTGGTTTGATTTTATACTTAAGTATATATGAACATGTAAACATGTGAAAAGCTCAAGCCAGTAGCTAATTGTTTATTAATATGATTATTTCGAACGTATTTGCTTTGTGAATCTAAATTGATTATTAGGCTAAGGTTCGTAACGTTATATTCAGAAAGAATTGGGTATGATTAATATTCCAAGGAACAATGGAAAAATTAACATCAACTTAATTTTTCAACGTACACAGCAGAACAGAGTAGCGCCACTTTCGGAAGCCGCTACACTACCATCGTCAGTGCTCACGTGTATTTGCTATCACCACTTGTCAGGTGGCTCTGTTGAATGTGATTTTAATTCTTATATATACAACTTTTTCGCGAAAATTGAATACGAGAATTAAATCACTCTCAAGCTGATATTAAAGTGCACTTTCCCAGCGTTGCCATCGGTTTATTTTTCTTCATTCCCATTTTTCTGATTTTCATTTTGCATGAAAGAAAATTTTTTCGCCGGTAATTTCTGAATAACGCCAAAGCCATTGGATATGTATTAAAGGAAATTTTTTCCTCACCTTTTAGTGCTTTATTCATTTAAATTGAGGAAACTGTTCTTGACTTGTGATGAAATATATTAGCGTGACCTCCCTTTTTCGCGTGCCATATGGTGTTTTATTTTGTACAAAAAAATGTTGCATTGTTTGCACTTTTCAATGCAAATTTGCGATATAATAATTTTTCGTGGAAGTGAATTTATAATAAATTATTGCATCATATCTTACAAAGGCAAGTTTTTCCCTTAAAAGAATGCTAGCTAAATTGCGATTTTTTTTAGTAATAAGTAAAAAATATTTAAATTTTTTCTAGAAAAGAAAACGCCATTAGTCATGCCCTTAAAGAAAACTGTGCCTGATGAATTTAGCGCATTGAAATTTATATATTCCACATATTTTTATTTAACGGCTCGAAAGCCTTTTCTTAATTTTATTTTTGCAGACCAGTGTTACTTTTATATATTTTAGTTAGTTTCAATTTCTCAAACGTTGAGTTTTTAATTAAGAATGGCTTAACATTTCAGAATCAAAAGCATTCAACTAATTTCGTTCATTGGCAGGATCTTACTTAGTGTTTTTACATCTGGATCGCAGTGATAGTTTTGACATCTTTCAAAATATAATAACTGATAAAACTATTATTACTCTTTTGTCACTCTTCTGCCACAAATGTGCTTGTTTTTTTTTAGCACTTAGACAAGAAAAGTCTATTTCTTCTATCTAATCATTTGAGTACATCATTTTATACAAATTTTTATAATTAATTGAAATCATAGTCTTTTGAAAAACATATTTATGTGTATATATTGACATATTTTAAAGTGTATGCTTTTATTGTATTAGTGAATAACACTTTGTGCACCTTCATTTGCACCTTTCATATCTAGCAATGTGGTGATTTACTTGTTGTTCGTCTCATGTTTAATCAGAGCAAATATTAATGGTTTCTTCTTTTATAAACCCCTTAATGTTTTATTTTTTTATTCTTAAAAGGAAGTTTGTATGTAATTGTTTGACTAGTGTTTATTTACATTGACACCAGCTTAACTTTAAAGGGTTTTTTCTATTAAATAGAACAATTTCATTTCCTTTTTATGAAATCTATTTACTTAAGACCACCTGTAGAATTTTATTATTTTTGTTTTACTAATTTAGCAAGATGAGTTTTCAATATTACTCAGGAGCAGAGGTATGAAGTGCAAGGTAGTGCACTTCGCTCATGTAAATTTTTCAGCACTTGTCATTTTTATGCTTCCCATCCGATTCCAAAAATTTGTTGTGTCCTTATAGACCTTATTACGTTCTAAAAAGTTTTTTTTTAAATAGTTATCTTGTATAGTTAGTGAGGTGTACTTATGTTAATATTAAAATTTCATAATTTTTCAAAACCTTGGCCTAATATTTTCAAGATATCTGATCCAAATTACAGCCTATTGTCACAATTGTTGAAGAATCCAATGGAAATATTCTTTCTTAAAAACCTGCTTATAAACCTGCTTCGGCCAAAGCAGTAGTTTTTTTCAGAGTATAATCACAATGTATTAAAAAACAGGGGGTATATATAAAATCAGCGACCTCATATGATAAAAAACTCATTTTTTTTAATGGCGTGAGAAAAGGAATATTTAAAGTACTTTTTTATATAATGCACAATATCTTTGAAACTATATGCGCTGCAAAAGAAAATAAAGCTTTTTTCATAATCAGCGGACCAAAATACATAAGGCTTAGTTATTTTAATTTCAAAAAATTAAAATAAAAAAGCTTTAAGAACTAAACCAAAAATACACGATTTTTAAAATCCTTGCAAGATATCCTGATATACTCATCTATGTGACTCTACCCAAATTGAAAGGACTTTTTTCTAAGTTCATGCTCCAGAAAGTTGTTTAAAGTTTGGATGGTTATTCATGAAATATTAAGCGAACAATTCAAAAAGTGAGGTATATTATGCAAATGCTAAATGTCACTATATCTTTGAAGCTAGAGGTTCTAGTGAAAAACTAACGATGCCATCGTAACCAGGAGATAAAAATACATAAGAATCAGATATCTTATTGAAATAATTCGAAAAACCTCAATTTTGTTGTGCTGTGTTACTAATTACGTAAATTCTTATATAAGTGCAACATTTCATTGGAAATTATCAATAACGAAAGATTTTATAGCATTAAAAAAATTTAATTTACACAAACAGTACAAAGCATTATTTTTTACGGTCATCTGTGGCAGGATTACGTTTTCATTGCTGCTATTTTATTATAAACAGCACTCCTTACTACAAACATTTTTACAACATTTAGGGTCACTCTAGGAACCAAAAAACATTTTTAACATCTCAAGTAGCCTGCATTTGTAATTATTTTGTTGTAAATAATGAAAGAATAACAGATTCCAGATGTGCCTTCAATTAAAACCAGACTCTATACAAAAGATTTATTTTCGTTTTAGCATTGTGACAAAATTTCACTACTGTCATTTTAAAACTGATACATTCATAAATTTTTAGCTAAAAATAAGAATGACTATTTAAAAAAATTTAAGAGTATTTAGGAATAATAACCAAACACCTGAAAAAGTTTATGGTGGTTCTTGAAGGTCGTGGGTGATGTCCTTTCTTTTATACAAACATAGACAATAGATATATATGTATATATGTCTCATTTACAAAAACACCTTTTTAAGATAAATGCTGCAAGTGTAAATTTGGCATTAGCAAACTTGCATAAATTATAATATACATACACAATATTCCAAAGTATTTAGAAAACAATTACAAAATTAAAATAACGAACAAAACAGTGCTACTTTCTTTTGCTAAATGAAAAATGTATAAGAAAGTAAAGGCATTTAAAGTGTATTGTCATCTTCTTAAAGGTACCACAGTGTGGTATATTTAAGCATTGAAAAGTAACAAGAAACTAAACAATAAATAGTTTAGGCGCTTCTTTTTATTATTTCATGGACTTTTTGTTTAAGTACTTCAGGGCAGGTGCTGATTTATAGAGTTAAACCATCCTTATGAAATCACAGTCACATATTTTTCTACTCTTCTTTTTTACACATCTGATGAAGATTGTCTTAAACAGATGTACAAAAATTAATTTTTGTTTTCATCTTCCCTATTTTATTGTAGAAAATTTACCTGCTTTCATTCAACAAGGAATCACAAGGAATCGCTTAGTTTCCTTTGAAAGGGTTGATTGTTGCAATTAAACCTAAATTGTGAGGGATGGATAATGAACGATTAATTCAAACGAATTGTTATAATATATAATTTATTTGAGACATTGAGAATAAAGTATGTACTACCAAAACCCAATAAGACCGCAGGGATGTAAATAAAAGTAAGTTATCGTAATAAATTTGTCAAGAATATATTCGAAAAATTAAGTATTTTCTAAATATTGAAATAAAATTTGTGGACTTTTCACAAAACAACTTAAGTATAATTTTCAAAATTTCCGGAAGAGCAAAAATACTATTAAAGAGCAGAATGAAAGTTTTTGTGTATGCGTTTAAGGAAAAATGAAAATTAAATATAACACGCTGTTACAAATTGGTTTTTTTCGTGAAAAGCGACTTAACTAGTGAGGCTTGTATATCTAGTTCAGTAGATGGTTTTGCTATTTTTAAAATTTCAATACAAAATCGGAAAGTTATTGATTAGAAACGATTTTTTTGGACTGCACGGACAACAATATTTTCACACCGTTGCTTTTGCACCGTTTTTTAATTTCAAAACGGTGCCGAATAGAGGACGACTTAAGCTCTCCGAGTATATTTAAAAGATTTACTGTGACTTATAATTCATGGAAATAATATGAAAAAAAAATATAAATATTTTTTTTCTAATTTTTTTTAAAATTTGCGTTGTTTTTGCAACACTCTGCTTGAAAACCTACCTACTCGTTTATCTTATTTTCTGGAAAATTGTATCTTATGGTGATGAGAATAAGTCCTAAATTATTAAAATCGGTTGGGAATTAGCAAAGCTACAATATTTTTAAGCAAAATTTCTATGTAAAATTATACATGCAAGATATTCTCAGAGTATTTTGGAGCTACTCACAAAATAAATGGTAAAAATTGTATAACTACTAAAGTACTGTTTGGATTTATTGGAAATTCGACATGTCAATAGATGAGGGGCTATACATGCATTGTGCATAGTTTGCGAAAATTTACGAAATATCTACTAACGACTCTAGAAATCTTACAACTTTCGTCAATTTCAGCAAATTTTAAACATTTTTATATGTTTTGCTCTGCTCAAAAATATGAAGAAAAATCTGTGCATTATAGTCATTTGCGTTTTATAATTTAATAGATATTTGTGTGCAAAAATTTATTTTTTACATTTAGCCAAATTTTTTTTCCATTTTTATATTGTAATTGTTCAGTACATTAATATGTTTTCCAAAGCTAAAATGAATAAAAACTTTTAAAATCTGTTGAGATATGCGAAATTTACAAAACGATACGTTTAGTTTTAGCCCCCTGTAGTATCGTTAGTACATATTCCGTAAATTTTCGCGAACTATATTGTTTAAGTATAGCCCCTAATCGATTGATATGTTGAATTTCATATATGTGGCTTAGCTGTTCTACATTTTTTGCCATTTATTTTGTTAGCAGCTGCAAAATGCACTGGGAATGTGTTGCATGTACAGTTTTACATTGAAATTTTGCTTAAAGAATTGCAACTTTGCCAATTCCCAACCGATTTAAATAATTTAGGGCTTATAGCAATCGCTATAAGAGATTCTTAGGAAATAAAAAAATAGTAGATTTTAAAATAAAGTGTTGAAAAAATTATAAATTATAAGTTAAAATAACATCTTTTAAATATACTCAGAAAGCTTAAGTCCTCCTCTATTTAACGTCGTTTAAAAACTAAAAATTTAGAAAGAATGCAGTGAAAATTTCTTTTGCGCGTGACATCCTCAAAAAATAGTTTTTAGCGATAACTTGCGATTTTGTCGTTGTATTGTAATTTTTTAAAATGGCAAAATTATCTAATCAACTATACCTCTTAACCTGACGAAGTCATTTTTCATGAGTATTTTTACTGTTACAACATGTAATTAAGCCATCTCGATTTGTATTTTATTTATAATTTGCTTAATTTTTTGACACATCTGAAATTGGCTGTTGACCAATCGCCGCAAATTAACAAATATGGAGATAAATTACATTTTTAAAATAAAAATATTTTTGTAACTAGATATCATGGTAAATATATTGGAAAGATTTAACGACGTGTCTTAAAATTTTACATTTATAAATATCAATATATGTAAAATTGTCCTAAGTCGACTTAAGTGGTTTTGGCTAAATCCACAGAAAAATTTTTTTTTTCAAAATCACTTCTAAAGCTCCTAGCAATTCGGTGACTCAGGAAATATCGATATCTTCAAAGTTTCATTGAAATTTAAAATAAAAATTGTTACAATTTTAAATATTAAAATAAAAATTGTTACAATTTCTAAAACTCGTCTATTTGTGGTCTTTGGTATACTTTAATATAATACCACTTTTGGGAACATTTACATTGCGAAGAATTTACTCAGTTGTTGACCATGATTTCATTATTACACATAATTTATCATTAATTTTATTGTATTTGTTCGCCTTGTCTTGTCTGGCTATCTGTATCTGCCCCTGACTCGTCGTCCTCTTCTAGAAAAAATAAAGACACAACAACAGCAAACAACTAGCCAGCCTAGCATCAATATCCATAACAATTTTCTTGTCATTTTATTTTTATTGGCTTGTGCTTCCTGCTGTGTGTGCGTATTGTTTTTATCACCCAGTGGCATTTGTTCGTAGAATTGACACCTTTCGTAGTAAAACAAAAACAAAGTATGAAATCTTGCAATTCACTTCAACTGCTGCCAGTTTAGGAGTAAGATGCAGAACGACAACATATCTGTCTGTCCGTCTTGTTTTTTTTTCCTTTGTGCAGTGTTTGAAAATGTATGAATGCAATAACTTGGCCCTTGTCTCTAGTACTAATACTGTATAAACTATGTCTTGATGTGTTGTTGTATGCAGTTAGTGAATTATCCAAAATTTCTGCCCATTGTGCATCTTATTGTTGCTATAGCTATTTTCTATTTGTTGTTGTCGAACAACGCGCCAACTTGTCTAGCATGTTCAAATAGATTTTTTCCCTCTATATAACATTATTGTTGTTTGTTGCACTTCGGTTGTTAATGTTGTTCATCGCTGTTATTGAGGTTGTCCTGGTTATTGTTGTTGTTTCTGATGGTGTTGTGTTAAAATATGTGCTGCATTAACTTAACAATTGTTGTTAGTATATTTAGTTCGTGATTTTTGTAGTGTTGTTTGCATTATGGATTTTCATTTCTTTCATGTTGTATTTTGTGTTCATTGTCTTGTATTGTATTCCGTTCATACCGTGTAGATTTTTTTTGTTAAAGTAAAAAATGCATTCATCATTTTCATTTCATTGTCGTTTTCAAATACAAGAGATTTCCTTTATTACATTTTGTATGGATGTTTTTATTTCAGAATATTTAAAAGAACAATTGTTCCGAAGATGCCAGGTGTAGAATTCCAAGGAAATACAATTTGCATACAATTTAAAATATTTATCTTCTATGCAATATATGTGGTATATGTATTGTACATGGATTTAATTTCGAGCAACTCTTTGTAAAATTTTCAATAATTATTATTCGGATATCAAGGTTTTGTATGCAGAAATCTTTATATTGTGATACATATTATAGCAAGTTGGAACAAGTATCTTTTGGGGTTTTTTAATTATGTCATCCTTCTTGGGAGGGATGTTAAAGAATTATCTTTTTTTTGTAAGCAAAGAATATAGGAGTTTTAAGTATTCATATGTACATTAGGCTGATTTAATTTTTTTATAATTACTTTTCTTTTTTGCAGTCCCGATCTGAAATTCTGTTGGACATGTCGTTACAGCTTTCAATAATAATTTTAAGTACTTTCCCAAAGATTGGAAAGATTTTCCATACAAAATACCCTTAAAAATAATGTGTTTTTCCTCAAATTTCTATAACTCAACCATATTTTATGCTATTACATTGTACTTGCTCTTGATTTAATTACACAAAATTTTTTTTGTTAAAAAGGGCTATTAGCCCATGGTTTTGTTTGTTTGATTTTCAACAGTGTTGGTATTTTTTACTTCATCCTACTATTTCTTGTTTGAGAATAAAAAAAATGTAGGCATAAATATTAATTTTTCTAAAATACACATTAATTTACTTAAATTTTTACAAAATATCCAACTATAGAAGAAAATTATATAAAAAACGACGTTTTATTGTAGTTTATTTATTTCCAGTAAAAAAACCGGTAACTGTTGGCTGCTTGGGATATTTCCAATAACAAAACCGACAACATTGGTTTCTGTAACACCTAAAACCGCCACTAATTCTAATTCGATCATTAAACCGATGACATTGGATTTCATAACACCAAACTATTTTTTGTTTTCAAATTCAATACCGAAAATATTGGATTCTACGCAGAAAAAATTGTCGCCAAAAACTTTCAAACAAAAGTTTGTCTAAAATAAAATTTCATTTTCAATAAATGTTCTTTACGGAATCAGTAAAATTTTTGTTTGGTTTTTATTTTGGACGTAATTAGCAAAAACAACAACAAAAACCACCTTTCTTTGTCGTAAAATAAAAACAACCCCCATAACAGCTGTTATAGTTGAAAGTGGTATAAGTCCATTTTTTCATGTATCGAGATATTTAAGGGTTTGCGTTTGACTTATTTTAAAAATATTGGCGATGAATCATCTATAAGAGTAATGTTTTTACCACTCTACACCCTTTAGATTTTATTATAAAAAATTAATGATTATAATTATTTAAAAAAATATTCGATTTTTTTTATCTCCAAATGGACTTATACCATTTTCAAATATAACATATTATAAAAACTAAAAAGAAAAGCACATTTAAGTCCATATTTTTATAGACATTTTCTTTACTCGAATGGAATTTTAAGGTGAAAAATAATTAGCATGAATACATTTAACCCTCTGCGACTGATGTCGTAGTCTAGCAGACACCAGTAAACAGAAAACATTGTTTTACGCCATAATTATACAAATATCAATTCTGGTGTTTTCAGTACCTTTTTATCACGTACACGTGTGTACGTTAGTGCGAAGAAAGCAATTAAAGCGAGCGAACGCGTTGATGTGAGCATACAAGTGTCTACAAGTCTACCACGTCAGTATTGAGTTAGACCTCACAAAATACGTTATAACTTTTTATGAAACCATTGATATTATCTCTTTTTTCTCTTTATTGATAAGCTAAAATTAGTGTTAAACTTTATACCAAAAAATATTAAAAATATGACGTTTGTTTTGTTTTTGTATGGATGTAAGTTTTTTAAGATTAATTTATGTCATGACAATAATTTTGCTTTTAATAAGATTTGTCGTTTTGTTTTCAACAAAAATTAGAATAAATAAGAATGTACTACATTAAACTAAAATCAAAAATAGTTTCAGTGGGCTTACGAACAGAGCTTGGAAAATATAAACAGTCGAAATAGTGTCTAGTGTATTACCACGTCAGTGGAATTGTGATAATGAAGTCATCTCAGTCGCAGAGGGTTAAATAAATGATTAACCAAGCTTATTAAGAGTTACTTTCATAAACCAAAATACAATAATACCGTTATCTTCTTAACATGTTGTTTTTAATAATTTGTCACTAGCTAAGTTACATACATAGTATATCTGCTAAAATTCAGTGTTATAATATTCAAATAAGAATTGAAATATGAATGTTGTTATAGTTATAATTATTAGGAATATACTTATTTCACTTAAAAAAAAAAAAGATTTTTACGATACCATTATACAGTTTATATAAATTTGTTTATTTTATAGCCAAATCGCACTCCATTGAATATATGATAACAAATATGGATAGAAGGTATCTATACCTAATTAAAGTTAACGTTAACTAATTTTTTTTTAAGAAGTGGACTTTCAAAAATAACAGCTCATATATAACAACAACATAAAATTATAGCAAATGGAATGTGATGTCGGAATTCATACAATTAGTATCAAACGTAAATTGCATCAAGTTTCCAAATTGATTATTAGGCTAAGGTTCGTAACGTTATATTCAGAAAGAATTGGGCATGATTAATATTCCAAGAAACAAGGATAAAATTAACATCAACTTAATTTTTCAACGTACACAGCAGAACACAGTAGCGCCACTTTCGGAAGCCGCTACACTTCCATCGTCAGTTCTCACGTGTATTTGCTTATCACCACTTGTCAGGTGGCTCTGCTGAATGTGATATTAATTTTTATATATACAACTTTTTCGTGAAAATTGAATACGAGAATTAAATCACTTTTAAGCTGATATTAAAGTGCACTTTCCCAGCGTTGCCATCGGTTTATTTTTCTTCATTCCCATTTTTCTGATTTTTGTTCTACTCAAGACAAACTTTTTTGGTTTGATTTTATACTTAAGTATATATGAACATGTAAACATGTGAAAAGCTCAAGCCAGTAGCTAATTGTTTATTAATATGATTATTTCGAACGTATTTGCTTTGTGAATCCAAATTGATTATTAGGCTAAGGTTCGTAACGTTATATTAAGAAAGAATTGGGCACGATTAATATTCCAAGGAACAAGGGCAAAATTAACATCAACTTAATGTTTCAACGTACACATCAGAACAGAGTATCGCCACTTTCGGAAGCCGCTACACTTCCATCGTCAGTGCTCACGTGTATTTGCTTATCACCACTTGTCAGGTTTGTTTACTGAAGATTTTTGAGAGAATCAATTTGTCATTATTATTGCGGTAATTCTCATTCATTATTTTGGAGTGTTTATATAAAGTTTATATTATAAACATACAGAGTTGCACCCATATAACAAACTAAAATTTCATAAATACCTAATGGATGATGACGTTATTATTTAAAGCTTAAAGGCATTAAAAAAAAGTTTTTACTAACTCAGACAAAAAGTTTGTTTTATATAAATGTGTTAAAAATCCAGTAAATATTTTTGTTTAATTCAGTAAAATATTTTGTTTAGAATTTGTGTACACCTTAAGACAAGTTGTTTTGTACAATTTCTTTACTGAAAAAACAGGTTTTCTATAAATAAATTGTTGAGACTTTGTTTGTAAGCCCGTTTTTAGACAAAATATTTACTAATTCATTGAACTTCTTTACTGAAAATGAAATTTATTTTTTTCTGTGTGTGACAACCCCGATAGTATTAGTATGACTTAAAGCAAATACGAATTTGAATATTCCCAATTTTTACTGAGCTAGATCCGACAAATTATTTCCGAGTTATACTGATATAAGTGGTACAATCTCCATAATATTTGATGTAATGGTTTATATCAAGAACAATACATACAAAAAAAAAAGCTAATAAGTTTTACGCACCATACTTACAAGTACGGAAATTGATTAAAAAATTATGCAGCCGAAAAACAACTCTTCAGCCAAATTAATCGAATACAATTATGCTTTTGATTTATTTTTTTTGATTTATTTTTCTTTATGAATGTTCCCTCAAAACTCCGCCATTTATAAACCGATTTCGGTTTTTTTTCATTATATAATAGGATTTACTTCCAGATTGGTCGCGTTGAAGAGTGGGCGGGGTCACGCCCATACGAAGTAAATACGCATACCTCTTAGCCTATTTCTAGTCAACCGAATCCTATGAAACTTTGCACACACATTAAGCTTCTCTTTGAATACTACATCATGATTAAAAAAGTGGGCAGTGCTACGACCATGCAAAGTAAAGATCCCTTCTCAACAACGTCTACTAAACCGATTCTTGTGAAACTTTGCATACACACTTAGTTATTGTTAGAATACAACATTATGGTTAAATAAGTGGAAAGTGCCACGCCCATGAAGAGTAAATATTCATTTATACTACTTCTACCTAACCGACTGTTATGAAACTTCGCACACAATTAGTTTTCGTGAAAGTACAGCAGTATGATAAAAATTAAGGGCAATGTCACACCTATTTTGTAGTCGTTTTCTTGCAAGATTTATTGAGTAACAACAATATGTGACAAAATCGAAAAAATGGGAGATACTTTTGGAAAGTAGATTGTAGACATGCGTGAGTAAATATTTTGGTCATTTTTAGCAATTCGATTACACCATCAAAATCGAAAGCTATCGATGAAATACGATTTTTCGGGACTTTACGGACAAAAAAGATTTTCACTGCGCTATTTCTGCACCGATTTCAGATTTTTTAACGGAGTCGAAAAGAGGACGACTTAAGCTTTCCATGTGTATTTAAAATATTTCATTTTGGCTAATATTTCGTGGAAATATTATAAAAAGAATATAATTTTTTTTTTAATTTTTTCAAATTTTTTCATGTTTGGAGTATTCTTTGCAACACTTTTTTCAGAACTTTTATAAGTATTTTATTTTTTATGAAGTGTATCTTATACCAGTTTAAACAAGCGTAAAATTATAAAAATCGAATTCGAATTGGCAAAGTTACAAACTTGTTAAACAAAATTCCATGCTAAAATAGTACATGAAAATCATTCCCACAGCATTATGGAGCTGCTCACAAAATAAATGGTAAATAATACATAACTTCTAAACTACTAATCAGATTTATTTGAAACTTGTCAGATATTACTCTGTCGATATTGTTTACTGTCTCTGGGAAAATTTTTAAATTTGAACAAGTAGGCGTGGCGCCTTTCATATAGAGCAAATACTCATTTTGAGATGTTTTCGAAACTAATACCAAAGGTCCGATTTTTCTGAAATGTTTACAGCGTATTACTGATGGTCTCTAAAGAACTATAGCTAATTAATTTTTTAAAATCTCAAGTTGGCGTAGCACTTCCCATATAGAAGTAATATTTACTTTAAAATATCTTGGAAGCCAAGACAGTCAAAATTTTGAAATTTTTTTCGTTACTATTAATGTTAATAACGAGAATAGATTAAATATTAATTTTTTAATACATATTTCATTTAAATAAACAGAATTGGAAAATAATTATATATCCAAGTTTTCTTTTTCTTTTCATCACAAAGGGGATATTGTATAGCGAAGCACACGGGTCTTAGCTAGTAAGATATAAAACTTGATTACTAGATTAATTCAACTTAAAATTAATAATTAATTATTGTAAGAATTATAATTAATGTTTTAGCATGAATTACAACATTTCTGCAGAGTTTAATGTAATATCTACCTGATAAACCATTCTTTTGTTGACTACTTACAACATAAACTGGAACTATTGTCTTCCAAATAAACCAAGAATAAGGAAACAATAATTAGTTTCATAAACATACACATAAAAAAGCATACTCACCGAACAAGATATGTTTTATATTGATGTTGAAATTTATTTCTAAACTTGGCTATCCAATTGTATTAAATGAAAGTTATATATTATATTAATATAAAATTTTAGCTTAATGCTCGGTAAATAATTACATATACATATTGATGTGTATATATGTACATGCATTTGTACTACCTCATTCATATATAACTATTTATTTGTGTAGATGTGTGGCACTTGCAGCAATGTGCCAGGTGTGTATCACAGCTTCGTTCTTCAAATTTCACAAACAATACAATTTAACTCTTAAACCAAACAATAATAAGTAATACTTTAACGCGAAAAAAGGATGTTAAATGCATTTAATGAAAGAAACCTACTCATGCTAAGGACAATACTGTTTGTTAAATACTAAATATCATTGTTAAAATTTTATTTCCATTCGAATGACTTTAATCTGTAAAGGCACTTGAAATGCTCATACATAAATACAAACATAAATACATACATACGTACATATGCACTTTTCAATACAAAATCCTTTTAAAGCTACTTCCCACTTGGCCACGTCTTTAAGATATCATCAATGAAGCGTGCGCGACAATGTTAAATCCTCGATAACAAATTGCCGATAGCCGGTACAAATCATTAGATAGCTTTTCGAGCAAGTGTCGCAAAAAATGTGTACGTTTCAATGAGAGATAATGTAGTTCAGATTTTCGTTTACATAATACTAATGTGAATATGTGGGTGACATTGTTGGCAATGATTATATAATTAACAATTTCATTTGACTTTATTCAATAATTACATAAGAAACAATGTCCCCTATCTTGTCTTCAATGATTAAAAAACGAAAATGTCACCTAAATAATCAAAAATGTCGCCTATTTTATCGTCAATGATTACATAGTCTACAATGGCGGTTATGTTATCGTCAACGGTTACATAGCGACAAGATCGCCAATTTAAACTTTTTGCTTTCTTGTTTATCTTCGTTTCTTTTAAATGATTGTCTGACTTAGCTGGGTTTCGAATTTTAAGTTTCCATGCGTACCACCTTGCTGCAGCAACACCAAAAGCATCGAAAACAAATTCATTTCTTTGATTCAAGATTTATAATAGGATTAAGGACAAAATATAAGACAATTTTGCTCATTTAGTTATCCACAATTTTACTGATGATAAAATTTAGGACACTGTCACTAATATTGTCGTTTACTAAGTTGAATGTAAACATTGCCGCATATATTGTCCATAGCAAAGTTGCATTGAAAAAAAAACTGTAAGATATTATCGCTCAACTTGCCCTCCACAATGTTACCGAACACAAAATGTAAAACTCTGTGGCTTATATTGTCCTCCACAAAGTTCGATGGAGGACAAACTGTAGGACATTGCCGCTAATATTGTCCTTATCAAAGTTGAATGTTACTGAACACACGATCGCTTAAATTGTTCTCAACAAAGTTGGATAGGGGACAAAACGTAAGACATTGTCGATGATATTAACTTCAACAATTTTAATTAAGACATTGTCGCACTTATTGCACTCAATTCAGTTGAATTGAGGACAAAAAGTAAGACACTGCCACTCATCTTGTCGTCAAAAGCGTTTAATAGAGAACTATATGCAAAAATTTGTCGCTCAGATTGTTGTGAATGATGATTTCCTTTAAATTGTCTATTAGAAAACGTAAAGGACAATTCATACAAGAAACGTACAAAAAATGTAGTGCAAGGCAATCTGGCCAACTGGGTTGTGTACAAGTATATACTAAATTGAGGGCTATAAAAATTATAAACAAAACAATGGCACAAATGTAAAAGTAGAAAACAAAGAAATAAAATTTCTTATTCGTTTTGAATGAAAGAGAAAAAAAACGAAGGAAACAAATATTCTGAATGACCTTCTTAAAAAGGCAAGGGAAGAGTTTACATACACTGTACACATGTATACTGTACAAAACGTGATACCTGTCTTCAAAAAGAGATTTATTAGAACATGAATTTTTTCTTTTTTTGTAAAAGCCATAAAGTGAAGATTTATTTCAAAATAATTCTGAAAATTTATGAAATATTTTTGATTGATAACCTTTGGCATTTTTATTCTTTCTTTATTTTAGGAAATTTTTTCGGTCACAAGATATCATGAAGAAGAAAAAACTGCAACAAGTAAAAACGCTTAGCGGAAAAGAGAAACGAGATGGTAGTTGGTCGGCATCGATACTACACTTAACTAAAATACTTTTCTCCATAGATTTTCTCCAATTACAGCGAAAGCAAATGTAACGCGCAAGACACAAAAATTTAAAAAAATCAAAATATATAATTTTATTTCAAGATCCATTGATTGAGGCAAAAACTATGATATAAATCCTACCTTCTCATAAACATATTAGTTGCATAGATCCAAAAAAAAACACAAAATATACGTTTAGAATAAGAATCAGCCATATATATTTACATGTAATTGTACATTTATTTTAAAATTTTATAAATTTTAAATGCCGTATTCATAGAAATTTAAAATGGATTTGAAACGTATTTTAAGAAAAATTTGTATGGAAAAATGGTTTTAAACTATGTTTTAAACGTATTTTATGTTTTATGAATACGACAGAAATATTCAAATTAAAAATTAAAATTAAAAAAAAGTACCTTCGTGATTATGATATTTTATTTAATCATGTTCTGATATTTAATTTCTTCATATTCTTTTCTTTGTAGATACGTATATGGGTGGTTCTCATTCTAAACGTACATTTTGTGTTTTTTTTCTGTACCAATGTAACTAAATGAAATATGACAAAGTAGGATTCACATAATACTATACTCATTCAGTGTATCTTGAAACAAAATTATATTTTTGGGTTATTGAGCGTTACATTTGCTTTTGCGGTTGTTCCGGGAATGATTTTAGCGAAAAAAATACACAAAAAAATGAGTATGGTGTTTGAAAGGACTATACATTTACCCTTTAAAACAAAAAACTATAATAATCGCCGACGAAATTAAAAGTTATGAAAATTTTTTCATGAAAAAAAACATTTTTTTTCTTTTAAAATAATTCTTTACAAACTTTTATACATAAGCAAAAAGGCGGCTAACTCAAACATATATTTATAGTCTACTAAATTATGCTAAAGCAGTTTTCATTTAAAAATTTATGCGTTTATTTCAATGGACACGAAGAAACATTTGAAATGAGAATCACCCATATATGTATGCATGTACATTAATATACAATTGTAACTATATGCTCTTTTCGTCATCATTTTTGTTATGATTATTATGACTATTGTCATTCTTACTACTTGCTGTTCATTGTGTCGTCATTATTTTCATCATCACTGACTGGCAGTTATGTAGTTTTATATTGTGGAACATAAGAATGGTAATGTCATCATCATTGTCATCAACATTGTCATAAACTCTAAGTTGTTGGTATGTTAAGTTTATGATACCTGTTTAAATGTTAAAACATAAAGCTCGTGCCACTATATCACATACATACTACATACATAATATATATATTTTCAAGCATGTGTTGCATTATGTTGTAGTTGGTTTTATTATGTATTTTTCATAAAGTTACGAAAATGTTGCAATAATCTTGGATAGGCTTTGGCTTTCTGTGCAGCAACAGCTAGCATGGGTTCATGCATGAGTTTGAACTTTTTACTTTTATTATTCTTATACTTCGTTTTGTTTTTATTTCTTTTTCTCTACACAAATTTTTTTATTTAGGTATATACCAACACATAATTTTTTTTTTAATTTTTTGTTTAGTAACTACTATATAAATACATACATAACATATTTAAATTTCTTGTTAAGATATCTTGACATATTTTTAATTTTTTTTTGGTTTCATTTTCCGTCTTATCCTTTTTCTGAGTTAAGTAAAGGCAGTATGAGTTTTACAAATCAAATTTCTTAACTCTTTGAGAATCGCATTAAGCTGAAGTTAAGAATTTATTATGTTATTTTGGACTATCAACGAGAATGTAGATGCAAAGTGATTTGCATTAAGCCTAGCTTTTTATTCAATCCAAAGAAAACAGGAAAATGTTAGTTAAGTCCAACATATACGGCGAAACGTAACAATACATAAGCCACATCAGAGTAAGTCGCTACTTTTTGTGTAGTACTGGTTATATGTAAGTTGTAGCCTTATTTATATATCTGTATAAATAGGGCAACACAACAAATTTTACAGACATCTGTTCAAAGTTTTTGATTAAATTAAGGTTGGCGTTATTAGGTTTAAACTAACACCTCTAGTTTTAAAGATATAGTGACATATATTATTTGCATAATTTACACGATATTTTGTGCTATTCACTTACCCCCATGTTCATAGAACTTAAAATGAGCTTGAAATGTATTTTATGTAAAATTTTTAAAACAAAATTTTCTTAAAATAGTTTTCAAATACATATTATTTATTTATGAATATGGGGATTAATATTTCGCAAGCGGTCCTCCAACCCTTAAAATACTTTCTCGATTAATCTGCACAAAAATATCTTCCATTTGGGTAGAGTTTCTCGTTGGTGAGTATATCAGGATATTTTACTGTTATTATAAGGATGTTAAAAATCGCGTTTTGTTGGTTTAGTCCCTAAAACATTATTTATTGTAAATTTTCTAAATTTTAACAGCTAATTCTTATGAATTTTCTTATCTCTTTTCGCGATATTGTGCGTTTATTCTTCCGTTTTCTAAATTTACTAGTCATTGATGCATATAAAAGGCGTTGTATGAACAACCCATACAGTTTTTGCGTTTTTTTGTGGTGAATACTCAATTATTATATGCTTTAGAATTTCTTTCGAAATAAAAAATAATTTAATCGAAAAATTAAATTGAAAACGAGCTTAAGCCAATTTAATTATATAACTTTGGATAAAAACCTTACAGTTCGACTAAATTCATAACTTAATTGTTGAAACTCTAAAGGCATTTAGCTAAACAATAATGTATACTGTTCAAAAAGTTGGGCAGAAAGAACATTGATAAAGAAGAACATAGTGAAGTTCCGAGCCTTTACAGGCGGAATAGTCACGAGATGGCTACTTATCTGTTAATTGGTAAAAAAAGTAAATAAGATTTTCACTCGTTGGTTATTGCTGCCTTTGCTGGCAGTGTCGTCTAAGTGGAAAAGAGCTCTGATGAGAAGACTGTGGTGGTCTCAAAACATCTGATGTCAGTTCAACCTTCCGTACAGCCATATTTTTCTTTGAATATTTAATTATAACATGCTTCAAACTTTCTTTCTAAATAAAAAATAATTTAATCGAAAGATTAAATTGAAAGCGAAATTAAGCCAAACTAATTAAATAACTTTGGATAATTATGCAAATATATAATTTCACTATTGCTTAATTCACAACAATTGTTATCGTCTATTTTGTACCAAATTCAATCTTTGTTTATAAGTTTGTGAACACCCAGTGCATATTGTATTGACTTGTATCTTGTATTGATGTGCAAAAGAAGAACAAGATAATTACAAATACTCTCTGAGAGTACAAACAAATTCCTTCTGAGTATCGTATTAAATACAACTACATATTTCAAAACATATGAAATAAAAGTGTAAAATTGTATTTTATATGTATATTAAAATTACCAACAAAAAATTTTATACTATTGTATTCAATACTATAATACACTCGACACAATGATACAAGAGGTTTTGTGAATTTAACATATATCTTTAAAGCTAGAGCTGCTACAAAAAAAAACTAATGATGCCATCATAATCAGCAGATGAAAGTACATAAGAATCAGCTATTTTAATTTTAGAAAATCAAAAAAATCATCACAGTACAACAATGTGATTCGAGAATTGCCAATATTCCAACATATGAAAACTCTTATATGATTTGAAAAACCAAATGTAGCACACTGTCATCATCAAAGTTCGTTGTTCACTTTTACCACGTTTGATCGTGGATACAAGTATTAAGGAAAACTTTATTTATTTAACCAATTTGTTTTACGAAATAGAATATGAGAAGCTTAAGATTTTCTTTGACAATTGTGGTGAGAACGAAAATTTTCATCTGATAGTTGCCTCCAATTTCCCACACGACAAGCAAAAACAAAAAATAAATTAAGAGCTGGAAGATTGGAATATTTCGTTCTCACCACAATTGTATAAAAACGAAGCTAAAATTCTCATGTTCCATTTCGTAAAACAAATTAGTTAAATCGATGTTGCTTTTCTTAATACTAGTATCCACGATGAAACGTGGTAAGAACTCAACAAATAATGCTGATGATGAAAGTGTAGCGGCTGTCGAAATTAGTAGTACTAATACGTTTTACTAGTTTGGTTAGATATTCTTATATTCTACTCTTAATAATAATTTTAATTTAGTTTATTTCATATAATGAACTTAAGCCGAAATAATAACTTTCGACTTAGGTCTATTCAGTAATTAGAAATATGATTTTTTTTGTAACTACTATATATATTAAGTAATAAGGTATAAAAAACAGAAAAAGCGCATTTGCTCAAAATTTGGCGGGCGTGCGACACGCCTTAATCTTAACTGGTTGACCTAAAAATTTTTTTAGGTTAGTTTTTTATAAATATCTCCCCATAGTGTGGGGGAAAGTGTGCTGGACTATTAAGTGGGAGGTCGGAGGTTCGACTCCTACCAAGACTTTGGTTAATTCTGTGTAATTAATTTTTTTCTCTCTTTACTCAACATTTACTAAAATTTCATTATAACAAATGAAACTAATCATTATGACGTTTAAAGCGACTTTTTGTGCATGTCCTAAACTGTTAGTATTTACAACAAATTCTTATATGTACTTCCCAATGGGTTAATAATGCCTGCCAAAGAAACTAACGTATCAACCAACCTGTTGCACGCTCTTGTTGTTGTTAAACTCATAGCTGCTGCTGATTATCTCGATATGTTAAATCAAGGTTCATTGTTTTTTATGTCTCTTATTTTTATGTTTTTCATTTTATTTTTCTTGCTGGTTTAGGTACTCGTATTATTACATTTTATATTTTTGGAAAAAAATATTAAAAATTTTGTGGTTTTTCTTTTAAATACTTTTTTATATGGCACATTTTAGTATTTTGGAGGTTAAAGGTGAAGCCGTTAAGAACTTACTGCTGTGTAGAAACTGTAACGAGCATATCAGCTTTTAAAAACTTTTATTGCTTAATAGGTTACAGTTATAATAATGGGCAGCGTGAATATGGCTAAGCGGAAAAAGACGACAAAATGTTTAAGCAAAATATATAGTATTCAAAGACATTTATAGAGAAAATATTTGCTATTATGAATTTTTTTGACATTTATTATAGATAAGTGGCAAAAGGTGGGTCAACAACAATAACTATTGCATATTTAGATCGATAAAAAAAACACTAAATGTGAGTCTCACTCAGCTTTAATTTGATAATTGTATTAGAAAACTTAAAACTGTTCGCTGACTTATAAAAAAGGTTATGAAAAAACTAATAAAATAAAATAAAAAAACGTAGCTCGCTATTTACATTTTATAGGTAAATGTCGCAAATTAAACATATACGGAGTACAATTTTGGTCATCCTTTTTCAAACTACGTTGTTGAGTTTTTTATTACAAAAAAAAATTGGAAGTAACTACGAATTTGTCAGACAAGTTTTTAAACGCCAGGTGATCTGTGATATTCCATAAAATAATACATTTTTCAATCAAGAAAAATTGCTAGTAGAAATCCCTTTTCAAACGCTTGTTAAATCCTGACAAGGCGTTTCAAATTTCAATACGCGTGCGCAGCCGCTTGCTACTAAACAATTTGTTCAAAATATAACAAGAAACAAAAACACCTTCATTTATCTCTAGAACCTGATTTATAACAACATCTGATTCTACATACATAATTCTAATCATATTCTTTAGAAACATAAAATTAAAATAAAAATAAAAAAACTAAAAGGGTCTTGTTGCATTCAAGCGAAAATTTATTTTTGAGCTCAACAATCATTGTACTTGATTTTGAGCTAGTGTTGCTGCTGCACGTTGAAGCTCAACAAAAGTGCAAGATGTTTGTTTTTGAATGAAATAATAAAAATTCAAATTAGTTTAATAATTATTCAGCAGACATTCCATTTTATAAGGGTGAGTATTTTTGGTTTTCTGTGATAATAAAGGACATGTGCTAGAATTTTTGGTTTTGTAGAAATAATTTTTTGTTGAGATTTTGAAGTTTGTTTTGTTTGTTAGTAAATTCATTTGTTAAACATCTGCCTATTTAATATATTGTTTTAGATACTTGTTTAAAAAGCAATAACTTGTTTTTTTGTGTGACTTTGAACTTTAACGTATTAAAATTTGCGCAAATATATGTATAAACTATGGTCATGCTTATCATGTAATCATATATCGTAAAAAAAAATTCGGAAAGATTCCGAACTCTGCAAGTTACACTATTGCACTTGGAAAATAGGGGCAATTTTCGTAATGATTAAGGCCATTTTTGTTAAGTCAGTACAGGACGAGAAAATATGAAACAGGAAAGATAAGCAAATGTGTAAAGGATTAGATATCTTATACTGAACATTTGTTAAAAACGTTACGAAGGCGAGAGGAGTGGGATTCATTAAATCGAAAATAGCGTCTATTAATATCTGAACAGCCCTTGGGAATATAACCTCATTTCTTTCTGGAATTATTTTATTAAAAAAAATCAAAAAAAAAATCAAAAAAAAAAATTTTTTTTGCTACTTCAGGTTTTTGACAATTCTTTCATCATCTTCAATATGCTATTTTTATTACTCACTGTCCGTTTTCGCACTGTTCGCCTTTATTCGGGTCCAACCATTTTGTACTTTTAAAGAATTATTGCACCTTTTGCTTTCGGTCGTGCTTAAGAACTACCCCCTTCAAGATTTTCCAAAACTGGTTTCGCTTTCTAATGAATTTCTGCACTGAAGGCATTCATTCGACTGGCCTTATAGCTTTATTTCGTGTTGAGCAGTACATACAAAAACCTCTATGCTTATTGGATCTATTTGATATATTTTGGGTTTTATTTTGTGGAAGTTGTTACATTTTTCGCATGAGTCACAAAAATTGTGGAATAAACCCCACAAATCGTAATTTATTTAATTTTGAGGTTCGGGAATGAATTAATTTGTTTCGATTTGTTTTATTAGATTTTGTTTTCATTTGTTTGAAAAGGTTCGTAACGTTATATTCAGAAAGAAGCAGGTGTACTATGACTATTTCGAACGTATTTGCTTGTGAACTCATATACGTCTTTAGCTACCAGTATGCAAAGTTTTTGCTGATTTTTGCTGGGCAACTTCACAAGTAATGCCCTTCTTTTCAAGCTAGAAAAAATATCACTTTTTATTTATCATCTTTACTTTTTAAAGAAATTCCTTATGTAAATTCATGAATTTTTTACAATAGACAGTACATTGACTATGATTGACATATATTGTCGATAAGGCAAACATTACATTTTGTTATACATAACCTAAAATACTTAAAATTGGCATCAGGTCTTTTTATTCTCTTGTATATTTTATTCTTATTTTAGGCCTTTTGCACAAACATGTTTACATCAGTCAAGTAATTCCCTTTTTTCATAAACAGGTGATGTATATATCTATCAAATAATAGCCTTAATCCTGAAATGAAATACAATAGGTTGATTAGAAAATTTTTAAGCAGTTTTGCAAGAGTAAACACGCACCCCAAAATGTAAAGAAATAGATGCACCGGCATCTTTTTCTAACAGCAAACTAACATTATATAAAAACTACAAAATGCAAAGTGTATAAAATCACCATTCAGCAGATGCAATAGGTAAAAATGGTATTGAATGAAAGATTTCATTGTTGATAAGGTTTAACCGAAATGAAGAAATCACTGATAGTGCACGTTTGATTTTTGCAAGGTGTTTGTAGAAATTTATTGCATTGTAGCAAGGAAAAATAAAAACCAGCAGACATTTCCATAAGTATAAAGCCATACTAGTTGCCAATAGACTGCGGACTTTGTGTACACTTATGTTCAAATATACAATCGTAAATTAAACAATAGGAGAGAAAAATAGAAAAAAAATATGTGTATAAAAACAAGGTGCGGGTGATTAATTCCAAAAAATATGGTAGAGAACAGCAAAAAATCCAGCCAACAAGGTGCTAAAGATATAATCTTTAATTTTATGCCATATTTTTTAGTCGTGTGTCCATATAAACACGACATAAAGGATATTTTCGTTAAAAACAATAAGATTCAATGAATTTATGCGCCTTATAATATAATAAATACTATTCTTGTGAGGTCCGCTTAAACCAAAGTACATATTTGAATTGTTATTTACAATAATATTTTTTAGGTCATCATAACTCTTTTTTCCCAAAGTCATCTTAGTTTTTATATATTAAAAAATTTTATAATTTTAATTGATTTATTATAAAAAGAGAAACAATCTTAAGTAGTCTGATATTAATCTTAAAAAAAACATCTTTTAATTTAACTGTTTTAGTTAGTTTTCTATCAGTTGATTTTGTTTACTTATACTCGAGCGGAAGTTTCTTATTTATGAGTTGTTTGAATTTTTATTATTTAAGCCGTTGTATCCCTGTTATTAGTTGTTATAAATCTTGATAAAGTAATAAGCTGTCTGTTGTTCTCTTATTCTCTTATATATAATGATACCTTATTGCAATGATCGTACTAAGTTATTTCAAAATATTCGTATGTGAACATATTTAAAAAAATATGTTGGTCTTTTATTAATTTTGTGTTTTAAATTAGAGATAATTTAGAAAGTTTCATAAAGGGTTAACAAGTTAACCTTCTGTTAAAACAAAGTACGTTTAACTTTAATATTTAGATAGTTGTTAGATAACTACAAAAAAAGAAAAAAAAACAAGGTTCTACCGACTTATCCCGGTAGAGGCGATCGAAACACGTATACTCTATCGGCTTTTTGCATATTGTTATGGTGAATCGGAATAATAAATCTTGAAATCTTTGCATTTTAGGTGTAGAGTGTGCTCAGCACCAGCGATTCCATTTTTAGCCTTTTTTTTACGATATTACAAAAAAACGATATGACATACTGTGTTGCAATGTCTTCAGTTTTGTACGATATGACAACTATGCGATATGACAACACCGTATATGGCTATCTTAGTGTTGTCGTATCGTAAAAAACGTCCAATATGACAACACAGTATGTCATATCGTTTTTTGTCATATCGTAAAAAAAGGATAAAAATGGCATCGCTGCTCAGCATTTTTATGTTAAACACGACGAAGATTATTTTAATGAAATTTTCGCCTTCGGTCTAACCCCTATTGGCGTAAGCCATCATATTACTCATACGTAATACTTTTGCCCTAAAAATATTGGATATCCGCATTTTCTTCACATATTTATTTTAAATTAAAAATTCATAAAAAAATTCCCGTTTAATATATCATTAATATTATTTAAACATAGAAGGACTGTTATGTCTTTTAATAAATAGTCAATAAATAAAACTTAAAAAATGAAGTTTGGTGCAGGTAAATTAAATGCTTCTGAAAACTTAACTATTTTTTAAAAATCTGATCTTCTGGTAACATTTGAGAGCGCTTGGGTGGCAGTTAAAGGACAGATTAATTACATTAAATATATCTAGTATAATTTGTAAATAAATTTGAAAAACCCGATGGGCGTTTTTTTTTCTTAAGGGATTAATTTAAAAGCTGGGTGTAGCGTGTATACTTAAATCTATTTAAAAGCTCAAATGCAGTAATATTTGAAGTTTATTCTTTTGAGATTTTGTATATAAAAAATTTTCGCTTTTTTCTTTTAAAATTTTGCCATTTTCACTCTCATTTCAAAGTCTTGATTTTGATTCCTTTTAACGACTACAGGAATTGAAATTACAAATTATTTTCTTGAAGAATATTGACGAAAATTTTAAAATGCAAAGTTAAATGTCTTAGAAAATATCACAGATATTTTAATTTATTAAACTGTACTTTTTTAAGCTACTTAAAAACCTTACACCTAGCTTAACCCTTATCCTGTACTTCAAAAATAAAACGCATATGACATTAGTCGGTCACTTTTGCCCAATACAAAATATTCATATATTTATTACTTTCGACTATTTTTTTTTATTCATTGCATGTTATAGGGACTTCGGAATGGTTTTTGCAAATAAATTTATTACAGTCCGAACATTTTTTGGAATACTTCGTTGTTCTGAACCGGTTTGGGTAAAATAAGAAGCATCTACTTTTCAAATTTTTACCTTTGAGTTGTTTGCTAAGTCACTTTGAACGCTTTTGGCGATTGATTTAGCATGACTGTTTGGTAGTAGATTAGTTCTATATGATACATATTTTCTCGCTTATTAGCTTAACAAATAAATGCGTCGGTTTTACTTCTTATTCCGATTCCAGTCGGGAATAATCTTTACGTACGTATTGTAGGATGATATATCAATATATACTGTCTGTGACTATCGATTTGTTCTTCTTCTACAGGTTTTTGTTCTTATTAGTTAATCTAATATATCAACTCCGGATTTCATCTCATTGTAAACGTGAATGGTTTCTAGCTGCTCAAATGGGCAACATCCACGAAATGTACCTAGTTGCTCATCCACTGTCATATATCGAAAAGGATTGACCATTTTCCGTACATTTTATTCCTAATTCTTCCAAAAATCCCTGATAGTAGTAAGTTCACCGCGGGCTCGTTTTTCGTCTTATCAAATCGCATCACTCACGATATATTTTGCAATATTCGCAAGCACATTGTTGATTTGGATAATAGCCGGCCTTACGGTCATCCCACAAAGACTCCAAGGCTTCACCATGAGAATGATATACGCCAGACAATAAGAGAAATCCAATATATGATTCGCTGTTGATATTGTCTATATACATTCAACTATCCAAAGACTGATTGACGTAAAAGTATTGATTGAATAATGTAAATGCCGAATCATATTCAATAGATCCAACATCAGAAACGATATATTGGCCATCTTCACTTGATGAATTATTATGAGTTTCTCCTTCCAAATCAGATTGTATAAGCAGAGCTCCAATTTTTTCTGGTTTCATTATATAACATATCTTCCCTACCACGTCCAACTGTGGAATATGCCAAATTATTTTTTGATATTCGTTACCGTGGTCCTCCGACTTATACGATAAGCATTGTTATAAAATGTTGAAATTCTCATGGAGGATTGAAAATTCCATAAGAAATATATTAAAAGTGGCCCTCTCAGGAACACGCTGAGTTTAAGTTCACTATTGGAAGATTTTTTCGCTCTTCTGAAATGTACATATTTCCTTATTCGATAGGTGGACATGGTAGGGACGATATATTCCCTGCAAAGACACAACCGCGAATGATCAACAAATTAGATACAAAATACAAAAAAAAACTTCTGATGCTCTCAAGCAGTTGCACTTGAAAATAATAAATTTATCTTTTTTATTTTTGTTATAAGAACCACATACTTTTACTCAGCATGTCACTTTATACATTGCACCAAATGCGTGCTTCAAATGCGTGATTTTTTTCACACAGACATTGCGAAAAGAGCTAGGAAATTTATTGTTTATATTCGCAAAAATAATAATTGTACAAAAATTTCAAAAAAATCCATTATATAGTTGTGAAGACAATCAGTAATAAGAACTGTTTGGGCAATTTTGACCCATGAATACAGGATAAGGGTTAAATTCAGTAAAATCGGATCGCAAGTTTTAAAGATACCGTTTTATAACATTTTGTTTAATTGAAACCACTGCGCGTGTTACTTTCGGCGTTATGCAGTCGGGCGGTCACTTTCGGCTCTATAGAAACGGCAGGCCACCTTCAGTTGACCACCTTCGGTCAACAACCTACGGCCGGCTTCGTTCGGTCGCTATGTCAGACATCCTCTTATCTTTAGCGCTGCCCTTCGATACAGTCCACCTAATCACCGGACCCGGCACTATGACACCCATTAAAAATAAAAGTTTTAATTTAAAAATAGAAATTTCACCTACCTTGGTTACTACCTTGGTAAACGAAAATAGTAATTTCAACCTCGAGATGGAAAAAGAAGATAATTCGTCAACAAAAAATAACTATCGCCTGGAAGATACTTGGCGATACTTAAGCGATACTTCTCAAGAATTTAGCTGAGACACCTGGTGTCTAGCCGAGACACCTTCATTTAGCAAGGGCACCAACCGGTAGCCAACACACACACTTGGTCGAAGGATTCCCAAAAACTGAAAATTTTCCCCAAAATCCTCGAAGTTCCCTTTATTCCAAAACGTAGGACAAAATTATCCTAAAAATTTTGGAAGTTCGCCGGATTTTCAAAAACTGGGGGAAATCTCCACAAAATCCCAGAACATCCACGAAACTCAACGGCAACACCGAAAACCGTGAAAATACCTCAGTGGCAGCAATGAGTTTTTAAGGAGTTTTACCTTTGAGCCGACCTGTAGCTTTTGTTTTGAATGGTCGTAACACGTATTTTTCAAACTATAATACAAGTACCCAGCAAAAACTTTACTTACTGGTAGACATAAAAAAGTATATGAGGATTTAAGTCGTAACTACTTACAATTTGACTCGATAACTTGTTATTTTTGTTTGAGAAGTCCAGGGCTACCCCTTAGAAATGTATTTATATTCTCACAGCAATTAACTACTTATTATTTGGCTTACTTGAAGCTAAACAATAAATAGTCAAATAAACAAATTAGAATTAAAAAACATTTTTATACATATTATGCTTTATTTATATTTTATATGACTCAGCTGGGATACGAACCTGTGCTCATTCAGATATGAAGACAAGCGCTTTACCTACTCAGCTATTGTTGACTTATAAGTTTAAGCGACAAAAATTAGTTTTCATATGCAAACATGTTGACTTAAAAAGCTGTTGTCTACTTATTTAATTAATACATATTAACAAATTTACTTTCAGATAATAATAAAAATGCGTACTAATTTTATTAAAAACTAAGTAGTAGTTCTAATTTGAAGCATAGTAATAAGATAAATAAGTACCACTCATTACTTTACATCCCATTAATAAAGTACTACCGATTACAAAAATAACAAAAGTTTTTGCTGGGTATTAATACTTTTGAGGAAAGTTAAGCCCTGACATGATAAATTGTTATAGCATTTTGAAAATTTTCAAACAGTATTAGATCAAGGAGGCATTTTCTTTAAAAGTAGTAATACTTGTATTACTACTGGATGGATACTGAAAAATAAATTCAACTACACAGTTTAAGCCCGTGTAAAAACAACATCTTTAATATGCAGTAGCAGGCGGAATGCTACTCCACAAGGCGAAAAACAAAAAAATCTTGGAATGCTTGAGTATATAATCAAATCTGGAATTTCATACTACACAAAAGGTGATTTAACAAAGAAAATTTATATAAGAAGTTAAAATACCTCTCGTATTCTATTTCGATGAGGATGCTGTTGGGTGAGTAGTTGCGCGTTTGACTACAAACCCTGAGGTCTTCAGTTCAAAACTAGTTTCAGGCAAGCAAACAACATCATGCATTTTTCTCATGTACATTAGTGTGTTATAGTGTTGGTTGTTTTTGGACTGTTAAAATGATGAAGGCATAGTACTAATCACTTTGGCAGCACCGGCAGCGATTAATAATAACATATCCTAGCAGAATGAATTAAGCTTTCTATCTCTCTCCCACTTCACCACTTGTTCTCTCTACTCTATCCGTTTCCCAAAGAAGGTAACACATTAATTAATTAACGGGTAGGCATTAATTGCCTGATTGTGTTACTTCTCTTTAAAAAAAATAGGTTAAATAGTTCATGTCCTCTACTCGCTAGTATAAAACGTGACGAGTGATAAAAATGAACAATAAATGCTGATGAGATGGTGTACCGGCCGAATGGTAAACGGTTCGGGTTATAACTGGCAATACACATTTAAAAAAGGTCCTGGAGTAAAGTTTTATGCCATCTATGTAATTTCACTTTTATCCCATTAATAAAAATTTTCATCCCATTAATAAAAAGGCGGTTAATGCAATTGTGTCATTACCGTTACGAAGAGTTTTTTCGGTGTACTAACAAGGGTTCACAATATACATCTCGATGTCAGCAGTTTGTTAGTTGCTTTGGGGTACCCATACAGACCAATATAGATGCGAAGACATTGCGGTTCCTTTTTCGAACTCTGAAAAGTTACCTTAATAAAAGTATTCATTAAACTGCAATTTCTTACTTTTTTTAATATGTAGTTCAAAGTAAAACAGTGCCACCTTCAACTTTCTTAAAAATACATAAAGCAACAGAATTTTTACATAAAAAAGTTTTCTAGTGTTTGAGTTGTTAGTAACAGTATTAATAAAACAGATTTTTATTATTCTTTTCTTAAGAAAAAAATATCAAGATTTTCGTTCATATAATTAATCTTAAATAAATTGTATATAATATTAGAGTACAAATATAAATCAAATCAAGTTTTCAGCACCTTTCAAGCATTAAGCTCCTAGAGTAACACTTTAATTTCTTCAAATTAAAATGATGTATAAAAAACATAGAAATTAAATAAAACTAAAAAGTAAAAACTATAAATACTACCCTGGAGTATTTAACAGTCAACACGCGTACATGATGATGAATGCATCATCATGTGTCAGTTAAAGACTTTAAGGCGTACTAACTAAATAGCCAACTGTCTAATACACTTAACACTGGCACTGACTATGGCCAACATACAATCAAAGTTATACTTTAATCATCTCTAATCATCATGAAAAGGAAACTTAGTAAGCATTAGACATCAAAGAGAAAGAGATATTTTTACGATTCGAATCTTTTAAGTGGTGTTATAATACCACTCTTTAGTCGACACATAGAAATATACTAAACATTAATAAAAAATTTTAAATCATTTAAACATTATAATAACCTAAACATACTTATATGCTTGTCAAATTTGATGGACATGATTAGAAAAATTTAAAAAAGAAAGAAAACAAAATCGGGGGAAAAAATATGTTTTTTACATGTGGCAAAATGTTAAAACAATGTGAAAAACTTCAAAGTGAAGGCCACAGGCTTTAAAGTGTGATATTTTGTTCTTTCTAAGCGAGTAAATGCGATAGCGTGTGATTGTGTTGTACACATTCTACTGACAATATAAAAAAATGCATTTCTATATGGCTAAGAAAATAATAATAAAAAAAAAAACACATTTAACAACATTAATTGATGAGCTTTGTATTTTTGTTAGTTGTGTCCATTGAACAAAATAGAAGGGTTCTCTTCTCTACTTGTTAGTTATCCGGGTCATCACATGTTTCATGTTTTTTTCTTAATATATGGGTCATTCTCATTTCAAATGCTTTTTTCGTGTCCGTTGAAAATATAGTAAAATAATTCATAAAATAAACGCGTAAATTTTAAAATGAAAACTGCTTTATCATGATTTAATAGATTGTAAATATATGTACATAAGTTGTTTTCGTGTAAGACTGTCCATTATGTATTAAATATGAAATACAAAAATACTAGCGAAGTTCAATGTTTAATGCAAATGGTCGTGCGAAAGTGCAAATGCAAAATATTGTAGCTTTTGTTTGAAATCCAACAACAAAATACGAATAATTTCTTAAAAAAGCGATGATATTTTGCATTCGTACTTTCGCAAGACCATTTGCATCAAACACTGAACACCGGTACTGTTTTCCCCTCTTCATACAAAATAACGTGTACGTAATGCATTAAAAAACTATGAATTATTTAAAAAAACGAGATTAAATTTATAACAGTTTTAGAATATTTGCATTTGGTTCTCTTATTTCATACATCATATTTGTTAAAAATATTAGAAATTGAGTTAGAATTTTTAGTCGAACTGTATGGTTTTTATCCAAAGTTATTTAATTAGTTTTACTTAAGTTCGTTTTCAATTTAATCTTTCGATCAAATAATTTTTGTTTATTTGTTTCGGTTATATTTATTTATTGTATCTTCAATAAAACTGAAGTAACAATAAGTAATCAAATCTTAACTTTTATGTCCAGCCAATGCCAGACAAAAATATTTGTTTCATAAAGACCTAGATGTGCCGCTGGTTAAGACAGTGTTTTCTAAACACGTGACAAGCTGCATAAAATAACTTGAGTTGCACCCAAATACCCTAGCCCGAAACATCAGTAACTTTAGAGGCCACACTCGGCTGAGAATGATGGACACTCTTGCTCTCAGCCGAACACGAGAGACGCCAACAACCAATGATCCAAATGCTGATACAAATTTTTTTATTTAAGAAAGAAATTCTAAAGCATGTAAATATTGAACATTCAAAGGAAGGTTAAACTGACATCAGATGTTTCGAGACTACCACAGTCTTCTCATCAGAGCCATTTACCTACACTACCAGCGACGGCAGCATCAACATTCCAGCGAAAATCCTACTTATTTCAGTAAGCTCAATTAACTGATTTTGTCGCCACCGCGCGACGAGTCGTATCTATTATTAATGAATTTTGGTGTCAGTAGTCACGTGTATTGACCGTTCCGAGTTTTAACCGAGTTCATTACTCAGTTTAATTATTAAAATTTCATTAACAGCATACACTAAAATAACAGAGTAGGTTTGTACTTCTAAATATTTAAAACCTTTGTGAGCTTTGTTAAATAGTATTATATTGCAAAACGTTTAATAAATCAATCATCGTTTGTAACAAAAAAAAATGTATTGAGTGTTATCCATATTTTCTTAATATTATTGAAATTTTTTAGTGACTCCCTAAGGAGCTTATGTTAAAATAAATCGAAGATTATACATCTGAATTTTATTGAATTCGTTTAAAAATATACTGATCGTTACGTAAAACATTTTTTTAAATATAATTTATCTTTAAATTTTAGAACGTTGAAAAAAAGTTAACAGCAGCTGAAGTGTAGAAGCGATGTAAGCAATATTTTCTGTTTACAAATTTCTGGCTTTCTTTGAAAAAATGTTTCTTCTTTCTCACTGTGGGTTGTTATATTTTAGAAGAAAGTATTAGGTAGGTCGCATTATGTTACAACAAATTAACTGAAATTGATATAACTTTTGACGTTCTTAGTCGATTTTATTAAAATAAGTCTTATTGCTTATGTATAAATGTTTGTAAAGAATTATTTCAAAACATAATTTTTTTTCCATGTGAACCCAAGTTAAAATTGAAAAAGTGGTCATAACTTTTAATTTCGTCTTCCGATTATTATAATTTTTTGTGTTTAGAGAGTAGATGTATAGTTCATTGAAACCCTGTACTCATTTTTTGTGTGTATTTATCTGCAAAAATCAGTCCCAGAACACCCGCGAAGGCGAATGTAACGCGCAACACACAAAATTTTTAATAAAACGAAAAATATAATTTTATTTCAGGAACCATTGAATGTGGGGAAAGCTATAATAAAAATCTTATCTTCTCATATATATATATATATATTAGTCACATTTGTAAAAAAAAGAACACAAAATGTACGTTTGGAATGAGAATGACCCATATATTAAACCATGTTTTAAGTGATGTTGATGATGGCATATATATTTGTAAATTTCATCGACGAAAAAAATATAATCACTAGATTCTAGTAGGCACATATTAAGTGACTTAATAAACGATTATTAAGGGTACTCACAATGATATGAGTAAAATTTGATATATCGTCCTCACCATGTCCAAATATTGAATATGAAAATAAGTAGTTTTCAGCTGTCAAAATCAGTCCTCTATGATAACATGTATCGTATTGCATACATTGGAGTACCAAGATAACAAATCTAGAAAATGTATTAATTTTAGTATCTTTTATTATAGTTTGTATTTATAATAATACATTAACTATGAAATGTCTAGTGTCTATATAAATATTAGGGTTCACAATACACATTAAAATTTCAACTTCCAAACATTCTATAGCACACCCCTTAATATTTAGCGATCGTTGATTTTTAATATTTGTCATAGCGGCCATAGTAACACATATTCTGTGAAAATTTCAAGTCTGTACATCTTACGGGTCTCGAGGCGTAGCGAAAACAAGAGGGGTTTTATCACTTTTAGTGTACGGAACCCCAAAAGGTATTATAAAATCTTATGCCTTATTTTGCATGGTTCAAAGCTTTTTACAAACTTTTTAGTTTATATTATGTAAAATATACTCTAACATAAAAAAATAAAGTGATTGATCTCCCCTATTATGCCATAAAGTTAACACAAGTGGACAAAAAGGTGTTAAGCCTACACAATATGAATTAAGTACTGTATGCCGCCAAAAACAATCAAAATACCCTTTAAAAACTATAACCTGAAAATAAATACATACATAAGACTTCAAGTTCAGGCATGTATTTGTGCATGTACTTGTGAGTTTTATAGAAAACAATATATGATGGATCATCAGCAAGTTTCAACAATAGCGGCCGACACAACTACGCGCCGATTATAACCCAATATTTAACAAAATGATTAATCATTTGGCAGGTGGCAATAAGAATGCAACAAACAAAAATCAACACTGCCACAATCGTATATATCTGTTCGTTTAGCAGTAAATATGAAACAAATACAAACATTTTGATTTAAAACGGTACTTAACAAAAAGGTTTGGTCATTAATACTGAGTTTTCTGTTTAAAGGATTATATGTATGTATATGTGTATGTATGTTGAAAACCCAAGCGAGGTTAACAAGAAAGTAGTTAAATGTTAAAAATTATGTGTGTTATGAAAGTGTACATTGAAAAAAAAAATTAGGAAAAAATAATTTGGACATAAAGATCTCTCAGACATTTCGTTTAAGATTTATTATATGCTCAGGAAGTAAACGACACTGAATAAATGCATATAAGAAAAATGCATTCTTTTCAAAAATATAGTTCTCAATCTTTGAATTCATCTAATACTTTACTGCATTTGATGTTCTTATCGTCCCAGTTAGACTGAGGGAGACCTGCGGAATAATCCAGCGAAAATATCCGTCTACCGGAAGCAGGTTTGTAAGGGAGAGAGATCGGTACTCTCCCTTATGAACCTGCTTTGGTATTACATTATTTTTGTATGGGATGCGCAGTTGGTAGATCTCGAGGTATGAGCTTCTTGATGCGCATCCTAGATTATATGTATATGATTAAAAAAATGTTTCCTCTTCATATGTATCACAATTTTACCTACACTTGGATTAATTGCTTATTGGCCATTATTTTATTTTATTTATGTATTAAATGGTTCAAATAAAACTGTAAACTATATTACACTACAATTTACCTTTATTAAATATTTTTTGTTCGCTTACTGAATCACGAATCGATCCCACGATATCGGCATGGTAGGCTAGCCCACCAATAAATAAATACAATGTATTTGAAATCTATTTTAAGAAAATTTTTATTGCAAAATTTTAAATAAAATACATTTCAAATTTTCAAATTTTATGAATATGGGGTAGAACAGTAACCACTAACCTATCGAGCCAAATTTTTATTTTCATATACAATTCAAGGGAAAATAAAAATGAATTAAAAAGTAAAAATCACACCCGCATCCATATTTGTATCCACGTAAGTGAGAGAGGATGTACTATAAAACACTTCAGATTTAATATATATGAAAAAACATAAATAGCCGACCAACTTCACCGTGTGTGCGGTAAACTTCTTCACTCGCTTACGTTCTTGCATCTTTGTAAGGTAGAGGGGATGCACTGTGTGCTCTTGCGCATTTCCGAAGCCTTTCCAATTAATCTTACTGCTTCCCTTCACCTAATTTATTTTTGCTCAGAATTCATGACCCTATAAGAACGTATAATGTTCTGCTAAAAAAACTGGAATCCAAGTATATTAAAATTGTTGTATACGCAAATAATAAAGCGGTGGCAATATCGGGCTGCCATCTAGATACGCTAACACAAAGGCTGGAGATAGCACTTAACGAGTTCAGTTACTTGTGCTCACAGAATGCCTTAAGTGTCGGTCCAACCTAAATGGAGCTGGTATCAGAAGGTATCAAATTCCATCTTTCATGCTACCCAAATTAAATTTAATCACTCTAGCCATTAACATGGAGAGAGTTTAGTCAAAAGCAGCTTAAGCCGTAACGGTAATTAGTGTTTGCAGAAATGCTTTTGGCTCTTCCTGGAGTATAGATACCAGTTGGTTCAATTGGATACTAGAGACAGTAATTAAACCGATACTATTGTACGGTATATCAGTCTGCTTTTTGCTATGTTGTACTGGATTTCAGTCTATTTGCTGGCCAGCAAGCTAGCACTTTGTACTGCAGTCAGGCTTTACGCAATCGGCACATGGAAACATCGACCATAGGAAGATTCTAACATTTTAAAGATTATTGGAATTATTCCAGAGCCCATAGACTATTGCACTCTAAAGACCTCCTTCAAGAGAGAATTTCGATACTCCTTGAATGGGAATTTTCCCCATTATAACACGGTGCCATACATGTTTACACCGATGGCGTCAAAAGGGAACAAGAGTTGGCGAGGGTGTCTACATTTTGGAATTCGGGGTCAAACTGTCCTTCAGACTACCGGACGAATTTAGCTTGCTAGAAACAGAATTATCTGCCATTAAAGGAGCAATAAACTGGCTAAGGTATATTCAGATATCGAATAGCGATATCCAATTTATAGCTGATAGTCAACCAGCAATCAAAGCTGTGTACATCATATCCAATATAATCCAAGAATGCCGCGATGCGATGGCGACTCATTCAGGCATCACCCTCAAGTGGTTACGCAGACATGGGTCTACTTCAGGCAACATCATTGCAGATGATCTAGCCAAGAGTGGAGCTTTGCTTCAGGATGTCGATATTGACAACCTCTGCGGGCTTCTACTTTGATCGTGCTGGAGACGAGTTGATGCTGTCCTTATGCAGACAGCTCAAACCAGATGATACAATGAGTCAACCTGCTTAATAGCGAGAAATATGTGGCCTAAGCTCGACGCTAATAGAACTACATAAGTCACTTCTAAGCTTCTCATAGTTACACTTGCGGAACCTCATGGCAGCGGTCATGGGGCACTGCACCTTTCGGATCTCCTCTACAACGACTATCGCTTCAGCTGTTATGATGAAGAAAAAAAAATATCATGCATCTTCTGTGCCTCTGTCCTGCTCTGCAGGATCACCGACTTTGCCTTGTAGGCAAAATATTTTTCCGTAGCCTGCTCGAGCTATCAGAAGCGGAGCTCAGAAACATAAGTTACTTTATTAGGAGCAGCGGGTGGTTTACGCGTTGACTCCCCAAATGGCGTTTAGTTCACAAACGACACCTTCTAACTGCTCTCTTCTTCACACTCTTTTCTAATCTATTTTTCCTATTTAAACCTAACCCTTCTCTTATTACTCCTCCTAATGTTTTCTCTCTTTCTGGGACCACAATC
This sequence comes from Panzeria rudis, assembly GCA_956483635.1. Lineage (NCBI taxonomy): Eukaryota > Metazoa > Arthropoda > Insecta > Diptera > Tachinidae > Panzeria > Panzeria rudis. The sequence goes on from OY101449.1 coordinate 122,939,358, forward strand.
TCAGAAAAAATTTGTGCTTCTAGAAGCATTTTTGTAAGGGAGACAACAGAACGGAATCACTTTTATAATGCATGGTTTTTTTGCGATGAGCCGCTTAGGAGCAATAGTTTCTGTGTCCATAAAATGCTTATATTAATTCTAAAAATCATCAAAATCTTCAGCACTAAGACTGAAAGTATATTGTCATATGATTTCAAAAAAAACCTTAAGTTACATAAAACTCAAAACCGACTTTTTGATTGATTGTGATGCACCGTATCAAAATAAATGTTATTACGACTCTTTTCCTTAGCTTTACTCCTCTATTCGTCCATGTAAAATTAGTATTAAAAGTATACATGATCGTACATAAGCTAATTTTTCATATTAAAGAGTTTTTTGTTCTTCTCCTGTAAAATTATTTGAATGTAACTTTGGGCGTTTATGAATTTATATGACGATATGGTAAAATGGTTTCACGTGGATTGGCGAGAATTGATGGAAGTGTTCAGAAATGGGATAAAGTCAAGTTGAAGACTTATTATTTCTTATCTCAATTATTAATTTTGTATTTTTAATCACTGGTGTTATATTAATTTTAACTACTATCAAACTAGGCACCATCAGATTTTAAATCCAATGCACCAATATTGGTGATATCACTCAGCCAAAACACTGTTGCAAACATGCTGCATGAATTTAACATAAACCTACTCATACAAATACATTATTTCAAAATTATTTACTTTACTTTATTTTTAAAACATCTGTATGTGTGTTTACTTTTCGTGTATACAATCGCAGAGCATGTTTTAAGGCTCTCGGTTACGTTAGTGCTTTCGAGAAGCACTATCGTCAGTGAGAGAAGTTAAATCTTATATACTTATGTTGCTTTGCCTATATATTTTACATTTTAAAATTATCGTCAATAGCCAGTAAGTGTTCGTGCTAATTTGTTTGTGCTCTTTTGCAAACTTTAGTGTATTTGTGGTAGAATTTTTGGAGGCATTGGATCATAAATATGCAATGCATTGCATCTAATAGCTTTCACTGCTTCTGCAATTGGCCTGGATTCCTTTTGTCTCTTCTAAACAGCAATTCGATAACCTAACCTAACCTAACCTAACCCAAGCCAAGACATAAAACAATCGCAAGCTGTCATGAAGTTCAACAAACAAGACATAGTCAGGATATCCAGTAAGGGCACGTGATGTTTTTATTTCAGGTCAAAGCTCAGTGATTGACGCAAAATAATGTGATGGAACAACATATGATATGACAGTACTCTATGCCACGTAGGTGGACAACTCTTGGAGCGACAAATGCAAAAATGCATCATACTCGTATTATGAAAAATTCGGTAGGCCAGTCCTTGCTTGGTGAACTCTAGCAATGAGTGTATATTATTCCCTAAAAAATGTTGGACTTCGATTAAGCTCAAGGTCGTTTTTACCTAAAAGCTTTACTTAAAAATATATCATGAACTTTCAGCAAAGTATATTTTCATAGTACAAACTAATCTTTAAAAATTTATATCAATAATGTGTACTTCATTAGAAGCTTGCCCACGGACCAAGCATTAAAATAAATAGATCACATATTTCTTCCTGTGCATAACCTTCACATAAAATCAACCATATTACTATCAATTCCCATCTTCACTCTTCTAAACACTATAAACTGTCAAGTGCTTAAAACCAAACAAAAAAGGATACAAAATGCATAAATACTTTAGCACAAAAGGCGTTGATTATATGGTAGTGAATGCGTGCGGTTCATCTGCATTTAGACCATCTATCCATCCAGCCGTCCATTTATAATGTACAGATGAGCAGTATGAGTCAGTTAAAAAAATTAACAACCAACGTAAAGGATTAATACACTTCTTTTTTGCCGTTTTGATTACGTATTTGATTTGTATGTGGCGGCTAGTGCTACACCTTCTCTTTTTTGTAACTTTTTCCCTTGCTTTTATATTAAAATGTACATTTTTGTTTGTTTGTTGTATTTAAGGTGTTTCTTGATTCTTTATCGTGAAGAAATTTTCATAATGAATTTTACTGGCTAACAAAAGGCGCCTTTAATAAATTTAAGTAAACATGTCCGCATTTTTAATAAAATTAAGGAATGAAGAGCAGAATTTGAAAATAATATACGGCTTTCATTATATTATTTGTTAATTTCTTGATGTTACTGACGGCCGTTTACCGTTTGCTTGTTCGGTTTTTGGATTTCTTATCTGTTGGCAGTATTCGTTAATTATATGGTCAAATCTTTAATTCAAATCATTTCCCCACAGATATTTTTGCCCTCTTTATGTTGTGTTTTATTGTCGGCTTGTTGAAAACATTAATTAATATAAGAAAATATTAAAATTTGTATTTAACAGCGATTTGTTTTATGGTGTTCTCTGATAATTATATATTTTGAGCACAATATGCTATTTACATAGTCTAACGAATGCAGAACATTTTAGCATAATTTAAAAGTATTTGAAAATGCTTATCATTAGTTTAAATTAATCAACATTATACTGACCAGGTTTATAAGAAGTTTTAATCTAACAGAAACGGTTTTGTAGGCGAGAGAAACCACAACGTTCCTTTAAAAATATGCTTGAGTTCTTCATATCATCCTCGGATTTTTAAGCATTTAATATATATGCATATTTGGAAATGTATTGTATACTGGCTTCTGGTATTCCTGCTTATTCCGCAATTCTGTTAAATAGTCAATATTCCTTCTTACTAGAATCAACCTCACAAGCAGTAAGAAGAGAACTAGAACATATAAGGCCGATGAGATGGTGAGCGACATACAAAACAGTACAGTTTAATTCTGCTACGAGTAGTTTAATAACAAAAATTAAATTTTTTCCAAAATAGCAATTTTCTAACAAGTGATACTGGTAGAGGAGACAAAATGATATTTTATATCTGGGGCTCATTTTAAGGGGAGTTAAAGTTCTCTCTGCCTCTTTCACATTGTTATAGTGATTTTGGATACGAGATCTTGCAAAGCTTAAATCTTAGGTATGAGGTGTGCTCACTACTTTTATGTAACACACTACAATTATAATTTTAACTCTCTAACTATTTTCTGTATAGTTGGTTGTAAAATACACAACAAAAATAGGTTAATTCTGATCAATTGTGTCACATTTTTTATTCTGTTTTTCGTTATACTTTGTTGTGATATATTTCCTTATTTCCAAACACCTGCTTTAACAATTTTAATATTTTTTTGTATTATCTTGTTGGTATTTTACTAGCAAACAAACAAACAATATTCTTTGCTTTTTGGTAATGCAATGGCAATATAAATGTTTTTTAACTTTTGTATGACAAATATGAGAGTTCAGGTATCATTATGTCATTTAGTTAATCTTTGTATACTATTCTTAAAAATAAACAAATTACGAAAAATCTATTGACTCAGATTATATCATTCGCATACAATAAGCCGTACTATAAAATTTATCTGTTTTATTTTTTATCTGTTTTATTTTTTCTAAAATCCAGTTGGGTTTTATTTGTCCAAAATATTATCAACTGTTTATATTATCCTTTCATTAAAAAAATATATATTTATTTGAAAACACTGCTATATCTTTATAATATTTTTATTTTCCTTGCAGACAAGCCAATTTATGATTTTGTTGTGATTTTTTTGTAAGGATTTGTTTATGTATAATTTTAGTTTTATCGTAACAGGTTGTAAGTTTTATTACTCGTTGTTTAGTTTTGAAAACAAGATCTCATTTTATTTTCGTTACTATTTTCGTATTTTTTAGTGTCAATATTTTTTGAGGGTTTCACTAGTTCATAGTTTGTTAACCCATGGTCATGCAAATGGGCCAAATGATCAGATATAAAAGTGTAATTATTATAATATGTGATAATGTTTTCTTTAGCATGCAAGTGCCCTCTAATTAAGCAATGTTCTTTTAAAATAAGAGTACGTATTAAATTAATTTTTATTATTGTTATTTAAGAACACTTTATTTTATATACTAGCCCCACCCGGCGTGCTTCGCTACCCCATTGCTGTGCAGATATAGCAAAATTAATGTAGATATAAGAAAAAATCTCTACCATCTGATACCCTCAAGTTCTTGCTGGAAATTGCACTTTATTCTAAGAGTAGCCCAAAAGCAGCAGATATGGAAATATGAATAAATGCTTCTTATAGGGGTACCCGTCTTCCACTCTGATATCGGCATATATTTTTTTAGAATTGATAATGAAATTTTGAGAACTTCACTATTGCTATTGCTATACGCTATTCTAGAGAGCCGTACTCTTATCGCTTTGCACATAGGGGAAAATTTATAATTACCTTGTATGGGAGCTAGCCGTCTCTGCCATCTGATAACACCACGATTTTGCAGGAAATCGTTTTTTATTCTAGGAGTAACCCACATAAAATTTTAAGAGCTGCACTAATGTAGTTGTGCTGATATAGGAATATTAATTATGACTTTGTATGGGGGGTACCCGTTTCTCCGCTCCTATGCCACCACGATTTTGCCGAAAATTGTAAACTATTCTAAGATTAACAAACATAAAATTTATAGATACTCAGTCGTACAGTTATATAGATAAAGGAAAATAAATAATTACTTTGTAAAGGGGCACCCGTTTCCCCCCTCCTATACCTACAATATTTTGCTAGAAATTGCATGTTATTCTATTAATATCACACATTATATTTAGAGCTGATACGTACGTCACCAGCAGCATACCTGGATATATTTTGTATTTAAAAGCGATGTATCTTAGAAAGTAGCAAACATATCGATTTGAAAGTGCATGATAACCTTAACAAAATTCTTCTTGGCGTTATTCCGAAGCTTGAGTGGAAGTGGCCAGCTTATGTCAGAGATACGCCCACTTTTCGACATACATTACGGGAATTGTTTTGTTTTATTATTTTGATGTTGTTCTGTTTCTTAGCTTGTATATATTTCCATGAGGGGGAGAAATCGAAAAGCGGCCATATCTCTAGACTAAGCCGTCCAATTCCACTAAAACATTGGAATATGGCAAAGAACAATGATGGTAAGTGTTTCATAAAATTTCATATCGATATAATTGATACTTTATAGAATATAGTTCTTTTAAAACTCAAAACATACACAGGTATGTTGCTGTTAACATAAGGTGGAGAAATCAAAAAGTGGGCATATCTTTGGACTCAGCAGTCCAATTCTACCCAAAGATTGGAATATGGCGAAAAACAGTTTTCATTCCCAGGTATGCTGCTGTTTACATAAAGATTAAAATTAAAGAGATTATTTTAACCTTTAATTCCTCGTTGATTTAATATTTTTGAATCTTACACCAAATATGTTCAATATTGACTATATAAAAACTTGTTTTTTAGTCAAATAATAATTTATAACTTTCTTGAATGAATTTTGTATTAGATCACAAAATTTATTATTTCGAATTAAATTATATCGAATTAAAATCAAATTCATGTTTTAACTCCGAGACGTTATTTTTTTAGATGACTTTGTGGTTACATGCATATATAGAAATGTGCATGTCACCACTTAAATCCAGTAATGTATCAGTAATAAAAGAAGAAGGAGATGAGGTACTAAGCACATTGACTTTTAAAGATACCATTAAATAAAACTACTTAGCTGGAAAAACCAAAATGATGTAAATAAAAATTAAGGCTATTAAGGATGCTTTTCATCTATATAATTAATAAGCGAGACAATTTTTTATGCTGCAGTTTATGCTCACATTATTCAGCCGATTTTGACAAAACGTATAACATTATCCAGATATTTATTGACAGACGTTCATAATCTATATTTTATTCAAAAATTAAAAAAGAAACAAAGCATGCACGTCTGTTTTTTATTTTTTTTTTTTGCAAAAAAAACAACAATACAAAATTTTCTCTTTTCTTTCAATTGATGTTGTTGTAGGAAAGCCATAAGACTAAACATCAAGAGAGATCAATAAATTGAAAGCTCATAAGATTCTAAATTTGTGATTCGAAAGAAGTTAAATCCGGAACATTTTGAATGATTTTTACATAGGCTTGTCATTGCAAGAAGTCCTCTTTTTTTAAGCCAACTTCAGAAAAAGGAGAAAGGTTATCGATTTGTCATGTATTTTTTTATGTATATGCTCCCTCAAAACTCTGCCGTTTATAAACCAATTTTGGATTTTTTCTTTATTTAAAAGGATGTACTTCCAGATTGGCCCCGTTGAAAATTGGGCAGTGTCATGGCCATACGAAGTAAATACACATGCCTTTTGATCTACTTCTACTCAAGCGATTCCTATGAAAATTTTCACACACATTAACTGCATGTTCAACGATGTCGAAGGAAAACCTGAGCGATCGAAAGCCACTGTCTCGAAATCTAGTCAATTTGGGTTCAACAATATCGATAGCTTTCGTTTGCTTGCACTTACGTGTGTCAATTTTTCTCTCTTAAGTATTAAAATTTTACAATAATGCCATATTGTAAATTTCTAGTTTATTTGACGATTTTCATTAAAACACTGAAAATACTACTAAATTGTTTGAAGAAAAATACAACCAAACATAACGACAAGAGAGTCCATTGTAAGGTACTCGCAGTTGTACTGGAAATTTCTATAATTTTCTAATACAAATTCTAGTTTTGTTGTACAGGTGCGACTACCTTGTTTGATAGGGGTTACACAGTAAAGAAAACAGAAGTTTTTAATGTGTTGGTGGCGTTTATTTTGTTTAAAAAAATCATGAGTATGTGCATAAATAATAAAAAAATTAATAATAAAGAGAGATGTTACGAGTTCTAAGAATTTAATGGACTTTTATGCAAAATATTTTACCAGTCGCAAGTAACACAGTAAGTGAGTGATTTTGACATTACGTTCATATTGCTTCGACATTGTTGAATCGGACATCGTATGAAACCACTTACGTTTTCTTTCTACTTGTTTTTCGAGTTATCGTTCGTATAGAAATATATTTATGAATTTGTTTATGAACGCAAATCAGTGTTCTTTCGCTTAGAATGCGCATGAACATTTTTTTTCGACATCGTTGAACATGCAGTAAGCTTCTGTTTGAAGAATACATCATGATTAAAAAAGTAAGTATTGCCACGCCCATACAAAGTAAATATTGTTTTCCAACAACTTCTACTAAACCGATTCTTATGAAACTTTGCATACATACGTATATTTATTTATATTTATTTTATTTATAAATTAAGAATGAAGCCTTTAAGGACAAATATGATTCATATTCTACTCAAAAATATTTATTGTTACAATACAACAATATGGTTAGAAAATTGAGCAGAGACACGACTATGAAGAGTAAATATTTATTGAAACTAGTTCTACTTAACCGGCTCTTATGAAACTTCGCACACAATTAGTTCCCGTGAAAGTACAACGTTGTGATCAAAATTATGGGCAGTGTCACGCCTATTTTGTACCCGGTTTTTTTTGCAAAAATTATATATTGCCTATTCATTGGATCCGAAGTCATCTTCATGATGTCAAAAAAGTTTAATTTGTTGTATGTTCTTTTCATTAAGTGCAAAAAAATAAATTTTGAATTATTACTATAGAGTTATTTTTTATAAATAAAAATATGATAATTCATAACATCTACTGCATTAGCTTAAAATAATCAAGAAACATCGTAAGTATTTGCGAAAATTTCGAACGAGCCTCAATTTTGTATAAGTATAATATTTTTTTAATTAACTATCGGAATATTGCTAATAATCACTTCCTGACAAGCAAAAAATGCTCAGATATTGACACTTAGGAATAAGAGAAGAAGTAGTTCTCCAAAAATTGCATCCAATTTTTTTCATAGGGTATGTAAAATTGGTTAAAAATTATCCGGATTTACAACAACTTCCGCATCTAAAGTTATGGATATTATTGACTTCTATGGAAGCTACTTTTTGATTGAGTATCAAGTTAAGAGGATGTTTAAGTTTAAAGCCGACTCAATCGGGTACCGTGAAACTTACCTGGTAAACGGTGGCCACTATTTTATCTAAGATGTTATTTCTGTTCTATAAATTCACACAATTATATAAAAAATAATATTTTGTAGTTCTTAGATTAATCATACTTCTATCTTGATATTTTCTCTTCATTAAATATGAAAAAGATCACGAACAAAACGCAAATAATTACGATGCATAATTCTTTGTTGTTTAATTCGCTTACAGGTCTTATGGTGAAAGTTAAAAAAGAAAAAGATTTCTCTTTCGAAAATCACATTAAAATTAAACATTTTAACACTGCATTATGAATAAAAAAAATCGCAACATGCAAGATGGCGGGTGTGTTGAATCATGTGCACCCTTCACCTGTACAGCAATGAAGCAAAAAATATGTTCTAAAAGGAAGGAAACACGCGAAAAGCATTTCTAAGCTATTTTTTTTCAGATTCCAGCAAATTTTTTCGATATATGTTTTTTTTAGTAAGCCAATGTTAAGAACTTTCCATTTGTTTCAATTTGACCTTTAGATATTTAGCAATTTTCGTTTATTTGACAATCTTCATATATTTTTCATGTTTTTTTTAACGAATATAATGAAAAGCTGTTTTAGTTTTGCATATGAAAAAGTCGAAGAGAAAAAAAATCGCTATGAATTTATTTATCATAACCTAAGATGCATACGAAGTGCTAAGTCGAAAATACCTCTTAATACTTTATAAGGACTATATTCCTTATATATCATAAAAGCATACCACCACAAATCATAAAACATTTTTATGATTTTTTGTTAACAGAACAAGTCAAAATTGTAGAAATTAAAAAAATTAAACGAAAAGGCAATTTAATGAGTATTGTCAAAAGCTTTAGCAAAAATTTTCCAAAACTCCTAAAAAACCAAAGTACTAAAATACAAAATGATGTTATTATCTGCTGTTATACACCCTCCAGAAACAGACATCATACAGATGAAACAAACCACATGTAATAAGATTTGTTTTATTACAAGTATTTTTTTAAACAGAATTATAACATTTTCGTCTCTTCCTTTGCTGTTATAGTGTTTTTAATATAAAGGAAACACACCAAAATCATGTTTATGTTTAAAGCTTACATAAATCCCCAAAAATGGCCCTTAAAAAATCGACAATAAAAATGTTTAAAAGGACAGCTTAAAAGTAAGAAAATTTTAAGTAAACGACTGCACCGCATATAAATAAAAATAAAACAAAAACAAAAATTTACAATAAATTCTCCTTGATCTTAGGTGGTTACGTTAAGCCTAAGGTAATAACGAGAGTATGATGAGATATTATGGTTGCTACGGAGTTCTGTGAAATATGTGTAACGGTAAATGGAACTGATACAAAACAAGTCACGTGACCGGTTCCCAGGTGGTAGAGACCAGTCCGAGTTCTAACACTTCCTATGAAGCGGCCCAGCCACTTTTACAAGGGGATGTCCAAGGATGGGGTTAATTGATTCTTTGTATGCACCATGTAAACTTGCATCTGAACTATCTTATGGAGTCCACCGATTAGGATTCCATAAGATAGTTCAGAGGCAAGTTACAAGGTGCATACAATAGATTATATATAAATATTATTCCGATATTCAGCTGTAATTATTAATTTATTTTTTTATTCTTACAAATCTAAGTAGAAATTGTATTTTATTTTTAAGCGGTGCCTTTGATAGGATTCGAACCAACAACCTCCGGCATGATAGGCTAGTACACTACCCACTCGACCACAGGGGAACTTATATTTCAATGTTATAAATACCATGTAAGCTGGAGTTAATATCTGAATATAGTTACGGAACAGATTCCTGAGTTGCATGTCAGTCTCATTGAAGGCAGACAATTAATATTATTATATAGATAGTGTTTGATAGGCCTTAGATCCAGGCGCATCGAATTCGTTCAGTGCCGTTTACTGCAATACTAGCCCTAGTACCATTCACTACTCCTTATTTTTGGTACCTGTCTCATTTTCTCAAGTCATAGGACGACTACATTTGGATCATTTGTCACCAAATTTTCCGCAGGGATGTTACAATTTAAACCTTAATAATAATATATGCAAATGTATATCACGTACATACGGCAATCTCTGAAATATCAAAGCCAATGTCGGCGATACGCTCTAAATACTTTCAAGCTAGAAAAAATGGAATCTTTTTGTTAAATTTTACCGGTCCCGATATCCGTTTTAAAACATATTTTTTGTATAAAACCAGTAATCCGGTAATGCCTCCTACTCGTGCAATTCATTGTGTCCAAACTTTGAAAATAGGTCATGAGAAGGAGAATAGAGAAAGTAGTGTTTATTGACATTTGATTTGAATCTTCAAGCATTTAAAATAACAGGAAAGACCTTTACTTCCATATATGAACTGTTCTGTAATGCTTAGCGCGATTCACTGGCATATCGGCCACCAATGGATGTGCTCTTAATGCAGAACGCGTTGTTCGCAAAAAGGAGTGGGATACGGCAAGAAGTTTCCCGAAGTCATTAGAACACAAAACCCTTGTAGTAGCGATAAAAGAGTGAATATACATTTTGAAGCACCGGCCCGTTTTGAATTTTATTCCAATTTCGGTCGGATAGATCTTTTACTTACAGGGTCTCACATTGGATTGAATCGTCATCAAAATTACGTTTAACTCAGCAGGTATTGCGAGAACTTATTATTATCTTTTCTTTAAAGGTTATGCCTTAATTTAAAAATATAGCAACCCTCTTATGTTTAGTATAATTTTAACGATATATTGGAGTGGCATTTTTTACGAATTTTTCGTTCAACAATTTTTTATAGTCAAAATTGGATACGTATGAGCAATATGATAGTATGTGCTATAAAATTATTCATACATATGCAAATTTGGCCTAAAAAATTGGAAATTAGCATTTCCTTCACATGTTTTTTGATATTAAATATTCTTAAGAAAATTCCCGTTCAATATATTGTTCAAAGTTTTATGTTTTTTAATAAATAGTAAAGAAATAAAAGTCAAAAAATGAATTAATATGATTATTTCGAACGTATTTTCTTTGTGAATCCAAATTGATTATTAGGCTAAGGTTCGTAACGTTATATTCAGAAAGAATTGGGCGAATTAGGCATGATTAATATTCCAAGAACAATGGAAAAATTAACATCAACTTAATTTTTCAACGTACACAGCAGAACAGAGTAGCGCCACTTTCGGAAGCCGCTACACTTCCATCGTCAGTGCTCACGTGTATTTGCTATCACCACTTGTCAGGTGGCTCTGTTGAATGTGATTTTAATTCTTATATATACAACTTTTTCGGGAAAATTGAATACGATAATTAAATCACTCTCAAGTTGATATTAAAGTGCACTTTCCCAGCGTTGCCATCGGTTTATTTTTCTTCACTCCCATTTTTCTGATTTTTGTTCTACTCAAGACGAACTTTTTTGGTTTGATTTTGTACTTAAGTATATATGAACATGTAAACATGTGAAAAACTAAAGCCAGTAGCTAATTGTATATTAATATGATTATTTCGAACGTATTTGCATTGTGAATCCAAATTGATTATTAGGCTAAGGTTCGTAACGTTATATTCAGAAAGAATTGGGCATGATTAATATTCCAAGGAACAAGGGAAAAATTAACATCAACTTAATTTTTCAACGTACACAGCAGAACAGAGTAGCGCCACTATGAATACTATTTTCATGCAGGTAAGTAAAATGCTTGAGGAAATATGACTATTTTTAGAAAATCTGCTTTCTGGCCACATTTTTGAGAGGGTGGGCAGCAATTGAAAGTCAGACTAAATATATTAAATATATCTATTAAGAAATTTATTATATGACATTTTGTCATAATTTTATTTTAAATGAAACTTATTTGCTGGGGGTTAATCATTACCTATATGCATTTCATTAGCGCTTTGCCAAATCAGCAGTATACTTCAATCATATTTTTTAACAGTTACAAACGTCTTATCATATGTACAGACTTTCAGAAACCATTTGAGAGTTTACAAATAAATGATTTTCAAAAATAAGCATAGTAGGCTTTGAAACTTATACAAAACCCATGACATGAATCTATTTTATTTTTCTACACCTTCATACAATTAGAAATCCATCGGATAACAATAAAAATATTTATAAGGGAAAATGAAAAATAACATCCAAGTTTAAAAAATTCAATTTGAATTTTATCCGATTGAGCTGAAGTTTTGTATCAATATTCACTTTGGATGACAATACATAGTTAGCTGTGTGATGTTGTTCGAAATCCCATATGGTGGAACTACAATGTTGGCGGACTAGTTATTTTTAATGTTCGAAATTAACCGACAAACAACCTTGCAACAATGGTGAATGAGATGAAAAAACTGAGAAACGTGTCCACTGATAACTGAAAAAATTAAATTAAAAGTAAAAAACCTTTTTAAAAAACAACATTTTATTTAAATGCCATAAAAAGAAAAAAAAATATACTTTTACTTTAAAGCTTTTACTATCAACTTGTAACGTCATTATACAATTTATATGATATAAAAGATTGTCGAGAGATTTACTGGTTTAGATAAACAATTAAATTAAATAACTAAATGTGATTGATTTTAACTATTAAAATTTTTAAACGAAGTAAATACGAGTACTTATGTCTCGTGAAAAGTTTTTATATCATATAAATTGTATAATATTTTTAGGACAATTTTAATTATGCTATTACTGGCGACATTTACGAAATAGGGAACAAAGTCGATGCCAAAAACGATATTATTAACATTAAAAGACAAATATCTTTGAAGATATCAAAAACATTCTAATAAAATAAAGTGTGTTATATTTATCTATTCATAAACTTTACAACAACTTTAAATTCAGTCAAATCGGCTAACACACATCATTTTGTAATGGGATCGCAAATTTCAAAGATACAGATTTATTACCCTTTTTTATAAATGAAACCACTGTGTGGCCCCAATCTCGAAACGCATGGCGTATTGCTAAATTAATATAAATAGAAGATGCTGCTGTCATCTGTAAAGGAGTATATATGATAGAAGTTTGACAGAAAAGGTCATTAGAAAAACTAAGAAATAGCGTAGAAGAAGGAGCGAAGCCTTGTGATGTTCTTAAATTAATCTTGAAATCGTGCGATGAGACCTCATCTGCAACAGCTCCATATAAATCGAGAGAATTCATTACCGACACCAATAACAATAAGTTTTGATTGAAGTGCAGCATGCTACACTCTATTAATCGGTTGCAATCAGACGTGCTAGTGACGAAGAGCACCGCTTCAAGACCAGTGCTCGAATACCATTCGGGCCTAGCTTAAAGAAATTTCGTGAACAATGCGCCGCGATCTGAAGAAACTTGGTTTATTTTTAGCCTGTATAAGGCTAAATGGCAAGTGTTTCAAAAGCAAGCATGACCCTCTTAAATAAATTTCCGACATTTTATGTTACTTATCCTATCTTTACAACCCTCGTTAAGAGAGAAGAAAAAACAAACTTAAATAAATAAAAATGTAATTTTAAAATTATAGTTTTGTAGATGAAAACAGCTTAAAAAACGAAAGAAAAAACCTTAATGAATTAACAAGTGTTGTTAAAATTAAAATCGCTTATTTTTGTTTTTTTTTTTCTTTGCCAAGTTTTATGATTCTGAAGAGAAAATTTTAAAAAATATTTTTTTTGCTGTTTTGTTTCACAATATTAAGGTTAGTTGTACTTTGTGCCCATTTCGAAATAACAATCCTTCTGGTTGCAGATGACAGCAAAATTGTTTAACATGCTCAAAATCAATTTCGGTTAACATATGTCGGTAGTTTATCATATTAACTTGTTCATATTCACAATAATTTCTTGAGACATTTTTCTGTCGAAATGTACGAAATTTTATGCGAAGCGAACGCTGGAGAGAATAATCGAGCTTCTGTTATTAATGTTTGAATATGAAATTGACTTTTTAGTACAAAACTTAATCGTTTTTGACAACGATACATGGTAGAAATTAGGCTTTCTGTTTTTGTTATAGGTATAAATATGAGCTGAAACATTGTTTTTGAAATGGAAATATAGTTAAAGTGTGTTTAATATGAATGTGAAACTTTTTTCAGGCATTCAATCTTAAAAAACACTTTTCATTAAACAGAAACATTTAATGAAAGAAGTTTGTTGTACTGAAGTTCCAAATTACACGTTGTGCATACATATATTTTCTATACTTTGGGGTAAAAAATATTTTTTTTAATATGAGAAAATACTTGTAATAAATACGTGTAACAAATACGTGTAACGAATACTGGGCGCAAATCGTCACATCCGTGAACGTACAACTCGTAACGTAAAAACGCCATTTTCGGATTATGACATACGTGAACGTACTGTAATCCCATACAGCTTATACGATTGACGTGTAACGTAATTCTGTTTAGTACGATTGTCGATACGATCACGGATGTGACGATTTAAGCCCTGGTTACGGATAATGGTAACGAAAATAGAAAACGACGGCAATGGTGCTGCCACTTTTTCCAAGGAAGTTTCGGGGAACTTCTCACATTTTGAGCAGATTTTTGTCATATTTTTTGGGAACCCTTGGACCACACTTGCATCCTTGCTAAGTGAAGGTATCCCGGCTAAATTCTTGAGAACTATTGCTTCAGTGTCTTCATTTAATATAGAATAGGAGAAAGTGAATATTCTAAAAAAAGGAACACATTCGAATACAACTTTAAGTGGATAAAAAAATTATACAGAGACACTAAAAATTTCAGACAATAAGTTACTCATTGTTAAATCCTTGCTCCCTTAGATTCCAGTAATTTAACTTACATTCTACAAAACTTTACAATTAACAACAGCCAAAATGATGCAGAAATTTTCAGAAACTATTCAATAAGTAAGTTTATTATTTTAATTTTAATTATTCCTAATTTATTAGAAAGACATCTTGTGTAATAATTTGTTGAAAAGCAAATATGTATGTGTATGATTCTCATTTCAAATGCTTTTTTCGTTTCCGTTGAAAGTATAGTAAAATATTTCATAAAATCAACGCATAAATTTTATAATTCAAACTAATTTAGCATGATTTAATAGATTACACAGCACAACAAAATGGAGGTTTTTGTGTGTTGTTTAAATAAAAATAGCTAATTCTTATATATATTTATCTCCTGATTACGATGGCGTCATTAGTCTTTCCTTAGCAGCTCTAGTTTTAAAGATATAGTGACATTTCGCATTTGCATAATTTACATCACTTTTTATATTATTCGCTTAATATGTCACGATTCACCAATGTGACTCTACCCAAATAAAAGAGAATTTTGTGTAGATTAATAATCCAGAAGTTTTTTTTAAGTTTGAAAGACGAGTCGTGATATATAAAGCGTATAATGCAAAAAGTGGTGTAAATTATGAAGATGTTAAATTTCACTATATATTTAAAACTAGAACTGCTAGGGAAAAAACTGATGATGCCATCGCAATCAGCAGTTGAAAATACACAAGGATCATATATTTTTATTTGAACAACAAAACCACTGTTCTGCTGTGTTGTAAGTAAATATAAATAAGTTTTTTTTTGTAATTTTTTTATTATTTCATTTTTATTATTTCGGCTTTCTAGTTCAATATTTTGAATTAATGTAAATTCAAATTATTTTTTATTAAGAGTGGAGTGTTGGAATATTCATAAATAAGTTTTATTTGTGTAAGACTGTCCATTATTTGTTAAAAGCGAAGAACGAAAATATTGTTTATACTAGGGTATTCATTCGGTTAAGCGTTAATTGGTTAACCGGTTAATTATCAGGCGTCTCTGCTAATTTTTTTTCTTTTTCATCTAGAGGTTGAAATTCGTATCTTCATTTACTTGATGTCATCAAGGTAGGTGAAATTTTTGTTTGTAAAAAATAATTTTTATTTTTGATGGTGGTCATGGCGCTGGGTCTAGTAACTGGGTGGAGTATGCGGATGGGCCGATAAAGGTGAGGGGGCGTCTGACATAGCGATCGAACATATCCGGGAAAAGCTGGCCAACCAATGTTGGCCAGCTGATAACATAAGTCCGAAAGTAAAAAGTCGATAGCATAATGACGAAAGTACCAGGCCGAACACAGCAGATTACAGCTGATAGGCAGTTTGCAGAAAGGAAATGGAACTTCATTCCTACCTTGTGTCCCATGACACCATGCGCTCTTTTTTCATGTCATTTGTAGTATATCTATAGTATTAGAATGGCTCCGTATTTTAAAACAAACGATGCGTTAGTTAATTTTGAGCATTACATATTTCTGGGAAGGCTACAAGAAAATATATTTGCTAAATTTTATCTCTTTGCATCTTGATTTTTATTTTCTGAGCGTTACTTAGTGCATAGTTTTTGGAGTACATTCGTGCTGACAGATTTCATCCAAAGAAAACACATTTTTGAGGCAACTCTAACCTAAGAGCATATACTATGATTGAAATTTATGTTTGTAGTAATTTTCTATCAAATATATACATATGTATTTATGTATGTTATTTCCATATTTGATATATAAAAAAATATTTGTTAACTTTTCTTAAACAAGTTTTCTTATGCAGCTGAATACAATATATATTTCTTCACATTCATTGAACGAAAAAAGCCAAGTGATATTATTAAGATATCTTCTTCTAAGACAGCACCTTTAGGAGAACAATTACAATTTAAAAGAGTATTAGAGATGATTATCATTTACTAAAAGCAATGTTTATATTATTGCTAACAACATGATAAGAATACACATCAATATAAATAAAGCACTAGTAACAAGGCCCACCAGAGCACAATAATTTAAAATTTTTTTAAGAATATTAGAATATTGTTATAAAGGTTTGCCCAATTAAATAAATTCTGGTTTAAGTAATGCTAAGAAGAACATAGCACTGACACATATTTTTTTGGGTTGAAAAAAACTGTTTCAGAAAAAAGTAAATAATCTGAATAGCAATAAAAACAGCACTCGAAACAATTGGTTAATTTGTCGTCTTTAGCAGCAGGATATTTGTACATAAGTACACTGCCGCCACACATTGAAATCTTTAACTAACAAACTATTTCAACATTAAGTCTGTCCACCCGCCCGTCTGAAGATACGGTCAACACTCTATAATTTCCTTGTTTTATAGTTTATAAACTACAAGTGAGTTTTTGTGTCTGCCTAGGTAATTTTCATTTCCAACAGCGATTGTGGCGACGTGCAAATTTTCTAACCTGCATAAATTAATAGATAAGATAATAACTAGATTTAGACTTTATTTTGGTATATAATGTTGTCACAACAACAAAAACAACAGCAACACAATACACAACCACAAAAACGAGTGCTATCTACAGGACTGTCTAATCAACTAAATGATCGTAAAATATAACCTGTTTCTAGGAGGCCATTTAATTACTTTATTATACTCGTATATGTATATTAGCAAACTATAATTTAGTTTTGTTGTTTTTATGTCGTGTATGTCAATTGTTTACAGAATTAGTCTAGATAATTTATCGCCACAACAGAGTTGTTGTCCACAGCAGACCACACATTCAGATTGCAAGAAAACTGCATTAGAAATAGCAATTAGACAAATTTTAATTCAATTATTTGAAATATTTATCAAACAAAAACAAAAATCGAAACGCTAAAGACAGGAAACCCTGAAACATGTCTCAGGAAAAAGTATAAGCTTAAGGAATATGTAGCTAAAGCAATATGTAGTAATCCTTTACTGCAATCCTGACATGCCTGATATACTCTAATATTGCCACTCAACTGCAGGAATAATAACCTTATAGCTACTCTAGAGAGAAGCAGCCTCTACAAGTCTGCAACTGAAGTCTTTATATTTTCCGCATATTTATTTATATTATTCTTTTAGGTGCATTAGGTCGGTTCATTTACTTTCCTAGCAGAAACTAGCAACGAGAGAGTAAAGCAGAAATTTGTAAGATTACTCTCCCAGATATGAAAAATTAAATGAAGGCTTTACTAGCAAAAATTTGCAAGTTACACAATAAACAGTTTGTACACCCAAAAAACTTTACATTAGCTGTTAGTAATTTGTATGAAAAGTTAGACATATCGTACAAAATATATGAACATTTTATCATTTTGAGGTACATGAACACAACTTAGGATAAAAAGTGTGACTTTTTTGCTGTCCGTAAATAAAGCTTTATGTGTAAAGTATTTAAATAGCAGAAATAAAAATACAACTGCTTATACATAAGGATTTTTTAGTTAAAATATCTGTAAACAGAAGAAATAAAGTTAGTTTCAATGCAATTGTGGAATTTTTTAATAATTTAGTTGAATTTGTTCTTTGCTGGAAGTTGCCAGGTTTTTTTCTTATATTTGACTCACATAATATTTCGAGTGTAACCTTTATGATTAGCCTTAAGGTGGAAAATTTTCTGCCACCCAATTCAGGCGTTTTAAACTCTTTTAACAGCCACTGCTGCAGTCACATTAAAGAAAAATATCCAATCTTACCGTATATAATATTTTTGACTTCTTAAAAAGTATTAATTTCTTAATAATTCATTAAAATTAAAAGAGATTACTTTTTCATGAATTTTTGCAACATTTATTTTGTAAACAAAAGATCTAAACAGCTGTTTGGCTAATTCCTGCTAGTAAAAATTTTACTAGCAAAAACTTGCAATAAATTTTTTTCTCTCAACTTTTTATGCTCTTTTTTCACTCTCTCGTTGCTACTTGTTCGAGTACGTGAACACTTTCCAGTAACAACTAGTAACAACTTTCAGTTACTGAACAGACCTATTATTACAACTCGGCAGTAAAGTAGAAGATAGTTACAGGCACCTTTAGCAAACATGATTGATAAGCTGATATTAAAGAATTTTTCATTATTATAACTTGCCTGTAAAATTAAAGTTATATTTTTCCAAGTATACCTATACCAGACTATTGTAAATGGTTAAAGAGCTCAGTGGCAATGTCACACATATGTATGTACTTGATAATGTGGAAAGTATGGCATCCTATGCAAATGTGGCAACTTCAAATTACTATACTTGCATATAGCTTATCGCTCACTTTTAAGTTAAAGTAAAAGTGTAATAATGAAAGACGCTTTATCCATCCGATAAAATCCCAACTTTAGCTAAAGCCAAGTTTTAATCATAACCCTTAATAAGATCCACTGATATAATGCATTTGATTGGATTTTTCCAAAATGTTAATTAATATGAAAGACCTCTGCAGGAAGTTTACATGCGAACGGTTCGGCTATGCCACATTCTATCAAATGCGTTAGAAATATCTAGAGCTACCACTTTACTCTCGCCAAAATAGTGTAAGGAGAGATAACATTTCTCCGAAAGGAAGGCAAGTAAGTCACCCTCAGAGCATCGTTTACGAAAGCTATGCTGACGGTCTCTAAGTAAACTCTTGCATTCAAAATACCTCACAAGATGAAAATTCGCTATAATTTAAATCACTTTTCAAAGTGCAGAACATATTGCTATTGGCTGTAATTTTCAGAGTTATTAGCATCCCCATTTTTAAGGCTTGGCATTACATTGGCAACCTTCCAACAAGATAGGAAATCGTCATTATGATACAAAGTGCTAAAAATGGTCTCCAACGGTTTCGCCCTCTAGCATGGAAGACTTTCCAGTAAAAAATTTTCATGTTTTTTGAAGCACTAAAGAAATAAAACGCTTCATAATTCGCCTTAAAATATGAGCTTGTTCATAAGCTGATTTCATAGCATCACAATAATGCAGGTTTTGAAGCGAGAAAAATATTTGCTTTTTACTTATACAAAAGCTTCGTACACGAGCTATACAAAAAAGCTGATTTTTAATGCTGATCCAAAGCAAGTTTTTAAGCGAGAATAAAGAGTAAGTTTATTTGAGTTTCTTGGTGCCGTTTGCAACAGTGTTAGTCGAGTGATTGCTACGTTGGACTTCAAACCTGAAGGTTCTTAGTTCGATACTAGTTGAAATTAAAATAACAAACATTGAGTAAAAATATGAAATTAATAAAAATAAATATAGAAAATAAATAAGAAAAATTCAAAATGGCGTTAACGACGCCAATCCACATCGAACCATTTTTTTCATATATTTTCAGTTCTAGTGCTGATTTTCAGCGCTTCAAAAGCGCTTTTGTGAGCAAAAATGTAGTACTATAGTCTGGGAACTCGCCATACAAAAATCAGCAGCGATATCAGCAGGTTTGTCACTACTACTTTTATTCCATAATAGTAGAAACCTCCTTTATTGGAAGAAACTTTTTTACTGGGTTATTTTTTCTGAGATCTGTCAAAACTTTTTCAACTGTACGCGGTTGAATGAATATGTTTGACACAGTTACTGATATTCTATCAAGCTCTGAAATTGAGAATTACATGCAAACACCTCAGCCAGAAGTTTCCGACTAGAACATTTCCAAATACTAATATTGCGTGCCGATAGGGAAGTCATGTGGCAAGCCGAAAGGAGTTATCCCATTGGCGATCTAACCGGGAACTTGTTGGGATAGCCCATCTACAAATTAATGACTTCACATAAGTTCTTCCCAAGTGGGAAACTATTGGGAGCGTGTTGAGAAAATTTAACACATATTTTTAATCGTATTTTTTGCTCATCTTCAATAAAAATGATTGTTGCTTACTTTTGTCCCTTGGATATCTTCAGCAATTTAAATTTAATATTAGAGTTTGCTATTTTCCGATTTGAGCAAACTTTTACAAGATTTTGATATATCCCCAGAGGAGGCCAATCGAGTCCCATCTACACAGAAAAAATTATCGTAGGTTCTTATTTTAACACACCTGTGTTTGAATTTGTTTTTAAATTTAATTTTTTTTTCTTTTTATTATTTTTTTCTTTTCCAATACAAAATTGTGATTGAAAAAAATTCGATTTTTTTTCTTATTAAATATTTACGAATTTTAGTGTTTAGTTTTACGAATTTTGTTATAGTTCCCATTTCCGTAAACTAAATATTTGAATTTATGAATTTAGTAATAGAATACGAATTATAGTTTTTTCTGTGTATGTTTCTGCGTTACATCGCAATTGGGATCCCAGTAGATCTTAAATTTCTAGTTGGGTTTGTCTTTGACAACAGCGTCAGTGACTATTTGGCCACCATTTAAACCAGTAGTAATTGAGGAACTAGCACTATCCTTTACCTGTTTAACGAATGATCAAAGCTCGTGCTACACCGATTGGAGCAAGAACTTTAGGTGGGGTTTTTTCTAGCTAGAATGCTTTTGCTATATGTAAAAAAAAATTTTTTCAATTAAATAAAGTAACATGTTAAAATTTAACTATTTTAGAAAGGTCAGGTAAGTATCAGAAATAATACACATTTTAAAAAAGTATGTATTCAAAGATGATATAAATAATTCGCATGATGAGTAATAATTATAGAATATGATAAATGATCCTTTGAATTAGAAAATAATACATAATAACATCATTTGATAAGGTTCGTTAATTTTGAGTGCTCAATGAACAATTCCATTTAATTGCAAATGCCAAATGACGTATGATCATATGCCTTACTCTGCCCCAAAACTATTTACAACCCTCCTTACTCAGCTAGAAAATTTGGAAAACTAATGCAAAAAACCAGCACAGATAAACATAAGGCTTTTCAAGTGCCCTTTCAAAGCAACACATATAAACACATGTTGTTTAATGTTTCACGTTATGGATATGATAAGTTAAACCATACTAAAAAATTCCACTGGATTAAATTAAACAAAGAGCCTCCTCATATGCATGTAATACGAACGTCTTAATGATGATTGAGTTGAAACTGCATGCAATATTGATGAATGACACCCATCTACCACACAAAGTGACTACCGAATGAATGGCTTAGAAAAAAGGGTGTTTTAGGGGTTAAATTTTCATAACAAACATTTTAAAAATATAATATTTTATTTCTTGTTTTACACTAATGGCTCTCGTTTCTGTTGTTCGTATAACTTGTTCGCATGCGTAACATTTTCTAAAAACTCAAATTGCATGTCACGTCTGTAGTGTTGTAAAATTACTTCGTATTCATGCCAAATGCTACATCTGGCGTGTGCCACTTGAAAATGAATGGCGTCATTGCATTTGAAGTAAGGTGTTGAAAATAAAAGAATATTTAGTACTTCTAATAATTTAAAGAAAAATATATAAAAATTAATAAGTCTAAATGAAATTGTTATAAGATTTCTTTAAAAATATATATAAATTAATATTGCTTGACTATCAGCATAAAATAGTTTCGAGGATTATTTAATAATATGTTATGAGTTATTGAATTCAATAATCGCCAATTATTTATTTTTCTATTTTTACTCTTCATGATGATTCTTATCGCGGTAGTTCCAACTGTTTTGTTATTATTGCACACCGAAGTAGAGATAGGTATCTGACGTATTGTATGCTTCCCATGACTCAGGTATGCTTCAGAGCCTATACATAGAAAAAACTACATATCAATGTAAAATCAACATGTCGCAATGTTGATTGGCAATCGTATTAAATATCAGCAAAAATATTTCCTTTTTTGAAAATTACCATTGTTTCATATTAATTTTAAACGAAAAATTATTAATCTAACCTTAGTTAAATCTCGTTGATATAATATTTTGCAAGGT
Source organism: Panzeria rudis (assembly GCA_956483635.1). Taxonomy (NCBI): domain Eukaryota; kingdom Metazoa; phylum Arthropoda; class Insecta; order Diptera; family Tachinidae; genus Panzeria; species Panzeria rudis. The sequence goes on from OY101449.1 coordinate 122,961,984, forward strand.
TAAATATTAAATCCATAAAATCCTCTTTTATAGCTAAATCAATTTTTATAACGTTAAAATAAAGTTGGATCTACATTTCATTTTAAATCAACATTACTATAACTAGGGTTTGCAAATAAACGAAGATTTTCATAATCACGATTACAATTAAAAAATATGCGACTAGCATATTTTTTACCAAATAGTCAAAGTCTTATTTTTTACTTTATATGTTATTCGAATTTCTATACCCAGTAAAAACTTTGCTTACTGGTAGGCAAACAAGTAAATGAGGATTTAAGTCGTAAGTACTTACAATTTGACTCGATAACTACTTATTTTTGTTTGAGAAGTCCAAAAAAGGGGTACCCCTTACAGATGTATTTATATTGTCACAACAATTAACTAGTTATTATTTGACTTACTTGAAGCTATAAAATAAGTAGTAAAATAAACAAATTAATATTAAAAAATTAGTTTACACACAGATTTTATTTATAGTTTTTTCAAATTTTTTATTTTTTTATTTTTTTGACCCAGCTGGGATAAGAACCTGTGCTCGTTCAGATTTGAAGACAAGAACTGTATCCACTCAGCTATTGTTGACTTGTAAGTCTAAGCGACAAAAATTAGTTTTCATATACTTAAAAAGCGTTTTTCTACATATTTTCTTAATACACATCAACAAGTTTTAACTACTTTCAGATAATGAGAAAAATACGTAAAAAATTTATTAAGAAGTAGGTAGTAGTTGTAATTTGGAGCACAGTAATAAGATAAATAAGTACCACTCATTACTTTAGAACCCATTAATAAAGTACTACCCATTACAAAAATCACAAAAGTTTTTGCTGGGTATTTATCGGTCCAGTTATAATGATTCAATTTTGATTCCATGCTTGTGCTTAGAAGAGACGGGCATGTACAAATATGCCGATATATATCAATTTCGATATATTTTTCAATTTCGATCGGTATTGATAAAAATATCGATATTTCGATATATCCATATTTTCCAAGCATGATTGTTCATACATAGTCACAAAATCTAAAAATATCCATTTCTATACTTTTTGAGACACATCTTAAATATAACGGTCAAGACATTTACTACTTTTTAGTTTTTCTTTTAAGAATATTAATTTGCAATTTTAATTAAAATCCAAATAAATGAATCAAAACATATACAACATTTACTTTAAGCTTAATTTTTTTAAATATATGTTTCCGGTTTTCAGAAAATTTAAGTGACGATCAAGACATACGCATTTTGCCATTATATACTATAAACAGATGTAAAATAACACTTCAGTTTAATTTTTTTTTATTTCTTATTCTTTAAATTTCGTATTTTTTAAACTAAGCACTTTCTGACCCTAATGTACTTCAGTTCAATATGATGACTATTATATCAAATTTTAAGAAAATTAAAAAAGGATGACGGTCACGACAAGTGTAGGGACAAAATTTTTTAAAAATCCTAGACCGCGCTTAGAATGTTTTGTTAATAAAAACTTTTGAAGCAATTATTTCAATATTTCAAAATCAGCTATTTTATGTGTCCATTTTTTTTCATGTTGTTTATGAAAATGCGTTGCTGGGACAAGTGTTTTTTTGCATGGAACGAGTATGAGGTAGTAAATTAAATACTATTCTCAATCATTACACAAAAAAAGGAAAATAATGATTCAATTAAGAAAAACGAAGATCCAATTAAAAAATTAATTAGTTTTCAACCAATCTCGAAAATTGTAGTATAAACTCAAGAGAATTAATTAGATTTTTTCAATTAAAAAATAAGCAATTAATTGTCATAAAACAATGTCGCATACTACGAAAAATTATACATTTCTCACACATGCAAACTAAATTTATTTTATTTATACACAATTGACATGTACACATTTTTGCTATTTTATCGTAACTTGATTTAAAATTTAATTGATAGCATTGTTTTCAAAGAAAATAAAACAAAATAAAATAAACGTTGATTCAATTAAAATATTAATTGAAAATAAAAATTTTTCTGATTAATCAGTTAATTGGAAAAATTTGAGAAATAATTTTTTCTGTGTATGGAAAAAAATCTTGAATTCTGAGAAATGTGTTTGTTATGATACATTCTTCAATGATTACTTTTCTATTTGTTGTTTTTCTTTCTATTTTTACCTCAAAAGAGAGTTCAAATAGTGGGTGCAAAAAATAGTATTTACTTTGCAATTGTTCAATATATGTTAAAAGGAATCTATGTTTGTATATTTGTTGTTTGTGTGTTTCTTATAGGATGCCAAACGGTGAGATCAATCGTGTGGACATTTTGAAACTCTCTTACTAGGGTATTTACTCGAATAATGTTTGCTCGATTAATCGAATAATTGAAGTCAAAGAATGTTCGATGAAACAGAAAATTTCAATTTCGAGTAAATATTTATTCGAGTAATATAGGTCGATTAATCGAATAACTCAAGTAAAAAATTTTATGTAAAATTTCCTTTTTTTATTAAGTTTATGTAGATTTCTCAATACATTTTTGAAGTTATGTGAAATTTGGCATTCAATTCAAACGTTATTTTATACTAAAAGACCGCATGGACAAAGAATTAAGTAAATTATGCAGTAGCAATAAATATCTTGTACAAACATTCGGAAATATCAAGAAAAAATTATTTGAAATAAAGAAGAGATTCAAAGAACAACTAGTTAACTAGATATTTCGTATTAAAGTATCGGAATGCATAATTTTACCTTTATCACATAACTTGATGTGGATAACTCTTAGAATATAGTTAAAGTTCCAATAAAATCTTGTTGGTATAGAAGGAGGAGATGAGTAAAAAACCACTAAAGCGAGACTCCTTAAATTTGTTGTAGGTTAACCTGAGAGCAATTTGCGCCTAGTGGTATAGGAGGCGGTGGAGACTTACATCCGCCATACAAAGTAATTTGTAATTATCCTATATCTGGAGAACAACCATAGCGAGGCTCTTTAAATTTTATTTAGGTTACACTGAGAAAAACTTGAACATTTATAACAAAATTCCGATGGCATAGGAGGGAGGACACGAGGCTACAAAATAGTTATGTATTAATTTTTTTATATCTTCACAACAATGGCGTAACGAAACAGACCGGGTGGGGCTAGTTAAATTATAAAAGGTGCCAGTCACATATCCAAAATGTATATTAATTTTTTTATAACTCTATGGTGGCTTTGCAGAAATGTATCAAAATATTATGTATTGAATTTAAATCACTTAGTTTTAGATATACTTTCTGCAATATTTCACATATAAAAGAGGGAAGTCCTCAATATCTTTTTAAAATTTTATGTAAAACAAATCAATTTCATTTCCTTCCCCCACCCGTTACATGCATAGTGCAAACAAAGAAAAACCGTTAACGCAAATAATGTCCAATAAACACAAAAAGATACACTGATGAATTCCAAGCAGATGTAAAATTAAAAACTATTTAAAGCATTAGGTAGATAACCTTAAAGTGTGCCCCCAATTTAGGTTTATGATAGACGAATGTTTCTTATCTGAAGTAGGTAAAACTACAGTTACTTTTGAAAACTACCCCCACTAATAAAATATTCCTAAACAACTAGATGTAACTATTAAGATCATTAAATAAAGAAAACGTTATAAAATATCTATCGAACAAGAACAAGGAAGTTATAAAATAAAGTAAAAAAAATATATCCTAAGAAACAAATAATAACTGTAAAAACTATTAAGGGATACAATGAAATTTGAGTTGCAAGAGAAAATATAAAACACAAAACGATAAGAAAACAGGATACAGCTTAAATCAATAAACTCACATATACAAAGATACACTTGAAATCTGAACGATTGTAACAAAAAGATTTGCGATGAAAAACAGATGCATTTTCTTTTTTAGTCTTAACATTTAAAATAAAAACAAACAAAAAAATTATATAAACAAATTTAATTTTTATGGCTGGCAAGGTAGTGTACTGCGCAAGAAAATAATATTGATCTTGCAACAACGTGTGTTCGATAAAATAACAGCAAAGTGTGCCAATTTTTTCAAAGTAACAGCCATGGAAAGCATTTATTATTTGTTGCTCTGACATATCATTTCAATTTATCAGTACGTGAGTTTAGGTAACTAAAATTAAAAAAAAGATGTTATGATTTTTATAATACATTTTTTGCCTTAATATCAGATAAATTTAATAGGCTAAAATTTTAAGCGCCAGCTAGCTTTAAGCTATGATAATCTGTTATAACTGATTGTCTTTAAGATTAATAATTCCTTTTTGAAGACTTTTCTCTAACAAAATAATTTTATTTAATTAGGATGTAGATATAAATCGTAATTGGGAAAATACGGTTTAATTGCTTCTTTTTTTATGAAATACTTGTATAGCAAATAGTTGAAAGTTTATTAAGGTAATATTGGTTTTCTTTATTTTAATACAGAATTTTCATTTGATTATAAATTATTCGATTATGCGATTTTGTCGGATGAACTAATTTTTTTTAAATTTCGAATAAGAAACTGTTCAAGCAATTCGTTACGAATATTCGAAAATTAAATTTCTTTTTAAGTGGTTCATCGCCATTACTAAAAGCACCACAGTCTCTCCTACGTAAAAGAAAAACGTAACTAAAATACCCATCCACCCTCACCCAGATCTACAAAATATCTAGAAAGCTAAAAATATATATAGCTACTTTACCTAAAGAAAATCAGCCCCTTGGCTACTAAAACCACAAGTATTTATTAGAATTTTTTTAACTTATAATAAAAACAACACCTCGCCCGAAATATTCAAATACTCCTTTAATGAAATTTACTCCAATTACAAAGCGAAGTATTGGAAATTTATATTTACAGACGGGTCAAATTCTGATACAATTGTTGGATTTGCTGCCGTCGGTGAACAGGGGTGACTGTTGCTAATTGGCATACTAACTCTGAACGCGACGATATTCTAATCGGAAGCCGAAGCTATTTTAGGACCTCTAAAATTATGCAAAGTATCTACTAACAACACTATAATATGTAAAGACAGCTGCTCTGTTTTTGATGCAGTAATTAACCACAGAAATAAAAACGAAACATTTCTGTGTATTCGGCAACTGCTGATACAATTACAAAGCCAACTTAAGCTAATGTGGGTCCCAAGCCACATAGACATAATTGGCAATGAGTATGCCGACAAAGAATCAAAATCTACCCAACTTTACCCAACGTTCCAAGTTATTCCCCAATCTAGTACCTAGAATATCAATATCTAAATTAAACAAATTATCAAGCCGAACATGGCGCAGCTACAACCACCCCTACTAAGAAATTAACCCGGATAAAGTCTAAATTCAACTACCATCTTCAACTAACTGGTATAAAATCAAATGTTGTTAAGGCTGAGACAAACTCACACCAAAATTACGCACAAACACATATGCTCAATTCACAATCTGTTGTAAGTGTTGTAGATCGTAAAAATTTTGTTATTAATTTCCTAATAAACATGTTTCTAGACAAATGTTTATTTGGAAATTACCAACAACATTTATACGATCTACAACACATACAACAGGTTTTAAATTGGCCAATTGTGTCTAAGGCCCTGTACAGACGGTTGTAGGATCTTACAATATTGTCAGATCTGCCAACGTGCTGATGATGTACTGACAATAAAAAATTGTCAGCACAAAGTATATTGTTAGTTCACACGGCTGTATCAAAGTTGTTAGAAAAGCTTACAATTTATTGGCAGACAGTTGTCTGACAATAAATTTATCTGACAATATTGTTAGTAAAGAAATTGGTAGTTCACACGATTGTGAGATGCAAAAATTGTCAGATCTGTTGTTTGGCGCTGCCAGACTCATATCAATTAACAGAAATCATCAATTATTTATCATCTGTGCTTCTGTTAACTTTAAAAAGTAAAAATATAAATTATTATTAAACATAAAGAAAAAGTTTTAACTATTTTAGCTCCATAATTTTTCTTATTCTAATTTTTCCCTAAAAAATATGTGCGCAGTGCTGCCAATATAAAAAAGTCTCTGACAATGACGCCATTGTCAGATGCAGAAACTTCGCATATCTGGCAATTAAAAAATTTCTGACAATTGTCTGCCAATAATCTGACAATGATAACGCGATGTGTTCACACGAATGTGAGATGTCTGACAATTTTTTGTCAGCAGGTAGTATTAAAATCGACTGACAATGCTTTTTCCGCCAACGTTGTCAGAAAAAAATTTTCAGTTCAGACGATTGTAAGAATTTTTTAGCACATTTTACTTACAATATTGTAAGAACTGACAATCGTCTGTACATAGCTTGAGAAACGAAAGCCATTATACACCTTTTACAACAATGCTACGCTAACATTATTTCATTTTACTTAAGCCGATAGTCAATAGTTGCTATTGCTTTTCTGATTTAGTTTATTATAATTTTAATTATAATAAATTTAAAATAAAATAAAAAAATATAAAAAATAAATTTCTTTCGAAGAGGGTAAAATAGAGCCAATCTATTACACAGCATAACAAAACAGAGGTTTTTGTGTACGATTTCAATAAAAACATCCAATTCTTATGTAGTTTTACCTCCTGACTATGATGGCGTAATTAGTTTTACCCTAGCAGCTCTAGTTTTAAAGATATATTGTTATTTAGCATTTGCATAGTTTACACCACTTTTTGTATTATTCGCTTAATATTTCATGACTCGTCTTCCGAACTTTAAAATACTTTCTGGATTATTAGTCTCCACAAAATTTTCTTTCAGTTGGGTAGAGTTACATTGATGAGTATATCTTACTGTTATTGCAAGGATGTTAAAAATCGTGTGTTTTTGGTTTAGTCCTTAAATCTTTTTTTTATTTTAATTTTTTTAAATTAAAATAACTGATTCTTATGTATTTTCATCCTCTGATTACGAAAATAGCTTTATTATTTTCATAGCACCTCTAGTTTCAGAGATATTGTGTATCAACTAGATATTTAGAAAATTACTTCAACGTGTTTCCAGTGGTGCTTGTAAGTGTGCGCAGCAGCAGTAATTTATTGATTTTCATATACAGTTCAACATTTAAAATTAATTAAGAACCCTTTGATGTAATTTTTTAGAAATTGTCAATCACTATCGATTGATGACCCTGGGATGGAGTTTCTAATTTTATAAGCAATGCAGGGTTGCATAGATAAATCGATTTGCCCGTATGCAAAACGTATGGTAAATCATGTGTGTGGATTACTCACAATTAATTAAGTTCCGAAAAAAGGAACTAAGCCTGCTAATAAAGAATATGAGAAAATACATATACTTCATCTCGTAAAAGCTCAAAAAGATATTCTTACATATATGTACCTACACGTGTATATATATTTCTAGTTCTCTTGCAAGCCACTTGCATAAACTTAAAAATTCTCTTTGTTAAAAACATGTTTCGTTTTCATTTGATACCAGCTTTTGACTCTTAAAATAAAGTAAACTCTTCAAAATCATTTAAGCAACTCTTAAATATTAAACTATAGGCAATAAATAAAATCAATATCTCTTTCATATAAAAACTTACACACACACACACAAAATCAATTTATAAATAAATTAATATGATAGCGTATTTCTCTTTTAATGAAATACTTTGTAGGTATTTTGAACGTGTTTTGGCTTTAGCAGCGGTAATCAGTCATGCCGATTTAATTTATTTATGCATACACGTTTATACACATACATACATAAAATGTTACTGACTCATACTCACCGATACATTTCAAAGCTCCTGTCGTTTTAAACAACGAAGCGAAAGCTTCTAAGTGTGCTGTTTCTGTAATAGATATGATTTGGTTTGATTTTGATTACAGCTTGATCATAAAACGCAGCACATCAAAAGCGATCGCTTGGCTTTGAAAATTTGACTGTAGTTTGCTAAAGTCAGAAAAATACCCAATTGGCCATTGGTATCAGACATCTTGCAAGACCGATGCATGACAATGGTATAGCGTCGATGACCTGTTTGTGACAGCTCAAACAGATCAGTGAGGACACTTTCGATCAAACGGCAGTTAAGTTCATACATGACAACAAGAACGACACTGTCACCGATCTTTTCATTAATAACCATGTAATTGACAACATCCTCAGAAATGTCCCCATTACATTTTTCGTTCGTTTCTTTTTTACACGTGTTCTACAATAATTACACTAGCCAACAAGGTTTTTGACTGGAGCAACCAAATACATTTCCCAGTGTAATTTGGTGCGCTGAATTCGAATCTGTAAATGGTTTTTCTCTATCACGTCAGGTTTTCGAGATATAAAAAAAAGCTTTTATTAGATTTTTTCATAAAAAGTTATTAGTTTATTTAAAAATCAATGAGTTTTCAAAAGTGAATGGCGTTATATGATTGTCGTTTGTATTTCGTTGGTTCGGTTTCACGTATTAGAGTCCAACAATAGTCTCCCAGCATACTTTTATCCCAAAATCCTTGATAGTTTCTTTCAATTTTCATTAAATCTTGATGGGCGCGTTCCCCTTGTTCGTCGCTAACAGCACCTAGGTTTTGTGGGAAAAAATCTAAATGCGAATGGAGAAAATGTATTTTGAGTGACATTCGTGCACCCAATTCATGATAACTTTTCAATAATTCAGCAACAATTTGTCTGTAGTTTTCACTCTTATTGTAAAATAATGTAGATATGCATATTTTAGTGATTCTGATATTGCATATCCTTTTTTTCCAATCAGATATTCACCACACACAAAGCAAAAACAGCTCGGATTAGTAACACACGATCTCACTGACATGCTTATACTCTACCTTTATACAAATTTATAATGAATGTAGGCTTTTGTCAAATTAATAACTGTGAAATTGTAGCGTCAGTATTAACTATTTTACAGTATTGCCAGCATGCGATAAAAAACGAACTGGACGTGATAGCCCAACTTTGTTGCCAGATTCGAATTCAGCGCAGCCAGATTAGCTAAAAAACATACTTCGTTTCCCCAGTCAAAATTTTTTGCCTAATTTGTTGGCCAGTGTTATTTGAAGATTTTTTCGCTCAAATGCTATTTAATACGAGAAATTTCAATAGACATTGCAACAGATCTTTTCATCAGCTCAATTTCACTCAATTTTAGCAAGCAGATTGTATCAATATGATTCAAAGTGGTGACAGACTGAGACACAATATCCACCACGAACACATTTGCTGGTATACAAAGAGTTGTGTTTTTGTTGCACCGAAATTATAAACAATTTTAAATTCAACGTTGCAAGACTAACTTGCGGACAATATCTACCAACTAGTTCCCAGCCAGCAAAATAAGCCGACATTGATGGAATCAGACAATTCTGGCAAATGTCTGACTGTATTATTAGAGACTTCGCACAGATTTCTGTCAGACATTCAATGTACGAGTTGTCTGGTCGCTTTCTGATTGATTTTGTATGGATATATCAGAGGGATTTTAATTTTCTTGTTTTCTTATTTTCCGACAAGTCTGATAGATTTCTGACTGATTATGTACAGGTAAGTTTTTTAAATTTTCTTATCTTACTGAGATAGAAATAAAAATGTCATTAATGAAAAATAATGTTAATATAAATTTTTGTTGTAAATTTTTTAAAATTTATGCCAAACGGAAGCTGAATATTAAAAACAAGTTTTTATAATATATAAAATATAGAAAAATATATTAATAATAACTTATTTTGTTAGATCTTGCTTGGAGAACATTCCAATAACAACAAACTCCCAAGGATTCAACTAGTAAGGCTGATAGGCGGATAAGAACGCTAGTCTGCGCAATTTACTTGACGGTGTACGGTTCAAACGGACCATATATTACGATTCAGATAGGTGGGTATGTGCAAATTTAGTTGTACATTCTCTTCGATTTCTGCATTCGACATTCTTTCAGATATCTGTCAGAAACCATGACTTTTCATCAGATTTCTATCAGATATGTCAGCGAAAAACTCAGAATTTCCCACGACATGTCTGTCAGAATTCGTGTCAACCACTTCATACATTTTTGGGTCAGAATTCTGACAGAATTCGAATACGATTCGGAAGTTGTTGTCGACGTTTCTGTCAGACATCTTACAGACGTCAGACTATTTTGCTGGCTGGGTTGGCATGAACAGTTGAGTAGTTATTCTTTTACCCATTCTTTGAGTACGGTTTCTGTTAGATTGTCTTCAATGAAACTGTAATCGACCAATATCGTGCATGACAAATATTGAAATATCCTTAAGTAGTCGTTGATGAAAATGTCCTCTACGTCAAGTTTGCCAACCGGGATAATACATATGCCTACATACATATACCGTACATAAATACAAACACATACACACACTATAGTATCATCTATGGCGTTAGTATAGTAACATTATAACTCCGTTTATTCATGTTAATACAGTCGATATGAATAAGATATTAGTTTTTTATTATTTTGATTATTGTTGTTGGTATATCATTTAGTTTTCGTTAATTCTATAAAAAAACCGATTGCTAAACGAGTGAGTAGTTGATAGTTTGCTATATTAATGTTAGTACGTGTGTGTGGCTTTTTATGAATACGATTTTTTTTTAAATTTAATTTTGAATGTTGTTGCGTTTAATAAAACATTAAACAACTACAACAATCTATACAACAACAACAACATAAAATACTACTACATTTGCAAACTCATAAAAACAAAAACAGCAATTTTTACTAGAAAATAAATATTGTCCAGGTGTTCATGTTCATTCGTTCTGTGTTTTTTTTAAATATTTTTTTGTCCGTTTGTCTCGTTTTATGTTTATTTTGTTTTTGTTATAAATTTGTTGTTTTACTAGTATGAATATGAATATATGAACGATTACGTTTGCTATACTTGTTGTATGTAGTAAATAATACTTAGTTAAAGTGTGGTGGTATGGTGCATTTAATTTACCAATTCCTTGTTTTAAATTTTAATTTAAAAAAAATTTTTTTGCTGGATTTTCGTACTTTGTTTAAAGCAAAAATATGGAACTGTAAAAAACCAATATATAAATATGATAAAATAATTGAATATAAATAAAAACACGATCAACACAGTACCACCCTAAAAAAATTATGTAAAATTTACAATATATTTTATTGAAAATTAGAATGGGGTTTCGGGGCTATTTATAGTAACATATAAATATGTATATATGCCTACGTGAAATAGGTATATTTGCAGGCATATTAATACATATATGCAGTGGTACATACATACATGCATACATACATACATATTATGTAGCTTAAATTAGTAGGAGCTTTGAAATATATTTGCTATAATTATAATAAAATCTCGAAATTTTTAATGAATTCATTTATTAATTTTAGTTTCAGTCTAAGATTTTAACAAGAAAATATTAAGTAGGTATTGTTTTTAATCATGTTGAATTGATAAATTTTAATAGATTTTTACACAAAAAAATAGAAACACCGTTGTCTCAGAAAATAAAAATTTACTTAGAGTAGCCCTGAATTTGGTTTAAAATTTTAATATGTCAGAAATAAAAAAAAAGAAATGTGGGATGTATTTAACATTAAACTTCAAAGCGCTAGAAATTTCTTAGATATTTGTAGAGATTAAAAAAGTTTTCCTCAACGATATCTTCAGAATAACTTAACCGCATTCGACGCAGCCCAGCAAAAATTATTGTTATTTTTGTAATCGGTAGTACTTTATTAATGGTTTACAAAGTAATGAGTGGTACTTATTTATCTTGTTGCTATGCTGCAAATTATAGCTACTACCCAGCTCTTAATAAAATTAGTACGTATTTTTGTCATTATCTGAAAGTAGTTAAAATTTGTTGATATATATTAATAAAATAATTAGACAACCACTTTTTGAGTTAACATGTGTTTGTATATGAAAACTAACTTTTGTCGCTTACACTTATAAGTGAACAATAGGTGAGTGTGAAAAGTTCTTGTCTTCATATCTGAACGAGCACAGGTTCGTATCCCAGATGGGTCAATTGATTTGTGGCTATCATCAAGCAAACAAACACCAACACAGTACGAGTACGACTGTTTATAAAGTATATGAATATATTCGTACTTAAAAAAAGAATTGTTTCACATGAGTAAAAGCTAATCAGGCTAAAATTAAGTATTTTGCACTTGAATGTTCTGACTTGAATCAATCTTTCTGTACTTGATTTTAGAAAACCCAGGTTTACCATACCTTTGACATCGCTTGGGATTAATTTAAGTACGTATGGATTGATTATTATTTTCTGTGTACATTAGAGTGGTTAAACAAATCTACCTTTCGTGTTCGCAGCGAAACACCTTTCTAGGGTTGAGAAAATATGTCTGTCAGGCTGAGATGGATGATTTTAGACTGTGTCCTATAGAACCGGAAACAGCACCTGAAATTGTGCATGCATGTCTAGCTTCGGCTAGCATTAGACTGCGAACCATTGGCTGGAACATTTAGATGTGAGTGTCATGGTTGATCTCAGCCTAAAGTAAAGCTGGTGATTACTAATGACTCGGTGATGAGAATAGAAGCAAGAAATCAGTAAAGTCTAAAGCAAAAGCTAGTAATAGTGTATACGTTATTATTGGGTTGATATACCGATCTGCAACAGTTTTAGAATACTGAGGTACATAAAATTCAATTAATTCAATAAGAAGTTTTTTTGATAAAGAAGTATTAGACTACAACTGAAATATTGATTTTCTTGTATCTAGGGTAAATAATTACGTTGAAATAAAATGTGTACTAAAGAATTGCGTTGAAATAAAATGTGTACCAAAACAGCGTAGCAGTCAGTAACTTTGCTAATTGACTTTGTAGCTTCTTCGAAGTAATGTGAAATTTTCACCATCAATCATTAGACAATTTTTTAGTTGTTAGTAATACTTTATACCTATTTTATACGAGGTACACAACCTTGTACTGCAATTCGCTATTGCAGCAAACGTCTATGAGTTGGTCTTAAGCAGAAAAATAAAGTTTGAAATAAGTTCTGCAGTTTCAAAAATCGAGTGCAGTTAACGTTTCTCAATAAAAAATTTACAAAATTATCGTTGCATCGACAATAAATATCTGTATCTCAGATACCAATATAACAGGAAATTCAAAGTATGGCCGACATACCGATACCGCATAGAATCTACGATTGTACAGACAGGTACATTTTTTGAGTTGTGTCACTTTTGAAAAGCATGTACGATGTTTTAAATAATGGGAAAACTCGAGATTTCATAGAAAAAGGACTCTTAAAAATCCGTAATTTAAAAATTTATGAGATCTTCATTAAAAAAAAAACAATTATCAATATATATATAATTGGAAGAAACTAAACCTGACTAGCGTTGTCAAGTAATTATGATACTAAACGAAGGTAATAAAACATTTAAAAATGTTTAGTAACACTTATTTATTCAATATTGTCATTCAATTCTGATTTTATCGGCCTAGTTTGTATAATTTCTACAACTAGTATTTTTCTTAAGAACACATTAATAACACTGCCTTAAAAATTTTCATTTTTGAAAGGTAAAAAAGGTGTAATGGATTTTTTTTATGGTAATTAGGATGTGCTAAAAACGAAAAAAAAATTTTAAAAACTAGTCTTTGACCCTGGATGGCGATTTAAAGGGAAGTATCATCGAAAAACACAAATGTACCGATATCTGGACAATGGCCGAAATAATTTTGTTTTTATTTTTCTCTTGTTTAGGACATCCGTATTACCATTAAAAAAAATGCATTCAAAGCTTCATACCTTTTGCTTGCAAGGCAGTGTAACATAATTTTGAGACATTGGGACTATTGTAAATATGTATAATTTAGAGTTTAACAAAAAACCACGAGGATTTACTGCAGTGTGTGTAATCTGCCGCAAAATACTTTTCAATAATGCAATAGAGTTAATCAAAATTCTTAGAAATATGTCAACAAATTAAAATTTATCATAGAGATAAATTTGAGATATGTAATACATTTTCCATTTCTTAACTAAATTTACACAATGAAATATTTCGTTAAAGTTTCTTCTTTTTTTATTTGATTACTGCAAGTGTGGAGAAGCAAATGGGACAAATAAACTTGACAAGGACCATCTGATATCTCATTTCATATCGTCTTCTCACCAATCTTGCTTTCCTACCTATTCTAATAAAATAAAAAAAGTTTCATGTAAAAAATTTCATGAAATATTTCATCGTGTAATTTTGAATATTTTTTTTTTATTGTATTAAAAAATCTAAATAAATTGGTGAGAAAAATTAAGGCATATTGAAAGTTTCTGAAAACAAAAAATACGCTGGAAGCACCAATTCTAAGGTATGTAGTTAGATTGATTTTTAAAATTAATTACATCCCTGTTGATTTAAAACTTATTGCGTTTTTATTGCTTGGACTTAAAATTGTATTAAAAATTTTCATGTGAAATTTTCCTTAACGAAATTTAAGTGAATGATTTCTGATAAAACTTATAATACTTACGCATAATTTTTGTTATAAAAGTTTTAAATGTTTTTAAATTTATTTCCCTTTAAAAAATTGCGATTGTAAATGGGGGGCTTAAAAGCATAGGGATACTAGTCCAAAAAACAAAATTCTGAGTAATTAAGCTTCAAAGTTTTTTGTTCCTATGCATTTCATACCTAATATTTTTGGTTTCTAGTACATAGCGTTTTTTAAGGTCATCCTACAGGTCTGAAGTTTTTTTTATAGTGATAGATATTAGTATTATGTGTTGATGTTTGCATATAACTCAATTTCCCCAGTTTTGGTACTTGTACCCCTCTGCTTTTAACCCCCTCACATAATAGCTGTTATGTTAGGAAGTAGTAAGTAGTTAGTAGCAGTTTTTGTTATTGTAAAATGTCGAGAATAGCCTACAACACATAACGACATGATTGCACTCAAGCAATATAGTGTAGAAAATGATACCGATAAACTCTTATATAAAATTAAATTTTTTACTTGTTTTATTGTATCGTTATTGCCTTTAAATTAGCACTTTGGAAGGGCTTAATTAAATATGAAGGAAATGTATATAAAATAAATAATTATTATAAAATTACAATTTTAAGCCATTCGTATGACTAACTGCCTGTTTTTATAAAATTTCACGAGAATTTTTTTTGAAAATTTATGTTGAAAGCTACAAAAATAATGAAAACTTTTTTGTTCTGATTATAATTTCCCATACGAAATTTTGTTTTCATTTTATAAAAAAAGAGCAAATAGTGGATATCACTAATTTTGCTGAAAAACGAAACATTTTTATAAGTCAATATTCGATAATAATTTGATTCCAATTTTATACATACGTTAATGCTACAAATATTTTTTATTTCATTTAAACACAGCTACATGCATACATACATATGTTCTTAACTTCCTAGTAAGACCTAGTTCAATGAACTTTTGAAAAAGAAAATCCTTTTTAAAACACTCCTTAAAATAAAATACGAAGCGCTTAGAAGTTGAGCCTTAAAATACGTCAAAAATGTTTTTACTTATTAAGATCCACACGTTGAAATAGTACATGCACTTAATACAACCATACGTATTGAAATCCTTAAAAAAACACTGCTCAAGTAGTTAAACTAAAACCGACCACCTGTCCTTCCTAACACATGGAAGTCTATATTTAGACTGCTTGAGTTTGAGCAAATACATTAAAACTTAAATGATAAAAATGAGGCAAGTACACTAAATGTTAAGAAAGATCCTACAACGAAAAATAAAACAGGAAACAAGAGTACCGATATAACACCACGTTATAAACACGAAATGACATGAAAAGTGTGCTCATATATATAAACGCATATAGAATTATAAGTAAAATCCAGTAGAGCATAACAAAAAATAAAAAAGAGAAGTTAAAATTTACTTGAGTATTAAACAAAAATATTTATTTTAAAAACAACAGCTGTAATATAATAACAATCAAGAGATACATTGAATAAGAAGTGTAAATTCAGTGAGAAAACAAATCTTGTCAAATTGAGAGATTTCCTTGCCAAATAGAGTACTAAAATCTATAGCATATTAACGGAGAGGGAGATTTCTGTTATATCGCTGTGGCAAAAAAGAAAAATCAAGGTATATAATCTCATTTTTTTTGTAAAAGTATTGGTACCATTTGCTATTGGTTGTTGGTGTATGGTTTTATTTAAAACCATTATAACGGCACGCGTAGCCAACATGTGTCTGAACATGCTTAGACAGGTTTTGTTTTTAATGTTTGACAACACATACACACAAACACCAGCACAATATAGCGGTTTACTTAACACACTAGGCCAGATGATTGGTGGTTGAATTTAAATACTTGCAGCATGTATAAAACAGTAAATACGTGTATATATAGTAGATACTGTAGTTAAGGAAAAACTCTGTCTAGACTCGGAAGAGCATAAAAATATTTGCCAGAGAGTGTGAGAAAAATTAAGCAGGTGATACTCGTTTAGAGAGAAGAGTATGGTTTACATTACAATAAGTTTGGTTTTTGGTGGAGTGTAGGAATAAAGAGCTATTGAAATTCTTCTCAG
Organism: Panzeria rudis; assembly: GCA_956483635.1. Taxonomy (NCBI): domain Eukaryota; kingdom Metazoa; phylum Arthropoda; class Insecta; order Diptera; family Tachinidae; genus Panzeria; species Panzeria rudis. The sequence goes on from OY101449.1 coordinate 122,978,518, forward strand.
CCTATAAAAAGTCGTGGTAGTTTATGCTCTAGCACAGTTCTTCGTTGGTTTTGCTTGTGTTAACATCGCTTTGTAAGAAAACTAAGAAGTAAAACATATTTTTTTATGAAAACGCGTTCATCTCCAGATCTATAGAACATTGAAAAATAACAAAAATATGTGTTTAAAATTTTAACGATCTTACTAAAAACATTATGTTTAAAAGAGTAAAATAACATTTAAAAACGCATATTATATATGACCTTTTAAAAAAAGTTAACATTATTATAAAATATTGTGCTAAAAAATTAAAACAATAAAAATGCATAATATTGAAGATATGCTAGTGGAAAAAAATTACTACAAGTGTCCTTTAAAAAAACGTCCCGTTCATTATCACTTTGATGAGGATGATTCTATCATAGATACAAAAAAATTTAACAATATCACAGTGCCTCTTAAAATTGAACATGATGAACCCGAAAATTTAAGCTTGAAAAAGGATAACTGTGAGTCAGCGGTAAAACTCTTATCTTCCTCCTCTGCTGAAGAAGAATTGATCAATGTGAGTGATTGTTGTGAAGATGAAGGTGTCGACGTTGATCATACCGATGACGATAGCATGTGTGATGATGAGGATGAAATGATTGATTGTGTGGATATTGAAGATAATCACAATGAAGATGCTAATACCACACAGGCAGCTGCTTTGGCGGCAGCCGCGGCTGTAGCTGCTGCTTCAGCAGCTGTTGTAGTACCTACACCCACATATCCAAAATATGGCATACAGCCGTGGAATTTTCATATGTCTCCTTATACCGCAGAATTTTATCGCACTATAAATAATCCTCACTTGGCTCAACAGATTTCTCCTTTAAGAGGTGAACTTTTATCACCTAGTTCACCATCGGACTCCATCGGATCCTTGTCACCTCCTCCTCCTCATCATTATTTGAACGGGCGCTCTAATTCGGTATCACCACCTATGCGTACGGATGTAATACATAGACCTATTGGTGTCAGACAAATGCCTTCTCAATCCCCACAACACCATAACCAGCACAGGTTTATGCCTTATCCTTTGCCACCATATGCACCACATCACCAGTCGGCTGTAACCTATGCATTGGGATATCCTCCGCAACATCATCATGCACCTATTTCACCAGCATATTCAGAGACTTCTTATTACTCCATGAGATCGTTAACACCTGAATCCCTAGCCTCGCCGGTGCCAGAAGATCTTTCTTTAAAAACCAACAGCTGTAACTCAATTAAGCCTCCGCAAAAATCCATTATAATAAAAAGTGAAAAAATTGATATATCAAATGCTGCTGTTCAACAAACAACACCACATTCATCTGCCAGCACGCCAGTAAAAAAAGAAAAAAGTGGTCCTCCTCGCTATCAGTGTCCTGATTGTCAAAAATCCTACTCCACTTTTTCGGGGCTCACTAAACATCAGCAGTTCCACTGCCCAGCGGCCGAGGGTAATCAAGTGAAAAAATCGTTTAGCTGCAAGGACTGTGACAAAACTTATGTGTCCTTAGGAGCTCTAAAAATGCACATACGAACTCACACTTTACCCTGTAAATGTAACATTTGCGGTAAAGCTTTTTCGCGGCCTTGGTTATTGCAGGGTCATATACGCACTCATACGGGAGAAAAACCGTTTAGTTGTCAACATTGTCATCGTGCTTTTGCTGATCGCTCCAATTTAAGAGCCCATTTACAAACACACTCCGATATTAAGAAATATTCCTGCACCAATTGTTCCAAAACATTTTCTCGCATGTCTTTGCTAACCAAACATTCAGAGGGTGGTTGTCAAGGCTCTCCCAGCTCTACAAATAACTCCAGTACATCGGCAGTAGAACTTAATCCTTATCCTGTCTACAACGAGCATTAGGAAATAATTTTAGACAAAACCAATCTCGTTTGCCATAAAAAATATGAAACACCAAAAATTAGTTCCTAAAGTCTACAACCACTAATAATCTCAACTTTTTTTTCAACTACTTACGACAAACAAAAACTCGACCTGGTGTTAGATTTTTCTTACGATATCAGAAAGGCAGAGCCTTTCTTTCCTTATTTTATTTTATGTTTTTTTGTTAATACAACTAAAGTTCTAGTCAGCCTCTTAAAAAAAACACACACACAGAAACACAAAAACTATGAATTTTCCTTGCATTTAATTTCCTATTATGTAGAGTGCCTGTACAAATGTATGATAAATAATTTTTTCAACTCACAAACTGTATATTTTTGTATAAATGAACAAACAAACGAACAAACAAACTTTTTTTGTAAAGTAATTTTAAGCTCAAATATATTTTTAAACTATTTGTAAGGGAAGACAATGCTTAATTTTAATATAAGAATATATTTTTTATAAAAAAAAAATCCTTTTCTACAATAATGCAGTTTTAGAAATATTTTTATATACATACCATATTTTTTATAAAAAAATTAAATGTTTTTTAGTTTTATAAGAAATAATTTATTAAATGAAAGAGTAAATTAAAACAAAGATAAAAAATTATATAAAAAAAGTATTATTTTTATATGAATTATTTAGGGGTAGTTTGTTGGGGGGGGGGCTTTTACAAGCAGATGAAAGTGATTTATTTGTCGCTAAAGGGCCCTGGAGACTATCAAAATAAGGCATCAAACATTGCATATGTGTGGGTGTCGTGTGATTGTAGCATTTGAAAGAGACGTACAAATAAAAGCTTCAAACACAATTTGTATTTTGCCGTTGTAGTGAACATATTGAAAAAATGTCGGACGATGAATTATTGTTGACTTTGTGTGCAGTGATGTTGAAAATACCAAAGCAGAATTGAAAATTTTTTATATTCAAAGTTCTTGCGGTAAAAGCACAACACAATTGAAAAATATTTGCTTTACTTGCAATATTATATTTTTTATTTTATTTATCTTTTTATTTTTTAATGAAAAAAGAACACAACACAGGTGAAAAACACAAAACAAATTATTTTTCTTTTACTGTTTACCCGCGATGTTGTTGCGACGAAAAACACAGAAAAATAAAATTTTTTTGTCAAACACAAATGGAGACGTACAAAAAATCAGCCGTCAAAATAAAAATCAAAACTTTTTGATTTTCATCAAACAGAGCCGACAACAAATACGTGTACCCGAAAAACAACGACCGCACGCACACAACCTTGTGTTTGATGACTTTTTTTGATAGTCTCCAGGCCGCTTAAAATATGTGTGCATATTTAATTATCTAGAGAAATACATATATCATGAAGCTAGAATCTTAAAAATAATTCTGAGAATTGAATTTCTTTTGTAAATAAAGATTTCTTAATGCAAAAACTATGAAGCAAACTTTAAATAGATATTTCTTACAAGCACCATAAGTTATAAAACAATTTTACAAATGAAATAAAAATATTTGGGTATGTTCTGTATTCCATGGGCAATTAAAATGTATGGAATTGCCAAAGCATTGTTGTTATAAATAATAATTTCCAATAACAATGCTTTGCTAAGTCCGCACATATTAATTGCGCATGGCATACAGAACATACCATAAATTCAATTATTTTAATATATGTATATATAAATATTTTCCATTCAGACTTATAGTGAAATTCCGTTTTACATAGCACTAAATTTTTTTTAGCAGTGTGATGCGCTAAAAGATACTGAGCCTTATTACGGTTCTCGAATCGACTCAGGAGGCTGTATCTACTACAAAATTTTGTAATATTCTTTAATCTACTATAAGCTCTCGAGTTTTTTCGGGAACCGTAATCAGGCCCATTGTGTCCTCAGTTTTTACCTATTTCTTTCAGATTTTTATTTATGAGCATATCTTATATATCCACTGGGTACATCGGTATAATTCACCTTTACTCGAGAACAGTACATCCGATTTTGACCAGCAAAACAGCACCAGATGCACGATAAAATTACGTTGAAGCAGTCTATATACATATATATCATTAGGTAAACAAATCAGTGGTTTCTTAGTTATTCACAAATTAGAATCGAAAAACTGTATTTTTTATGAAAAGTTAAAAACAAAAATTCTCTAAAAGCTTTAAAAAATGTCAAACTACAAAAACTTAAATCTTTAAATAAAATTCTTAAGGCCAGGTGTCTTACGAACAAAATAACACATAAGTTATGAAAATCGATGCACAATTGTTGACTTTATTCACAACTAAGTGAAAGAACTCAATAGACAAAAATTACGATTTTCAGACAAGACACATACACACCCACACAACTAAAAATTTTACTGTTGTATGGAAATTCAGATTTTTATCAATTGAGTTCCTTCACATAATTGTGAATAAAATCAACATTTGTGCATCACTTTGCATAACTTATGGCTTATTTTGTTCGTAATACATCTGTTCTTAAGATCATTATTTAAAAATGTAAGTTTTGCCAATTTAAAAATTTTTATACATATATATATTTTGTTTTAAATTTTCATAAAAAAACTATTATCCGATACTAGCCAGTGAAAAAAAAAATTTGAAGTAATTTTTGTGAAACTACTTTTTCTCTACTTCGAAAGTATCAATAAAAATTTATGTATATTGGATTTCCCAGGAAGCGGTTTTTAATAGCAGCCAGATAATAAACTAAAAATTTATTTTACTTATACAACACCGACGACGACATACACACAAATAGCAACAACAACAACAATGATAGCCAAAGAAATGCGGTTGTACCAAGTTTGTTTCCTGAAGATTTTTGAGTGAATCAATTCGTTGATGTCCTGACTTTAATTCTCATTAATTTTTTTAGAGTCTTTAGATAAACATTCAGACTTGAACACATTTAACAAAGTGAAATTTCATTAATGCTTAATGGATGATGATGATGATGACCCACACCAAAATTTTGTTTGATATATTACAAAAAATACAGTAAATACATTTGTTTGACTAAGTAGACTATTTTGTTTAATATTTGTTATTATTTTTAGACTAATTGTTTTATAAATTCTGACAAAAATAATTTTTGTAATTTTTCAGAAAATCCGGTAGATCTTTTTGTTTGATTTAGTAAATTGTTTTGTTTCCAATTTGTAAATATTTTTAGACAAATTGTTTTATAGATTTAAACAATTTGTTCACTGAAAAAACAAGTTTTTTCAATGAAATTGTTTGTAGGTCCATTCCTAGACAAAATATTTACTATTTCATTGAATTCCTTTACAGAAAATTATATTTACTTTTTTTGTGTAACATCGCTTCGCATCCAATAAATATGCAACAAAAAGTGAACTTCTTGCAATAACAGCAGTATGTAAAAATCATTAGAAATGATCCGGACTTGCAACAGTTCCGGATAAAAAGCTCAGGATCTTATTGACTGCCTTGTAGGCTCGTATTTTACTGGGTAATTTGTAAATAACTAAGAAACCACCTAATTATAATATAATTGTTGAAGTTAAGTTTGCTATGCAATTGTTGGTGCCTTATTGGTCAAAATCGGATGTACTGCTCTCGAGATATGATGAATTAATTAGTGGAAATATATTTAATACGTCCATAAAAATAATCTGCAAATGACAGAAAAAAACTGGAGACACAGTATTTTTAAGTGTATTAAATTGATTAGAAAGATTTCAGTTTTGTTAAATATGGAAATAAAAAGTAGCAATTTTTAAGTCTAAAATAAATCCCAGCCGGTATTGATTAAAGTTAAGGGCTTTACATTTACTTGGCTATAGCTGCCACCCAGGCCAAGGCATCTTACCAATTTGACCTGGACTGTAACAGGGATATACTGCTGGTTGAACGGTTAGGCATTGTGAAAAGTTCTGGGTGGATCTCAGAAGATGGAATATCAGATCAAATCATTCGTTGGGTGTCGGTAGACCTCTGGGTATCACACTTGCTTTAGAGGTTGCTGTTGGCTGAAGTGGTAAGCGCGTTGACTACAAAGCAAATGATGCGTGTGAAAGTGGGTTTTATCCCTGTGCCTGGCAAGTCATAAGCATCATTATTGGTTTGTTTAAGTGGCGACAGTATAGCACTGATCATTGTACGATTCCGGCAGCGATTGGTACTGATCAATACTAATCCACACCGCAGCAACCTCCTTCATCGGTATTGTAGCAGAACCATCGACGATGTCAAATAATTAATATAGTGGCTATACGGCTTTACAAATTAATCCTTCAGTTGACACCAGAGGCGGTGTAACACTGCTCTAGGAAGTAAGAAAAAACTATTAGTTTAGTAGCCTTTCAAACAAAATTTAATTTTTTTTAATCGGACCAGCGTGTGACTGTGGATGGTGCTTTAAAGAGTAGCATACATCGAAAAACATAAATGTACCTTTAACTGGACAGTGGCAGCAATAATTTTAGTTTCCAACAATAAAAATATCGATGATATTTCACGCCGGTAAGACAGAAACTTAAAGCTTAAAATAGTTGAACACGATAAGAAAACACTTAGTGAAGTTCCGAATATAAAAAAGAACAATAAGTGTTGAGAATAGTCACGAGATGGCGACTCATCTATTTATTGGTTAAATAAAGTAAATAGATTTTTCGCTCGTTGGTTGTTGCTACCTTCGCTGGCAGTGTGGTCTAGAGGAAACGAGCTCTGATGAGGAGATAGTGGTGGTCTCGTAACATCTGATGTCAGCTCAGCCTTCCATACAGCCAGATTGTCCTTAGAATGCTTTAAAATTTCTTTCTAAAATAAAAAAAAATTAATCGTAACATCTGATGTCAGTTCAGCCTTACATACGGCCAAAATTTTCTTTGAATGCTTTAAAATTTCTTTCTAAAATAAAAAAAGTTTAAATTAAAAACCATCTTAAGCGAAACTAATAACTAAATACCTTTGGTTAAAAAAAATCATACAGGTCGACTAAAATTCAAAACTCAATTTTATTTTTATTTTTTTCGTGTTTAGCATATCCTAATTACCCTAAAAAGATGCATTAGAAAATTTCAATCTTCCAAAAATTAAAAGTCGTAAAGTAGTGCTAAGAATGATTTAAAATATTTTTTTTTAATTTTCATGTTTTTCTTGGCCTTATAATTCCAAAAAGATTGGTCTTAAGTAAAAAAAGTTTACAAATATTTTTGTATGAAAATTTTTTTTTTCAGATTTAAGTCCTTTAAACAGAAATTTTTGCTAGAAGCTATATGTTCAGATCTATGAGCAAAAAAACTAAAAAAAATTATCATTAACGAGGCCCTCCACCCCATAGCTCGCCCCCTAAATACTAGAACTCTTTAGAACTGTGCCAATTTTCAATAATTTGGGATTTATTTCCTTTAAATTGTTTAATTTGCCTGGGCTAGTAGCTCAAATCGAAAGAAAGTATTTTCGAGTTGCAATATAGAATTCAAACAGATCCGATTTGAATAGAAAAGTAACTCCTCTCACTTCTGTAAAGCAATACCATCCAAGAATTTTTAAAATTGTAACTGGTAATTGCCATTAGGTAAAAGTCTAAACTTTAGACTCTAAAATCATCAAAACCATAGTAGTAACATTATACTTCACTGACTACAGTCAACTTCCTAGACCACAAATTTTTGTCCCATATTTTGCATATTATTGATGTAAAGATTTGCATAAAGATTTGAGTGTTCTATTTTAATGCGTCTTTAGAATATCGAATTAGATATAACGACATGTTGCACAAAAACGTATAGAATAAAAGTAATTAATACAAAATTTGAACTGAAAAATATACTAGATAAGTCTATTTATACATACAATGATTTTATAAGTGTATTTAAAAATTCACTACTCTCGCAGGTAATTTAGCAATAAAACTACATAAGATTGAGGATTGTTAAATGCTAGCAAAAAGTTCTATGTTCATAAAAATTTTGAAATTCAACTGTATACACTTAGCAAAAATTAGCATTAATATATGAGACAAGAATTTTAAATAGCAGAAAATATTTCTTACTAAAATTAGAAGAAATTTTAATAACGAAAGAAAATTAATAATATACACATTTCCATTATGCCTAATAATAATAATAAGTAAAGTATGTATCTTTCAATTTCCCAGTGTATTGTTATATTTTCAAATCAACACATCGTTTTCCCAATATACTACGCATATTAGATTGTTGAATTCTGCATGCATTTAAATTATTGTTATCAGTCAGAATAAAATTACTATGTACATCATAAATTTTGTATGCAGTTTCCTTTAGATGTACAGTGGCGCAGAATCAACATATTTTCGATATAAATAAATCAGCCATTTCTAAACACTTAATGCGATCAGTATAAATTATATAAAGTATACGTAATGGAAGAAAATGACCCAGTAAAAAAAAGAGTTTCCATGAAAGTCAATAATCCTGAACTTGTGATCCGCAAGTGATGTAAATCTGAATAATTTTTAATGATTTTTAAATAGACTTGGTTTTCTTTTTTCATGCCTATCCATTAGATCAGAAGTTATGTTAATGATGTTAAAAAATTTTTTTTTATGTTCTCTTTAGTAAGTGCAAACGAACTAGTTTTTAATTCTTTCTGTGGATTTATTTATGAATAAAAATATATAAATTCATAACATTTATTTCATTTGTTAAAAAAAATCAAGAAACATCGTGAGTATTTGCGAAAATTTCGAATGAGCCTCAATTTTGTAAAAATAAAGAAACGTTTTTTATCTGGACGTTGTTAATAATCACTTCCTGCGAGTCGAAAATACACACTTATTGATCCTTTGGAAGTAGAGAAAAAATAGACTTCCAATATTTTGACTTGGAAAAAATATATACAAGTTAAAGCTATTTCAATACACGCAGAGAGAAGATATGGTTGTGGGATGCCTTCATACATTTTTGTGCAAAAAATATAAGCAGAGGTCGTAGGTCCTTGTAAGTTGCTACCTAGCATTATATTGACTAAAATGAGAAAAAAACGGAATTTCACCAAAATCGGTCACGCTTACCGCACACACAATCTAAAATGATTTTTTTGCATACCAATTTTCCTATACAAGCACGAGTATTCAAATTTGCTATATATACTTTCCGGAATAAGCAAAAGATGCATTCAATGTTTCATCAAATCAGGCACGCCCATCGCCCATCTCCCATATAAGCCAAATAAATTTGTTCGCATAAAAGTTTTCCTATCCAAGCCAAATTCTTCAAATTTGGTAGATAATTTTACATGCCAAGTTTCATCAATATCAGCCACGCCCATGGCTCAACTCTCATACAAGCCAAATAAAATTTTAAAACATTTTTCTTATCCAAGAAATTTCTAAAATAAACAAAATATGCATGCAAAGTTTCATCAATATCAACCAGGCCCATCGAACATATATGTGTGTCAAAAATATTCAAACATATTATTCATTAGCTATCACTTCTTCAGCAACATCATCGAGTTCTAAAATATGTTTATGAAGTTGACGTCTTATACAACTTATATAAAGACCAGATGATGCAAGCAAACGATGCAAAACATTAGTATTTGTTGAAGTTCTTTTGCGCTTTCTGGAAAACAATTATCTATACTTTCTGTATTCTTTATTATGGGATTCTTCTGTTCCCACAGAGAGCATACCAATAAGGAGTACTGCCTGTCCCTTCAATGTATCAGTATTTTACTGACTATAACAAGCATGAAGTTCCAGTTATATGTATATTTTAACAAATACCTCAGCCGTATCCTACGCAAATTTTCGAAGCTTCACAGTATCAATTTTCTGGCTACATTTAATTTTCGTAAACAATCTATAAGCTCTTTATTAACACCTGTTATATCGGCAACAAGTGCAGCGTTGGAAGAAAATCTTGATGTATTGCCATAGTTCGAAGACCCAGATCCTTGTTATACAGAATCCATTCGCAAGTTCATTCTTTCATTTAATCCCGTCTGAGTTCGATGCTTGTTTTCTTGTCTTAGAATTTTTAAAGACATGTTATAAGCTACATGAAGTAAGCATCCCATTAATTTTATTCGAGCATGTAATGATGAAATGTCCAATTTACAAGCCAATTATCAATGTTCTACTTTGAAATTGTGTCCAAATCGTTCATTTCGAAATGTTTTGCTTTACAAATATAGCATACGACTGCTGAAGCAGTATTTGTAAACTTTATGCCTAAATGATTTTATTACAACCCCGCAGTTTTTCAGAAAATTTATAAGTTTGTTCAGCTATCGGTGAAAGTCGGTAGATTGTTTTGGGTTAATACAAAGAACACACTCTTACCCTTCATTTGGTTTCAGTGAGAAGACGGAGGTAGCCGGGGCTAACTTCTTTTTTTCCAAGGAAAACTGCAACATTAACCTTTATAAGGCCATTTTATTTCGCTTATATCTACTAAGCCACATAACTTTGTAATCTAAATAAGTATATTTTTAATTAAAAAGACAGATGGTATATTTGAATAAAAACGGCATAAAAATGTTAGCAGTATATACCCTATATGCATAAGCTACTGAATTGCACGAAAATATTCATGAGTTTTCATGGTAACATATTTGAGTAACCTGATTAGATTTTTTATAGCGCAAAATTTGGCTTTTTAAAAAAATCAATTATGGATTTTCTCAGTAAAACAGTTCTCTATAAATACCACTGTGCATGATTGTTATTATTGTTTTAAATGATTGTGAACCTTAATTAGTTTGAGACAAATGAATATATGTTTACATTTAATTAAAACATGGTTGCATTTAAATATATATATTGTTGAAATAATCTAATTGCAACAATAGTATAGTTACAAATGCAACTATAGTATGATTCGAAACCAAATAAATATAGCAATAATCATATTATTTTAAAGCTGTTTGTTTTCAATCAAGGTATGGCTGTAAAACAGACATGAATGTCTGCTTCCACAAAAGTTTTTGGAAGCAGACATCCATTCACCCTTGGATGAATGTTATTTTGTCAGTTTTGTGTTTTACTACAGCTGTTGGTTGTTTTTATGTATGCTTGGTTTGAAAAAATAAAAAGCAAAAAAAAAATAAAAAATTACATTAAATAACAAAACAGATAAATACTAACAACCAATAAATAAAACATGTGTCAACAAATACGAATGTGAAAATAAATAAAACATAAAATCAAACATTTTATTTTTTATATCAGATCTAACAAACGAACCGGTTAAAAAAATGTTTTTATTATAATTAAGAAAACAACATATATATGTTTATTTATACCGTAAATCATATATACATATGGTTATTTTGAACCATATATGGTTATTTTGAACCATATATGGTTATTTTAAACCATATATGTACATAGTTTTTTTGAATCATATATATATAGTTATTTTTACCCATATATGGTTATTTTGAACCATATTATGGTTCCTTTGAACCTTATATATGTTTGCTTTAAACCATATATTGTTATTAAATTTAGAAGAGATTTCTTTTGAACCATGTATGCAATCATAGTATGTGGCTCTTCGATTATGGTTAATTCACTCATGCCTTTTCCTTGTGTGTATGTGTTTTTATTTATAAGTCCAATCATTTTACAAGTTTAGAAAATAATAGTAGACATATAACAAATCTAAATTTACAAAATTATTTATAGCTTGCAGCAGTGTATTAAAATTTTAACAACTTAAAAATTTCTGAAAGACTTTTTGCAAAATAAGGGGAGAACTGGTGTCATGTGGTGTTTTGTTCCAACTCAGAAGAAATATTAGCATAATTTTCTTTTACAATTTAAAATTGTATTGGTTAACTAACAATGAAACAATTGTGACAATTTGCAACGTCCGTGTGAAAATTTTAGAATAATCGGATTATCTCTTTAGAAATAGCTGATTTATTTCCAAAATATTTTGAATCTGTCCCACTGTTAGATGTGAAATAATGTTTGTGTGTGCTTTTTATGTTAAATTGTGCTAAAAGCTGACCTCTTCATATTTATATTTTTATGTTTTTTCCTAAATATATCAGTTGCATTTAATCAGTTTTTTCTTCCATTGATTTTACACAAAATTAGCATTTTTTATTTTAGTTTTAGCTAATAGGATGGTGAGTATGTTAAAATTGTTCTAGTGCTGTTTTATGTATGTATTTTCTAAGCACGTTGACATCTTTTACAAGAGTAAATAAAATTGTTATTAAATGTCTATTACTTTGTTCGATATATGTTTTGTTTAATAGTTTAAGTTATTTTTATTTTTTTGGTTTTAGATCATCTTCTTTGTGATGTTAGTGATTGCTAAGATTATATAAGAACTGATAAGGGACTTAAGCAAAATAAAGTTTTGACTGGCTACTACATAAAAGAAGAGAAGTATTTGCGATTACTATTTTCTACTCTCGGCTTATTTGAAGCTCATTTCACTTACTTAAGCTTAAGGCAATGCAGAAGTTGGTTTTGGACATATCTGCGAGATGAACATTGTTGCTCCCGGCCCAAGGTTGACAATGAAAAAAGGTTTAGTAACCTAAGAAAATTTTTATGTACCGCAGAGAAGACAATTTTTGCAATGCTAAAAAGATAAACTATGCGAAACAAATTTTGCACATACCTAAGCCGAGAAAGGCCTTGCGTTACGCCGAAGGCCAGGAATGCAGAAAAGCTTAATTAATCGGTGAAGACAATTTTCAACAACGAAAAAATCTTGATCCCAGCCCATACATCTTAATGATGGCATTTTTTGTATTACAAGTCTTTTTTGTTGATAATAATTTCAAATCTGTATCTTCGAAATTTACGATCCGACTACAAAACGATGTGCTTAAAAATCATAGAAATTAGACCCTGGCTCTTAAGCTGCTGAATTTTGGACCACCCTGTTGAAACACACGAAAAAGTTGTATATATAAGAATTAAAATCACATTCAACAGAGCCACCTTATAAGTGGTGATAAGCAAATACACGTGAGCACTGACGATGGAAGTGTAGCCGCTTCCGAAAGTGGAGCTACTCTGTTTTGCTGTGTACGTTGAAAAATTAAGTTGATGTTAATTTTTCCCTTGTTCCTTGGAATATTATTCATGCCCGATTCTTTCTGAATATAACGTTGCGAACCTTAGCCTATATATTTTATGATTTTTAACATAATCCTTGATAACATGCAGAAACAACTTTTTAATTATCTTAATTCAGGCTTCGAAATGGGAGTGAAAAATTGCTTTATTTAGAAAAAATAAAGCTTATTTGTTCGACATTTTTCTAAAAAAAAATAAACAAAATTTTTTCATTTTCAATATTTCAAAAGAATAGACTTCAAAACTAACTGCAGTGGAGATGTCAAGTCGATTAAATCATGCACGCTACATCCAGCATTGGATGAAAATGGTGATTTTTTCTACGAAATTCTAAATTAATAACGTAAGAAAAAAAACAGCCATCGAATTTTTAAAATTTCTCTGCAAATTATATTAGATATATAAAGGGTGGGCAAATTTAAGGTTAGGAAGGAAATAGGCTATCAAAGGATGAAATGTCAATAATTGGGTTGCCATCCTTTGACATTTATTTAGCGAAAGCTTGGGAAATTTTAGCCATGGAACGCCAGAGTCTGGATCAAAAATTTTTTATTTTGAAAATTTACAATCAAAATGAAGAAAATTTTACTGTATCACTTCGAATGAGCCTGGTACATCAAATCTTCGACGTTCGCAACAACTGAATATTACCAGAGGCAGTTTTCGCAACATTTTGCATAAAGATCTTCATCTTCGCGCTTATAAAGTTCAGCTCATCCAAGAAGTCAAGGAGCCTGATTACGTGGAAAAGCTACTCGAATTTGACGAAGTGATACAGTCAAACTTTCATCATTTTGATAGTAAATTTTCATAATTAAAATTCGTTGCACAATAGTGTAGCGTTCCATGGTTAAAATTTTCCAAGTTTTCTCTAAATAAATGCCAAAGGATGACAACTCAATTCTTCACAATTCATCATTTGACACCTTATTTACTTCCTAACTTAAAATTTGCCACCCTTTATAACATCATTAATCTGGTTTTAGTTGCTACCCCCACGCTCAAAAATGTGGCCATGATAGCATATTTTTTAAATATAGTCAAGTTTTTCCGAAGCATTTTATTTACCTGCATGCAAACTGTACTAAACTTAATTTTTAAATATTTATTTCTTTACTGCTTAAAAATATATTTGTATGTAGGTGAAAAATGCGGATATCCGTAATTATTAGTGTAGCGCGTATGAGTAATAATATATTACTATCATATTACTCATACGTAAGTTGTTGTCATAAAAATATTGGATATTCGCATTCACTTATTTTTATAAATTAAATCGTTAACATTTTTTTAAAACATTAGAAGATTGCTTTGGTTTTTAATAAATAGTAAAACGAAATTACAAAATTAAGTTTAGTTTTGCAGTTTTCATGCAATGGAAATTTTACTATTTGTGGAGAGCCTGCTCTCCTGGTCACATTTTTGGGCGGGCGGGTAACATTTAAATGCCAGATTACTAACATTAATTAAATATATCTAAAATAATTTAAAGAGAAATTTGAAAAATCTCGACAGGCGTTTTTTAAGCGATTATTTTAGAATATCTTACATAAATTCGCCATTTTCGTCCAATGCTGGATGTAGCGTACATGCTTAAGTACACTTTAATTTTTAAATGCAGTAAGTTTTTAAGTCTATTCTTTTGAAATATTTAAATAAAAAAATTTAGCTTGAATACATTTGCGAAAAAAAAACTGCGAACAATTAACCATTTTCACTCTCATTTCAAAATCTTGACTTTAAATTCAGGACTAGATGAATTAAGAGAACTATAAATTTTTTTCTAAATTTTATCAGGCATTATGTTAAGAGTCATAAAATATTTTTTACAAAATTTTGGCTATGTTATTACCGGAGATATTGGCGAAATAGTAAACATTGTCGACCCAAAACCCCAATATTTTAGAATTCAAAAGCAAATATCTTTGAAAATATTAAAGATATCTTGATGCAATAAACTGTATTTTTTCTGATTTAAGCCTTACACCACGTTTAAGTATATTAAAATCGGATAATATTCTTAAAAGTTTGAGGCCGACAAGGTTTTTAAAATTTCAGCATTCTTAAAGCGCCTCTTAAAGTCCTCCTCCATGATTTTGACATACATCGTTTTGTAACCAGAATGCGGTTTTTAAAGATACAGGCTTATTACTATTTGTTTCAATTGGAACCACTTTGGTGTGTTATTCCTCTTTGTAAAAAAATAGGAATCAAAACTGTGCGATTGATTTTTTCGAAAATTTTAAACTGTCTTACTGACGCCCGTGGAACTCAGATAGGCAAATTTTTTTTACAGATATTTAAGGGAAAGGCTAACATCTTCGTAACTATATGTGGGCAGCACTTAGAATAAAGTGCAGTCTCCAACAGAATCTAAGAGGTATAGCAGGGGAGGTGAGTACCCCATACAGAGTTATAATAACTTTTTCTACATATGCACAACTGACTATGAGGTCTCAAAATATAATATGGGGTCTCCAAATTTAATATGGGCTACTTTTAGAATAAAACGCAGTTTTGTGGTAGCCGTATACTCCTGGCTACCCACCATACAAAGTAATTATAAACTATTCTATATCTGCACTACGACAACAGTGAAACTCTCTTAATTTAATGTGGGTTACTCTTAGAACAAATTGAAGTTTCCAACAAAATCTTTGGCGGCATAGGCGGTAGGAGACGGGTATTTCACTAGAAATTAATGTTTAATTTTCCTGTATCTGCACAACTGCAATAGTGAGGCGCTCTCTAAATTTGAATTTGGGAATATAATGCAGTTTCCAACAAAATATTTGATGTATAGGAGGCGAAGGTGGGTACCCCCGTAGCGAAGTATTTATTTCCTATATCTGCACCACAGCATTGATAGGGTATTCATTCGGTTAACCGATAATCGTTTAACAGGTTAATTACTATCCGACTAACTAATTGGTTAATTTAAAAATGCCTATTTTCGATTAACGCTTAATCCGGTTAATTTTAGTCGATAAACCGATTAGCCGATGTAAAAAAATTTTAGTTCTTTGTAGTATTACAACATATATTTTGTGTGTTTAATTATTTGTTCGTCTCATATACAAGAGGTATGTGTTTAGAAATAATTTTTTCATGCAAGCAAAGAAATGTGTTCAGTGATATTAAATTAAATAAAACTTTAAATCCTTTGAATGTGGATATAAAAAAGCGTAGTAGAGACTCTGCTACTCTAACTCAACTTGAGGGAATTATTATCTTTTTCATTAGTAATTTAATAAGAGTCAATAATACTATTGCCAACGATTTAATTAAAAATCTAAGGATTAGATTTAATGATAGACGAATTGAAATTTTAAATGCACTTATTTGATATCTCTACTCACTAATCTTTCCTTCTAGCAACTAATATTTCCTTCTACAGTAAAAAACAGAAACTAAGGAATCCGGAAATATACTTTTATGCTGAATGTTCATTCCTGACCTTTGCCAGGATGAGTCAGATGATGACCTGACAACAGAGTCTATCAATATTAATACAAGCAAACTTTTAACAGAACTAACTGAAACGGTTAAGTGTTAAGAATTTGAGAAAATTAAAACATGACTCTAATGGCATAATGGAAGATTTTATATGTTAAGAGAAATCCAGGAAAAGGATTGAGAAATTAGCTGTTTCTTCAAGATCTACGATAAGTGAAAGGATTTTTTCAAGTCAAGTATCATCAAAGAAAAGAATTGCTTAAATCCTAAACGTTAAACAAAATTATTTTTCTAAAAGCTTATATTTAAAGATCTCCTTAAACTATTCAAATAACTAATAAAATGATCTCAGAAACTTGTTTATTTTTTAATTAATACATATTTATAAACTTTTTTTTTTGCTTCATACAGTTCAAGAATTGTTATGTTTGTTATGTTATTGTTTTTTTTACTAACAAACTCAAAATAATAAATAATTTATGCATTTTTATTTGTTGAAATCATAGCTGTTAAGTAATGATTAGTAATCGTAATGATTATTAATTACATTTCTTTTGTTCAAAAGGTAAAATAATGATTAGGGTTACGATTATTTTCCGTTAGTAATCGTAATCCCATGATTACGATTACTAGTAATCAAAAAATAATCGAGATTATTTGGAATTACTTTTAAATAATTAAAAATAATCAAAAGTAATCAAAAAATAGTTCGACTACTTTCTGCGATTACTTTTGATTATTTGTGATTATTTTCAAAGTGTGTTGCATTTATTTGTTAAAAATAGTAGCATATTTGAAACGTAAAACATATATATGAAAACAGTTAATGTTGAAAAATTTTATTTGAAACATAGTGTCAGCTAAAATGCAAGACCACGTAACTAACAAAAAATTGGAAATCGCTTTTTTAATTAATTATTCTGTGTTACATCGAAACGCATGCTCTAAAATTTCAAGCTTTTATCATAAAAATTCCCCAAATTAATAACGAGAAAATTCTAAAAATTTTGCCGAAATTCTCTACGAATTCTGACGAATCTTTTAAGGAATTTTCGACATGTCGCAGAAAACTCGGATCTAAAATTAGAAACTTATCAGTAGGAGTAAAGAGGAAATTTTTTGTGAGTGCGTGAAAATGACAGTTTTAAAATCACGCACAATCACGTACGGTATTTAATTTGTAAATCACGCTCATGCACGATTGAGTGATTATTTTTTAATTTAATTACGATCACGCGTGAGTCACACGTGAATCACGCCTGACACGAAAAATTCACGACATTTGCACATCTCTAGTCAGAAACCCTAAACTGGCAGCCCTGCTTTCAATGAGTGTGGCTCCAATATACTCTGAAAATAATCGTAAATAATCAAAAGTAATCGTAAGAAGTAATTGCATTATATTTTGATTACTTTTGATTATTTAAAAGTAATCCCAAATAATCCCGATTATATTTTGATTATTTGTAATCGTAATCAATTACTAATCAAAAAATTCTTACTAGTGGATTAAATAATCATTACGATTACTTTTAAAAAGTAATCGTAATTGATTACTAATCGGAATCCAAATTTAACAGCTATGGTTGAAATTACTTAATTTATGAAAAAACTTTATTAATAGGTTAACCGATTAATAACAAAATTAAACGATTAATACCTAACGGAGCACGGGTACTTCCCATGCAAAATGGTTAAGGATTTTCCTATATCTGGAGAACCACCATAGAGAGACTTTCTTAATTTGATGTACATAATGTATTTGGGTTGCGCTGAGAACAGAAGAGATGAGGTGTAGCAGAGATGAGATGGGAACCCTCAAAAAAAGTAATTTTCTAATTTTCCTATATTTGCACAATAATAGCGAAATAAAACGCACCGTGTAGGGCTAGTTCTAAATAAAAATAATCTGAATTAACGAACTGTGGTATGATTTAACAAACTTCAGTTAAGCTAAAAAAAGTTTTCAATTACACTTCTTTCTACAATATAGTGGAATTAATAAAAGAAATTACTTTGCAATAAATCTTCAAACAATTTGTTCGCAAAAAATTTACAGAAATTCAGCATTTTTATTCAGGTTTTTATATATTTAGAAACTACAAAATAGTGAAAAGGGGTTTTTACATTTCCACACCAAAGATTTAAACTTCACAGAAACGACCTTAGTGTGCAATCATTCTCTAGTTTCTTCGTTAAATGAAAAAAACTGACGTTGCATTAATTCTAATTAGAATTACTATCTTTATGGAATCTTAAAAACCAAATAGTTTAACTCACATTTAAACTCATTCTGATATATTTAACTATTGACAAAGAAGAACTTCAAGATTTTTATTTAGACCTTTTTTTATTCACAATTTGCTACAAAAAAGAGTGTAGAGAAAAGTTTCTTAAAATGGGTGCGCTAAACTCATTATCGAAACCAATTTATCGCATATCAACCATATTAGCTATTAAATAAAAATAAAATAAAAATGAAAATATATACATAACCTTATACAATGATACTATATGATACAAAACATACTTAGAAAGATGTAAATGTATATTTTTGCCTATAAAACACACATGATCGCCAAAAAAAAACAAAAATCTACCTCTTCGTAACGAATGAATGAATAGACAAAAATTCACGACAAACAATTGTTACCAAATTAGATCATCAGCAGCTAGTGGAGCAAAATAAAACAAAGGCAATAAACCCAAAGCTTAAAAAATAAGGTTCAATATTTTTTTTGTTAATTTTTTCACATTAGAATTTTTTTTTTACCTTTGTTAAATTTGGTGGATATTTTTTATGTTTCTAAGCAGATCATATGAAAATATAGGTTTTGAAAATAATAAATTTTTTATTCAATTTATATTTAGAGGACCATTGTCATATCAAAAGGCACAAAGTTAATAAACACGCATGTTATTAGCTGCTTAGACTTGATAAAAAAAAATCGTTGATTGCAGTGCTGGTAAATCTTATGTGTCAATAATTTTGGCAGAAGTTACATATAAATATACACACACATAAAGAAGCGGGATTGTTTTTTTAAGAAACAATTTCAAGATATGTAAAATACTTCCATATTGGAGGTTAGGTTAAAAGTGGCCGTTGCGAATAACTCCCATACAGACTTAACAGACTTCTGCAGTCTACACCTTCCCACCCTCCATGCAATTTCAAGACTCCGGAAAGTGTGAGCACCAAGGTAATTTCATCTTGTATGGCTTATTGTCGGCCAGTGGCATCGTCTCATTTATCCCAGGTTCTTTACATTACCAGCCGGTATAATTAACTTTTTGTCATATTTTGTCAGGATACGAAGCCGTCCAACAGTGCCCTATTACTACCGCCACTAGAAGCCTACAGTCGCTTCTATTTAGTAATAAAAGAAATTTATACGATTTAGAACCATAAAAGCTGCACATGATTTTAGATGTTTTGCAAGTTCTCGTTTTACGCCAAGCTTTCTCCGCTTCCTCTTTCATCCCATAGTCTATGATCGCTTTAAGATGTTCAATTGGTATTCGGACCCGTGCCATTCCTTCAACTGGTAATTGAATGCCCCTTTTGGCCAATGTATAGGCCATTTCGTCACTTTCAATGCCTACATCTCCACGGACTCAAAAAGTATGTACTTGTCCAGCAGAACATAATGTATTTAGGGCATCCTTGCACGTAAGCACAATAAATGACTAGTTGCAGTTTGCAGTGATTGCCTTTATTGCTGCTTGACTGTCATTATACATATTTACGCACGCGTTAATGGTTTGATGGATAAGAGCTAATTTTGCAGCCATTTTGAAGCATAGATTTTTGCCTGGAATATACACGCAAAGAAAAGATATGGTTGTGGCATGGTTGCATCAGCAATGACATGTTTCCCGACTCAGTTTTTGAATGTGGCAAATAACTTATTATTGTATTAAATGACTGTGAACCTTAATTAGTTTAAGGCAAAAAAACTAACGTTTACATTTAATCATGAAATTATTAGATTTCATGAAAATTTACACATAGTTGGATTGAACAATATATATTGTTGAAAAAATTCTGACTACAATCATGGTTTATTTAAAAATTCAACAAAAGAATGGTTCTATAATAATAATATATACTATTTTGTGTGCAATAAAGCTATGGTTATAAAATCGACATGGCTCTCTGCTTCCAAAAAAGTTTTTGTTTTTAGCTTTGATTAAATATTTTTCTGTCAGTTTTATATTTTATTTTCAAGCTTTGGGTTTAGTTCTGTGAGCATTATTAAAAAAAAATTAAATTAAAAATTTTAAAAACCGCCAAAGGAAATGGATTATAACGTCCAAACGGTTAGACCGATTTTCTTCAATTGTGGGATAGAAGATTTTATATCAAGGCATTTTTCAAACAACAGAAAACCAAATTAATATCATTCTAGCCGTTTGGGAGTTACAGTACAACAATATTATATTTAGAACAGATTTAGTTTCATAAAAGTATGATTTGACTCCAACCATACAATTCAATCATAGTATGTTGCTCTTGGGTTATGCTTGCCTCAACCATGTTTTTTCTTTGCGTGTACTAGAGTTAACAGGAAGTTTATAATATTGGAGGTATGATTCCTGATGAACTAGATTATAAAGATAGAGTCATAAAGAATTACTTGAATTGGCTATTTAAACAATTTTAATATATTTAATTATATATAATTGTCTCGCCATCCCGTTCAAGGATGCCCGGCTCTTGGACCATTCTGATGTTGTATATACACCTGGTAGGTGTCTAATTGCGGCTTTGCTATTGGCAAAAATTCGGATAACCTGCAGATGAGAAATTTCATCACGGTAAAGAGTATCTTAAACGTGAAGCGTGATACCAAAGTAGCTCCAAACCAAATTTCATAAAAATCCTTTCACCGGTTTTTGTGTCATGCATGTTCGGAGAGACAGACAGACAGAAAGAGTGACAGGCCGGCAGACAGAAAGACAGATAGGCCGGCAGACGGACAGAGAGACAGATAGGCAAAAATTCCAAAAGTTGGTGTTTTTTGTTCTACACAAGGACCGGAAAATGTTTTATATTTTGTTTGTTTGTAAAGTTCCAATTAAAAAATATATTAAACTGTACAAAAAATAAAAAAAACTATTTAGAAAGATACTTAAAATAAATATCGCTCAAGTTAAATTTAATAAAGTTTTCAAAATTAAAAGTTTCTTTTGAGATAACAACTTTTGTTTCTAATTCTCAATTCACAAGAAACCATCAACAAATTTACATTGTCGCGATATGGGTTTAATACAATATCAAAACTAAACAACAAGAACGTTTGCTAGATTTTTCATTAGTAATCTCTTCAATACATTTTATACATATTCGCTGATTTGCGAGTATTTCTATTCTTTCAGATTTTTTTTATTTTTAACAGCTTTGACGGTTTCTAGTTAATATAAATATTTTTTTAATCATTGCACCTTCCCGCGAGTTTTTGCATTGATCGCGATAAAAGCGAATTTTTGCAAGTTTCCAGCTTTTTTAGAGTTTTCACGAGTTCTAAACAATGTTAGACTTTGTTAGTTCTTGCGAAATTTTGCCATCTTAGCGATTTTTACACTATTTTTTGCAATCCTTGCTTTTTAAGCAATTTTTAGCCGATATTATGGCATGTTTAAAATTTTGCAATTATTCGCGAGCTTTCACTGTTTTCGCGATAGATGTGGTTTTATCAAAGCTTTTGGCTTTCTTACAATTTTAAGGACGTTCAAACAATATTAGTTTCGCAATCTTTAAAAGTTTAGCAAGTCTTTTTTGCGAATTTTTGTAATTTTCGTTATTTTTTCAAGTTCTTGGCAGTCCTCGTGGTAGCGAAACAGAGGAAGTAAAATCCACAACCTGCACACTGATAGGCTACCACGATGCCTTCTAGCCTACCGAGTTATTTTTACATATGTATACATCATTAGATGAAGAAAGAGTTTATTTACAAAATTTAAAATTTTAGTAAATTTTAGTAAATTTTAAGGAAAAAGACCACATTTTAGAGGTTGGTCTACATGGAAAATAGATTATGCTATAAATCTGACAAAATAAATACATACATATAAATGTTTTTTTATCTACGCTCTAAACCTAATAGAAAAATGGTAATAAACTAAATGTGATTTTTAAGTTTTTAGGGCTTCTTTTGTTTAGGTTTATTAGTATAACTTTGCGGCAGCAATAGGTTATGTTTTCTATATCTCAATATCAATTGTTGTTGAATTTTCTTGTAACAAAGTTTGTGTTTGTTACTTAAACTTAAGCTTAAAAGGAAGGTGCGATTTACCACGTGAATTTAAACCATTTTTTAAAGAGTTTTCTGATGTTGTTATTGTTGATATTATTTTTTATTGTTGCTGTTATTGTTTCGTTATTATTGTTGCAGCCAAAATAAAAAAGCGTTTTTAATACAAACAATATCGTGACAAACAAATGCGCACGTTATCATCAAATGATCTGCATTTTTTGCGCTCTCGCGTCGTCATCGTAGCAATTTTTGTCATTTGATTTGTTTTGGGTCTTGGAAAGTTTTTTCTTGGGTTTTTTCATTTGATTCGCCTCGTTAAAAAATTAACAAAAAATACAAAATAAAATCAAGTATACTTTTTTGTTTTGGGAACAAACCTATAATAAGAATTAAAAAAAGGAATCAAACTTTACTAATACATATTTATAAATATGTAACTGTATAAGCTTACATACACTTCGCTTCATTTCAATAGCGTGTCCTTCCTACTTTTGTAAGTTTTATTTCCAAAGAAAATATTAAACTTCTTAATTGCTTGATTGCTTTTATTTAGCATTATAAAGTGCGATGAGTAAAACCTAGTAACTCTTTTCGATCTGTCCCCGAAACGGTTTATCCTATAATTTAGCATTTTACACAACATTTATAGCGAGTTGTAAGCTTTTATGTGACTTTTGATTTTTGATTTATTCTGACTTTTGTGGCAGCTTATACAATTCAAAGACAAAAGTCGCTACACAATTTCAACTTCTTATCTACGACTCCAGAAATTTTCAGTAGGGAAAAATCAACACCAATTTAATTTTTGACGTACACAGAAAAACAGAGGAACGATATTTTCGGAAGCCATAGCACAGCCATCGCCAGCGCTCATGAATATCTTTGCTTATCACCTTTAGAAGTCAAGTGTGATCGATGTTTTTATTTATGCAAACGTTTGGAAAAGTTTGCATATGACAATTGCATCACTACTAAATTGATATTTATCATAACAAATCATAGTCTTACAAGTTGCTTCTTTACCTTCATACCCATTTTTCTAACTTTTTTGTTGTTGTATTTAAGTCAAACTTGCATAAAGTCTTATACATATTTGGGGTATTTTTCGTAGGTAAATTAATAGTCTTTGATTTATATGTATGTGCATTTTTTAAGCACTTAATATCATGCTCAATTCGACTATTTTGGATTTGAAAATATTATGCTTGAAATAAAAATATTAGTAGGCGCTATTCAAGTGACTCGAAGTGTTTGGTTTAATGTTGAATACATAAACGGCTGCTATAATAGTCAAATTGAAGCAACCTGATAAATCGCAAGTAAACATTTTAGTAGGCAAAACTGTATTTTTGATATATTACGTTGGTAATATTCAACGGAAGAAAGTAAAACTCAGGCAATTAGTACCTACCTACTACTTAATGACTTACGGCCTTTTTCACAATGTACGATTAAGAGTTAACACTTGCCGTTAAAGTCCACCTTAAGTCTTAAACATACATTTTGAAAAAGGCCATTAATACCTTCTTTCAAAAAGGGATAGTATGGGGAAGATAGGTAGTGAAAATGTGAAAGAAATCTCAATTCATTTGCAACTATGCTATTACGCATCTTGTTAACTTTACTGAGCTCCCCAAATAAGAGGGTTGAGCCAACGCGACGTTAGCAGGGTATGTATTTACCGTACATTGAAATTAAAAATTATCTGTTGAAATGTATAGTAAATACAAACACTGCTGCTAACGCGACGTCACAACGCTCTTATTTAGATAGATCCCTTAGAGTAGTGCTGCAGCACCTCTGGTGTTAAATAGACGTATTCACTTTATTGAGTTATATGTGTAGCCACTTTATTAATTTGTTTATTTCGCCGACGATTTTGCTTACATTACTGACGAAGGAGGACAATGTGATGTACATTAGTATAGAGCAGTATCAATCGCTGGAGATCCTATTTAGTGACCAGTGATATGCTTTTATCACTTGCACAGTCCAACAAAAATTAGCACAATGAAATAATAATGTACATCAGAAAAATGCATGATGTTGATAACTTGTCTGTTACAAGTTTCGAACTCAAGACTTCAGGTATCCTTTGCCTTGAAGTCAAAGCGCTAACTATAATAACACTCTCTTCAAAAAATATGTATGTTTTTCACAGACTAATACGAAATAATTTAATTCTCCCTCCTAGGTTACTTAACCTGCTGTTAGGTTTGGACCATTTTGGTCAAATTGATTTTTCTTTTCGCTTTAACTACGGAACGGTTCAACATGTCAACTTAAAACATTAGCTAGTGTGGTATTTTTATATGTTATTACTTCTACGAAATTTTTAATTATCTATGATGTAAATGAAGATAAAAAATAAAAAATTACAAATCTTAGGTTCGGACCATTTTGGTCCGTTCATGTTTATTGATTTGAACAAAATTTACAAAACAAGTGCAAAATATAAAATTTTCTCAGTACATGATGAGCAAATTATTTTTCGTTATAGTTTGCATATGAATTTGCTGCATATGATGCACTTACTATCGCACTTAAATTTGCAACAGCTGCTAGTCCCTCGTTTTCTAGCAGATGACATTTTTGGTAAACCGCTCGTAGATGCTGCAAAATCAGAAAATTATGATATAATTTCATTCAGAAGCGATCCCACAAATCTCGATTAGGTACTAACTTATAATTAAAAAGTCGAAAAACACATTTTAGTGCATTTATTGTTAAAAAACTATATAAACCAAAATGCTCCTATACCAAAGATTCGTTGTTAACCTAACAGCAGGGTTAAGTGGCACAGGTTGCCAGTTTAGAAGTTAAATGCAGGTAATTTGAGTCCTTATTGTTGCCGTTGCATTTTCTGAAACGGTGACATGAAGAAAAGTAAATGTTTTCTACATTTCCGCATTCGGTTCAGTGCTGAACCAAACCGACGATCGGATAAATGAGTTTATCCGTCCAATGTCGCAGTTTGATAAGGCTGCCAAATCCTGCAGCAGTGGACTGCCCAGTGAAGTCACCTTTTGTTAAGAGTGCGAGAGAGACAGAGATAGATAGAGAGAAGGCAGAGACAGAGGTGGTTCTACATTTCTTTGTTCTCCTCATTAGATTTAATCTTCTAGCATGAGCACCTATAAGAGAGTGTCCTGTAATTATTGCCACAACTCTACATATTTGCCTGCAAGGTGTCCCCTCCAGGATTACTGAACTACTGGTACTAGTTAGACCATCTGATATATGCGATCCCACATAGATTCTTTTTTTTTTCTTTGTTTTTTTAAGAGCAGTAACACAATCAGGCAATTATTGCCTTCCAGTTAATTAATTAATATCTTACTTTCTTTGGGAAAGGTATAGTGCAGATAGAACAGGTGGGAAAATGGGTGAGAGATAGAAGCTTAATTCATTTACAACTCTGCTAATGCGCTTTTTATATAAATGTTTGTAGAGCAGGTTGCAGCCCGTCTGATGTTAAATAGAGGCATTCATTTTTTTTAAGCTTTGTAGAAATTTATTATTTATTTTACTTCGCCAATGATTCTGCTACAATACCGACGACGGAGGGTGCTGTGATGTTCATTAGTATATGCCAGTATTAATCGCTGCCGGAACTGTCAAAGTGGCCTGTGCTATGCTTTTATCATTTTAACAGTTCAACAACAATCAACACACAATGACACACAAGTGCACATCAGACAACTTCATGATATTGTTGTCTTGCCTGAAACTAGTCTTGAACTCAAGATTTCAGGGTTTGTAGTCAACGTGTTAACCTTATCAGCCAACAGCTGCTGTAAATTTCAGATTCTACTGAATTTGAGAATTACAGCAGTTCAGCGGTATGCCAACCATTTGATCCGTGTCTCGACTGGACATTTTAGTCCCGCATTTGCCTAGTTCGTCCTCAACAATACTTCCGATCATGTTGCGTGTCTTGGTATCCAGAGCAGCTTGAGGTTTTAATGCGTCGCTATTTCGTTTAGTGGCATCCGGAATTCATACACCAAATTGGGTGTTATATAAACACCCGATTAAGCGCAGCTTAGTTGTCAGTAGCAATCTGGAGATCCATAGGATATATCCTATGGTATGGTAGTATAATAAAATTGTTAAATTTGGCCCCTGAAATGTTTGTCGTGGTGCTAGTGAATTTATGTGTAAAATATTTTGCTAAAAAATCATGTATATGATCAAACTTTCCTATATGTTTGACCTTTCTCAAATGTAAAGTATTAATAATACTTTCTCATGTTGATAATAAATAAAAGAAATAATTTTAAGATATTGTCAGAAACCGTGACATGTCACTAAATTGTAAGTCCAAATATTTTTTCGTTTTCTTCTTAACATTTATGAACCCTTTCTTTTATATTAGTACTCAAACAATTGTTCTGCATTATCTTGATAAAAAATAAATAAAAAGTTTGCCTCAACTATGTCTTCTGCTGAGACACTATTAAACGCATTTTAATCTGTTGCTTTTCAAGAAAAGAAAAACCCTTCATTTTTTGTTTATGGATATTTTATTGTAATTTAATATCATCACATTTTTTCGCTCGTCTGCCATTTTTTCTTACAAAAAGAAAGTTTTATTTCTTTCTCCCTCTACTAAGGTAGAAAAATATTTAAAATACAATTACAAATAACAAGAGCCAAACAACAAGTAACATTTAATATCTAAACACCATCATCACGCGCACTAATTTAAAAAATAAAAAATAATACTTTTTTCATAAAATTGTACTTTTTTTATGTCTACTTTTTCATCTTTGCAGTATTATTATAAGTTTTATTTTTTTTATTAAAATCATATTCAAAACAATTATTATAAGAAGAGGGAAATGAAAAATAAAATAAATAAATAGTTAAGTATGAAGAAACTTCATAACCGATACGATATTTCATAGCTATTTAAGTTTTACTTTTTATTTATTTATTTAACTACTGTTAATGTTCGAATGTAATGATTTTCTCCACAGATCAAATAAATAACAGTGGGATAACATTCGAAATAGTTGCGGCTTTAAAATAATTTTTATATAAGCCAATCCTGAACTAACAATACGAGTAAGTAATCAAATCTTAGCTGTAAAATTTTAATTTTTAAACCCAGCCAATGCCAGACAAAAATATTTATTTCAGCGGTTGGTTCTTTGGTTGTCTACATACTAAAATGAAGAGTAAAGATCCAGGGTTCAGACCTTATTCCTTTTTGCCGTAGATTTAAAGAAACTCGGAGAGATCTTTTCATTCTACTTATTGTGATTAAAGGTGGGAAGCTAAACACTTTGATATTCATTATTACACACTGTGAGAAATATAAATGAGCAAAGTAAAGTTAAGAAAAATAAATTAAATAAACTTAAATTATATATGTGGCATTATTTTTGAAGCGGGCAATCCAACATTTTTTTTCAAAAATTCCTTGATATTTGACCTAACTATAATTCTAGCAGGATTATACCTACTAGAATTATAATGTTTATTTGTCGAGTTAGCCTGAGCACACACCGCAGAAGACAAAAAGTTGTTGTCTTTTCAGTCAAACACACTCGTATGATTATAACGCACACTAAAAAAAATTGGTGTGTGTTGTCTCATAAGAACTAATGCTCTGTTGTTGTATTAAGGTACGTTTACACTTGGCAAATATTTGCCCAAAAAAAAACCTAACCACTACCTTTGCTAAGAATTAGTGTAATTTAACTTGGTTTTTACATCACAAAAAAGTTAATTATGCTGCAAAAAGCTATTTTTTAATATTATTTTTAATATATGCGAACCCATATTCTAAAATCTATTGAAATTAAAGGAAATATAATATTAGCTTGTCTGTTCGTCACGTTTTTTTTTCGGCAAATATTTGCTAAGTGTGAACGTACCTTTAGTAAAAAATACAGTTTTGTGTTATGTTCTTGTGGGTTCAGCCTTATGGGGTGCGAAAATGTTGCCGTTTTTAATTTTTTTTAATAATTTTTTAATAAATTAAAATTTTTCTAACTTCGATCCGTTTTATATTTTTTATATATTTTTACAAAAGTTAACCTAGGATGTCTCCATTATACTCTAAAAGCTTGATAATTGGATCTCTATAAGTTTAAAAGTTATCCAAATTTTTTTACATGAATCCCACCTTTTGTTTATTGTTATAGAGGATCGCAATAATACATCGTGTAAGCCTCGCCTCGGCAAAAAAATCCCCTTCGATGGCGCGATAGCAGGCTGAAATATCAAACAAAAAAATTCTCAAAAAACTTTATTATAAGTCTTTTACGACCATAAATTTCCTAAATCAACTGAAACGCCAGAAATCACTAAAAATTAATTGTGAATAGATACAAAATTAACCCTCAAACATATTTTGAGTTTTTACTGATTTCTGGCGTTCCAGCTGAGTTTAAAAATTTATTGTTTTTAAAGACTTATAATAAAGTTTTATGAGAAAGTTTTTCGTAGAATATTTCAACGCGCTAGTTCACCGTCGAGTAAGGGTAAAAAAAGACCCACACAGCGAAGCCCTAGAGAGTTCAAATATTTAATGAAATTTGTTCTTGTAGAGTTTTACATAAAACTGCTAAGCCAATTTAATACATTAAACGTAAGGCTTACGCGATACCTTTTACCGATTCTGTATAACAAAAAGCAAAAGGTGGGGATCATATAAAGAAATTTTGCAAAAATTTTAAACTTATAGAGATTCCAATATCAAATTTCTACAGTATAATGAGGACGCCCTAGGCTAACTTTGGTAAAAACAATAAAAAGGGTTTAAGTTAGAAAAATTTTAATTCCAATTGGTCATTTCCGGTTTTGACCATGACAATTTTTTTTAATTAAACATTTTTTTAGGAAATTTATTATTTGACATATTGTCATAATTTTTATTTAAATTAAACTTATTTGCTGACGGTTAAGCATTAAGGCTTAGAATAGATTTTTATCGAATAAAAAATTATTTGCTGGGTTTTGTATAAGTTTCAAAGCCTACTATGCTTATTTTTGAAAATCATTTATGTGTTAATTCTCAAATGGTTTTTGAAAGTTTTTACATTAGTTAAGAGGTTTGTAACTGTTCAAAAGTGTAGTTGAAGTCTACTGCCGATTTGGTAAAGCACCAATGAAATGTATATAGACAATGCTTAACCATCAGCAAATAAATTTCATTTAAAATTAAATAATTTTTTAAAGGTCAGACGATATCCTATAATAATCACTTATTTTAATTTGTTTGTTTTATTTTTGTCTAGTTGGAAACAATAATTAAAAAAAAATATTTTAAAAGCGGCAGCACTTTCGCACCACACCATAATCTGACAAAGGCATCATACAAAAACAATTTGCTTACACATTTATACCTACCAGAACTATAGTTATTCCAAATATCAATGAATTTCGGCAAAAAAAAAAGATTTGCGTTGTCCGTTTTAAAAATATGTGGAAAATCACCGACACTAGTGGTTGCAGCCCCTCCGAAAATATTTTCTCCCAAAAAACACACTGAATTTTTAAATAAAGACGCAAACAGGGTGAGAAAAACTAAATCTGAAAGTACTTAAATCTCTAAGAATTAAAAAATGTTTAGTACTGGAATTCGGCTTGCCAGGCGGACTTGAATGAGTTTGATTGTCAAGTTATTTTAGATGCTGTCAAGTTACAAGCTCAAATGTAATTTGTCAAGCTGATATGATATATTTGACAAATAAAAAGAAATAATATAAAAAATTTTATGGAATAGTATTTGATAAATTTTTAGTAAAGTATACAATTACCAAAACTGTTTACAACTTAAAACAATGTTTTTCTCGGTCACCACTCATAAATTGTTCAAATATATTTTTATTGACAGTACTCATTATTGTTGCGAGAACAATATGTAGATCTTGTTTTTCTACATTTTTTTCAATGGTCTCTTACAACTAGACTTAGAGTTGGAAAAAAGCCAGCTATGTAGTAAATGGTAAGGCATGGATACAGGGGGAGGAAAATGGGATATTTCCACCACAAAAGGAAAAAATATACCTCATTTCTGTTGAATTTCTAAAAGAAATTTTACAAAATAGTGTGTCAGTTAAAAGTTCCGCCGCCAAAAGCTCAAGCTGGATGCGTGCCTGTAAATGGTTAAGTAAGAAAATAAAAAATGCGATGGATTATAGAGCCCATGTTTTGACTTTCATATTATTTTAAATTTCTATGAGATTTCTGGGTAGAAGTTCCCTAATTATCTGCATACGCCCCAGCGAAATGCGCATAGGAAGTTACTGACTACATATCCCTCATCCCACAGGGTGATTATCCTGTGGTAAATGTTGCACCAATCGTTTTGAACGTACTTGTCCTACGACTGGTGAAAATTGATATGGCACAAAATGTTCCTGATTGGTGAAAGGTGAAGAGACACCATATCACAAATCTAGATCAATAATGTTAGCAAAATATCCGCACTGTACAAGCAGTACCAGTTATAAATCTACAAGTAAAATACACACAAAGCAACAACACTTTTACAAATTTTATTGTTGTTTTGTGTGTATTTTACTTGTAGATTTGTAACTTGTAGTTTTGAAAAACGCGGCCCAGATCTTTTCCAAACCAAAAATATTTGTTTAGAGTAGAACCTGTCACTGAGTGTCTTCTTTATGTCAATTCTTATATTATAGGTTTTGATATTATTTATGTTATGTTTGTAATATTCTTTATTTAGACTGTTAAGTAAACTTCATATTACAAAAATATATTAGTGTCAAGTTCTCTTTTGAAAATCAAGCTGATTTTAATCGAATGTCAAGCTAAAGTACTATTTGAATCTGGCAGCCCTATCTGGCATTCAGGTGCGAAGTTAATAATTTCAAATGCAGTAATCGAAATGCCATAATAATGTTTGATAGGTATTAGTTGTGTGACAGTTTTTTTTTCAATTTATTGTTATTGACGCAAAGTGGAGATTTTTTTCAATTAAATTCGATATATTGAGTGGGTAAATTTCAGATTGATTATTCCCCAGCATACCAAATGGCTCGAGAAAAATATAATAATAAGCTTACTAACATAAGCCTTAAGCTTGAAAAGGTATTGAAAATGTATTGACAAAAGCTATCGTAACAATTGAAGAAAAATCAAAACGGAACCCTCTTGAAAATATTCTACAATTGCAAGACTAACCTTATGAAAATAATATTATATTAACTTTTGTATAGAAAACCTAGTTTGTCTTAATATTTTTATAAGCTTTGAAGAATAAAATTCACAAATAATATATTTTTTAATCTTGAAAAAGAAAATTCTTATTATTTGCTTCAAATTCATTCGATTTCATTTATTTATTACATACATATGCAACTTTTTTATGTTTTTCATGTTGTAATTTACAAAATTACACGTGCACCCAATTTGCAGTAGAATGTGTTGAAAAAGATAAGTCCTTTTCTATCGTTATATTGTTCTCTTAAATATATCTACGACGTTTATAAGCATACTTTAGAAGCAGTTGCGTATAATAATAGTTTCTCAAGCATTGTGAAAAACTGCTTGTGAAATCACATTTTATAAACATTATTATAAGCGAAGTTAAGAAAAGCTTAAAGCCCACTATTTATGTACGCTTATTCTCAGGTTGTATTGTATTTTGGTTACTGTATGGTATGTTGGGTCGTATTACTCGAACTATTATCTTGTCAGATTATAGTATTTACTTATCGTATTTATCCGATCAAAACCGAAGCTTTTATCTTGTTGGATCGTAGTATTTTCTTGTCATAATTGTACGATCGAGAACTGATGAATTTATCTCAATGTATCACCGGTAGAGCCGACTAATTTATCTTGTGGGATCGTAGTATTTGCTTATGGTAATTAGACGATTGAGAGCTGAAGAATTTATTTCGATGTATTCCATGTTTTTCAGCTAACTGTATTTAGCCGATCAAGAGCCGAAATATTTATCTTGTTGGATCGTACACAGAAAAAATTTTCATAGGTTTTTATTTTACCACAGATGTGTTTGAATTTGTTTTTAAATTTAATTATTTTTTTCTTTGGTCCTTAAATATTCCAATACAAAATTTTGATAGAAAAAAATGCGATTTTTTTCTTATTAAATATTTACGAACTTTAGTGTTTAATTTTACGAATTTTGTGACAGGTCCCATTTCCGTAAAATAAATATTTAAATTTATGAATTTAGTAATAGAATACGAATTATAGTTTTTTCTGTGTAGTATTTGTTTGTTATAATTAAACGATCGACAGCTAAAGAATTTATCTCGATGTATTGCACGTTTTTCAGCTAACCATATTTAGCCGATCAAGAGCCAACGATTTTATCTTGTGGGATCATAGTATTTGCTTGTTGTAATTAGATGATCGGAAACTGAAGAATTTATTTCGACATATCTATCGCACGATTTTCAACTAATCATATTTAGCCGAGGGATTGTAGTATTCATTTGTTCGTATTAAGCAACTGACGTCGTAGCAAATGCAATGACCATTTATTTATAACAAAGGAGGCAGAACTGTGAAGAATGTCTTCAGCTGGAATCAGCATACTTCAGCTGGAAATATAAACTGTGTTGCAGTGCTAAGTACAGGAACTAGGTCAAATTGTTGGATGAAATTATCGTTCAAAATATATATTATTTCTTATCTAGGTCACGATATCTCGAATCCCTTTTCATATTTTGATTTTGCTTTTATTATATGCTACTTACCTGCTTGCTTAACTTAAATCTCATCCCACTGTATTGATATTTGTAAAAGAAACTTATAACTCACCTTTTATTCCATCTTCACATTTTGTCTTTTGTTTTCATTTTATAATTTGATTTGAAACTGTAGATTAAAAAAAAATTATATTACCTATATGTATGTATTTCGGCTTGAATTTCTGTTTATCCAAAGAAAAATATTGTGTGGTTTCACTACCTCATCCTACATGTGGTTACATCGTAAAGAAAAAAAAAATATTAAGAAAAACATAGAGAAAAAGTTTGTTGTCTAAATATAATAATGCGTTTATGAGTTCATTTTGGTATGAAGGCATTGTTGCAAGTTTGTACTTTGATAAACATAATTTTTTTTAGCTTTGAATGCAACAGCTTGATACAGCTCTACCGCACACATCTGTTACAGCCACTGTAATTCTTTGTTTTTTTAATATGAGCATTTTCTCAATGTTAAATGATGCTTTTATTATTGAACTTGGCATAACGTGTTGCCATTATAACGGTAGATGAAAATGTATGATTTTTATTGTGATCTATTTTTTTGCTACAGCATTCAAAGTCGTCAGAGTAAAAAAACATACACTAAAAAAAATTTAATATATTTCATATGAAAGGCACTAAATCGTTAATTGGAAAGCTTATTCCACCTTTAAGAAATTTGTTATCGATGAATAGTTGTCAATCAGAAGAATTAAAAATTAGGCAGCATGCTAGTGAAAATGTTTACCTTATTCTATTTAAAGAAAGCCATATTTACTATAAATAACATTTGATTTTAGTTTATTTTTGAAGAAAACTTATGAATGCACATTTTTAACTCTTTGCAAAGTACGTATTAACTATATCAAGTGTCTCGCTTATATTAAAATTGTGTACTTAATGTAGAATTTTTTTCAGTATATTTTCTTTATAATCATTTAAATAATTTTTATATGTCACTGAACAATGCTTTAAAATTGTTTTTTTTTTATTCCTGTAGGTAAAATGCACATGCAGCTTACGGCTGCCAACAAAGTCCACACGCATTTTAGCAAAACAAAAAACATTTATTTCCTGCCACCGACGACAATTTTCTTAATTTGTTTAAAAGCCCCATATTCATGGTTCACGTTTAAATAAAATTGCTACTACCACCTTCTTCAATGTTCAAGCCATTTTTCTCCAATGACAATGATAGTAATCACCGAATTTTATGGAAAGCAAAAAAAAAAATCATTCTTTCTGTGTGAGTGTAAGTATTTTTTTTCTTTTCTTAATTTTTAAACTGAAAATTCGAAGATGTTTAGGCCTTATTGCTGCTGATGATATTTCTGTGGTAGTCGTTTTTGTTGTCCGCCAATTAGTGTTAACGTGCAATATGGCTGTAAACAGTAGTGTAAGCAGTTACACTCGATGAGCTGAAACGCAATGGCAGCATTTTTACTTACAAGCCATGGAGCCATTAACTAATGTTTTACTGCCATTTCTATGTTTAAAGTTTCTTTTATTTTTTTGTACTTTTTGCGGCAGCTTGATGATAATGACGACGATGATGTCTAATGCTGGTGAACCTCTTAAATTGTTATAAAAAAAATGGTAGTTTTGCCATTAATGTTATTGTTGCATGGTAAATTTTTTGTATGTAAGTATTTACGCGTTTTTTATTTTGTTTATCTAGTTGTTTTTGCAGTATTAACATGGCGTAGATCATTAGGAAGAGATGGTGTTATTATTTGCACGTTTTGTGTGAAACACTTTAAAGAGTGTTAGATTTATAAGCAGTGATAATCACTAGAAAAGTTCCCTCTGTGTACTTTTCTAAAGCAATACATTTACTTAGTAGTTCTGTGTTGTAAGAAGTAAATTGCTCTTATTTGTTAGAATGATCATATAGTTGTCCAAATAACTATAATCATAACTTTTTTTATTTTTACTAGTAAAGTGTGTGAGAATGCACTTCATTTGGTTAATTTTTATTTACTGGTTCTTTACTCAATTATATAATTCTAACCTGATTCAAAGTTATTGAATTGTTATATCTTTTTTAGATTCAAGTTTTCAATCTATTTTTTTTATATAATACTTTTGTTTATTTTCAACATTTTCAAGCATTTTCAGGAAGTCATAGGTCAAATAAAATTTTGCATTTATTGTAATAATTAGTTTATCCAGAAAAACTTCTTATGTAGATTCCTTTCGGTTAAATCATCAACAGAGTTAAAATACCTAAAGCTGAAAGTTCACAAGACGCGTTTTCGCGTCAATGCTTTCGCTCGCTTTACGCATTCCACGCTTTTCAGCGTTTCAAGTTACATGCCACGCTTGTTACGCAGAATTTTCTTTTTGTTTGTTATTTTATGATCGCAAATATTTTTAAACTGTATTACAAGAGCAAAATAGTAGACAATACAAACATAATCATCGATAGCATTGAAAATAAAATATCAATGGCTATAAAAAAACAGCTAAGCTGTTAGCACGCCGATGATGACGGTTACAAAAGTAGAAAATAGAACTACTTTTTTGCGTTGGACGCATCAAGGCGTCATACTCTGTAACTTGATACGTACAACTACACTGATTCAACTTTTTTGACAGCCGCGTATGACGCAAAAAAGTGTGTATCGCGTGTTATGGACTTTCAGCATAAGAGCGAGAGAAAAATTCTGAGAATATAGAAAAAAAGAATGTTAATCTATTGTATTTTAAAAATTAATATTTGCGATATTCTTCCAATTTTATTTTAAAGAAGTTTGTTTTGTTGCGGGCTATGCATGTCTGTGAAAGTCTGTGCATAAGATAAGAGGTTTGAAACTTTTCAAAGGTATGGTTGAAGACATTCTTAAGCCGCAACAAATAAAACTTTTTTTTAAATAAAATTGGGAGAATATATCATATAATAAATTTAATAAACACGTGTTTTTATGACTATAAAATATTGTAGTTATAAAAGTGGGCTGTGCCACTCCTATTAAAAGTAATATTTACTTTTACACCCCTCCTGTTGAACGATTAATCTGAAATTTTATAGACCGCTTTACTTTTATTGACAATACAATTTTGTGACTAGAAAAGTGGACTCAGCCACGCCCATTAAAAGTAATATTTGGTCTTACTCCCTTTCCCTTTGACCGATTGATCTGAAATTTGTTAAATATCTTTACTTTTCAAAACAATACAATTTTGTGAATAGAAAAGTGGGCAGCGCCACGTCCATAAGAAGAAATATTTAGTATGCACAGTCCTTCAAAAATCATTTGATAATTTACATATGATTTTTTGAAAATTATAATAGAATAAGAGTAGTAGGCTTAGAAACTTGCACAAAACAGGAAAAACAATTTAAATTCGGTATAAATATATTTTATTTTTCTACACCTTTATACAATATAAAGGGTTAGTGCAACAACTCGGTAAGCAAAAAAAACATATTAAGTTTAGATGAAATTCAAAATTGAATAGATTTTGGAATTTTCTACTTTAAATATGCAGCATAATTATTGGCAAAATACTAAAATTTTTCCAAAATTTTCTCTAGGATGCAAAGCTATGGCACCTAGCAGGAGAATGAGCATATAAAACTAATTAGATTTAATGTGGTTTATCGAGTTCTTGTAGTAAGCCCTTCAATTTGTCGCCCATTGGGTAACAATAGAAGAATTTATAAGGCAAAATTAAAAATAAAATCCCAATCAAATATATTATTTGAGATATTCTACTAATTTTATTTAAAAAAACTATTTTTTGTAGTAAAAAATAGGCCCCCCAATTTAAGTTTTTTGTATATCACAATTTTTATATTTGCATGAAATACTTAATTTTTTGGTGCGCATATCATTCTCTAAAGACGTTTTTTAATATATTACAAGCCTATACAAAAAATAGCTTTCATTTTAGTATATGTTTAATGGATTTACTAGTACCATCACTAGAGGGAATCGAACCAATCACAATGCAAATCATATGCCTTGCTCCCAAGGATTAGCAACCGGCTCGAGATGTGGAACTTTATAGGACAGAATCCTGTCACTGTTACATTTTTCAAGGGGGTCAATTGACATAATTAGGATAATCAGTGATATGTTCTAGACCCAAAGTTAAGGTACTTATCTTTGTTTGTTTCTAGTACAATTAATATAATTCAAATAATACTTGCAGAAAAATACCGACTACAAAATAGGAGTGCACGAGAACTAGTTGTGTGCGAAGTTACATAAGAATCGGTTAAGGCACTGCCCACCTATCTAGCCGTAATGTTGTATTGTAATAATAACCAAATATATATGCAAATTTTCATACGAATCGGTTTAATAGAAGTTGTTGACAAAGAGTTTTTTTAATCGTGATGTAGTATGTGCAAAATTTTATAGGAATCGGTTCAGTAGAAGTAAATGATATGGCATGTGTATTTACTTCGTATGGGCCTGGCTCCGACCACTTTTCAACGCAACCAATCTGGAAGTGCATTCTTTTATATAAAGAAAACAAATCTTAAATTGGTTTATAAATTGCGGGGTTTTGAGAGAACATCCTTAAAAAAATACGTGACGAATGGATAACCTTTCTCGTTTTTAAAGTCGGCTAAAAATATGTTTAATTTGAAAAGGAACTGCATGTAAAGTAAGATTAATTTAATAACATTTTTCTTCTTGTGAAGTCATGTGTTCTCTTTTCACCACCCATGACTTGGGAGCATCCTGTACCACTCCAATTTTCACCAGTCATAGAGCAAGTTCATTGAAGACAATTGTAGCAAAATTTCCTGTGGGAATATGCCTGCGATTCTTCGCTCAAAATTTGTCTGATGAGTTGGGTTTTGTAGCAATGAAATACAGGCATATGTAATAGCTATTCTAAAAATTATATTATATGTTGCTATAATTTCTTCGATCTTTTTGTACAGTCTGAATTCTCCAAACTAAGGATCCACTTTTTAAATAAACTGTTATTGTTTTTATATAAGAAATTGTATAACTGAAGGCTTTAGTGCAATAACTCGGTAAGCCACATGAGATCAAAAATTGGTTTTATATGCTCATTTCCTTGCTAGTTACCATAGCTTTGCGTCCTAGAGAAATTTTTGGATATATTTATTAAGTTTAAAAATCGATTTAAATTTAAAAGTCGATTTATTCCATATTTTATTTTTGTGGCTTATAAAATTATTGCACTAAGCCTCTCAATATTTTATTAATTATATTAAAGATTAACTAATAGCACAACCCCACAAAATACAACTTTTTATCCCCCTTCAAAAAAATGCATTCCATTTTTTCATATGTCTAAGTATATTAAACCAAACTGCATCATTGGTTTTTTCCATCACGTCAAAATTTTCACAAGGTATACCAGTATAATTTACCATAACTCTAAGGCAGCATGTCCGATATTGACAAATAAAACACCATCCTGTTACTAGCAAAATTTGCTACAAATCATCTTAATATGGGGAGCTATAAAAATTAATAGTTTCTTAGTTATTCTAAAAATAAAATTAAATTTTTTTTTGTAAAATTTTAAAAATTTGTTTTTATTTTTTACAAAAAAAAATTAATTAGTAAAGAATTAGTTAAGAATGAATTTCACATATCAGAAAGTTTGTAAGTTAGACAAGTAATAATCCTTCTTAGTCCCGGTCCACACATGCAATGTTTTTGTTGCAGGAATTTCTGAATTTTTGGGAGAGTGTTGAAATAGAAATAAATAACATATATATTCTTCTCTCGCTCACTGAAGAATTAAGAATTGTTGCAACAAAAATTGCATGTGTGGACCGGGGCTTACAAAGCTAAGAATTTTATTGGCATATCTTAAGCAAAGAAGCACTAAAATATGAAAGCCACTAATGTTTTACTAATTTTAAAGTTTTTGTAAGCGAGAGGTGTAAAAACAAAAATCAAGAAGGGACTTAAATGAGCGCTGTTAGCTGCTTCGAGAAAGCTATAATAAATTTACTGCGCTTATTGAGTATTTATCCCACGTTAAAAATAGAAAACAATTAAGTCTAGCTAAAAAGAAACAAGTGTCTTAAATATTAATTCAAAATGCCAGTACTTTTTCATTATACTAACAACTCTGCATGGATCATGTTACCAAATAAAAGCACAATTAATTTCATATCTTCGTTAATTGATTTTAATTCAAGAACTATAAATGCTTTTAACAACACAGTAATTGCTTCTATACACTTAAAAAAATTTTGTGTAGGGTTAATACTTAAAAAATCATAAAATAACATGATATCCTATTGTGCGACATTCTAGTGAAACTTTTGCCAAGTGTATCTAAAAATTAAATTAAATAGCAACTATAACATAAATAAACATACATACATATGTGTGTATGTAGAGTTATGCCAATTAAATGACCACTTAACATACTTACAAACATCTTCTTCCCGGATAGACATTTGGTATTCTTATATGAAAAAAAAGAATGAAACAAAGTTTTTATGTATAAATAAACATGAAACAAAAAAATAAGTACAAAACCAATTTATGCCAAAAAAACAAAACTATATTTATACAATAGTACAGTACAAATAAACACAAAAAAAGTCTAATGGTTTCAGTAAATTGATACCCCAGGGTATATCGACTATATCAAACATTACGCAAACACACAAAAACCTACAATATTCTGGGTGCATGCATTAATATACATTTATGTTTATAGTTTAGAAAACAAAAGGAAAACAATAGAATCACTTTATTCAAAAGTTTATCAATAATTTAAATTGTTATGATGCATAAATGTTACAAAGAACTGAAAATGTCACAAAAGTTATGAGTCCCCTATTATGAAAAGGAGGTAGTGTTAGTGAATCAATTGGCTAAAAGTGGAAAGGGAATTTGATATAGAGTTGAAATGGTTTACCCATTTTACAAAGGCGATTTTTGTGCGTTCCTTCAAACGGGCCATGTTTCATAGGTGATTCCCTGCCTGTTTCCGTTTCGGAACTATAATTGACGGAATATAATTTTAAAGGTGTCTGTTCCACACAATATACTGTAATAGCAGACGCAGAACATTTGCTTTTGTAATTCTACTTTATTCTTTAACATATCCTGTTGAATAGAAAAAAAGAGAACTTGAGAATAAAAAAACATTCTCTTTTCTTCTTCTATACTTCTTCGATTGTGATTTTTTTAAAAACACGTGTCTTTTTTTAGTCATGTGGGAATATTTGTGGTGGTGATAATCGATGCTTGTTTTTCGTTTAATATGATCTTGTTGTCATAAGTTTTAATCTCGTTTCTAAATTCGAAAATTTATTTCACAGCATGTCTGCTATAAATAGAAACTGGATTGAAATAAAAATAGAAATACATTAAATAATATGAGAGACTGTGAGAATATTCGTACCCACCAAGCGTGTGTTTAAAAAAGTCTTGTAGACAGGTTCATAGAAATTTGAGATGTTGGTCCTTTTTTTCTTTTTAGTGTTGAAAGTGAAAAAAATTTTGTGTTATTAGCGTGAGGGAGGGTATTTTTTACAAGGACTGTTTTATACAAAAAGCAAAGAATTTTTATTTTATGTTCTGTAGTTTTTTTTGAGGTCTCCTTTATTTAAATTATGCGTGTGAATTGAAAAGCAATGTATGAAGAGCTAAGAAGTGTTTAGAGAGTGTGGGAACAAAATTTTAATATACTTCAGTTTAAATTCAATAAATAAAACTATATAAAAATATTTAGGACCAAAACGTTCATTTACTATATTAAAAAAAGCATGCAAATACACACGATACCTTTCGTAGCTACTACGATACATTTCATTATTTCACCACAACGAAAATCTTTGTAAAAATAATATAAAAATTAAATTGATAAAATTGGTTGTCCCACATCCAAAAAAGTATTTATTTAATAACGGTAAATTTCAAAAAGAGCAGACTAATTCCAAAAATTTTCGAATCGGTTGTCTATTGCATGTCAATGGATCGGCATTAGTTTTTGTACACCAATATTTTATGTACCTGCGTGCTATAAGTCGTATTTAGTTTTTCCAATTTTAGTTTTGTTAAAAACGGATGTAAAAACTACCAATGTACCGGATGTAAAAATACTTCTTACTAATATATGATTTTTTTTTACCCAAAGAGTTCCCACTCCACATTTTGGATATGCTATGTATAACACTATGCCCTATCAACAAAAATTTTATTTAAAACAAATTAAAGATTAGGTTTTTAAGATATTTGCAAATTAATTTTATTTTTGCATTTTTTGCAATACTTTTGTAAGGAAACTGTATATTTTTAGTATAAGTGTTTGAGACCTTACAGCTTAAGCATTTCATATATAATTTATTTGTTTAAATCGCACTATCGGTTGTAAAGCTATATTAATTTCAATATGAGGTATTTTATTAAATTTTTCTAAAAAATCGAAGTTTGACCAACGATAATACGTAAACTGCAGCGAAATTGGAAAAACTAAAAA
Source organism: Panzeria rudis (assembly GCA_956483635.1). Taxonomy (NCBI): domain Eukaryota; kingdom Metazoa; phylum Arthropoda; class Insecta; order Diptera; family Tachinidae; genus Panzeria; species Panzeria rudis. The sequence continues at coordinate 123,020,345 of OY101449.1, forward strand.
CGACATATAGCACGTTGATACGTGAAATATTGGTCTACAAATTGTTATTCAGATCCGCTGACATGCATGCGACAATCGATTCGAAAATTTTTGGAATTATTCAGCATGATACTCAATAAAACCTGTATTTGATAATGTTTGTTGAAAATAAAATCTTTGACAAAATTATTATGAGAAAATTAGAATATTTTCAACGATTTTTTTTATCATATATAAAAAATCTTTGCCACAGAAAATTCAAAACCATTTTTTTATTCAATCTACACTTTTCCATAGGACAGTATACAATAATCTTTATCGCAGGAGATTAAAAAATTCGTTTCTTTGCAATTGGGGTACGAACTAACGTTTTTTGGATTTAAGTTCAAGTATTATATTCTCCAGAGACTTCAAATCCCAAACGCAAGTCATCCAATATTAATTTAATGATATCATAAGCTATCCAATAGAAATTGCTGAAGTATGAGGAGAATACTGTATTAAATTTTTTGACATAATTCTGCACCACACCCGAAAATACGGAACTGGAACCTTGCATTCTTCAGGAAGAGGTGGCAATCTTCAGATAAAAAACAACAAATCACTTGGAGATGATATGATCACAGCTGAAAATATCAAAGCAATTGAAGAGATAACTGCTCAAGCAATTCATATCTTATGCAACCAAATATTGAATTCTATAATATGGCCTGAGGACTGTGTACACTCCATATTCATTCCAATTTTCAAAAAAGTATCTACCAAGAATTGCCAACTACAGAACTGTAGCGCTCGTACCACACATGAGCAAAACTTAATCCAATCATTATGCCGGAGATAGCCGAAGAGTAGTGAGTGGTTTTACCAGGCAAAGGAACAAGGGAACAAATTTTAAATGTGCAACAAGTGAACGAAAAAGTTTGAGAATGCAACGTACCAGTCTATTTCTACTGCGTAGACTATACTAAAGCATTTGATTCTTTGAATTAGGACCTCCTGTATGACGTCTTATTAAGATAAGCTGTACCACAATATCTAGCACGAATTATATTAGAATTGTACAAAAATAATACAGCTGCAGTGAAAATTAACAACATAACGCCGTATATATTTGTAATCAAGTCTGGCACTAGACAGGGCTGTATTGTATCTCCAGCTTTGTTTAATGTCTATACAGAGATAATAATGTGGGAGGTATTAGAAGACTAGGGTGGAGGTATTGCTATTGGCGGAAAAAAATAAACAGCCTTAGATACGCAGATGATATGTTAATAATAGCTTCTTGTCCCGAGGAAGTGGAGGACAGTATGAGGATGCTCCATATATGCAGCAATAGGTATGGCCTTTGAATAAATAGATCGAAAACTAAACTTATGATCATAGATCGACTTTACAATAATCATCCCGAAATAACAACTTTAGGTGATTCCTCTGAAGAAATCTGAAGACGTATATTATGTAGATTAGCTACAACAAAACTATATAAGTTATGCAAGGGCAGGAGTATAACAAAAAAAGTGAAACTCCGTCTAGTAGATGTACTAATATTTCCAATTGCCACATACAGCGCCGAAACATAGACAAGTAAACAGGCCGACAGAAGACGAATTGAAAGCTTTGAATTATAGGTCTACAGACGAAAGAATTTTTCCGACTGAATTTCAGACTAATGTTTTAGTCTTAGAAGAATTAAATATAGAAGACAGATTGATGAAACGCTTTAGTAAGTCATATTTAAAATACTTCGTGCATATAGCGAGAAGAGAGGACACTATTGAGCGATTAAACGTTGATGACAAAATAGAAGGAAGCAAGGGAAGATGAAGATCGCCAACAAGATGATTGGATCAATTGAAACCGCTCATTGGGTCAACTTTGAAGGAGGCACTGCACATGACTAATAATAGACAAGAATGGAGAGCAACTAGTAGTCTGCCTAATATCTAACACTGTTTCGATTATTTATTTTAATTGTTATTTTTTCATTTGTCGTATTGAAATCATATTTTTGTTTATATTTAATACCATGTATATTGTATGTATGCTATGTCACTAGCTCTGTCAAGAGTAAAGGAATAAATAGGGAAACATTTTTACCAAAAGCTAAATACTTGTTTCACTGTTTTCTAAAAACACATAAATTCAAGGAAAAAGTTCATTATTTCAACGACTTATTCATTAGTTTTGACCTAGTGCACTAGTACGATAAATCAATGAACTAGTATATTAATGTTATTAAAGACTAACAACAGTGAATGTTTCCAGAAAACCATATTATGTATATTGAACTTCAATGATTACTTTCATTGAAGCAACATATTTTAGTACAAAATTGTGTATAATAATTTTGTCTGTGTACGCCTTATATATATGTCAATGTAATATAACAAATTATTTGTTATTATCTGACTAATTCTGAACCGTTTCAATGAATTTCCGAACCTTTTTTTTCAAAAAATTATTCATACCCTTGAATGTACCAAAAAAATTCCTCTTTTGTTCCACTGTGCAATCAATGCTCTTGTTAAAATCGTTCAAACAATTTTGAGAAGAGAAACAATCAAGTATTTTAGAATTAATGTGCTGACCACAAGAAAATACTTCATTATCGTAAAAGTATAAAAAGCATTAGACATATTTAATACGTTTGTATGTTTGTTACTTCAAACAATTATTAATAAAGTGGATTTTTATTTATTTAGAAAAAAATTTTTTGTCTAAAATTTGTTACTCATTATGCAGGTACAATGGCCCAGTTTCTTAAAGAATTTCAGTTCACTTTTTTATTCCGTTATTGTCTAAAATCCAATCGATCATTTGATAGAAAGAACCAGCAAAACTAATAAACTTTGTGACGTTATACAAAATATAAGAAATTCTTCATGGTCTTTAGAAATGTTAATCAAATTAAAGAATGTACTTCTTTTTGAAATATGTAATGTCTTAGTTCTGTACCTGCAACAGTTAAATAAATATGTATGTATATGTGGCGTATGCCGTACGTTATCTTCAACCATAATTGAAGAGTTTATAAGATTTAAGGAGATTTGTTCATTATATTTTGGCTTGTTGTTGTATTTTTAATAAGAATTTGATTTGAAATGAATTAAATTGCTGGCGGTCATACAACTGCGTTTAAAAGTAGCAACATGCTTTATTTTTTGAAAACCTTTCCAATTGGTACCATGCTACGATTAAGTGACGAGGCTAGTGGCGGTGAAGGTGTAAAAGTTATGTTTGAACGCATATTTGTTTTTTCTATTTTATATTATATTACTTTAAAAAAAAAAGAGTTATGAGGCCGAATATTTAATAGATTGAGACAATATCATTAAAACATTAGAAAGAATATGTGTACAAAATCAAATTAAATGAAGAAGACTGAACTGAAATTCATTTTTAGAAATGATTAAAATAGTTAAAAAATATATGAATTGAAAATTTAAGACTGTAATGTAAGATTTGTGGAAATTTTATTTTAGCATTTTCAACTGATTTCTAATTTTAATGAATTTATATTAATGAAACTCTGTACCGCTAGAGTTCGTTTGATGTAGGAGTGCAAAGAATTGTTTAATGCTGACGAGCTTCGTAAATTTTACTGTTTCGATTGTTTCATTAAAAAAGGACAGTTTTTAAGAACTTATTGGTAGTGAGTAATTTCAACCATCTCTGCATTTCTTATATCTAAGATTTTAGTTAAATTCGCTATATTCCACTCGATACCTCTTATTGTTCTTATTTTATAGCCTTCTAAGCTTGGGCATATCGAAATTTTCTAAAAAAAATTTGTCACATTCCAGACTGAATATCTTTAAGCCATGTCATCGTATAGAAATACAATTAATGTTAAGCAATTATCGGTTTCCTCTTAATAGATAGTTTTATTTGGTGCTTAATTGGTGTTTCTATGGGGCTTAATCGCTATTTCTATGAGATGTTTGTTTCTTAAGTCTTTTGTTTTCTTAATTGCTCACTTTTTGATCCAGAGTTGGAAATATTTAGTTGTTTTCTGCATTCAATATTCTTATGACTAAATATCTGTATATTCTAAACAAAAGCGGCTAATTCGAGGTCAGACAGTTTTAAAACGAGCGGCATTTATAAATGCAGAATTTTAAGGTGTATCTTTTGATGTCATCAGCACTTTTCTACAATGTTTAGTCACAAATATATTAATATTTTAAAAATTTTACTTAACTCCATATTTGTTATATTGCGACTGATTAACAACGAATTTCGAATGTGTCAAAAAACGAAAAAAATGTTAATCAAAATGATCAGGAAGTTATGTTTAGTTTCTTTAATACATACACAAAAAGTTTTATTCTACTCTTTAATAGTATTTATGATCTACTGAAAATTTCGAATATTACACTTAAGTTGTTTTGTCAAAAGTCCACCAATATATTCTTGTTCAGAGATTTCTTCCTAAGCAAACAATATCGAGCCTTTGCTGCAATATAGTCATAATTCAAATAAAGTGATTTTTGAGTTAATAATGTAGAATTAATCGGCATATTGTGTAAAAATTTTATGCAAATATTTTGTATACTCAACACAAGAGAGAAAAACAAAATTTTCTTTTACCAATAAGTTGTCAGTGAATTCCAAACTTCAAACTCATTTTCTGCAAAACAAATTGTTTACATATGACTCTTTTGCGGCGATGGCTCGATATCTAAAAGAAAATAATTGCGCCTAACTAAAGCAAAATTTTTAAGTGCTTTTTTCTATGAATTTACTATTACAAAGTTTTAAATAAAATATTTATGCCCATTTCCGCCACAATAAATTTAACACCTAAATTGTAGGTTCTCAAAAAACAATGTAAAAATACTTTATCTTTTGCATAAATTTGCACTTTGCAAATTTTACCTAAAACAAAAACTTTCACATGTGCATATTCGCTGACTTCTTTCAAAGCCGGCAAAATAAGTTTGTTCTAAGAGATGTATGTAAAATGTATATTTGAATTGTGTTTAAATTGGAACTGCCCACAGGTCAAAAAAGTAACAACATTTTTATATAGTTTGAATAAAATAAAAAGCAAAAAAAAAATTTAATACAAAAGAATCTTAGTGCACAAATATAACAACAACAAGTTCATCAATCTGTATTTTCTGTAGATGATGACAATGAACTAACCGCACAGATAAGCTAGACATCGTGGTTTAATAAATAGTTTCAACACCATTATGTTCATCATATTTTTCTAAACTTTTTTCTGGCAATACTTTGTTATTTATTTATCTTTTCGTCTATTGCAAAAATACGTTGTAGATTTTCTTCAATTACATATTACTTTATGTGAAAATAAATTACAAATATTTCAACGTATTTTTCTAATAGAAATTTTATGTTAAAAACTGTGAAATATGTAATAAATCGTTTTTGAACGCTTTTCTATATAATTTCTGTGAAAAGTATTTGTATTATGTATGTTTGTCTGAATATTAATTAAAAAAACACGGAATTACAAATGATTCTTATATTATTGGATTTTTTTTGTTGCAAAAATTCATTAAACAGTTAATTCAAAATAAAATACTTTAAAAAGAAAGGCATAATAATTCGCTCAAAGGTAGAAACTAAGCACAAGTTGATTGACTGAACTACTATAAAAAAAACTGCCGTGGTCTCTTTTTTTTTCCTTAAGACTTTCTTATAAATATTGTTAAAATTTCAAGTTAATTATTTTTGATGCATCAATTTTTTGTTTAAGAACTTAAACGTTTTCGAGTTTCTTAAATTTTCCAATGACATATAATAAGTGGTTTTTGGTAGGTAGTGTAGACAAGTTGAATTTCTTTAGCATTAATTTATGATACTTATAAAATATATCGATATACACCAGCTTAAAATATTTTTGAAGAAAAAACTTCTTATTTTCCACACTTTTTCTTAATTCTTTTCTACCCACACTTGTTCTTTTGGCTTCAATAGCAGCAGGCATCAAATGCAAAAAAATAATAAAAATATATTCAAAATCATGATGATGGGTTTACTTTTATGTCGTCACTTACAATTGCCGCCATCATTTTCATGTGTTGAGCATCATCATCATCATCACCGTCCGCTTCATGATCAACATCCATTTTAACATCATCACCCAGCCCCATGTTGATTATGTGCGGCCTAAAATCCTTAAACACTTTACGTAGCCATCCATAGTTATCGACATTTGTTAAAATTTTAACAAATGCGTTTGCTTTGCTGCTTTATGATCTTCAGTATGAAATAAGAAACAGCATTGACGATGTTGTTTCTATGATGTTGTACAAATTTGCATTTATTGCTTTAACATGTTGCAGAAATTCGTTTATATCTGCTATTTTTTTAAGACAGACCATTAACTTGTATAAAAAAAAGAAGAATTATTATGCTCTCTGTTAAATATAATAAAAACAATATTTCTTACACAATCAGTTTTGATAGTCCAACAAAACAGTCAGTCTTCTAACTTCGCCGTTCGTTCATATATAAAACTATTTGTAGTTTAGCGAATGGAAGCTTAAACGAATAATTTCTTTTTGGGAATATTATAAAAATTAATTGTGTATGTTACAATTATGAGATCCAATAGCTACAACAAAATGCCAACATATTTTGATTTCACCAGCACAGGCTAGGCAAATTAGATAAATAGTATGAAATAAGTCCCGGAGTTTTGAAAGTTGGCACAGTAGGCCCTTGGCACAAATATTTCAGAACTACAGATAGGGAAAGGCAACATTTTTCAGCTTTTTGCTCATATATCTGAAACTCTAAATTTTATCAAAAATGTCTGCCTAAAAGAGTTAATGCTGACAAAATTCCCTTATTATTTTTTTTACTTAACACCAACCTTATTAATGTTAGAAAGCCAAGAAAAGGACGAAAATTTTAAAAATTTATTTTAAATCATATCCCTTAAACAACTAAGAATTTTATGCGAAATCAGTACTTTTACAATCGAACAACCAAAAGCTTTTTTATTCGACACCAAATTATGTAGCAAATGGTATCAGTTTGAACGCATTTCGATAATTAGTGTGGTAGCAATACCCGTTACAATAAAATTTTTAGTGAAAAAATAAAAAAAAAATTAGTTGTAATTTTTGCAAAAATTAAAATAAAAATAAAACTACTTTCTAACCGCTCAACAGCCTTGGTAATTTTTGTGGTAAATATTTAAAAGGTTTATTTTGATAATTTGTTTCTAGTTTGATTTTTGAAGAAAAAAAATTTTGTTCCAATTGAGATTCTTGCGAACACCGTCTGTAGACGGTCTTAGTGACTTAGTTAAACAAATTTAGTGTAACGTTTTTTATCGGAGTAAAATGTATTCATTATTACCTATACTCTTTTGGCCTACTGAAAGAGGAAAAATAGCTCTAAAATATGTCAACAGGTGGAGTAAAAAATAGATACTGCGATAAACAGAAAAAATTCAAACTTTCTTCATTGAGTGATCAAGAAATTGCTGCTTTGATGGACTCAAGTGAGGATGATGATGACTTTGAAGATTTTTATGATATCATAGAATATCCAGATTATCATTGTGATGAATTCTTCTATGAAAACTAATTGTTTGGAGTTATTAGACTCTTATGGCTTAATGGAAATGCACAAAAAATATCAAACTGTGTTCAACCAGAGTGAAGTGCTTCTTTGGAAAGGCTTAGTGAAAAAATACGCTGAACAAAGTTTAACATATTTTGTGTTTTTCCATAAAACTGTGGTCATGTCGATCCGATAAGCTAATCCAACGACCTCAGATGAATAATCTCACGGTGCATTCTCCAGTTCATTGCTTTTGTTAGTTGGTACTTTACAACTGGGAATCCGATTTGCTCTAACAGTAACAAGGCTATAAATGCTACGTGCTCTCATAAGAATCTAGTAACTCAAAACAATCGGTTATCATAGCATTATCTTCCGATTTGAGTTTATCACAATGGTAATCTGGATCTTCTATGCTGTCATCAAAGTCTTCAAAGTCATCATCATCCTGAACTGGGTCCCTCACTCTATGAAGAAAGCTAAAAATTTTCTGCTTTTCGCATTCTCTGCGTATTGAGTCAGATTGCCTACAGAGCTCACCTTCTATAACATAATTTTGTCTAATGAAACTGCTGACCTTTTCTATATCTTCATCTCGTAATTCTGAAATACGTTTGCACTTATCAACTTCACAAGCGTGACAAATTACATTCGCAGTAGCAATACAGTTTCATTTTCCTTAACATTGTACTGAACAGAAAGCCAGCATAGTCTGACACTATATTTGTCCACAAGAAAGTTGAAGGCCTAACTACAGTCACTAACTACTTTTGCTTTGCCACTGCGTCCCTTCAAAGCCTTTAGTTCCGCCTAACTGTCGACGTAGAAGGTTACCTCCTCGCAGTCAGCTATATTTCTGGTCACCAGTTCCGTGGCCCTGAGGTTCGCCAGCATCTAATCTTTGTAGTTTAAAAGACCTACGAATGTCCGTCCCCAAAATATAGGTTCTAGCGCCCGTACCTATTTCCATTTTTGACCCGTATGCAAAGACCGTGCAATGCTCGTAGAGCCCATCAGATTGAATTCAATAGTTCCTATCTGGAATTACCAATGAGGGTGTCCAACTAAAATCAATTATATCGACCTTAAAGTCTGTGAAACTAAGAGTTATGGAGACCCTCCTACTAAAACTGATCTCATTTAATATTTCTGTGTGACGAGTTAATCGTGTCCTAACCAATCCTGTCTCTAATACTTTAAGAAGACCCCTTGCTGCCGTTGTCACCTCAAAGTCTGCTATGGGAAGCAGCTACAGAATGACGTCCAAAGCAGCTTGAGGTGTGCTCCTCGCTCTACTGAGCTATCCAGCGAGACACACCTCTGCACCTTAGCAAGTAATCTCCTATGACTCTCCTTCGTCAATGCCTCACACCATACCACACAACCATTGGAAACAACCGGCCTGACAACAGATGTGTAAATCCCATTTACTACCTTCAGTTGCAGACCCATATCCTTCCAATGAAGTTCCTGCGTGCGAAGTAGACACTAAGCACTTTCTTTAGCCTTTCCTGAGTGTTCCTTTGCCATGGAAGCTTACTATCTAGGATAACATCAGCTAGCCTTAGCTCCACCCCTGCAATCGTAGGCAGTACAAAGCTGTCTATTTTGTATTTCCTGGTAAAGAGGATTAGTTTTGCTTTCTCTGGGTTGATCCTCAGTCCCCTGCTGCTGACCCAGGAAGATGACTTCACTGATAGTGGGAAGAAATTTGCCCGTTAGCATTAAAACCACGTCGTCCGCATAAGCGACTATATTCCTGCCGCTGCTGTCGAAACGCCCGAAAATTATATTCATCGCCAACAGCTAAACAAGAGGTAATAGAACTGTTTCCAGTGTACTGGAGTGGCATGCCCGTAGTCATAATTTTTCTTAGGTTTTCACCTTCCATGCTGGAGTTGATAATTCTGCTGTTAAGCATGAGAACTATCCACTCCATAAGAACATTGAGTATCTCCAGCGACTCCCTAGTAAAATGATATTTATATGCTTATATATCTTTATATCTTTGAATCCGATCGCCATGGTGGGAAATAAAGTCAATTGACGTCAACCAAAATTTGGAAATAGTATCAACAATGCTTAAAGTATGTCGACTTAAAGAAATATTTGGAAATTAATTAAAAGTTTCAAGAAACTTAACTTATATTACTAAAAATTATCTGCGTAGCCGGCTTTTGGCCGGACTTAAGAATTTCTTCCTCTCGGTATATCGAAAAGCGGCTTCGCTGAGTAAAGATTTTTGCATAGCCGTCCTTCGGCCGAACTTAAGGGTTTTTCCCACTCAATATATCGAAAAGCGGCTTGACTTAGTAAAGATGTTCGCATAACTGGCCTTTGGCAGGCCTAAAAGATTTTCTCCTTGCTAAACAGGAAATCTCAGCTCAGTGAAGCCGCTATTCGATGTACCAAGAGGGAAAACCCTTAAGCCTGGCTGAAATATTTACACTCTAAAAAGTGTCATAATGTCCATGGACCTTACAACACTGCACTTATGGACATTACGACACTTTTTAAAGCGTCATAATGTCCACGGACGACACTTTTTGGAGTGACATAATGTCCATAGACATTATGTCACTGGACATTATGACATGCCACCAACACCAACCACATCATGGAACGCACTCTCAACAGACCTGCTCTTTAGATAGGCATGTTGATCACCACTGATGACGCTCGTATCAATCGAGTTTCTAAGATGTAGCTCAATCAGTGTCTCTAGTGTTTGGCTATGAGTGGCTCGCTTTACCTGCATTGGGTATGAAGACGACCCTAACCTCTCCCCAGCCTTTCGGTATAAGCCTCCTAAATAAGCACATCATATATATATTCACCAGAGACAGTAAGTAATGCAGGTACCGTAAAATACGATAACACGATAAATAGGCTAATCAGTTTATTGAACTGTCTTCGCTTTGAGTATTATGCCTTTCCTAAGACAACAGCAAAGATCAGAAACATTTTTATTATTTATGCAAAAGCAACATCTGCAATTATACGTAAACGGATATTTTCTTTGTTTTTTAACTTTAAGCTAACAGCATGTTTACAGAACCCAATACGCCTATAATATGCGTAAAAATATTGAAGTCAATAATGTTTGCGGTTATATATCGTGAATGTCATTGTCCATTTGTAAAAAACGTAAGGTGACAAGTGATGTCATTGATGCAACAACAGCCAATCAGAAAATTGCATTCGTCTTAACAATTAATTGATACAATATAATCACTTTCACATCAAAAACTGGAAAACTACAATTTTTTTAACTAAACAACTTTATTTTATTTATTTGTGTTGAGCTATTTATACGCAAAATGAAAATCTTTAGCTAAAATAAATTTCTTTTGTTTAAAAGCAACAGCTTTTAATAGTGTGGCCCTTTAAAAGGGTTAACATTATTTGGATAAAAAACAATATTTTTGTATGAGAAAAAGTAAACAAACAAAATTTATTGTAAATGGGTAATTTTTAGAGTCCGACCGAAACCAGTTTTGTGAGGCCGAACCCGAACCGAACCTAATATTCGTAAAAAAGGCCGAATACTCGGCTGAATGCGAAACTTGCCGAAACTTTTTAGCATTAACTGATACTGAAAAGTCATTTATTTTATAAACGGCCCTTTTCACAATGCTATTAAAAGTTAACGTGGTCCTTAACGGCAAATTCGGCATACAAAACACTCCGTTAAAGTATACGTTAACTTCTAAATGTACACTGTGAAAAAGAGCGTAAGAATATTTCTACATACATACAGTGTCAGTCAAAATAATAGTAGAAATTGAATATATTTCATTCCACCGATCAAATATAAAACTTAAACATTTCCAAGCATATGACTAATAAAAACTTGGCATGAAATTAGCTTATATGATGAGGAATATTGGGTTCAGAACACATACATTGAGGAGTGTTTTGTCACTCTATTGATGACGTTACAAGAGCACCAATCAAAAAGTTGAATCAGAATAACTAAAAAGATATAAATTGGAATATTTACCTATTTTGCATTCAATTATACTAAAGTGAAGTTTTTTGTTTACGACCGCGTTTCATCGATGATATACACAATAAAGAATCTTTTTCGACGGTATTGAATTTATCGTGAAGATTGAGAATTACCTTTTTCTCATTTTGAAATTATTAAACAAAAATCTATTTTACAAAACAAATAATCAATTTCAATGCTACATTCCAGAAGTAAATTCGGTTACGAAAAACCGATTTATTATAACATAAAATAGAGTTTCGATTGGAATCGAAATCGGTTTACCATTTCCTAGTTTGTGCAATTTATTTTGGCAACAAACAGTTGAATACTTTATGCTCCTATGTATATCTTTTGGTTCCGCTTTATAAAACTAAGTAAAAGTTTCATTCAATTGGAAAAGATATGGTACCCGAAAAACAAAATTCATGGCGCTAACATATTTTAAATTTGGGAAATACTATTTTTATTAACTTCCTTATTTATAGAGAATAAAAAGTTTCGGTTTCGGTATTTGGCCAAAAAGTTGGCCTAAACCGAAAATCAGCCGAAACCACAAATTTGGCCGAATTCGGACTCTAGTAATTCTATATGCACGAAAATACACGAGTCGAGACGGAAAATAAGGAACGTCTTCTACAGATGCAAATTGTTACGTAATCGTCCATAATCGTCATTCGCGCCCGTTTTGATTGCAACACGTTCTGTAAACATGCCGTAATACAATGTATACTATATTCGAATGTGTTATCATCAATTTAAAAGGCTTATAAAGGTGGATTCACCCATTGTTTCCGAACAAAATATTTGTCCGGGCAAAATTTCTTTTACTGAGATTGTTTTGCAACACGATTCACCCATTTCGAACAATTTGTCTGGAAAATCAAAGCTACCATATGTTATATGTAAATAACAAATAAACATCTCCGACAAAATTGTGTAGCAATTAGAAAAAATACTAGTGTTTATGTTATTAACTATTAAACTAAATACTATGATATTACTTGTAGGGCACATTTATGGAAATAAAAAAAAATTAAAGAATTGCTATAAAAACATTCTTTGATGTGGCAACTCAGTTCCACTTTGTCCGGACAAAAATTAAAATTAAACCAATTGAAGCTGAGAGTGTTCCAAACAACATTATTTCTCTTCTTTTCTCTCTCTCACAAAGAGAGACGTCAAACTACATGTAAGAAAAATTTTGTCCGGACAAAAATTTTGTTCGGAAACAATGGGTGAATCCAGCTTAACTGCCAACATACTATGACGTTTTTAACAAAATATAGATTATGCACATCTGTCAAGAAATATCTTTAAAATACTATAAGTTTTGTGAGCTATGTGAGCTATGAAAATGGCTGTCAAAGTAAAAAGCAGCAAACTGTTTAAATTCTGCTAAAAAAAACTAATTTAGGACCTTTACGCATAATACTAAAACTTGGATAAAATGGGCCACCATATGCTAAGAGCCTCAAAAAGATCTTAATACTTTGCAGTTAATAGTTAAAAATTAAAATTTTTTTTAATGATACCGTAATCACTTAACTACTGACCAGATTTCCTTGTACTGTTAATAAAGTAGAGTTTAGATTAGCATTATAGACTTATGCTGTCAATTATGTGAGCCTCTGATGAAACATATGATAACAACAATAACACCAATGCGCTACCTTATAACGCTTGTTGACATTACTTTATCTTAGCCCGTTATTATGTATGTGCGTAATAATGCGCGTTTTTTCGCATAATTTTCGGTTATTTCAACAGATCAGCCGAAAAAAATACAATAAATAAATGAAATAGCTCCTTTGCACCTCTGCTATTCGTATTATATAGAGTGGTTTAAGTGTTTTCAAATGTTCTTGGTGTGTGTTTTTCTATATTTTTAAGGTGGAGGTTGTTTTTAATGATGATGTGTGTAGCTGGTATTCAATATTATTGAATTGAGGTTCTTGATGCTGCTAAAGCAGTCATTGTTGATATGCCTACTCTTTTGATGGACTTCCAGTCAAAGTCAAGAATATTTATGTTACAATAGAATTGGAGATTTTTTTTTCGATATATTAAATTTTTTTTTATTCTTCTTTATTATATATTCGACTATTTTGCATAGTCAGGTTTTTTGTGTGATGTGCTGCAATGAAGAATATAAAAAAGGAATTGGTATAATTTTAATATTTTTAAGATTTATGGAATTATTGTTTATGTTGTGGCAGGTACATACTTTTAGAAGATATAAATAAATTTTTGAAAAATAATTTTTGATTGAAAAAAAAGATATATATGTATGTTAGTTGAAGGTAGACCAGATTAATTTAAAATTTGTAAGCACTTTGTATAGATCTAAAGAAGGATAACCAAATTCATAAATAAATTTAGAATAAGTAGAATATTTTTCATAACAAAAATGGAAATTTGAATAAAAAATATTATTTAATGTATTTTAGTTAAACTGCGTTCAATTAGCCTTATGAAGTAAGAAAAACTAAATGTAATTTAAGTATTTACAGAGGATGTTAATCTTAACGAAAATAGAAATTTTATTTAAAAGAAATAAAATGTCTTATGCAAAGAAAGCGCTCCACAAGACAAGTAATAAATACTAAGCGAAAGTAGTAGAATTTATTAACAAATTAAATATAAAAAATACTAATATAAAATAATAATGTCGTTATGTTAAAATAAAATTGTTTAATATGGAATCCATAAAATTCTCTTTAATTGTAAAATTAACTTGAACTCAATGTTAAATTAAAGTTTGATCTACTTTAGTCCATCAATGAAAAATCAATATAACATTTAATTTTAAGCCAACTCGACTAAAACATTAATTTCAAAAATATTTTATATATTAAATCATTAATTAAATCATATTGAATTAAGGTGAAATTTTTAATGGTATATTTATTAAAGTATGTACATATATCGAAAGGATGTATATATGAGGCTCTTGAGGCCATTGCCAAAAAATGTAAAATTGACTTTGTTTATTACGAAATGTTTCTTTGTGTATAAGCCGCCCGAGTTATTCGTTAGTGGAAATTTGATATTTTTAAATATTCAATCAAATAATAGGCAAAAATTCTTCAACTAATCAAATAATGATTAATCATTTGCATGTTCTAGTACGTACAAAAAAGTCATATTACATTTAGCATATAATTTATTATTGAATAGAAAAGTATTTTGCAAATCAAGTGCTCCACGTAAGCTGTTTTATTAATATTCGCAAGCAAAAAAATTAATTACATAAACAAAAAAATCCACTTTGTGAAACAAATGGAATATAGTTTCTAGCTGATATTGATTACTGTGCGGCTTTCTTTTGTTTAAATTAAACAAAGTATTCAAATCACTTCATAAGTACCATGCATTGCACAGTGGGGCGGGATCTAAATATTTGAAACATAAATCAGGCATTTGTAAACGGATAGTTTATCAGAATAAAATTTCACGCGAACATAGCAGAGGAGTATTTCTATATAGTTTTTAAATAGCACCTCTCTTATTTCCTCAGGAGCGGAGCTATGAAGTCTCAAAATAGAGCACTTCGGCAATGTACAATTTTTTACAGCTTGCCATATGTTTTGTTTCTCATCCGATTTCAAAACTTTTTTTGCTCTATTACAGTCCTTAATTAGATCTAAAAGACACATATTTGGTTGTATATTTATCTCTTATAGTTAGTGAGTTATACTCCTTTGCATTTCCAAATTTCTCAATTTTTCAGAAAATTGGTCCAGTATTTTACAGATATCGGAATAATCGGACTTATAAAATTTTTTTCATCGTTAATTAAACAACAAAATTTCAAAGAATGTAAAAAAAAATTTCATACAATTTTGCAATCTAAGGTTGAAAAATATTTAATTTTTAAATTGAAATTTGAAAATTTTGGTTTTTCGACTATTTTTGCTTAAAAAAGGACCATAATCGTTTTTACATATATATAAAAAAGTTGTTTTGGAACATATAGCAAATGTATACTTTCCTGAAAGATATCTATATAGACGTAAATCGACGGCAAACAAATAATCGAATTTTCTAATATAGTTAGACCTGGGCACGTCCTAATACGACATATTTTAGACAGAAATTTTGAATTTACTCCGCATGTTTTAAAATCCCAAAGCTGGGACTCCAAAAGTATTGCTAATTTTTTAAAGCCCTTATGTGTACGTCGCTATTTGCCAAATTGTTATATGTGCCTTGAATCAAGTATGGACGGTATGGGCAAAATTGTTCATAATTGCATTTTTTCGACTTGTTGCAACTTTCTTAATAATTCTGAGATTCTCAGAAGAAATACTTTATAATTTGTTTCTCTCTAAGTATTAAGTACATAATTTTATTCGAAAATATTAACAATTAACGATTTTGTAGATGCAACACAAAACACTTTTGCGCCAGTATGACCTATATTTTATACTAAATATTACTTATACGTCATTAAGTCCATTATCTCTCAAGCCATGTAAAGTTTTTTTAGTGCGGGTTTTTACTTATAACTCCATAAATTTTACGCGTATAAAAGAGAAAGATATATAACATATCAAAACTTACAAAATTATGTGTAGCTTTCAATAATGTATTGAGATTTTAACAATTTAAAGCTCTTTGAAAGACTTTTTGTAACTCAAGGGGAAAATGTTGTTGTTCTGCATATACATTTTTTCTTAATGCTATAACATCGGTTATTGTCAATATTTTATAATGAAATTTCCCAGTTATATAGGAATTTATGTACTACACAGAAAAAAAAACGCCGTACTAAATTCTAGAATTTTCTACTTACTTTGAGTATTCTTAAATTGCGTACAAAAATACTTATTTTATGTACTACTATTAGTATAAACTTTTTAAACAGTCGTCGTGTGTTGCTATTTGTTTGCTTGTTGATAGGTTCAGTCGCATGTTGTGCTTATATTGTTGTCTTGTTATTGTTTATTATGTTTGTTCGTTCAGTGCCGACTAATAGCCTACAAACGTCGTATTACATGCTGCTGGTTTATAATGGATTTTTGTTGCCGGTTTTTCTATACTGATTTAGCTGAGTGGTCAGGCGGTGGTTTACAAACATGGTCATCTAAGTTCAATACTAGGAATGAGCAAAAATAAATTTTAAATTGAAACAAGTAAGTCATAAGATATAATTTATATAAGTAGTAAAAATATAAATTCTCAAGTCTGTTCTGTTCCAGGATTAAATAAGTAAAAGTTGTCCTGATTCGGACTTGATTCAAGTTCGCGGCGGGATTGATTAAAGTACGCAGCTAGGATTGAAACAAGTAAGCGACGGGATCGATTCAAGTTTACAGCGGGCTTGAATGTACATGTAATACGGCGTTTGTCAGCTACTTGTCGGGTATGGCCGAACAATGAAAATAAACAACAACAAGAGCTCAACAGTGATTTGTTGCTATCATCAAGCCAACAAATAAAATGGCAATTTTTTGGAATCCCAGCTTTGGAATTTCAGAACATGTGCAATTAAGGGAGCTTATACTAAAACTATAAATCGCAATACTCCTGAGCTATGCCTATGTGAAATTTTATTCCGATACTTCTATCCGTATAGAAATGCCTGATGTATATTCCAAATATTTTAATTCTGCCCCACTGTGAAACAAAAAAAAGTTAAAAATTTAACATTTTACTATGTCGATGAAACTAATTAAAAATATGTATTCCTTGACTTTGCAGTTTTTTTTTCTTTCTGTTTATCTCTTACTGTGACTTTGGCGTATTGTTAAATGAATGCGGAATGAAATGATTAAAAATGTTTACGGCTGATTTGTGTTCTTTTATTGTTCCCCATATTAATTAATTATTTTCTTTTTTGTGTAGTTATAATTATTTGTGTAGTATAACGGTCAGGTTACATGTATCTGCAAAATATTAATTTTTTAAATGTATCTATACAAAGCAAGTAAAACATACCTGCCAGTTGTGCTGCCACCATCATCTTTGTTATTGATCATAGTGAGGAATGATCATCACGATTAATGTTTTCTTTTGTCTATTTGGTGTTTTAGTTTTTTCTGGTTCAAGAAAGTGTACAAAATTTTTGCGCACAACATTTGTTTGGCGATTTATGAATGTTTTTATTTGTAAAATAGATCCCATATTTTACACCGTTTATAGAATGATTAGAAAAGCCATATATTCATTCAGTCAGACAAAACAAAGTGCATATTATATATCCGTTGAATTTCTTTAACAAAAAAACATTTTTTTTTATAACTCTTGCAAAGAATTATTTATCTTGTGAATGCATTGAATTTTCGCACAGTGATAATATTAAAATTGTTGCGGTCAAAATTGGACTTGCAAATTGATTTTTGTTTAGAACTTGATCCTACATTTCTTCTAGCTCTTCTTCCGATATACATATACACACACTTCTGCAATTAATTGTTTATTGTTGGTGACTTTAATTTTCCAGCTATATTGCATAGTGGGGAATACAAATATTTGGAACAAAAATCATGAATTTTTAAACGTTCCTATCGGAATAAAATTTCGCAATGACATAGCTGAGGAGAATTTTAATTTATATTTTAAGTATCAGCTCTCTAACTTGCTCATGTGCAGAGCTATAAGGTCTCAAATTAGGGCACTTCGTCCATGTGAAATTGTTTACTGCTTGCAATTTTTTTGTTTCTCATCCAATTTACAGTTTTTTGGCACATGTTCGGTTGTACACTTATCTCTTTTAGCAAAAAATTTTTGAAATCGGATAAGAAACAAAAAACAGGCAATCGTTTAAAAATTTTACATGTCCGAAGTGCGTACCTCCGGTCCTGAGCAATTAAGGGAGCTTATACTAAAAATATAAATGAAAATACCCAAGCTATGCCCATGTGAAATTTTCTTCCGATACTTTTATCCGTTCAGAAATGCCTGATTTATGTTCCAAATATTCTAATTCTGCCCCACTTACTATTGTGGAATAAAAATTTGGAACTTAATTACACTGTGTAACAAAACAAATTGGATGGTTATAGAGACCGATTTTTGTAGAGGGGAACGACCATTTAGGATCTGTGACGGTTTAAAGTTGTTTTCTTTTATTTTTTACACAGTCGGTTTATTTGATTTTTTAAATTTATGTCTTGTTATTAATATTTTGTTTACGATGTTTTGGATGAAATGTTTGGTCCTAGTAAGTTACCAACCTTTAAGATGCCGTTGAGTATTGCTGAGTACACCTTTTGATCTTGGATTAATTCGTAGTGTTGTTGATTATGGGATCCTGCTTGTTATATTTAACTTTTCCTGTTAACTTGTTAAATTTAACGAGGCCAACTCGTACCTTTTAGCTGACAAGTCTAATTGACTACATACCTGTTTATGCCTACATATGTTACTAACGCTATTTTATACTATGTTAATACTAACACTACGTAAGTTTTATTTATCGCTCAATATTCTCCTTAAACGCTTAACTTGTTATCGATTTTCTGTTAAATTTGGTCTTTTTATATATTGAATTACTTACTTATTTGCTCAAAAGGCTAAACTTAAAAAAAAAAAAATACAGACTCATTGCATAGTAGATTAGTATTAATAAAACGGCCTACTCTCAAAAGTCATCGTACAATATTAAATATCTCTTTTATGATTAACGTTATCAATGGCAATATTTGCTGTGAGTTTCTTTTAAATTCTGCTGACTTTAATATTCCTTGTCATAGTATTCGTCATTATAATCCTTTTGTTATTAAGTCTTGTAGATGTAGTTATGCTATTGCCGTTCCTTTTACGAGCTCATGTCGTCAATATACCCGTATAATTCAATCTAATCTTAAGTAAGAGCATATGATATTTTAAAACAAAATTTTTTTATAACTAAATATTTAATCTAATCACTCTTATATTATATATTTACGTCCCTTTTCACAATGTATTATTAAGACTTAACGTGGACTTTAACGGCAAGTTTTGTATGGCGAAATTTCCGTTAAAGTCCATGTTAACTCTTAATCATACATTGTGAAAAGGGTAACGGCCATGTAAGGATTTATAGCTTATAGACCTAAAAATTAAAAAAAAATAGTTTCTTATATGTGCAACAGAGACATCATTCAGAACATTTAAAAACATTCTTAAGTAGTTTGCATGATTCCATAAGCCGTTAAGAAACGGTGTTTATTTTTAAGAGAAAAATATCATAATGCACTTTTTTAATTCTTCTTGTTTATTTGTGTTGATGTAGTGTTTAAACTATTTTCGAACTAAGGCTAAACTGCAGATTTGAATACATGCCATTTTATTATTCAATATTTTGTTTTTTTTTGCTTCTTGCATTTAGTGGCAAAAGTGAGTCGTACTTTTCTCTGTTTGTTTCAATTTTTTTCCCTTTTTTTAGCTGCCATTTGACCTATTCACCCACCATTGGTTAGATTTTTGCTTTTGTTTATTTCTATTACTTGTCTTAAGTATCATATATTATTATCTTCATTTCTTTTTCATTTATTTGTAAGTTTTTGGCTTTGGTTTTAATATATCTTAAGGAAACATTTGCACGCCTCAAAAATGGACATTTCTATCGTTATTTCCTTAAACGGCCAAGTGAAACTTTGTTTTTAGTTTTTCATTGAGGATTTATAAATATATTTTTTATATTTGTATTTTGCAGATCTAAACACGCCTTTTGTTAACAGCTGCTTGCTTTTGATTTTGCTTTCAGTGAAAATGCAGGCCATAAATGTGTTTAGTATGGCAACACTTTACTGATGTTGAAACAAATTTTTTAAATAAAATTTTTTCATAATCTTTATCATGAACTATACTGACATACACTTTGACAGTTCACGATTTCCATACAATGACAATGTTGCATTTGTGCGTGAGTTACTATTTTATTTAAATCGGAACTTGTGTAACGATTTTAGTAAATAACTGTGTATGGTTATCAAGCTAAACGGAGACAATGTTGAAAAAAATAATACAAAATATCTGCGTTTCAATTTGTCAGGGGCGGTAAGCGATCAAATAGCTAAGAAAATTTGTTATCCTTTTATTTATCAAAGAGATAGAATTTATGCCATAAAAGGATTCTTTTAGATTTTCGAAAAATATATATAACTACTGCATTTATATTATTAAGTAAAATAAATAATATTGCTTAAATACAATTTTTTATGCCACAAAAAAGCACTTGTACTACTTTATTTATCTATTTGTTACCATTTGTCCTTCTACTTTGTTTATTACCGACACTAAATCTATAGCAGTTAAATATCGCCTACTATGTGCAATGTGTCTCATAACAAAATGATTTGTTAAGCCAAAAACCAAAAAGCCTTTAACGATTTAACTGTTTGGCCAAAGCACAACGATGATTTAAAACAAACACGCCATCATCTCATTCATTAAGTTTTAACATTTTACTTTATCGTAACATTTTGCTTTGTTTTTTTCACAATAACAGCTAGAAAAGAAAATGTTTCTATTTACTTCACTTCACTGAACAGTCGGTATATTGAGTATGCTATAAAGATTACAACAGAATATGTACAGAAAAAAAAACTAAATAGATCTTTATAGAATGGGACTATTTCGAACTTATTTTGCTTTTCCAGAGAGATTATATACATAGGTCAGAGTTCGTAAAGTTATACTCACAAAGAATTTGACATGATCAATATACCGAGAAACAAGGGAAGAACCAACATCAGTTTCATTTAATTTTTAATGTAACCACGCTATTTTCAGAAGCTGCTACACTTTTATAACACTATGCAAGCTAAATGTCACGACCTTTGATCAACACTATGTTTTTTTTTGTTGTCCTGTAACTACAAAAACAGTAGAAATTTGAAATTCTATGGATACGGTTTTTTTCTATAATGTAGGACTTGCAAGAGATTTTATTTTAACTTGGGAAGGGTATAGTCTAATTGTATTACCAAAAACCCAAACACCCTGAAATAAAATTACTTTTAAGCCATTCAAATATTATTTTTTTATATGCTCAATGGTTTCGAATTTATTCAAACCGCAATTTTAAAAAAACTTACCATTTTTATAAACTGACTATAAAGCCACATATGCTATAAAAAATACGCTTCATTTCATGAAAATCGATATATAAATTTTGATTTTGTTCATAATAAAGTGGTGGCTTCACTTGCAAAAATTGCTGTACAAATATATAATTTTATTTTACTAACAAGGTCTCTGATAGGGGCTATAACAAAATATACACGTATATCGGTTTTTTAAAAGTTTACGTCTGAGATTTATTTTAGGCGGAGTTAAATTCCCCCCTTAACACATAGTTATACTAAGTCGCATAGAACATTTTGTAGGGCTTACGTTTGAGGAATAAAATTAGTTCCTAATTTTTGTGTAAAACACCACAAAGAACATTTTTGTAAAGCAATTCAGACCGCTATATTGCCACTGAAGGGCAGTTATTTTCCTTATTTAAGTGAGGTACGAAAAGAGCCACAGCGAAAAGAGTTAAAATATTCTACAAAAATATATATCGTGGTGTTTTAAATAGATTGCTGATTATATCTTATACCTTAAACGTAAGTGGGAGTTTAATTCCCTTAAATTTTTTGTCGCGGATAAACTTTAAAAATGCCGATACACGTTTATATTTTCTTGTGGCGTCCACAAGAATCAGCCATTTAAACTAGAGGGCTGCACAATTATAGTCGAATCTAGTCGTAAGTATATTTGAGTGTGCATGCATGTATGCTTTTTGTATGTATGTATGTATATATGTATATATAGTCGTGGCTATGCATGTAGACACATGTACATACAAAAGCACCACATACATATATGCACACCCGAAATTCATACGAGTACATTCTACGGATACATTTGAGTACTCTTTGCACCATCCAGCTTAAACCTTGTTCTTCAGTATAAATACTCGCAATTTTTGTAAACATCAGTTGACTTCATTTTCACTGAATAAAATCATATATTTATCCAACGTTCTTTATGAATAGAGCGTATTTTATTTGAAGTTTGTCGTATTATTATCAATTTATCAAAATTATAGTTTTTGCCATTTTAAAATTGTTTACAAATGTTTAAAATTAAAAGATTTCCAATTTAGCATAAAAAATTATACATTTCTTCATTGCTGTCTGAATAATCGCGAAACTATTGAATATATAAAAAATTAAATTCCAACAGCTCAAATAAAATTTTGTTTTGAGTTTATTTTGTGATTTTTGTATTAAATTGGACAAATCCTTCCCAAGTTATGATAAACGATATAAAATTCCAGTTTTCAGGCTGTCACGTCTAGGTGGCATTAGTATGGAACTCTCAAAAGAGGCTAAACAGGACGAAGAAACCTCTATGCGCCATATAGACATATATATGAAGCCTTATATCCTATATTGGATGTATACGGTAGTGATCGGACCCATTCTTACTAATTGATCGGTTGTCTGGTGGAGAGCACTGGACAATAGTACTTATATCTTCACTTAACTCTCCTTGATGTCCATATCAAGTACATATCTGCAAGATCTGCCCTTAGACTCAGGGATTCAGGCGATTTTAAGCACAATTCTACAAAATGTAGGAGCGCAAGACTTGGGGAGACAAACCGACTACATGACTCTAGCCATAAACTGTTAGAAACCCTTTTTAGCTGAGATCGACCGTAGGGAAGACCGGAATGGGTACTGTGTTATTTGGAATAATGCAATTTTGATATTTACGGACGGCTCTAAAATAGATATTCCAGGAGGAGACTGACGCCATTAACGAAGTTGCAAATAGAACTGATAGGCTCGTCTTTTAGACCAGCCCTATAGACATTTGTATTATTTTTTTCTAAAGTGAAGTAACCCACTCAGGCACTTAATGCCTACCAGTTAACTAATTACTATGGTATATTCTTTGTGAACGGGATAGAATAGATAGAATAGATGGTGAAATGAGATAGCTATAGAAAGCTTAATTCTTTTAAGTAAAGGCTATATCTTTCGTACGCTTTCTTTATTGCCATTTTATTAGTTGTTTTACTTCGCCGACGATTTTACTAACATGAACGGCGAAGGAGGGCGCTGTGATGTTACTTTAGTATAAAACAATATAATCGCTGCCGGTACTGCTTAGTGACCATTGCTACACCTTCATCACTTCAACAGTCCAACAACAAGTAACAGAATACTATACAACGCACATCAGAAAAATGTATGATGTTGATTACTTGCCTCGCATAGGGATTGAACCCGGCATCATTAGTTTGTAGTCAACGCACTAACCACTTCACAAAACAGCAGCGCAAACATTTGTGTTGATCAGGGCCCTGAACTCCAAGGTGTTGAAATCGAAGTACGCTGGCACGTATTCATTCTCTGGCTCGGCTTGAAGGATACAACGTCAGAATAGTTTGAGTTTCAGGTCATGAAGGGCTCCAGGGGAATGAAATGGATGATTAATGTGCAAGAGCAGGCTCGACATTGGACGAAGTGGATTCACGAAGAGATATTGATATTCTCTTAGTTGAGCTGAATAACATAATTAAGCAGTGGACACAAAGGACGGCGGCACTGAGATGGTCTACAGTAACCACTTGCAGAGTATCTAAGACTCTTTGGCCTCATTTAGTATTGTTAGCACCAAAAAGCTGTTAGCACTAGAGGGTGCTGTTGGCTGAATGCTTAGCGCGTTTGACCTCAGGGTTGTCTTAAGTTCAAAGATTAATTTCAGGCAAGCCAACAACATCTGATGTGCGTTGGTGTGTTATTGTGTTGGTTTTTGTTGGACTGTTAAAGTTATGAAGGCATAGGACTGATCACTTTGACAGTACCGGTAGCGATTAATATTAACATATCCTAATGCACTTCGCAGCACCCTTCTTCGTCGGTATTGTAGCAAGATCCATCGGCGAAATAAAAGAATAAAGGAAGTAATAAATGGCTATACAGCTTAAAACAAACTAATTCCTCTACTTGACACTAGAGAGTTTGCAGCACTGTTCTATAAAAAAACGCCCACTAGCAGAGTTGTAAATAAATTAAGCTTTCTATCTTTCTCCTACTTCACCACCTGTTCTCCCTATACGATCCTTTTCCCAAAGAAGGTAAGAGATTAATTAATTAACTGGTAGGCATTAATTGCGATTGTGTTACTTCTCTTAAAAAAAAAACACTAGAAAAGAGGTCACCAGAATTCCTGGTTAGAGTCATTCTGGGGCACTATGCGATATGACAGAACGTCTAGGTACTCTCTAAGATGGTAATTGGCACGATATTGGTCAGTACAACAACTTGCGGTTATCGTCTCCTGTGGGACCTGGACTGACTCACGGATGCAATACTGGCTGGCTCTTTGGCACTGTGAACAGTTCTGTGTGTTTCTCAGGAATCGAAATACAAGCACTTCGTTGGAACGTATAGGATGTAGTCCTCTGGGCATCACAGTGGGCCTTATGGACTCCGAGAGTTCTCGCTAGTTTGCGGGCACCTCTTCTAATCTAGCCTAACCATGGTAGTATATAAAAAGTATTATTTAATTGACTTAAGTGTAATTTTGTCTTTTATTGATTTTTCTAACAAAATTTATGCAACCCCTTCCCAAATTTTAGAAAAATTAAAAACAATAATAGAATAACACATAACACATCAAAAAAATTTTACTCTTGGCATTTTTACTGTTGAATAGTCTCATGTTTCTTTTGCTTATCGCCTCCAGTATTACATAGAAAGATTAACTTCCGACTTATACACATTTTCAGTTCAAATAATAATTACGCACAAATATTAAAATTTGCGCGGCACCCGCAAAAAGTTGAAGAAAGATTAAATGTCATTTTCAGTAGAGAAATTCAATGAATTAGTAAATATTTTACTAGAAACGGACCTACAAAGAAATATGTAAGTACAGACAAAAATGTCTCAATAATTTTATTGAAAAAATCACATTGTTTTTCAGTAAAAAAATTGTCCAAAGCTATAAAACAGTTAGTCTAAAAAAAGGTATAAGTTTCAAACAAAATAGTTTACTGAATAAAACACAAATCTTTACTGTACTTTCTGTAATATAGCATAAAAGAGTTTTCATACATTCAGTAAAGAATATTCACTGAAAATTTTATTTTATTCTAGACAAACTTTTGTTTGTAAATTTTTTTGGCGATCATATTTTCTGTGAATGAGATCATAATTTTTATATATACAAACTTTTCGTGAAATTTTAATACGAGAATTAAATCACTACTAAATTTATGTTAATCACATGTTTATCACAACAAATCCTAGTGTTATCGTTAGTTTAGTTTGCGTCATGTCCATCTTACTGAGTTTTTGTTCAACTTAAGTCAAATGTTTTCTTCTCTTTTTATAGATATTTACCACTTGTTATACTATTTTCAAAATATACTATTTTAAAGTACTTTGGATTCGTTGTTAGCTGCTAAAAAAATAATTCCGTTAATATTTCGCTCAGTCTATAAGCGCAAAGTGTCAGTAGGAGTTGACTATATAGATGTTGTTATTATTGCAGTTGTTAACTCAAGCTTTCATTGTTTAAAAAAAATATATGAAATAATTATTATGAACTATTACGAAGTACAAGAGCGTAAAAAACTTGCAGTCAGTTAGAGACGAGTGTTTAAACGTTGTTTTAACAAAATGCTTCTGTTAAAATGCAACTTTTTTGTTTAATGTTTCTTCTACTTATTGCTGTTATTTGTTTTAAAGATGTTAAAGCTAGGATGAAGAAAAAGGCGGCTAAGAAAAAAAGTATTAAACATTTTGATTGCTTTTGACCTAAAGTTGTCGTGTTTGGATGAAAAGGTCATCATCTCTTACTTAGATTTTGTGTTATTAGTTTTCAGTGAAAACTTTTAATAGTGTTTCTTATACAGTTTTTTTTTTACTTTGTGTAAGGGGGAGCGGGTTAATATAAAGTATTTTAGAGTAGACAAATTCACACTTCTGTTCATTTTGGAAGTATATAAAGATGTAATGCTGCTCACTGTTTTTGTTTTTTTTTATTATATTATTATAGTTTAATAACGATTTACTGGAGTTATGAAAGAGGTGGTAGGAACGAGCAAATCTGTGGCAAATTACTCAAATTAAGTGATATTTTAATTACATTCCAGAAGGTGGCGTTTCGATTGCAAGATAATAATTATTAGACAAATACATAACAGTATTAATTTGATCAAATTTTGATGACCTGGCATAAGCACCAGTGAAATTAGGTGTTAAGATTAACTTGCAAACCACGGCAAGGAAAATATATTGAGAACATATCTCGAATAAAATGAACAAATATTATATTAATATTAGTATTTTCTTAAAAAAAATTTAACTATTTTAATATGTGATTCAGAATTAACGTATAATTTATAACAAAACTATGTTATACATTGACACTTGTTCTCGTAGTCTCTGTCCCCATTATACGATTATTAAAAATACCACTAAAAGTTCAATAAATTTTATGCATAATATTATGTTTAAAATTGCCTTAACAAACCAACATAATTTATGGGATATAATAAAAATATCAAACAAACAAAGATTTACTGTCAACTCAAGCAAAAAATAAATATTTCAAAATATTAAATATTTCAAAAATTGCCATAATTGTGACATTTCAATTGCAGATCAACCAACAACCAATACTTACACATTCACAAAATTAACAAACAACCTGATGCCAACGAATGAAATACTATTGTGCCACATAAAGTGGCACTTAAAAGAACGAATACCCCTTAAAGTCAAACAATTTATGTTTAAATGTAAAATGATTTAGCTAAAAATAACAAACATTTAGAAAACACAAACAAAAAAGCTATAATAAAGTTATTATAGACCCGATTTGCGTATGGCAACTAATGTCACACTGATTTCTCTCTTTAAAAGTACTTAACGAGTGGAAAAAAGTAGGCTGCAATCGGAGGCCATAGATCACAATTATAACTTCAATTACGCTGACAGTAGCTGTGATCTTCATCTTCATTAGCGAAGAATTCGACTATTTTGAATATAATTTTGTAGATTTGTTTCTAAGACTGTTTGGTATCATTCAGTCAAATGACTGGTGGCAAAAACGTACATCCAACTGTACAGCAGCTGTATGCAGAGCAAATTTTTGAATGTTGGTCTATTTATCGAAATGAAAAATAATGAATATTTGTTAAATGATATCATTATGTTACTGAATTTTGTGAAAGAAACTCAAATAACTTTCCATTATTGGCTTACGGATTACTTGTGTTTGGTTTTTGGTATGACTAGACAAAATGAGACAGATGATTCGTTTGGCCGATGATGATGGTGGGGGACTAGTTGTGGTGGCCGTAACGAAATCATTGCCTCATTTTAGATTTGGTATTTACTATCATAATGAAATACCCGCATTTCAATATATGTATGTTTAATAATTTGTTACTACTTAAATTTGTAACGAGTTAAAAATCTGCAGCACACTACACATGATTACACAGAGAAAACAGATTCGTTGAAACAACCGAATTTGTTGTTAATTGAAATTTGGCAGCTGCACCAACTATCATAGAATTCTTATTGAAAAAGAAGTTATATAGTTGCTTATGAGAACTGTTTAATCGGTTGGGCGTATCAATGATAATAAAGTTAACCATGCAGAAAGAACTAAATTTAATTTTCTGTAAAGAAATTCAATGAAATAGTAAATATTTTGTCTAGAAATGGACCTAGAAGCATATTTGTAAATGTAGACAAAAATATCTCAACAATTTCATAAAAAAGCGTGCTTTTTTCAGTGAACAAATTATTTAAATCTATAAAACAATTCTTTGGTTTTCTTGAATAAGCGCGGATGTCTAGTTTTGTCGATTTTGAGTTATTGATGCCAAATTATGTTTTTACGTTGATGATGGTAAGTGCATTGGTTTTAAAATGTGTCACAATGATTTAATGTAATAAATAAGGATAAAGAGAGCCGAACCACTTAAAAACCCAGCGGTAAATGAAACGAAGTACCTAGACAATAATCAATGATGTTCAAGAAGACGTTCGAAGCGAGCAATCAATCTTAGTACTTAGATTGTTATGTACGTGTAATCTAATATATCATTTACTAATAATATCTTAGTTTATTTTGCATTGTGTATGTAAGAATTTCGTTGCATTTCATATAACGGCCTACTACGTACTGATATCGCAGCTTACTTTTTAAGCCAGAGCGCATCGATTAAACAGCCTATGACACGCTTATGTTGTATGTAATTGGGAAAGTAAGCCAAAGCGTCATCACTAGATGCTACTAAATATTGTTTAAATTAGAGATTACGTAATGGGTATTTTTACCATTCGCAAGTGACGAAGCACATGAAATAAGTGAGAACTGTGAAGACAGAGTGTCGCTTGAAAATAATTCACCCTAATCTTTTCCTTGCTCCTTAAAATTTATTTCTGAATAAAACACATTTTTTTTTGTAAAAAAAACTGTATTATAATTGATCGTTGAAAAGTAGTCAAAAGTTTTTAGTAAAGAACTCTTAAAAATAAATATTAAATTTTTCCAAAGAAAACTCTTAGAATTGTTGTCCAAATTAAACATCTATTTTTGTTATGGAAAATTCGCCAGCAGTTCCAAAAATGTTTGGTCTCTGTTGCATTTCGATCTTGTTTAAATTAAAACGCAAACTTTTTTTCTCAAGCTCATTTTAACTGGTTGCAAAAAATAAAGTAAAATAAAAACCCATAAAAAACAAAAGAATTAAAGTGAAACTATTTTCAATTGACAGATACAAATGGCAGTTATGATGCAGTTAATAATTATACAAGATACTGATTGTACCGACAATAAGATGACGATGACGATGCTGTTTACTTCGCCTTTATGATATTTTAATAAGAGCTTACCACCATCGCTTTAACGTTTGAAAGGTCTTTAGAGTATTTTTTCAATGTTTCTAAAAAAGATTTTAAATGATTTTTTAAATAGAGTAAGACTTTTTATATTGTGGTTTAATAGCACCGTTGTCACATTATTGCTGTTACATTATTTTGCTTTAAATACCATTTTTTTTTAATAATTTTTAAAATAAAGCCAATTTTTTTGGTGCTTCCTCCATTGTTATATTATTGCCCATTTTTTCTATGAGTGAGATATTTAGATTAACAGGTTGTTTATTCATGTTGTTTTTTTTTAACAAGTAAAACGTGAACTTTCTCCGCACGCAAACTCAATGACTTGGCTATCGATATTATTTTAAGTCCCAGTATTTTGTTGTTGGTTGTCTTATTATTGTTTTATTTGACTTTGTTGCGGTTGAAGTTGTTATTGTTGGCGATGTTGTTGTCATTATTATGTTGCATTACCTGCGCTTGTTTTAGGTTTCGTTAAAATAGTCAATTGTTTTCAAAATTACAATAAAAATACAGAGAGAGAGAGAGAGAGAGAGGGCGATAGATAGGGAGAGAGAGAGAGAGGAATACCGCAGTAATAATGACCAAATAATGATATTTAACATTGACTTTACACGATTTAAAACAAAGTTAAGGCTTTTGTTGAATGCGGTTAAAGGAAAAGAATATTTTTGAACACAACCTTTTTCATGATAAATAGCCATAACAATTGCTTAAGTTGAAATATTTAAATATGTTGAAGGCCACAATGATAATAAAAGCATTCAGAGCATAAATCGCTAAAATGCGTGCATTTGCCAAATATTTCAGTAAACTTACATTGTTAATAATAACTTGTAATTTTTCTATCTTTAAACTTTCTATTTTATTTAGGAGGTACATATATCTTTGCAAACAGATCATAAGATGGTAAATTTTTTAAAAGTTGCTTTCATTTATTTATACGAATTATCTTGAGCTCGTCAGTTTCATTTTGGTTAGTTTTTCTTTTTTTTATAAGGGAAGTAATACATCAGGCCTACTGGTTTATTAATTAATGTGATACCTACTTTCGGAAAGGGATAGTTTAAAGAGAACAGATGATGAAATGAGCTTAATTATTTTAAAAATCTGCTATTTCGAGTTTTTTTTAATTTTTGAAGCAGTGTCACAGAGCCCCTTCTGTTAAGTAAACTATTTAACTTTCTTAAGCGGTATGTGTAGCCCGGTTATTAATTACAATACTACGCTCATGGTGTCGTTATTTGATACAACGAGTAACGAATAGGAGAAAAAGTGTGAGAAAATCGTACCAACTCTTTGACATTTTTTGCATGCATTTAATATAATAAGCTTTCAATCTCTAACAAATTTGTATCAAGTATACGCTTAGCTCAAACATGTATTTCCAAAAAAAAAACTTAAAAAATTTAAATTTCTATTACTTCTATCAAGTCTGGTATGTGATACAATGAGTACATCGTTGGAATGAAAGTATATCAAGTTACAGGGCTTTAAATTGAAAAAAAGACTGTACGTTTTTCTCACATATTAATAAACATATTAAGTTGCTGTTTTCTGCTTTTTTGTATTAAATTTGAAATTTTGTATGAAAATTGAAAACTTGCAAATTTAACATAAAAAAGCAGAAACGCGCGACTTATGTAGTTATGGAAAACAATTTTTATATTTTAAATTGATCTTTATTGATTGACCAACGGTTACATTAAAACTGACTTCATGAAAATGTAACGTTAAATACTTAAGAATAATTTTAAAACTAATGAGGAAGTTAAAGAAAAGGATAAAGTAAAATTAATAATAGAGAACAAAAGGAAAATAAATAAAAGTAGTAGGTAGGTAAAACTAGTTCTTAAAATTTAGTGATGCCAATTTGATCTCGTAACTCGCGTTTTAAAAACACTCGAGTGGCCTGGCCCGTAGGCTAAGGATATTTTGTGACGAACACATGAAGCAGAAAATCATTAAACTCCAACGAAAAATAAGAGAGTTATAAGCCATTAAGTTAAAACCGATTTTTTTTGATACGAAGTTGCTTTAAATCTATGGAAAATAAAATCATGGTTTTCACTTAATGGCTTATAATTTTCTTTTTTTTCTGTCAGATCTCCACTTTTTTTTAACCTTCGATTATTCAGCACAAAATTGTCTTCTACGCGTTGGCTTACACTAAGTTCTTAATTTTTTTTAAATGAAACTAATAAAATTATTCCAACTTCCGGCTACGTTAGAAGGCTTAATTAAAGATATAAAGAAAAAAAATATTTTTAGCCCCCGACAAAAAAGAGGGGTGTTATAAGTTTGTAGTGTGTGTCTGTGTATCTGTGTATCTGTGTGAATGTACGAACCCTCGTACAGACCAAACGGTTGGACCGATTTTGATTTAGTTTTTTCTGTTTAAATGGTGACTTGATCGAGAGTGTTCTTAGCTATGGTTGAAGAAAATTTGTCTACACGTTTAGAAGATATCACATCTTTTCTAGATGTATCCTGTTGAATCTATGTATCTTTGACATCGTACCTCCCAAACGGCTAGCTCGACTTTAATTTAGTAAATTTTGTTTGAAAGGTGACTTGATACAAAATGTTCATATGTTTAAAGAAACTTGGTCCAGCCGTTTTGAAGTCTTCATCTATTTTCTTCGGGGGGTTTGTAAAATTTTTAATTTAATGTTATTATCGATTGGATTCGATTTTTTCTTCAAACATCGATGGTGCTTTAACAAAGTATTTTATTCAAAGCAACATTCTACTCAAAACACTGCAATAAATAAAAAGGTGGATTTATGTGGATAAATTCTTTCATTGTTTGGAATCTACATACCTGTGTTCACAAGCCTTAACCGCCTAAGTCGTTTTCAAAAATTTTCGGGAGAGCTGTTTAAAGTATCAAAAATTCGCTTCCGATCTCTCATCAGTTTGCTTTGCTTTAGGTTATTTATAGATAATTGTTGTCTTAAAAAAATTACATACTTTAAAAATTGGTAGCGATTTGATTTAGACACGAATGGAGTCTATCACACCAAAAACTTAATTTTGTCCGAGCTAAACTTAGGCGATTAAGGGTTGTGACCCTAGATACATGCAACAAAGTTTCTGGGAAGAAAATTAAACGGAGTCTTGTGGAGCAAAAATGTTCTGGACGATCAAAAATTGCACTTATAAAAAATCTATATATTTTGTCTCAATGTGTTGCGAATTTATTACAAACGCCAAAAGCTATTGTTAATATTTTACATATTTATATAAACTAAGTATAGGACTATAAAAGCCCATTAAAAATATAACATTATTGACCCGAGGTTATTATGTGGCCGTTCCAAAAACACATATATTTATAGCATTTTTAACAGAAAAATTATAGAACTCAAAAATAAAATTTTTAAAAAGCTGTATGTTCAAATCTATTGGCAATATCTTAAAAATATTTTAAGCACGGTTTTCCTAGGATATTTTCTTAAAAACGTTTTCATTAGTTTTTTTATTTTCACAATTTTACTTTAAATGAAACTTATTTGCTGATGTTTAAGCATTGCCTATATGCATTTTATTGGTGCTTTACCAAATCGTCAATAGACTTCAAACACTTTTAAACACAATATTGAAGAAATACCTTATCTTATGTACAGACTTTCAAAAACCATTTGAGAATTCATGTAAATGTATATGATTTTCAAAAATAAGCATAGTAGGCTTTGAAAATTGTATAAAACCCAGCTAATAAGTTGTATTCGATATGAATCTACTTTGTTTTTGTACATCTGTTTTATTTTTCACACGTTTACTTTATCCATTCATGGCCACCATCACAACACTGTGCGATGTATATTTGTATAGATCAGTATCAATCACTGCCGGTACCGTTCAGTGACAAGTATTATGCCTTCGCCACTTAAACAATCCAACAACAACTAACATAATACCATACTATTGCACATTAGATTATGATTCTGATGACTGGCCTGGCACAGGACTCGAACCCACGTTCGCAATCATCCTTTGCTGTGTATTCAATGTGCTAACTACTTTAGCCAACGGCAACATAGAGTGCGTTCAAAGCACTTCAACTAAAACTAAGCTTTTCATCGTTATCGTCCAACAAACTACATTAACCCGAAATGCTGCAGTTTGAGCTAGCGCAAAATCCATTTAGAAAATACTTTTTGAAAATACGACTTCATCCTCCATTTTCATAGTATCTAATTACACTATGCGACAGAATTTATGTAGCATAAATATTATTATCAGTGTTAAAATACATATTTATTTATTTATTTAATATATTAAATATACGTTAAATTACAATATATTTTAATTAAAATATACATTAAATTAAAATATATTAAATTAAAATATATTAAATATCTTCTATTTGATACCGTTTAAAAATTTTAAATCGATGCAGAAACAGCGAAGTGAAAATTGTTTTTTTTCCGTGAATTCCCAAAAAATCTTTATCTATCGATAAAATCCGATTTTGAGATTGTATTGCAATTTTTTAAAATGGCAAAAGGATCTACTCAAGTAAACCTAAAAGCCCCATTATTCGTTTCTCACGACTATTTGCAATGTTACGGCGTGTTGTTAATCTACACACATTTTTTTTATTTGACTAGAGTCACATTGGTGAATATATCGGGATATCTTACTGTTACTGCAAGGATGTTAAACATATTAACGGCTGCGAAATTGCGATACTGAGTTCTTTCTTAGTTTTTAATGGACTTTACGCAATTGCTATCTTTTTTTTTTTGATATATCGAACATTTTCAAAAAGTTGTATGCCTAATGTGCACGTATTATATATTTATGTATTTAAAACATAATTCAAAAATCTTAAATAGCACACAACACGTAATCAGAATTATTCACAAATAATTTCAATAAAATTATGATTTAAAGCAAATAATTTAGTTTCTTTGTTGAAATAAAATTAAATAAAATCACAAATAGCAACAACTAATAAAACATCATAAATCCTGGTCACGTTTAATATTTTTCACAAAATAAACAAAACAACGAATTTAAGTGTCAATTTATACTTGTTTTGTATATTTTATCACCT
Organism: Panzeria rudis; assembly: GCA_956483635.1. Classification (NCBI taxonomy): domain Eukaryota; kingdom Metazoa; phylum Arthropoda; class Insecta; order Diptera; family Tachinidae; genus Panzeria; species Panzeria rudis. The sequence continues at coordinate 123,054,786 of OY101449.1, forward strand.
TTTTTCAGACAATTGCTGCGAAAGAAATCATGGGTTCTTTTTCCCAAATGTTTGTTTTTTGTTTTCTTTTTTGCTGTTTAACACTTTTTCCTATACAGTCCATTTCAACATTGAAGAACGTTGTTCTTTTCTACTTAAAAAAACACATCTTTCAAATGTTTTACAATCGCTATCCTGTGGCGCAAAAACGTGCAACTTATGTCATAATATTGCGTTTTTTCGCTCTTTTCTCTCTTTTTATTGTCGTTTTGTGGCAAAGTGTTGCTGTTTCTGCTAATGTGTGATTTTTGTCAAGTTAAATACAACTACTTTAGTAAAGAAATTACAAACATCAAACGTGGTGTAAACATAGTAAGACTACATACAACAAATACAATGATCACCTAAGCCAAACGACCAAAAAGCAAAAAAAAACACCCAAAATATGGCAAAGACACGATTTTATTTAATGGAATTCATAAGTTTTGTTATTTTTAACACACAAAAAATTTAAAAAAATAATAAAAAATAAAAGACGAAAATATTGTGCACAAAAGAAATTCTCCTTTTATTTTAAATATGAGTGTATGAAATGTAAACAAAATATAAAAAAAATACAAATGCGTTTTCAGTAGTTGGCACGAGTAACATTTTCCCACACTTGCTGCAAAAGTCTTGAAAATGTATAATATTTTTGGTACACAAAAAGTGCTGGCCGAAATTATTTAAGCCTACCTTTTGTTATTTTAAGAAATAATCTTTTTTCAGTAGCTTGGGAGCTTTTTTTTTTAAAACCTATATAAAATATATGTAAAATAGGGATAACTTATGGGAAATGCTAAAATTTTGGGTGGTTTTGGCATTGATAAGTCCTCTGAATAATTTCAATGAATATAAAGAAAATACTTATTGCAATAATAATCGTTTGTAAAAATCATTAGAAATTATCCTGAATATTTTTTTTTCAAAAACAACGTTATTATGTTCTATTGTGCAGGTTAGAAATAATTAACTTTAATGTTTTTTTATTCCTTTAACATCTCATATATAATTTTTTCTTATTAAATGTTACAATCTTTAGCCTAATAGAAATCACTTTGAACAATATTTCCAAATTCTCTAGATCCTTACATGACAATATCAACATTATAAGATATTATATAAAAAAATTTAGATCGGTCCACTATTGATAGATCTTGAACAACTCAAAATACCTTTAAAATATTATAGGGTACCAATAGGCAAAAAATAAAATATATGCGCAACAAAAAAAATTTTTGCTTTTAAACATCACTAACATGCTGTTTAAACACTTGTTTTTTTCTTTTCATTTTAGCTGTGTTGCATTAATTCTGCTGCCACAAAATATCCTTGTCTATTTTTGGTACACCAAATTTTCCCATCGCACTTGAATTGTGCTTACAATGGTTTTTTTATTTCTATAGTTTTTGTTGTTTTAAAATCATAGAATGGTTTTAAAGAAAAAGAGATGTAAAGTATTGACTCTCTTCTTTCATGAAGTTTATCAATGTCATGTTACACGGTCAATTTCATATGAATCGTTGTACTAATTTTAACAATTTCTTGTGAAAATATAAAACCGCTACCGATTTTAAGTGCGATGGTGATGATGTTGCGGTATCGTTTTCTTTAGATCCCTGAACGTTTAAGTTTTTCCTGCTGTTTGTTCCTATGAGTATATTTTTATGATACCTATTATGATTGTATGATAATGTTGTCGTGTTGTGGCCATTAAAAAGTGTTAGGTTATTTGGAGAAGACATCTGGTTTTGTGTGTTGCAAAAAAAAAAGTCCAAGGGAAAGATAAAAATTTGACTTAATTTAAGTTCAACTTTGTATATGAAATCATATTGTGGAATCACAATACCGCTTAAGATATTTGACACTGAAACATCAAATTTTTATGATCTTTTTATCAGAAGGACGTGGGAGTTTCTTAAAAAAAAAATATTAAGCAACAAATAATAAGAACAGAAACTTAAATACTGATGCAATATTAGAGAAAGAAGATGTATAAATACTAAAAACTGCAAAGAAAATTATTTTACACTGGTAAAGTTTTTAACTACAGCGGTATTCGATGTTTGGTGCGTTTTGTACAGCAACTGTTTGCAACTGCACCGCATATGTCACTATTCGTGAGCGCTTCTTTTACTCACTTTGAAACACTAAGCAAAATTTTACACATACACTAAAATAGGCTTCATATTATACAAAACTCAACAAATAGTTTATATTTCATATGGACATAAGATAAGGGGCTTGTAACTTTTCATGAATTTGGTGAAAATCTACTGACGATTTAAATTTAAATTATGACAATATGGCAAATAGTAAATTTCTTAAAAGTTTAATTTGAATTTTATTTTTTATTTTGCCTTATAAATACTTTTATTATTATCCAATGTATTTCTCATTGTGTAAAGGTGTAGGTAGAGCAACAAAATGGATTCACATCAAATATAAATTATTTATTGGGCTATGTATAACTTTCAAAGCCTACTATGTATATTTTTGAAAATTATTTGTAAATTCTCAAATCGTTTTTGAAAGTCTGTACATAAGACAAGGGTTTTGTAAGAGCTCAAAATTGTGGTCGAATTATACTGACGATTTGGTAAATCACCAACGAAATGCATATAGGCAATGCTTAAACACCAGCATATAAATTTCATTTAAGATGTCTATATTATTTTCAAAGATATTTGGCTTTGAATTTTAAAATCAAAGTCAAGACTATGAAATTAGAATGAAAAATGGCAAAGCGTTGACAAAAATAGAGCTTAATTGGTCGCCGTTTTTCTCAAAAAAATTTTTAAGGTAAAATTTTTTAATTTCAATATTTCAAAGGAATAGACTCCAAAAATGTATGCGGTTTTCCACGAAAATTGTGAATTTTTCTACAAAATGCTAAATTAATCGCTTCAAAAAAACTCCCAACCAGTTTCTCGAATTTCTCTACAAATCACAAGCTTTGACCCTAACCGCCTAAGTCGTTTTCAAAAATTTTCGGAAGAGCTGTTTAAAGTATCAAAAACTCGGTGCCAATCAGTCGTCAGTTTGCTTTTCTTTAACTTATTTATAGATAATTGTCGTCTTAAAAAGTTACATGCTTAAACAATTTGAAGCGATTTTATTTAGACAAGAATGCAGTCCATCGCAATAAAAATTAAATTTTGCCCTTACTCGACTTAGGCGATTAAGGGTTGTGATCACAGATATTTATTGTAATTAAACAGGCTTTTAATTGTTAGCCGCCCACCCAAAAATGTGGTCAGGAGAAAAGATTTCTTAAAAACAGTAAAGTATTCAGAGGCATTTTTTAATTTTTATTTGTTAACTATTTATTAAAGTAGTATGTTTTACAAATTTTAATGACACCTTAAACGCTAATTTTTAATTAAAAAAATATATGTGTGAATAAAATGCATATATTTTTTTATATAGTACGGATGAGTAATGTGTCATATTGCTCATACGTAACATTTTGACCTAAATATGAGTTTTAAAATAGGATAATATTTGGCCGACAATGTTTTTATGCCCGACATAGTCAATTTTCACAATGCCTAAAGCTAATTCCGTCTTCTATGATTTTCACATACATCGTTTTGTAATGGGATCGCAAGTTTCAAAGATACATATTTATTAAAATTTTTTCCAATTGGAACCACTGTGCGCTTATCAATTTTTCTTCATGCCAATTTGTCTGATTTTTTGTTCTACTTAAGGCGTTGCTTAATTTTTGATATACAATTTGAATGTCACGTATTCAGTGTGCAGTTACATCAAACATATTTTCTGCACATTCAAAGCACTTTAATTAGAATTAATATGCTTCAAAAGAATCAAAAAGTACAACAATTTAAACAAAGTCCTTATTTAACAACCCAGAAAAAAATGAACATACAAATCATTAGTTACAGCATTGATGAACTCGCTCGAAGTACTTCTTTTTCTTGTGAAACATCAATGAATTTAACACGTGGTTGTCATAGGACGGAAGTGATCCCAAGAGCTGAATGTTATGTACTTAAATAGTTGTCTAGAACAATTTTTGACATAAACAAGAGCCTTAGAATATTAAATTCAGTACTTGTAGTAATTGGTATACAATGAAAATGGTAAACCTTTAGAACTAGTTCCGATTTTTTTGCTGGGTACCTTCTCAAAATTAGTTTTTATTTTTTATACAAAACAATTCTCACAATAACTAATATATTCTTGAGTTCTTAAACTCTTGCGTTCTTCCAAAAACAATGAACATATCGGCCCGCTGGTGTATAAGCTTACCATCTCATATCTCAGAATGCAATCGATCCATTTTCTTAAAACTTAAAATATATTTTAGTTAGACACAAAAAATGTTATGTTCAAAATTTTGGAGAAGTGGATTCATGTTTTCGGGTACCGAGAAATAGCACTGTACAACAGGAAAAAAATTACGCGGTTCTTTAAACCGATTCTGGTAGAAGAGATAAAACATATACATATGTCGGTGTTTTGAATGATTTTAATAAAGGGGGTCTAAAGTTTCCCGCTTCTTGACTGATAGTGCAGCATATCGATACATGAAACTATGTGTTGTTTACATCTGAAATGTAGGATATGTTCATCAACTTTGTAGAAAATATTAGGGGAAATAATTTTATGAATCATATTAACCCTCTGACTCCCCCACACAACAGTCATTTTTGGATCCTTTCTAATAAATTGTACAAAACACCCCTAAAAAATATAAAAAAGATTGTGGTGATAAAATGTTCTAAAAAGTGTTTGCCATTAATTTTACTATAGATCTTTAAAGACAACCAAGCTCCATACTCAACTTTTACAACTTAAATAATTGAAAGCTTAAACTATGTTTTAGGGGTAACTTCCTACTTATTCACAATTAATACTCTACATAGAAAATTTTGTAATTCTTACGTTTAAGGTATAAGATGCGTTAAGAATTTTTATGTTAAACATTACGAGAAAAAATTTGATATTTTAACCCTCTAACTCTTTGCTGGGTCTTTTTGTACATATCCGAATATATGGGCAAAAAACTTCCTTTCACCAGCGATATAGGGGCTAAAATGTTCTACAAAAATATTCGCCATAAAATTGTACTACAGGTCCTGAGAGAGACTTAAGCTTTAGATTTAACTCGGACACTAGAAATAATTCAAAACTTAAAATGTGTTTAAAGGTTAATGTCGTACTTTTGCACAATTAATACTCGGCATAGAAAATCTTTTCAGCCTTAGGTGTAAGGTATAAAATTTTTTCAGTTATTTTATGTACAAGACCACGAGGAAAATTTTGATATAAAATTTTTTCCCGCTATATCGCCGCTGAAGGGGAGTTTTTTGCCCTTTTTTTAAAGTATACAAAAATACCCATAAAACAAAGAGTTAGAGAGTTAAAATGTTTCAAAAAAATGTTTGCCCTAATATTTTATACAAAGCTGCTGAACAAAGACAAGAAGATCACATAGTTTCATGTACCGATATGCTGCACGAACAGGCTAAAAGGGGTGAAGAACTTGAAACGGCTGCTAGTCCGTAGGAACCAGTCACATGACTTGCCTTTTTATAGTCCCTCTTTCCAATAAGGTTGTTATAAATACATTTGACAGTAACGCTGTGAATTCGAATATCGTACACTTTATGGTGTCGTTCTTGTCACTTCTGACATGAGCATATATATATTCATTTAACTCGCACTGGAGTATAGGGCGGCAATAACAGCAGATCGCCATCTGACCTGATTTTGAGCGATATATCCTAATTCGTTCCCAGAAACACTTAGTTGCTTCATTTCCGACTCTGTTTAACATCTCCATATTATACGTGGCCTACCCCTTTCTCCTCCACCTTGATGAAATGGGTTCCATCTAAGAGCTTGTTTTGAAACATTCTCGTCATTGCGACGTAGAGTGTGTCCAATATACTGCCACTTTCGCTTACGTATTTCGGTTGCTACCGCCATCTGGTTTGTCTCAGCTAGCAACTCGCTATTCGAAATTGCCAGGAGCAAAAAAACACGAAATATTCTTTTTAGGCGGTAATTAACAGAAGTTTGAATACGTTTTGTTATGCTGCTAATAACCTTCCAATTTGAATCGAAAATTCTAAGTGTGGTTCTTTGTCTTATTATGCTACTTTGCCAGATTATGGCTAGTATGCCAAAAGATGTCCTGGCCTTGCTTATTCGCGCGCCCAAATCAACTGCGGTCCCACCATCTGCTGTAATCTCGCATCTAAGACAACAAAATTGATCTCTAGCATCAAAAGTATCATTATTGATGGTGATTGGCTCTATTATTGAACCGATAATTAGAATTTTTGTTTTGCCAGCGTTTCTCTTGAACCCCGTGTATTGCAGCTTTTCCTGGAGTTCGTTAGTTGTTTGCTTTAGATCACCAAGTTTGCATGAAAGAAGGCAAATATCGTCATCATATGCAAGGAAATTCAAATAGTGGTTGTTGATTTTCCATTGTATCCCTTTTCTTTTATTCTCGATGTTATTAAAGACATCTTCCATAACGATAAGAAACAAGAGTGACGATAATATATACATCCCTGATACACTCCATTCTCAACCGTTAATGGGTCCGAAAGTTTTCCCTTATGTAGCATGAAACTTCTAGCATGATTGTAACTTTCCTTAATCAGTAATTTATATTTTTTCGGTATATTTTTTCTTCGCAGGGGTAACCATATACAGTCTGGATTAGTGAAATCGAACGAAGGCTTTTTTAAAGTCGATAAATAAGATATAGTTTGGAGTTGAACTCAATGCATTGTTCTATATTTATGAGCAATGAATTGATGCGCTCTGTGCACGATAAACCACTTCGAAGTCCGGCTTTGCCACCATTTTGGCTACTGTTGGCAACACACATATACCTCGCCAGTTATAGCAATTTTTAAGGTCTCCCTTTTTCGCGATTTTGAAAATTATTCTTCAAGAAAATATTCACTTTCCCATGTTTCTGCAATCAGGTGGTGTAAAATTTGTGCTGAAAGTGTCAAAACGGAATCTTATTGGTTCTCCTTGATTGCTTGAATGCAGCAGGCAACCACGTATACCAATACCATCTGTACATGCAGCTTTTCCATTTGGTAGCACCTACAATTTCCACTATACTTGGTGGAGTTATCATTAAGCTTAATATTCCCTGGCGGATTTATATAGATAGGAGGCTGAAGTGTAGAATCTATAAAACAGTTGAAAAATTATCCCTCCACCGTTGAAGTTGTTCATGATCGGTGTTAAGTAAATTTTCATATAGATCTAAGCATGAACAATTGTTATTTATATGAAGTTTAAATACAACTCCAAGAGGAAAGGGAACCTTTGAAAAAACAAGTCACGTTACTAGGAACCGGGTCGAGTTAAATACTTGAATTTGAAGGTTCCATCTTAAAAGTGCAACGCCTTAAGTATTAATTTAGACAAAATTATAATTCTTTTTATTAAATTTAAATTTTTATCACTTTTTGTAACAACAGTAAAAATTAACTGATTTTGACAGCTTACTCCGCAGTGACTATACAAGGTGGATAGGTGAAATTTTGAATAATAATTTTATATTCTTTTATTTAGTATAAGATTTTATCACGAATACTTAATTTCCAAATTGCAATTAAATGCCACTTTGGACGCAGTTGAAGCGAATGTGATTACTATACTCAGTGATAGATTCCATATCCAAACTAATGGTACTTGACCTGTATTTAATAATAGTCAAGTTACTGTCTTTAAACATATATTTTTGATTAGTGAAAACTCTCCTTGTACATCTAAGTATTTTTTTAAAACATATTTGTTCTGTTTAAGAGGTGTACTCTATTTTAAGCACTCACGAATCGGGGCCGTATTCTATTTTTATACAAATCTTTAAGAAAGTTTTCAATATTGAAAAAAATAATTTTTAACTATTTTGGTTTTTAGGTATCCAAACAATTTGTTGCATAAAAAATTGCACCAGAAATAATCTTTATATATATATATATATGTATGATCTCTTCCAAAATCCAAAATTGTATAAAAACTGAAGTTGTGTGTATTTAGTCGAACAATATGGATTTTATCCAAAGAAATTTCTTATTCAGGCTTAAGTTCGTTCAATTTAATTTTTACAATTAAATCATTTTTTATTGAGACATAACCACAATCCCATCGTCAGAGCTCTCTATACTCTAGGCTACTTAGCCTCCAAAGTCAAGCCGTAAATACCTGACATTAAACCAATTGCATTAAAGCTTTATATTTCCTGGCTTTGAGCTTAATGCAATTGACGATGGGATTGTGGTTAATCCCGAAAACATCGATGTTCAGTTCGATCCTTACAAAAGTCAAGAGATTGGTCTTTGTACTTTTCAATTGCCACATGCTTTGAAAAATTATTTCTCAATAAAAAATGATTTAATTGTAAAAATTAAATTGAACGAACTTAAGCCTGAATAAGAAATTTCTTTGAATTTAAAAAAACATTAAAATGTTATATATTTTGCAGTTAGAGGACAGTAAAACACTAAAAAGTATAACTTATTTCTATCTTTTTCCTTTTGAATGGTGTAATTTTTACATATTAAAGAAAAATTAATTTCAACAAACTTTAATTTTTCTTTTTGTTAATAATAGGATTTAAAATGTACACTTAAGCATAAGCTCTTATATAGACATTTTTTCTGAAATATTTTGTTTTTAAGTGTCACTTGATTTCATTTTATAATCCCTTAAATAACATAAAGTGTCACAGGTTTCATTATTAAATAAGTTTAATTTTTTTTTTAATATTACTTCTTTATTATTGTGCACATACAAAATCTGTGGCGGTAGAGATCATACAAATGCTGAAATACACAGATTTATAATAATTAAAAGCGGGCATATGTTGTTATTGACAAGTCCATTAAAACAGTCCCATTTTGATATTAACTCTAGATAACAGTATCAAAATATACCAAATAATTTTGTGGTGGAATCATACAACTACATACAAACACTCAAATGTACTCATTTACTTATACATACATTGATAATTTAGTATTAAATGTCATTATGATTCAGTGTAGAATCAACGACAAGTTAAAGTATTAACAATGAAAAAAAAATATTTTAATTGACCCAAATAATTAAGAAAAAAATTATTAATACCATAAAGGTTTTTATACAAGAGTTGTTACGAAAAGTAAAACAATGTTTATTTTTCTAAAGCTGGAAGAAATCTTCGTTTGGCTGGCTGCTTTAATAATTAACATCTAATATAGACCAAGAGCTCATAGGAAAAAAAATTAGTTTATAATATTTTTATGACTAATAAATTGTTAACATGCAAACAATATTGAACGAAAATGTCAAAAGATAACAACGAAATGCCGGCAGTTATAACTTAACAAGTATACACTCATAACAATTATGTTCGTTAGTCTGAAATCGCAATTGTCAACTTATTGTAAAAAGGGTTGCAGTTTTAACACAACTGTTTTTGATAAAAAAATTTTTGATGAAAGAATGGTAGAAGTCGCCAATTTATTTGCATCCTCTGTGTTGAGTTGGAGTAGATACTCGGAACAGAAAAGAGCAAATTTTCCATTTAGAAGGTGTTCGAAAAGCGACGAACGTTGTGCAAAAAATATTAAATATCCTCGCACAGGCACACTTTTTGTAAATCCAAGACAAGGACATCTCAAATGAAAAAAAAATTTTGATCCTTAAATATCCTGAAAATTTTTATTGATTATCTCTTGTTTTTTTTTGCAGCAAGTGTCTTTCGCCATTGTGTAAAAAATACATATCGATATTTAAGTAAATACTACGTCTACGATTGTTTTTATTGTTATTACTTTCACAATTTTCATAGAAATGATCGAGTTATCATAAAGAAACAACTGTAACTTTTGAACCTGTTTTCATCCCATCTTGAAAATATTACACAACAAAGACATGTCAGTTGTCTATATTCTGTAAAAAAATTAATAATATTAAAATAGCATTATTCATAATATTTAATAATAAAAAATACTTTGACATTTTTGAGGCACTTGTAGCAGAAAGCTCTGTACTTTTTAAGCAGTATTCATTAATAGGAGACTGAGAACTTTTGAATAACAGCAAATTTATTTATATCCGGTGACGCGTTCTAAAGTTATTCAATCTGAACTTTTACCACAAATGGCCGAGATGCCCAAGTTTAGAAGACTATAAAATAGAAACCATAAGATGTATCGAAATAATTTGTTGCCATGTTACGCGCACACAACAGTAGCATATATATGTCGAATTTCATTGAAATCGGTGAAGATAAAAATCCACACCACGTCGAAAACTTTCGTTTTTACTCAGTCTATTTTTTGCTTAATAACAACAATGAGAGGCGTTTTCTATATAATCGAGTTACAGAACAATCTTATCTACCCCGTATAAAATGCAAAGTAGAAATTGCAACAGAAAAAACGGGTAATGAAGAAAGAGGTAGTTAGGCTGTTAACTGAAGAATCGAGTGACTATAAAGTCACTCGATTCTTCAGTTAACAGCCTTTGAAAGTTATTAGGAAACATGATAAATCCATGAACAGAAAGGGAGCATATATCGAAATTGCAAAAATTAGTGACTAACATGTTATTGGTTGTTAATGACAGATTTTATGGTTTGGTAATGAAAAATTTTGTTTATCCACAATGCTCGATCCTCGATGAAAAAGAACGAATATTTCAAGTGCAGTATACTACTTCTATATAAAAAAATCGTCTTATTGAGTTAGTTGATCTTAATGTAGCTCTATTCCGCAACTATTGCTAACGCGGACATCTTTACACCTCAAACAAATTCTGCAAAGTCTACAAGAAGTAAAAAGAAGTGGAGAGATATCTAAGACCTTCTAGTACATCTAAAGATGAACATCCGCTTATTATCTGGCGCAATGCTGTCATATACCCAAACTTGAAAACAATTGCGTAGCCCCAGTTTAGTTTTCAAATGAGTTCTGTCGCATCTGAGAGGCAATTTTCTACCTCAGGTCTTGTTCAAACGGACTTGTGAAATTGTCTTGCCCCAAAAAATTTGAGAATATTTTTTTTTAAACAAAAATTTTATAAATATTGATTTTAAATACTGATAACTTATATCCCTTTAATGCTGTATAATAAAAAAAGACTAACCCAACTTCTGTTTTGTTTATTTTACCTTTAACTTAATTAAATTCACGAATCCTATCGGTATCGTCGATAGTTTTTTGAGTAACGGTATCGTATCGCCCAAAAAGCATATTGAATGATGCACACAGAAAAAACTAAATTTAATTTTCGGTAAAGGAATTCAATGAAATAGTAAATATTTTGTCTAGGAACGTACCTACAAACAAATTTGTAAATATAGACAAAAATATCTCAACAATTTAATTGAAAAAAACGGGATTTTTTCAGTGAAAAAATTTTGAAATCTATAAAACAATTTGTCTAAAAATATGTACAAATTGTAAACAAAACAATTAACTAAATCAAACAAAAAGATATACTAGATTTTCTAAAAAATATCAAACAATATTTTTGTCTGAATTTATTTTTGTAATATATCAATCAAAATTTTTGTCTAGGTCATCATCATCATCATGCATTAAGCATTTATGAAATTTCACTTGTGTTCAAGTCTGAATGTTTGTCTAAAGACTCTAAAAGATAACGCAACGTCATTACACTATTTACCATTTTCTGGTCTTAGGATCTTCCTAGCTCGATCCATTTTGCAACAAAAGTATGATTTTAGCTCATATGTTCTAAAATCCCAAATAATGGATTAAAAAACAAATATCCATTTATTAGCCAAAACATTTTATGAGCCTTCTACCAACTGTGGACTTTATGGGCAAAACCATAAAAAATGCCATGTTTAATAATTCTCGAAAGTTTCTTAGGAATTGTAGGACTGACTCTGAGAAGCAAATGTTGTGTTGTATAAAGTCTTTCATATTATCTAAACTATTATCTAATACTACATTTACACCAGAAATCTATACCGTTTACACCAAGCTTTTTTGGAATTTTTTTAAATTTCACTGTCAAACTACATAGAAAAGTTAGCTTCAAAACCAAAATAGCTAGAGGGTAAATCTAATAGCAATATGAAAAAATTAGAGTTGTAGCTCCCAAATAAAATAAACTAGATTTTGCCCAATATCTCATTTGAACTAGATTTCATGCCGATGTAAATGCCCTATAAGAAAACTATTTTTAGTGAGCTAAACATTTTAATAAAAAAGAAATGATGAACATTTTACTGCAAGTGTAAAATGCACAGAAAAGCCTGTTAAGCTTTAGGAAAATAAGATTTAGGAAAAAAATCAATACGAAAACTTAACTCCAAATTTTTATTTACATTTTTTCCTCTTATGATTCATTGTTATAAAATGCAGTTAAAACAATAAATTTTCAAGTCATATATTGACACACAAAGTGTTACAAGTGGAATTGTTTGTTATAGTGTTTAATTTTTTTTTATTAAATTGTTTTTAGTGTTTTTCCAAAATATTGTTTTTTGCAATTTCAATGTTAACTTGCCAACTGCCACAATCACACACACACAGTAACAGAGAATAGTAAAAAGTAGTAAGATACCATGTCCATTTATTTTGCTAGTGGGTAACTCCTCTAAATGGCGACCAATATATTTTGTACATAAATCTAAAATACTATTGAAAGTTTTTTTCTCTTTCTGTAAATGTTATTGTTGGTTTGATTTGCATGAGCCTAACACAAGTAGCTAAAGTTGTTAACAAATTTTTCACGCATTTTAGCCCAAAATCTTGTTGTTAACGGAATTTTGTATTTTTGGGTGAGAGTGTGTGTGTGTGATTTTTTTCGACAACTTTAAATGACATTTGCTAAGATAAACTATCGACCTGTAAACGTGAACCATATTCATACAAAACCATATTTCTTTTTGTGTGTGATTGTTACTTTTGCTGTAAACTTTTTTCTTTCAATTTAAACAAATTGCACCGAAATTTCAAAATTGTGGACCACACATTGCAATTGGTAATTATATTTGCTTAAGAAGTTCAAACGTTATTCGAACAACAAAATTTTGTTTGAAGTAAAGTTATTTAATTTTAATAAATGTTGTCTTTTCTAAAAATAATGCGTAAAGTTTTCTTATGCACGATTTATTAAGGTGCTGCTACTGAATTCACAAGCAGCTTGAAATGAAAAAAAAAATTAAAATTATTTACAAAAGTTTATTTCCACATGTTGGCTTTTTTAGGTTGTGCGTGTATTAAGCTAAATCACGATTATGTGTATTCAGTTGGAAATTAAGCCATTAGATTCTTAAGGCTAATTTATCAAATTCAGTTGTTTTCATTTTTTAAACATAAAATTTTGTTCAATCATAGAATTAACTAATATATCTTACGTATAAATTAAACTTGATTTTTTTGTGTGCAGGAGTTGCATACATAACAAACTATACTTTGTAGACAGCATAGGAATTATAAAACATTCTTTTTAAGCATAACAATGTTGGTCAATCATGAACATTCAATTTCCTATCATTAAAATAATTTTTAAAAGATATTTGATTAAAAGGCTAGTCTAGTAACCCAAAATTTATTTAAAGGACATAATATATCGTTGCCTTGATATAGAAAGGCCTTCACTGATTTTTTTCAAATCCATTATTTTGTATATTTCGATATACTAGAGGTGCATTTATCGAAATATGCACAAAAGTTTTTTTGAGAAACAAATGAGTTAGGTCCTTTCTATATTAAGGTAATGATATGTTTCTTTGTATAGCTTTGATTAACTTTAAAGTCTATATTTTTATTTAGCCTCTTTTAACTATTGACTTAACAAAAACCTTTTTGCTGAAATTTTGCAACTTCACAGTTGGACTTACTGTTAAGCCCTAGACGCTACATGAAGGACACCCGGAGCAAGTCGTCAATGACATTTTTTAATAAATTGTCGCGAACATCGTGCACTACATAATGAGAAAAAACTTCGCTCAGTTTGCCGTTCACATAATACCAGTATGATTTCATGCGCGACAATAACGCTTATTTTATTGTGAGCAATTACATAGAGTATAACTTCATCAATTCTGTCATTAAAAAATGTATACCTGTATTACGTCCCTTTTCGCAATGTACTATTAGAAGTTAACATGAACTTTAACGGCAAATTCGGTATGTAAAAAATGCCATGCAAGTTCTTTATAAAATGATTTGGAGGCCTTAAAATAAAACGTTTAAGTAAATGCGATATAGTCGTCAATTAGTCTTTATAGGATCTCTTACTGTGTAATAACTATAAACTCTATTTGCTTGAGTTCACTTAAGAATGTTTAAAAATTTGTTTTAGAATTGCTATATTAACTTTTATTTAAAAAGAATGCTTTCATTATTAAAAAAATCGAAATTTTGCCAATTTTCATTTAATAAATCTATTTAATTTAGAAAATTAACTTTTTCTAAAGTCGGAGAAATCCCAAACCTTAGTACCCTTACAAAATTATTACAGTAACGGAAAGTAGTTTATTCAAGGAGCATTTCGTTCAGGCATTTGTAAATAAATAAATATTTAAGATTATAAGCAATTTTGTTTTTAATTGATTCTAGCATCCATTCAAAAAAACTAAGTGCATAGTAATACAGATTTTCGGATGCGTTTAATATTGTCCGTTGTTTAAGTTATAAGTACCAAAAAAGTACATGCAAAAAAATTACACACACACACAAGCACTCAAAAAAATTCTGTATATAAAATTAGATGAAACTGTAATTTAAAATAAATGAATATTATTCTAAAATCCGATAGTGTAGTGGATATAGTGCTAGACTATTAAGCGGGAGGGTCACACGTTCAATTCCAGCCAAGACCATGTGTGTGTGTTTTTTTTTTTAATAATTAATGCTAAATGACAAATATGACACATGCACATGCCTACCCAGAAAAGAAATCATATTTTTTGAAGCAAAAGATTTTAAGAATAATTTTATGTTAACTTCTGGCTGCTGGTCTACATACTATGCTTTAACCGATTGGTTGGTGCGTAGGATTTTAAACCTGAAGGAGCTTTGTTCAATTCCTAGTCGCAATTAAAATAACAAACAGTAAGTAAAAATATAAAACTAATAAAATGGTAATTAAAGATATTAAATAATAATCCCTTACCATAACGTTGGTTCTTTTAAAACCAAAGCAAAAATCATTTGTTTTTACGGATCTTAGAGTTAATGATTTAATGGTAAAAATAGAAGAAACAACGGAAACATCTTTTATTTTGACGAAAGTTGCGATTAGTTCTTGTGACAGATACATTTATCCGAACAAAGACATATTTGTAATTTTTGTACGGTTTTAACTTAGTTAATTTCTTAAGATTTGAAATTAAATAGTCTTTTTGTTAAATTTAAATGTGAAATAAGTAGATCGGTTATTCATTTAATTTTCTTTTATTTAATATTACAATTTCAGTTAATTTTACGTACAGATTATTTTGAGTATATGTTTATAAGTTATCGCACATACCACCATGCTACAGCGCCACATAAAACATTGACAACAAGATGTCAAAATATTCACTTGCTTGATTGAAGACAAAATATAGGACATCGTCGGTACCGAACTGTACAAAATTTTCAGTTAATATAAAAAGTTGAAAAAATTTCATGCATAGTACCAATGTAATATATGTAAAGATAAAGAAATATATAGAATTGTTACGTCACGTCACAGTAAATATAAAAAGGAGTTACTGACAACTTTTCTTATTTTCGATATATTTTTCTGACCTGAACCTTAAAGATAAAAAACATATTAACGGCCTTATTTATATACGATTGTTAAAATTAAAATACATAATAAAACCGTTTATTATATGCATTAAGAGCGCAAAAATTAGTTAATAGGTTGATAATCTATAAAATTATTGTTGCGTTTAGTTATCAACCTTCTTGGCACCGACTGCAAACAGTTAGGTAGATAGCGCATATAATAATATTTAGGTTATTAATATGATTATTTCGAACGTATTTGCTTTGTGAATCCACATTGATTATCAGGCTAAGGTTCGTAACGTTGTATTCAGAAAGAATTGGGTATGATTAATATTCCAAGGAACAAGGGAAAAATTAACATCAACTTAATTTTTCAACGTACATAGCAGAACAGAGAGTAGCACCACTTTCGGAAGCCGCTACACTTCCATCGTCAGTGCTCACGTGTATTTGCTTATCACCACTTGTCAGGTGGCTCTGTTGAATGTGATTTTAATTCTTATATATACAACTTTTTCGCGTAAATTGAATACGAGAATTAATCCACTCTCAATCTGATATTAAAGTACACTTTCCCAGCGTTGCCAACGGTTTATTTTTCTTCATTCCCATTTTCTTGACTTCTGTTCTACTCACGACAAACTTTTTTGGTTTGATTTTATACTTAAGTATATATGAACATGTAAACATGTGAAAAACTCAAGCTAGTAGCTAATTGTTCATTAATATGATTTTTTCTAACGTATTTGCTTTGTGAATCCAAATTGATTATGAGGCTAAGGCTCGTAGCGTTATATTCAGAAAGAATTGGGTATGATTAATATTCCAGGGAACAAGGGAAAAATTAACATCAAATTAATTTTTCTTGGAATATTAATTATACCCAATTCTTTCTTAATATAATATTTAGGTTATTTTTTTTTATTTAAGTATTTCTTTTACGTTTTAGTCATATAAAAATTTAAGTAAGTTTTTTTTTAAATTTGTAAAAAACTTTTAAATTTTTTTAAGTATTACTTTGTATGGGAAGTACCTCTTCTCTCTTTGCTCCAACACTACCAGTTTTCTGTCAGACTATCTGCTTTGATTATAAAGTAATTCACACCAAGTTTGTAGACTCACTAATATAGTATAGCAAATATTTGATCATTATAAACTCTTTTGTATGTGGTGTACCCTTCCTCTGATCCACACCACCAATATCTGCTGTATTACGTGCATTAACTATAAATGAATCGCCACCAAGTTCGTATATAGTATAAATATGCAATAATTAACGATTACTTTGTATGGAAGGTACCTCTTCCCCCTCCTAAGTCACCAATTTTCTGTTGGATAAAGCGCATTGACTGTAAAGTAGTTCACACTAAGTTTAAAGACTCTCACTGATATAGCATTCCTTATATGCAAAAATTAATAGTTACTTTGTATGGGAGGTTCCACTCGCCCCGCAGCTATCGTATATTTTTTTGGAAAGGTGACTTGCTGTGTACCGTTTCATATAAAAAAGGAATTTTTCAAATCGCTTCACAAATGACATTGAAGTCGGTATATGTTAGGGTACTCATTTAATCGGGCTTCGGTATATATCGGTTAATCGCTCGATTAACTAATCGACGTTTTGGCTTAATCGGTTAATACTTATTTTATTTGGATGTTAATCGGTTAACCGCTCAATAGAGTTTTTTTTTAAGAATCAAGTAATTTCAACAAATAAAAATGCAAAAATTATTTATTATTTTAAGTTTATTAGTAAAAAACAATAACATTACAAACATAACAATTCTTGAACTAAATCAAGCAAAAAAAAACAAAATTCATAAATTTGTGTTCATTAAAAAATTACCAGTTATTTCAATAGTTTAATTAGATCTTCTTTCCGAAATTTTTTGGTTTAAATTAATTTGGTTTAAATGTTTAGGATTTAAGAGATTCTCCTCTTTAGTTTTGATAAAACTTGACTTGGAAAAATACTTTCACTTATCGTAGATGTTGAAGCAACCGAAAGCAATCTATAATACAGAATGTCTAGTTCTCAGTCCTTCTCCTGGATTTCTCTAAATATATAAGATCTTCCATTATGCCATTACAGTCCTGTTTTATTTATCTTTTTTTTTCAAATTCTAAACACTTTTAATTGTTTTGGTTAATTCTGTTAAAATATTTCTTGTATTACTATCGATAGTTTCTTTTGTTATCAGGTCATCATCTGACTCAACCTGCAGAGCTCGTCGATGAACATTCTGCCTTATGTGCTGTTTATAGAACCCAAACAATCGAATGGAGTGCCAAATTTTCATGAAAAGCCCTGAGTATTTCGTATGGTTTCTATACAAATTTTCTACTCAATTCGATTGCTTGGCTTCTAGAAACAACATATTAGTTTCCGTTTTTGTACTGTATTTTAAAACACTTTTGCTAGAAGGAAATATTCATGAGTGGAAGTAATTGCATCCTTAGATTTCGAATTAAATCGTTGGCAACAGTATTATTGACTTTTATTAAATTATTAAACAAAAACTTAATTCCCTCAAGTTCAATTAGAGTATAAGAGTCTTTACTAAACTCTTTTAAAGCCATATCCAAAGATTTTAAAGTTTTATTTAAGTTAAGATCACTGAACACATTTCTTAGTTTGTAAGAAAAACTATTTTTAAGGACTTTTGTATATGAGACGAAAGAAATAAATAATTAAACACACAAAAAATACGTTATTAATACTACAAAATTCGAAAAAATTTGTTACGTTGGTTAATCGACTGAAATTAACCCGCTTAACCGTTAGTCGAAAATAGAGTAGTAATTAACCAACAACATTTATACGATCTACAACACATACAACAAGTTGTGAATTGGCCAAATATATTTTTGAAGCCGGTTAAAAATAGAGCCTTCACACAGCAATCTTGAAAAAGCTTAAGTCAAAATAAAACGCATTTGCAGTTTTACATTCAAATGTAGAAAGAAACATATTTAGAGCTTGTTGTATGTCATCAAATAGCATCTTAAGGCTTAAAATATTTTTTGCTTTAATTGTTAAAGCTCTTATTTTGGCTCTAATATTTTTAGGTAAAGAACTTAAAAGCCATACCCAGTATTTAGCCTAGAAAATATTTAATAATATCTTAGAAAATTTCTATGAATTTGTGAAAAAAATATATTAACGCATGTTTCCAAAAATTTCTTGAAAAAATAGTTTCGTTTTTATTAAAAGCAAAACAAGCCTTATTTATGCCTTATTAAGTTCATCTAATGCGGTGATTAGAAATCCACAACGAAAATATAACTTCGAAATTGATTCTGTCATTTCATGGGAATTGTTTTGTATATCAATGGCCAACAAGTGTTTAAGGTCTGCAATCATACATGTCCCATACAAATGAAGTGATATTGATGAGATTAACTTTAGCGAGCGAAAGGTTTTGTGAACAATTTAATTCGGCTTAAGGCTTGCTTTTGAATTTTTTTTTTAATTTTTTATTGTTATTCAGCTTTATAGATTAAAAGATTTAAATATTGTGAAATGTTTGTTATTAATTGGTGGCGACAATTAGTTATAATTTTTTTCCTTTTGGTTGAAATGACTTCTTTTCGTAAAAGTACTTTTCTGTATATTTTTTTTGCTTTTTTATAACTTTATAAGATTAAAGCGGTATTCTTGAAAAGTATTTGGCTGTCTTTATATTTGACAAGGATTATTCTAGGCCGACAATAGCGTAAGTTTTCAAAGGTTTGCTTGCCTCTAATAGTGAACCTGTAGGGGATTAAAGCTGTTGAGAATTCTAAAGGTAATGTACGAGTAGCTCTTTTTTTTGGGATTTATGAAAGTAACTGTTATTTAGTGGCAAGTAAAGTGTTTTCTTTTTTTACGTTTTCACATTAAGAAAATTGTATGTCTCATCTTCTTTTTTCTGAATTCAAAATGAAATTATGTGATTTATAGACATTATTTAAGGTTTTTGTTTGTTCGTCGTTCACTTGAATGTTATAAGAATATGCCGGCAAAGTCATAAATAATTGTTATTGTTTTTGAGGATTTTTTTAATGTTTTATGGATGAAAATATTTCGGCAAAGCTCCCTACACCTAAAAATTAGGAATGCCACGAAGTTGGGAAAATATGTAAACTTAAAGTCTTGCAAAAGAAACTTTACTTCTTAAATGACGATCTAATTTCGAAAGTAAGCTTTTTTCAAATCACAATAATATAGAAAAAAGTATTTTGTCTATGTTAGAGACATGGTGCTTAGTTAATTTGCGATTTCTTCCCAATTTTATTTACATATTTCATATAGAAAACGGTCCCAGTGCTAGCAAATATATTCATTAAAGTGTCAACGTTAGCGATATTTTTAAACTTGAAGATTAATACTCTACAGTAAAAATTAGAAACATATAAACTTCTTTCATTTAGGGTACTTCTGAAACCAAGTTCTCATATGTCTTGCTTATTTTCTTGTATTAAATACTTTGAGGACTTTAAATCTTCTTTGGTTTTGGTTTCATATTTTTTAAAGTATTTAGTTATTTTCTTTCTTTTCTTATAATGTAAAGTGTTTTAATATTTTTTATTCCATTTTTCATTTCAGTTTGTGCGAGTATGATTTGTTTTTCTAGTGGCATGTATGTTAGTTAGTATGTGGATTTATATGAAAGTCTTTTGACTTTATTTAAATCCAAATTTAGTTACAAAAAAAGTGCATACGTATTTATTTTTATTTCCAGCTCATTCATTCTGTGATTGTTTTTCTTATTTTGCTGTACGTTTCGTAAAGAAGTTCAAGGGTTAAATTGTGGGAGTCACGTTTTAAATAATGTTTTTTTTTGTCTTTTGGTGACTTTTCAGTTTATTGAAGTTTACAAAGCAACCAGCTTTTAAAGTAAAACTTTTTTTTACATATGTATAGTGAATACAAGTACGTGTATATATATAAAATAAGAAATATTTTAAAAATTTATTATAAAATGCTTAATAAACATTTTTTTAAACATTATTTTTCCAAAATACTTTTAAATACCACACACATCTTTTTAATTTGTTTATAGATAGCAATTTAAATAGTGCACTAAAAAAAAATTATTAAATAAGCCAAAGTGGTGGAAAAAGTACGATAAACATTAGGGGTTTTTATTCCTGTACTTTTTTGTTTCCCGGGAGAGCGGGAAATAAAAAAGAAATTCACGGAATCCTGCGAATTCGCGCAAATTGAAGAACGTACTAAAATATTTAACAAAAATTTTAATTTCCGGTATCCACAGATTTTTATGTAAGCAAAATTAATAATTCAATCAATCTGTATTTTTAACTGAGTATTTCACAAACAAACAGTCTAAAGAAATTAGATAAAAAGCGCATAACTTAACTAATCAGAAAAGTAAAAAGATCAAAGTAAATTAGGTAAACAAGAGCAATATTTTTATCGACATTTTTAGAAACGTCATATTTAAAAACTATTTTTAAACCGAGCAACAAGAGATAATAGAAATCCTTAGTAAAATCAATGATGGGCATAAATTGAAGTACTTTTATTTCT
The DNA here is from genome assembly GCA_956483635.1 of Panzeria rudis. Lineage (NCBI taxonomy): Eukaryota > Metazoa > Arthropoda > Insecta > Diptera > Tachinidae > Panzeria > Panzeria rudis. The sequence continues at coordinate 123,076,092 of OY101449.1, forward strand.
TATCATTTATCAATGGCTTTAACACGTGGTTGTCAGATAGCGAAAGTGATCCAAAGAGCGATTAAAAGGTTGTCCAGGATAAATGTTGCTGACAAAGAGCAGTCTTAGAACAGTAAACTCAATCCTTTACTCCTTGGTATGCAATGAAAATTCTCTGCCTTTAGAAAATTTGTACTTCTATACTCTTTACCATTTGAAAGCATTTTAAAACAGTCAATGTATTAATTCTTTCATCTCACACTCGGTTTATTATTTAAGTAACACAATTTCAGTTGCTGAGAATAGCCTTCGGCTTCAGTAGAAGTTGCCCGGACAGTTATGACGGCGTTGTATAAATAAAGTTTCCTCGAATGTCTTCTTTTTCAAAACATCACCGTCTGAAGTAATATCCATTTTCTTCGTCAGTAAATGCATCAAAAAGACATGCACGAAGATCTTCTGCGTATCTAATTACCGTGGATTTTGGTGCATATTGAAAAGCATTACAGTTGATTTGATTTTAAAAAATTTGGATCTTATAAATAATTAATTGAAGAGACAACTTTTCTCTCTTCGTTTTTGAACCCAAAATAATTTACTTACATAGATATTATTCCGGGAATTCCCGGATAAATTTTACGGGAAAGCAGGAAAGGAAAATAAGCGATTTTCCGAGGAATTCCCTGGACGGGATATCCCGGGAAAAGACAGTAATAAACATAGAAATTCTTGAAAAACAATAGACCGTTTGATTAAAGCACGGATACATCAAGCGCTATGTATTGCGCCTGGCTTGGAAAATATAAAATTTTTTATTATCTAATATGATTATTTCGAACGTATTTGCTTTGTGCATCCAAATTGATTATTAGGCTAAGGTTCGTAACGTTATATTCAGAAAGAATTGGGCATGCTTAATAATATTCCAAGGAACAAGGGAAAAATTAACATCAACTTAATCAATTCTTTCTGAATATAACGTTACGAACCTTAGCCTAATAATCAATTTGGATTCATAAAATCTTTAGTTTGTATATAAAAAAAATTTTATTTTTGGCAATTTTTGCCATAAAATGCACTATCATACTTTTCTCTATAAAAAATTTTTCTTCTAGAATATATAAATATTATATACGCATCTAAAAATTATCTTCACAGAGATGATTTCAGAAAAATTGTCAATTGAATTTGCCATTTTTGTTTGCCGTTAAATTTTGCCCATATGTTCTAAGATCCAAAAGTTTGGATTCAAAAACAAATACATCTTGCAGAAACTCTTATGTGTATCCATTTATTTGCCAAAGAATTTTAATTAAATCTGACCAAATTTTTACTTTATGAATACAACCATAAAAAACTCATTTTTTTGGGATCTTAGCAGCAAGTCTTAGTTTGCTTTGAATGCTAGTTATTTGTTAAGTAAATTATAATATAACTGCAAAATTTAATTCGAAAATATCAATAACACAGACTTAGATTGAAATTCCATTTGAACAAAACAAAAAAATTTTCTTATCATTGTCATGCGCTAAAAAAACTGTGTCCTCAGTTTTTTCCTATTATTTCGAGATTTTTCTTATGGGCGTATCTATTATTTCCACTACGAGCACCAATATATTTTATACTAATTTAAGAACAGTAGGCTTGATTTTGATCAACAAAATACCAGCAAAATTGAAAGCGTTTGATAGAGACTGGCATCGGGAACTTTTGTCAAAACTTGTTGCTTTTGGTGTCGGTGATGACTTCTCTCGTTTTATATCGAGCTTTCTCAGGGATCATACTATACGAGTTGTTATAGATTGAATCTCATTAAACGAGTTCAAGATTAGTTCAGGGGCATCGCAGGGCTCCATTTTTCTCCATTTTTTTATCTTTTTGAATGACCTTCTCTGTCAAACCCCATCTACACTTTCGCATATGACAGCAGCATTTGCCATTCTTACTCATTCATCAATAGACAGACCAAGCTTGTCGGAGATTGGGGCCAAGAGGCAAAACATTAATGATACACTTAATCGTGATCTTATAATGATCTCCAAATTGGGTTATGCGAATAGGGTAGATTTTAACGCTAGTAAGACCCAATGATGTATGCTTACGCACAGGCATATGACCGAACATGCTGCTTCATCTGTAATTATTGACAGTATAGGTATTGAGGAATCAGAAGCTCTTGATGTTCTTGGCATGAAAATCCAATGTGATGTTCGATGGAATGATCACATTTTTCAATTCGCAAAAGAAACATTCAAGTGCCTCGGATTTTTGAAACGGTGCAAGAGTTACTTCACTTCATTTTATCTCCTTAATATTTATACCACCTATATCCGACCGTAAATTGAATACAACTCTCATGTATGGGCCGGTGCTTCAAATCTCTTAATGAGTGGTCGATCTCCAAGTGAACCGCCCTACGCAATACAGAGAGAATTCGTACTTTGGCCGAACAGTTCGTATGTGGAATATACTCCCCGCAGAGGTTTTTCCAGTCACTTTCAGTGTGGGAAAGTTCAAGTCGAATGTTTACAGACACTACTCCCTCTATCCTCCTTCCCATAACCAATTTTCCTAGTTCCGGCAAAATGCACTGCATAAGTAGGGGCCATCCCCTGAATGCTGGTCCAAAAAAAAAAGTTATAAGCCACACTAAGCTTTTACACCTGATGTAGCAAACTCTCACTCCTTTTAGCTTTGGCCATGGTGTACCTATACTGAGAAAACTATTTTCAGAAAATATACGCCAGTACTTCGTTATTATGTCCACTTAGTGGCGTTTTGATATTTTCACTCTATTACGAGATATGATTTTTTTTAAAGTGCAATTTTTTATAACAAATAATTGGCTCAAATACCGATGTGGGGATACAGAAAACAATCTGAAATTTTTCGAATATATAGCCTCTATTTTGTTCATTATGTGCACTAAGTGAATATCTCTTATATCTTGAATTCACTCAGAATTACTCAATAAACTAGTCTACGCAAACGTATATTTCTTTTGAGTGTAATAATTTCGGTGGTGGTTTCGGGATATCTTTCTGATCTTTCACGGATGTTGAAATTTAGCAGTTTTTGCTTTAACCTTAAGAAAATTCTGTATCCCTAAAATTCCGAAAAACAAAAATTTATACCACGCACAAGGCGTTGCAGGAAACAAATATTTTAAGTAAAATAAGGAATTAGTTCAAAATATACCGAATTATTCAGAGCTTAGCTCGAAATTTTAGTTTATTTTCCACATCCTAAAGATACAGATGGGTACATATAATTTTTTAAGCAATTATTTTATTATTATTTTTTTTAATGTTCATTGGTATTTTGAGCCCACATACATACAGCAACAAAAAAATTCCCTCACTTACAGTTTATCAAATTTCGCGAATTTTATATTAACGTAATATACCCCATTTTTTTGAGTAAATATCTTTTCTTCGAATGTCTTTTAACAAAATACTATTCTGTACAAAAATATCTTTCATTTGAGTATAATTACCCAGGTGCTTTTAGCATTAGACTTTAGTGATATTTTAAGGATTCTTATTGCTTAATATTGTCTTGTTTTATTCTTCTTTCAGGAAATTTTAAATAAATTCTAAATTTTTTCATAAAAATGTGTTTATTGTAGTATTGTGTGTGTGCTTGGTAAAAATATTTTAAAAGTTTAATCAAATGTAAGATTTATAAGGATAAAAGTGAAAATAGTTAACAATCAACATCCTTGCTGTTTCACCAAAATATCCTGGTACGTACATCAACAAAATTAAATATAAAATAAAGATAATTTTAGTGTAGATTAATAATCTAAAAAGTCTTATTGAATTTTAAAGTGCAAATTGCAAAAATTGGGCGAAGAAGCAGAAAAGAAATGTAATGACAAAAAAGTAAAACAAAAACCGCGTTATTTTAAAAGCTAGAGCTGACCAAAAAAATGTAAGGTAGTTTTGAAAATATTATGACCCATATATGTTTTATCAATTATAGTTTTCGAAGCACCAAACCAAAATGTCCATTTTGTTCCTCTGTGTAATTGATAATGCGATCCGTTAGGTCTATCAGTGATAATAAAAATAGACACTAGTTAGTTGTAACAACCGATAAAAAGTAATGAAAATTGAGAAAGACAATTGTTTTAGTAATAATATTTATTAAAATTTATTCCGTTGTGCTCATCATATTCTTTACATGGTCATGACAAAAGCATAATTAATTTAAGAATTGTCAGAATCATAACTTTATTACAATTATGCTCGAATGCTAATGAACATGTATTGTTTTTTTTATTCACAGAAAAATATGCTATATTCTACTGAACATGTATTGCTTTTTTTTATTCATAGAAAATTGATAGCGTGTGTTGAAATATAGTATATTCAAGTGATATTTTATTGGTCTAACCATTTTCCAACCAATCTTTTTTCTGGATGTACAAGCTTCACAAGACATGGTGCTAAAAACGTAACACTTCCTTTACAAAAGTCTAAATTGTAAGACAAATCGATACAGTAGCTTAGAAGTTCCATACTTATTACCAATTTTTTGTTAACTTACACCACAGTGCGCCATACACATAAATAAAAACAACAACAATAATAACATAAGGGGTAGGAAGTCGAAATTATAACAAATTTGATTACTAACGATTTCTGTTATTCGTTCAAATTCTTTTAATAACTCAGACAAAAAGATTGTTAGATATATTTAAAAAAAATCAGTAAATAATTTTCTTTCATTCAGTAAACTATTTTGTATAGAATTTGTATATTTTAACACAAATTGTTTTACAGATTTACCCCTTTATTCTGAACTTAGTGACAATTGACACAATTATGACAATTAACAATTTTTATATATTAAACAATGTACAAGTTGTCATTTGTTATAATATTTATTTTCTCACAGAGCTTAGAATACGGAGGTTTGACAATTGTTTACTGAAAAAATCGCTCTTTCCAATTAAATTGTTGCGATATTTTTGTCTGTATTTACAAATTTTGCTTTTAGCTCCGTTTCTAGACAAAATATTTACTAATTCAATGAATTGCTTTACTAAAAATGAAATTTAGGCTTTTCTGTATATCCCTATATATGTGTACTAGATATAAACTATCAAAACGTAGACACAGCTATATATATTTTTATATTTTTTGGTTGCCTCTACCAGAATTAGTCGTTAGAACCTTTTTGTTTTAAAAATTTATTTTATTTCACAGTCTAAATGAACGGAATTCAATGAATAATCGAATAATGCACTAAAAATACACTTAAATGAAAATTGAAAGAATTGGTCCAAAAAAGCACCTAAATATTCATAGAACTCATGAAATGATTTATATGTAGCTAAAATTTAATATATAGACAACATAGCTATCATAAATTAAAACTCGTTGATAGATGTGCTAAAAACTGAAAGATTAATTTCGTTAATGATAACTCTCTTTGGACAGATAATAAATTGGTTTTTTCTTCAAATTTCTTTTGTTTTGAGTACAGATCATTGTAATGACCCAAAAAAGGGATAAAAGAAATAAAAGTTAAAACAAAAATTTATTCTTAATGTCTGGCTTGCGCCATAAGGTGCATGACACAAATAAGAGCGTTGTTTTTACCACCTGTGATGAATAACGTTTTTTTGTGGATGGGATCCTCTAGTATTATGAATGCAAGACCCCCACATATAAACTCGTGCAATCTAAAGATACACTCATTCAATTACTGCTTTGCATACTACATATATACAGGTGTAGATGTTCAACTTCCCGGTTGGCCAACTCATCGTAGAGGACATTTTCACCAATGACTACTTAAGTAAATTTCGACATTTGTCATGCACGATATTTGTCGATTACAGTTTCTTTTAAGACAATCAAACAGAAATCGTATTCAAAGAATGGGTAAAAGAAAAACTACTCAACTGGTCATGCCAACTAGTTGGTAGATATTGTCTGCAAGCTAGTCTTGCAACGTTCAATTTAAAAGTTTGTATAATTTCGTAACAACAAAAAGCACTACTCTTCGTATAACAGCAAATGAACTTCTTGCTTCTTGTCACTCAGTTTGTCACCAATATGAATCATATTGATACCCCGGTAGGCCATCTTTTGCAGAGATCTTGCAAGACCGATGCATGACAATGTTAAGGCGTCGATGACCTGTTTGTGACAGCTCAAAGAGATCAGTGAGGCCATTATAGAACAAATGGCCGCTAAGCTCATACATCACAAAAAGAGCAACACTGTCACCCATCTTTTCATTAATGACCATGTAAAGACAAAATCCTCAGAAATGTCCCAATTACATTTTTTCGTTTATGCAAATGAACTTCTTGTGGACATTCACGCTCAGTCTGTTACCAGTTTTAATCATTTTGATATATTCCTGCTTGTTAAAATTGAGCGAAATTGAGCTGATGAAAATTTCTGTTACAATGTCTATTAAAATTTTTTGCATTAGATACTCTCTGAGCTACAAATTCCTGAAAGTGTTATTGTAGAACACATGTAACAAAGAAACAAGCGAAAAAATGTAATGGGGACATTTCTGACGATGTTGTCAGTTATGACCATGTAAATGAAAAAATGGGTGACAGTGTAGCTCTTATTCTCATGTATGAACCTATGGCCATTTGTTCGAAAATGTCCTCACTGATCTGTTTGAGCTGTCACCAATAGGTCATCGACGTTTTAACATTGTCATGCATCGGTCTTGCAAAATGTCTGAAAGACATGGCCAACCGGGTTCTTTTAAATGTGTCAGTATTTGTTTTATTTTTTTATATAGATTCAAAGCTTTGTTTTCTTTCCATTAATTAAAATACAGTTTTGCACAATTGGTGGCCATTTCGCTTTTTTTCAGTTTAACTTTTGAATTTCCGTACTATATTTCTTTGTGTTATATAACGATAATAATATTATTTTATATATGTAACTAAGAGTACACCAAACGCCAACTCACAATTAAAAAATATACTCACCCAGTTGGTAACTGTCATACTGCTGGGGCTTCGGTTTTTTTTATAAAGTTCTTCATTGATTCTGAAATCAAACTTAGCAGGCATTTGTAGTGTTTTTCTATATTAAAATACAATTGATCATGCTTAACCCTAGAATGGTAAACATATTTTTTAGCCCCTTAATGGTAAACTTCGCCTGGGAGACGACTTTTATAAAAAACATACATCTCACCTTAAAAAAATAAAAATTTATGAAAACAAAAACAGAATTATACTATCACATGTTATTGGTAGCAAAAATAAAGAAAAAACAATTCATTTTTAAATATCTAGAACATACTATAGGCATATGTGTAGATACCATATTTTAATCAGTGATATAAAAAGATGTTTTACAAAAAAATAAAAAAAAATTCAAAAGTCTCCGCTCGAGATAAAAAACTTTTGTATCTTATAGACCTTAGATCTAATTAGCATACATATCAAAATATAATATTAAGCTGATGACAATAAAAAAATTTTCCAGAGCAAAATAAACTTTATAGTTTTTTTTACCTATTTTTTACATCACATTGCGAAAAGTTTGGTGATATGTGCTCTAAGCAGTAAGTTTTCTTGCATTTTACGCCGATATATATGCTTATACGCTTCAATTTGAGAGCTCATAAATCGCATTTTGATGTTGTGTTTTTTTTGCTTGGTTAGTCTGTATCATCGTTAGTAGCATGATCAATCGCGTCAAGCTCATTTCCATCTGGCGATATCTAGTCCAGCCAGTTTAGTAGCTGCGCCTTAGAAGTAATCATCTCAAAAAACCATTAAAATTATACGCAAACTCAAACTTTTAGCTAAAAAATTGAATAATTACACAACGAATATGTACAAAAATATTACGTTAAATGGTAAACTTCGTCTCACAGGCGACACACGTACGTATATATAAGCAACACGACGTAGCAATACAAAATGGGTCTGCACAAAATGGGTCTGCGAGCAGGTTCGTATCATGCTTAACTGAGTTGACATGAGCACACGCTTTGATAAATTTTTTTTAAATTTGCTTTATTGATTTTTATATGCGTTTTCATGATTATGTCTGTTGATTAAGTTTCAGACACGATGAAATAGCAAAGAAGAATAGAATTAAGAAGAATAATGGTGGTTTGCAATTGTGGAAAATGCAACGATGAAGTGAAATTTACATTGGAAACAGAATTTTAATCATTTTTAAATTTTCTTTTATTGATTATGCAAAATCCAGCATTTGTAAAACAGAGAGCTGCAACAAGTATGATCCAGCCGTCTTATTCACTAGCGCTAAATAACAAGTACAAACCAATCAAGCCTTTGACAGATTTGTTCACATTTGATTGTGATCGAAACAAAAACACTCAAGTATATTTTTGTGTTTTGCAAAGTGTTGTTGTTGGGAGCAAACATGATATGTGTATGTATGTAGGTTTTCTTCTGCCACTTTATTAAGAAGCAACAATACGGATGAGGATTGTACGAAACAACTACAATGGCACGAACATATTATCCCTGCAGCTTAATGTATAACCAGTTACGTTATGGGACAGTCATATTACTAGTTGTAACGTTACTAGTCAACAAAGGACTGTCATCTTACTAGTAACGATACTAGTCAAACAACAACTAGTTGTAATGATACTAGTAATTTAAACTATTTTTTTAAAAATTGACATATTTTCAGGTGTAAATACATAAAACAAAACTTTAGCTATAAATATAATAAGTAGAAAGTGCCTCAGTGGATAGAGTACATGCCTTGAAATATGAGGACTGTGTGCTTATAATCCGGTGGAGCCAAATGTTTTTTAATATTTAAAAATCTATAAAAAAAGAAACTAGTGAGCGCACTAGTCTATAATGACTAGTATTTCAACTAGCATATAACTATGTACAAATGAACTTTTTGGGCTCCTATGACAACCTAATGTTAAAATAGATAGTTCGATATATGGAAAAAGGACGGTTAGGCAACTGGTATGAATAAAAAAGCAACTATTTATTTTTACGTAATTTTTTATTTTTTGAACTGAATAGATTATAAGTCTGAAAATTTTTATTACTTCGGCTTTCTAGTTCATTATTTTGAATTAATGTAAATTCAAATTATTTTTATTTAGAGTGGAGTGTTGGAATATTCGAATCAGATTATCAGAACGGATCAGTACTACTGTTTTCGACAGGACGCTACACTGTCTCATCAGCGTTGTTGTTCACTTTTACCACTTATGAAGGTGGATGCTTTTTACAAGGAAACATTAGTTATTTAACTAATTTTTGACACAAACTTGTTATTTGTTGTCCCGCTCTGTATAGTAGCATATTTCTAACAACATACTAGTCATTTTGTTTGCAGGGATTGGATGTATGTATGTATGTATTGCGTGTGTGTTAAAACAAGTAGCTCGTCATAGCTACTGGCCATAAAGAGTTTTACAAGAATGATAGGAATTACATGTTCGTTTCGATTAGGTGAGGTTACAATCATACCAAAGAAACGAATCACAAACATTCATGTTCATTGCAAATGCAAGTGATTAAAGCTGATTGTTCGAAATAAGCTATTGAGTTTACAATCGTTACTTGTTGTTGAACAAAACGATTGCATCACAAAAATCAGAGTATGTGACTTGGTATGCTCGAAAGTGTGACACTTGTTGTAGCTCACTGTTGTAAAAAAGGATTTTGTTTTTATTTAAATGTTAACTTCGCATTTGCTTTCTTCAGTATATCTTCTATATCATTTTAATGAAACTGCATTTTCATTGCTTTCAACGAATTTGTATTCAAAAAAAAAAGAAGAAAAATTGATTGTAGTTATACAAAAATTACTAATTCGGTTATAGTTTTAGCATGTATTCATGACATTTCCTAAAAGTCCAGTTCTAAAGAAATTATATGAACTTTCTTTCAATTTACATTATATTTTTCCGTTTAAGTTCTCGTAAAAAAAGGAATTGGAGAAAATTGACAAATGTTTCTCTACATTGCACAGAGGGGAAAATGACCAATCTAGCGGAGGAAAAATAAAACAAATTAACGAATTTGAAAAAAAATTTAAACGCAGCGTCATAGCAGACAAATCAGTTTATTTAAAAATCAAATTTATTTAACACTATGTTACCTGGTGCGGAAAATATAGCCCTTTAAGCACGGAGAAAAAATTGGATTGTAATTCTTTGTTAATTTTTATATCAAATTTGTTGGCATATTGAATGGCTAATGGTGGACGTTTTCGGGCAAAGTAACGTTTTTTTTTTTTGATAAAGTGTTATATCAGCTATTTTAAACGGCTGTACTTTATAATTTACTATTTCAGTTAAGGTTTACAAGTGTAAATACTAAACAAAAATTTTACCTATTAATATAGATATTATGAAGTAATATTTTTCCAAAAATTAGGTGCGAAGACTTGCGTATGCGACTTTTGAATTAGTTTTTCTAAATATACACCTTTTTCAAATTTGCTTACTTGTGTGTATTTCTGTATGATTTTGTTGTAATTTGCTACCGGAACCACTTGTTATTATTTTAAAATACAAATGAAGTAGTCGGTTTCAGTTTTAAGAAACATTTTTAGTGCATTTGAAATTTTCATGCACTTTGAATTATTATTGTAATGCATTTTGAATTTTTTAAATTGGTCGTATATAGCAATATGTAGTGCCCACGGTGTTTCCAGGGATAGGGTTTTTTTAGGTCAGATTATTAGTTTTGAAGATATAAGCTTTCCGACGACTAAAGAGTTTTATCGGTCAAATAAGTCTTATATAACAAAATGTTGTGTAAACAGTGTTAAAAATAGCTGCGTAATTTTTACAGTTTTGTGCATCAAATTGTTAGTTTGGAAGATATGAGTTTTTCGAAAACTAAAGATTTATATTGATCTTATACAACAACACATAGTTCGCACTGTATTAAAACGGGTGACTCATTTTGTACGATACTTAAAGCCTACATCCTGCCTATAATTCATCCACAAATTTTTTGTCGATAAGAAGGAAGGAATAAGCCGTACGACGATTGAAGAATTTTATCGGTAAATTTGGTCTTATATAACATCATATAGCACCCACAGTGTTAAAATAGCTGTCTAATTTTTACACAATTTATAGCCTACATTCTAACTTATAATGAATCTATACAATTTGTAGATCATACTATTAGTTTGGAAGATATTGGATTTTCGAAGGCTTAAGAACTTTATTAGTAAAATTGGTCTTATGTAACAACATGTAGCGCCCACTGCGTTAAAAATAGCTTATTTATTTACAGACCTTAAAGCCTACAGCCTTTCCAGGCATACGTTTTTTGTGAATCGGACTATTAGTTTGGGAGATATAAGTTTTCCGACGACTAAAGAGCGTTATCGGTAAAATTTGTCTTATAAATATAACAGCATAAAGCGCTAAAAATAGCTATCTAACTTTTAACATACTTTGTAGCCTTCATCCGTCCCTATAATTCATCCATACATTTTTGTGGATCAGACTATTCGTTTGGAAGATACGATTTTTCCGCCACTAGTTTGTCCTTTTTTTGCAGTGTACATCTCTTCGAATTTAATGAATGGGAACCAAGAAAATACTTCTTTCAATGACAACCATATGAAAAAGCATCACAACTCTGCATTTTGTTGACTTATTTTGAATGGATATTTAATAGGATATTATAAAAAAATTTTCTTTAAAACCCTAGTAAATTTTCTTAAGTGGCGATGGTCTTCTATTAAATAAGTCCTATTAAAATTCCTACATTTTATTGATCGATTATTTTGTCATAAGATTTCATAAGTTTCTCACTTCATAAGTATCATTATTGTTCCTTAAAAATAAGTTTATTTCCAAAAAGTCTTTTTCATTGTTGATTAATTGATTTTAGACATGTTTTCTTTGAAATGAACTCAAAATATTTTTTTATATATTTAATTTAATATTCGTATTGATATCCTCATTTTAAAATTATACTTTGATTATCTTTTATTATTTTAATTGTTAATCTTCGGCTAAAGATCAATATTACAAACGTTTTTTGGCTCGTTATTAAAGGATATCAAGTGGGTTTTTTGACGCATTTTGGTTTATTTTCTTAACTTACTTATAAATAATCTTAATGCTCATATCAAAAACGCATGTTTACGAGTTCATTTGCATAAAAAACGCAACTTTATATATTTGTTGCAGCTTGTAAACGCTAAGCAATCACGCAATTTAGTGGCAAAATAAACTGACTGAGAGAGAGGTCGTAAGACCTGACAAACCCACCACTGGCAGATATAGAAACACGCGCGACCATTTAAATTGATGGCAGTGTGAGAGCTTTAGAAAAAAAAATCTTTTTCTTCCTATATTTTTAATTTATTTATTTTTTGTATGTAAGTAAAAGCCTACTTAACTCGGCTTTTTAAATACAAATACATTCAATGTTTAACAATGTGTTTTTTTGTGATTTTTTATAAGAGACACAATTCATGGTAAAGAAAGGTAATCAAAGTTTTCGGTGTTATTTGGCTTTTAAAAAGCCTCATTTGTTTCTTATAGACAGGGTTTGAAAATAGTAGATGTTTAATTTTCTTCGCTAATTTGCATATTTTGTTTCTATTAAGTACATGAGAAATCCTTGACGCACGTACATTAATCAATAAAACTAGAATTTTTACTGCAGTCCAGTTTCTGGTTGAGGCCTAGTATGCTAGCACAAATATTATTTGGGTTATGCTGCTATATTAGGTTGCAATATTAATTTTGTAATCAACGATACCATGTTACCGATTTATAAATGTTTAAACAATTTTATGGAAATATTTGAAAATTTAAAATATTGGACTTTTAGACAATTCTTGCCCTAAAAAGCAGCATCATTTTTTTAAAGTTTTTTCTTAGGAAAACAAAATTATTATAAATTGTTTTTCACAGATATGGTTTAAAAAAAATTTAATGCAATTTACTATTTCTGTTGATCTTTAACCCTTCCGAGTTTGACCTATTTTGCGGCAAAGTTTTGAATGTAGCCCATATCGACATAGTGGCGTAAAAAGGGCCAATCTGCTGTGTAAAATGGTGAGAGATTGGCCCTTTTTAAGCAACTACGTCGATAAGTTCTAAAATCCTAAACCGTAGATGCAAAGCAAATACGTACCAATTGAAAAAACTTTTACGTAAAACCATTTTTTTTTGCCAAAGGATTTTATGGGCATTATGCCAAATGCTCACATTTAGCACAACATATCATAAAAAAATTTTTGAGATTTCTTGGAATTTTCTTGGGAATTCTGCGATTTTCAGATGAAAATCTTAGCTGTATTTGCTGGATTAGTATTTATTACGTAAATTCATATAATCCTTCAAAATTTCATTCGATAATGTCAATAATCAACGATTTTATAGCATTAAGAAGGCGTTGTTAGCTCAATGGTTAGCGCATTTGACTAGAAACCCTGAGGTGTTAAGTTCAATACTAGTTTCAGGCATGCCAAGAATATTACGAATTTTTCTGATGATCACAGCACCCTCCTTCGTCTGTATTGTAGCAGAACCGTCGGCAAAGTAAAAGAACCAATAAATGGCTATACAGTCATAAAACAAATTAATGCCTTTACTTGAGACCAGAGGGGCTGCAACTCTGTTCTACAAAAAAAACCGCAATAGCTGAGTTGTAAATGAATTAAGCTTTCTATCTCTCTCCCAATTCACTTCCTGTTTTCTTTACATTATCCCTTTCCCAAAGAAAGTAACACATTAATTAATTAACTGGTAGGCAATAATTGCCTTATGGTGTTACTTCTTTTTCAAAAAAAAAAATCTGTAAAATGGGCCTTTGACTCGGGTTTATAAGAATACCATATACATATATACAAAACCTAAATGTGGCCTCCAAAAAACTCGTAGAGAAATTGCTTTGTATGTTCGCGATTATAATGTTCGTCCATACATACGTATACTTAATATTTCATATTAATTATACGTAAATATGTAAAAACAAACTAGTTACCTCACTAACAATATATAACACAGAGAAACACTCCAAACTTCTGTTGAATGAGGAATGCTATTTACGATGGCATGCAAAATATCTCGATGTCATTGTAATCAGCAGATGAGAATTCAACTATTAAGGGGTAGAACTGGATTTCAATTCGTTCATCTTCTTTATCACAAAAACAATTGTTTACTTATGCTGCAGAAAACATAAAGCATTTGAGAGTTGTTAGCTTCATGCTCGCAATATTTATTATTTAGTATGCCATAATATTTATTCTTGCATGACAGCATTAGTTATTGATTGTGAATAGATTTAGAATGGTTTAGGTATGTGAATGTATATATTATTCTAAGGGCTTAGGGTTCTTAACGTCACGTTACAATTCTTAGGGCCATTATTACAACTTGACAATAGCTAAAAGTAGACTTTTGTCGGACGGATAAAAAGTTTATCATTATTACAAAATTATTTAATCTACCAAGTAGGATGCACCTGACTTTATCTTATCGCACACTTTCATTTAAAGTGAAGTTTAAATAAAGGTAAACGTTTTATTCGTCCGACAAAATCCTGCCTTTAACTATAGCCTAGTTGTAATAATAGCCCTCAGTGTCACTTAATCTATTGTGCTATTGAAAGTTTTATTTAATTTCATAACATCACTTAACTCGTTTAATTTATTCCAAACCCTGCTTAAAATATATTAACTTTGCTAATATTTTGTTTTAACACATTCCTGTTGAGACATTTTGCAGAAGGCATCATGCTCTTTATGTTGTTAGTTTTGTTGTTCTTACAAATGTTGTTGTTTTATGTTGTCGCGATTCAATGGTTTTTGTTGTCATTTTTTTTAATTTTTTTCATCGTTTAAGTTATTTTAATTTGGGTAACCAAATACAACAAGCATTTACTATATAAAACATTAATGTTCCAACAACAGCAACATCTATAACAACAAACAACCAACAACATGAAGAATATGGAAAAAAGTAACTCAATATTTTGCAGTTACACGTTAATTTAAGCACAAATTGAATTAATAAAACATGTTAAACATTGTGTGCGGTCCAAAAATATTTATTAATTTATGCACGAATATCGCCTGCCACCAATAGCAGGGAAAAAACTGAAAAAGTAAGTAAACTGAAACAAAATCCAACAAGAAAAATAAAACTTGAGAAAAACACGCTTCAAACTATTAAATTTAAAGCACCATCGAAATAAGTACACTGTTTCCAAATTGAGATTGCAATATTTTCTATTTCGATTTTTGAGGCTAATCATAGATCAATAAGCGATATAACAAAGTCCTATTATGTTACCGCCATTTAAAAGTGTGTGATTTTGGTTACTGGAACAAAACCATTCTTTGTAAAACAAACAAATTTTTGTAATATTTTTGAAATATAAAAAAATATTAATATGATTATTTCGAACGTATTTGCTTGTGAATCCAAATTAATTATTTCGTAGCGATATATTCAGAAAGAATTGTTCTTGTTCCTTGGAATATTAATCATGCCAAATTCTTTCTGTATAGAACCTCATGAACCTAAGCCTAGTAATCATTTTGGATAAAAAAGAAAATATGTTCTGTTGTAATATACTTAAGGAAAGTGTGTTCGTTACATTATACTACTTCTTGCAGCACATTTGTGAACGAACTAAAATCAAAGTTTAAAAATGAATTAAGTAAGAAAATCGGGCGTATTGATCGCATTTTAACGGTGTAAACGCAATTTGAATTTACAACCAATTCATATGCGATTTTCTTACATTTCTCTTTTGTAGAATTTTTTCTTCCTGCACAGCATAATACTTGGAGTTATTTCAGCATAAAATTTATAAAAGCCTGTTAAAATTAGCCATACGAAAAAAAGAAAGAAGGAACTGACGTGTTTGGTTTGCATTAAACACATAAAAAGTGTGTGCAAAATAAACCTTATTTTTCTTTATAAACAACGCCAGGTTAAACTCTATGCCAGTACAAAAATTTCCAAAACCTTTATAAAAATCATAATTTTTTATTTCGATCTTTTTTTTATAGCTTTTATTGGTATATGAGTTACATAAAACTATAAAGCAAATGAAACATAAAAATTAGAACATGTTAAATGTTTTGTATAAAATTTACATGAACATGCAACAACATTCATAACTGTGTGGCAATATGTTGCTTTGTTGTTGTTATTTTTGTTTAGTTGCCATATACTGTTGCAGTAATATGCAACAGCAACATCAACTTTGGCGGCAAATATCGTTTGCTTTCTGTTTGATCTCACTTACCCACACGTTCACTCTCTCTTTGGTTCATTTGTTGAACCCCCTCGTAGTATTGAACGTATTTAACAACCTGTAAAAATCAAAGGGTCTTAAATTTGACAACTGAGGTGTTGCTGGAGTTTAAAAAAAAAGTTTTCAAAGGTATCAAATATTTATGCATTTTTTATAATATGACAAATCTTTTTTTTTTTTTGTTTTGTCTGAAAATGTCTGTTGTACTTATTTTATTCCTGTTGGCAATATGTTGACATTATTTGGTAACAACACTTTTATTAATTTCTGCTTTATGATTACCAACCCAAATGGGAAGTCGGTTTGTTCTTTTGTAAGTTAAAAAATGTACCTATTTCTCATATAAAATTATAAAGACGCAAACAAATTAGGCTTAATAAAAAGAAG
Organism: Panzeria rudis; assembly: GCA_956483635.1. Taxonomy (NCBI): domain Eukaryota; kingdom Metazoa; phylum Arthropoda; class Insecta; order Diptera; family Tachinidae; genus Panzeria; species Panzeria rudis. The sequence goes on from OY101449.1 coordinate 123,092,716, forward strand.
ATAATAATGAATTTATGCATAATTAATTGAAGAGTTGTAGATTTCGTTAAATTAATTAAATTCTAAAGACAATGGGGGATATTCATGTACTTGAAGAATTTAAACCAGTATTGACATACAAAATAATTGTTTTAACTCCTAAATAATACTTTGTTTTGGCTATGACTATGCGCCAATACCTGTGCATGTAACTGTGGTGTATCAATAGGGATTAATGATTCATCTTTTATCAAAATGATATATTCAGGAATGTATTAATATAAAAAGTTAAAAAATACAAAAATTTTATTTTCAATGAATCTTTTTTACTGAATCAGCTAATTTTTTGTTTTAATTTTGTTTAGGATAAAAAAACTAAAAACAAATAACAGCAGCAACAAAAATAGCAAAAGCAGTGCGATATCCGAATTCATACAAACGGAATTCGTATCAAACTTGAATGTAACAAGATTGATTACTAAAGATTTCTTCAATACATTAATTCCTGTAAAGATCAGCAGGCTGTTTAATATTGTTGCGGTAATTCTCATTAATTTCTTTAGAGTCTTTATATAAATATTTATAAAGAGTTAACCATATCAATCAAGCTTTGGTTACAAAAGAGACATGGCTCTCTGATTCCAAAAAAGTTTTGGTTCTATCCCTTAGTTGAATGCATTTTTGTCAGTTTTTTTGTTTTGCTTGAGAGCTGTTGGGTTGTTTTTGTGTGTCGCTTGGTTTGAAAAACTAAAACATTAAAAAAAATATAACTATATATTTCAAATAAATTAATAAAATGCTAGCAATTAATATTCGGTCATGTTGTGAAAACCATTTGAAAACGAAAAAGAGTGTTCTTTTAATCGGACAATTTTGTTCATTCGTCGCTTAGTTCGGATAAAATATCAAACATCTGAAACATAAAAATTAACTGAAAAGCTGCAATATTTCAAATCGCAATGGTTTTCAGAAAGTGGCCGATTGTAAATAAAACTTATGTCAGCAAATATGTATTGATATATCTATGTGAGAATAGATAATACTTTTTATTTCTGACTCTTCACACTGACCAGTTAAAAAAAATAAAATTGTAACCATATATGTGGTTATTTCAAACCATATATTGTAATTTTTAGTCATTTATATAGTTGTCTTGAACCATATATATGGTTATTTCAAACCATATATCGTTATTTTAAGCCATATTTATGGTTGTCTTGAATCATATATATGGTTATTTCAAACCATATATTGTAACTTTGAACTATATATATATATATATATATATATATATATATATATATATATATATATATATATATATATATATATATATATATATATATATATATATATATATATATATATATATATATATATATATATATATATATATATATATATATATATATATATATATATATATATATATATATATATATATATATTTTATTATATTGATTAAGCTCGAGGTCGTTTATATAAGATCGTTACAAATTTTATTTATTTTTCCAATATTTCGTTAACAATTTGTTAACATCGTCAGGAATAAATGACGATGTTAACAAATTGTTAACGAAATATTGGAAAAATAAATAAAATTTGTAACGATTTTATATAAACGACCTCGAGCTTAATCAATATAATAAAATAATTTTAAAAAAGGTCAATAAAAAGCAACTAACAATTATATATATATATATATATATATATATATATATATATATATATATATATATATATATATATATATATATATATATATATATATATATATATATATATGTATATATATATATATATATATATATATATATATATATATATATATATATATATATATATATATATATATATATATATATATATATATATATATATATTATAAGTAAAACTGATTTTTTAACCATATAGTCAACTCTATCTTTAATCATAGTATGTTGCTATTCGATTATGGTTTTTTCTGTGCGTTTAGCATGTTTTTCAAGCAAAGACGGAAAATATAAAAAAGTTGGCTGTATATCTGACCAGACGCACCAGGTATTTACATGTATTTTGTCGCGCTGAGTGGGAATCAGCCATCCGTTTGGCTCGTTACTCTAATTGAATGTTTTTGCATCAAAATCAAATTTTGTTTTCATATATTCAAAGGTTTCAGAATTTACTAAGTGCACTAGATAATAAATACCTTGGAAGCTCTTTAATGCCGCATTTATTCAACACATGCATAAAGCAAATAGTTTAGAAAAAATTATATATGCTTGCTGGGAAATGAAAGAGCAATGATAATGTTTAGTCTAATTTCATTTTCGGCATGGTTTGTATATTTTATGTAAAAATAGCGCTGTAAATTGGTCTTTTATATAATTAAGAAAAAACCAAAAATATTTCCCATCTTAAACCGTTAAAACTTGTCCAAAAACAAATCAAAATTTCCTGCGATTAAATAAATATCCATTAATCAATCCAAAATATAAAAACAGTTTATTAAAATTTGACTACAAAGAAGTGAAAACACATCCACAGTTTTTTATTCATATATATATACAAACATATATATCGTTACCTTAATATAAAAAGGCCCTAACTCATTATTTTTTGAAATTTTTTTTTTTTATATTTCGATAGGAGAACATCTAATCTATCGAAAATTGCAATAATCTCGATTTCAAAAAAGAATGAGTTAGGGCCTTTCTATATTAAGGTAACGATATGTACAATATCGTTAAATACAAATACAAATTACAACATACATTCCCAAAAATAAAAATTAAAAAATAACAAAAATACAAGTTGTGACAGAATAAGTTACTGAGTGAATGAATGATTGGGTGAGTGATTGAATGACTGTTATATTGGTGGCATGTACTACTGTAAAACGTAACAAAGTCACGATTTGCATAAATGACAAAAAAGAAACCCAAGAAATCTCGTACGAAAAATAAAATAAATACTCTTAAGCAAATATACATACATACAGACATGAACTGTTTATACTTGTATTGATGTTGGCTTTAAGCGCTAAAGCAAAAAAAAACCAATAACCAAAAAAATAAATAAAAACACTTTGCGCAAATAAAAACAAAATCAACAGCAATTATAAACAAATAAACAAAAAATATGTATTTAAAATTTTTATTTATTTCTGGTATTTTACACGCTTAAGAACTGTTGCCACAATCATACAAGAACAACAACAGTAACCAAAAAGGTTACACATTGAACTGTCATTGACACAAAGTTGTTAATAGTACGTAGACAAACATAAGTATCTAAAAAAATAACTGCAAGGACACCTGTAGTAGTTTTGCCAAAAAAATATGTATATTTATAAATATTTGTAGCTGTTTTTCTGAATACTAAGTTTGTGTATTTATAGAGAAAATGTAAATCGTGTTAGCTGAATTATGCCAATTATTGGTCACGTAATATTAGAAACAATTCTTTTATTTAAGCTTACTTAAATAATGTAGTAAATGCTGCTGTATTATTTAAGAATCACGTTTGATATCAATTTGCTGCTAAGTTTTGTAGTGTTTACTGAAGCATTTGTGCTGATATGGGAAGGAACCAGAAGCAGAAGCATTCAAATAAAGAATTTTAAGAAGGTTTGATGCACGCTTGTCAGCCAACACAAGTCATTTTAAGCAAATGTTGTAATATGTAGTTGCTATATTAGACATTATGTTTCAATCTTCCCAATTGTTATTATTTAAATTACACTAGCTTACAAAATTTTAAATTTTTTTACAAAACCTCAAAAAGGAAATGTTTTCAAAGCTAACTTTGCGTCGCTGAACATGAAATGACTTTCAAATATTTTTCTGAAGAAGCGTTTTTTGAGATAAGCATGGTACTCTGTTCATCATTTCGTGTGAAGTGCTGTCAAAAGACCATATAAAAAAAATTGACACGAATTGCTTACGAAAAAATGCTGCAGAAATAGTACTCTGTTTATTTCGTGAAAAACATATGAAATGTATCTACAACATTTTGAGTCTTCATGCGGAATAATATGAGCACCACTTTTTTCGTGTAGAATTTACAAAAACCACATTAGATTTTTTTCAAAACGTACACAATTCCAGAATAATTTCAAGGGTTAGTTATGATTGGTTACTTGATAAACATTTTTCGCTAATTTGAACATAGGGTATATTCGCAAAAAACATATTTATGTTTTTTAGCTATATCCATAAATCTTGGGAACTACTCATATGAATAATTCAAAGTACATAGCTTAAGCAAATTAATGCACCGGTGGGGCTGCAACACTGCTCTACAAAAAAACACGCAATAGCAGAGCTGTAAATGAATTAAGCTTTTTATCGCTCTCCCACTTCACCGCCTGTTCTATCTACACTACATCCTTCCCAATTATCTAATTGTGTTACTTCTCTAAAAAAAAGTGTTTTACTCAATAGGCCACTGCACAACTCTTTTGTTGCGGGTTTGAAACTTGTTTTTACAAACATGAACATAATAAGCAAAAAATCCATTTTGCTTCCCCAGGGGTTGAACTGTTTATTGTCTGTATGATCAGCAAATACACTACTACTCTACCAATAAGAGAATAAATATAATTTTTAAATACTAGTAAGTAATTGTTCAACTACTGTAAAGTGTTTCAGACGGTATGCGATTTGTGGTTAAAAAGTATGTTGTTCAGTAATGACAACTCATTACCAAATTTTTTGCTGGGAAGCTTCCTAAAACTGACTGTGGTAGATGTCACCAAAAAATACATAAGTGTATTGGCGGCTTGAAAGTTTACATCTGGGATTTATTTTAGGAGAAGTTAAATCTTCGGCGAATGGATCTTTTTGGCTTAAAAATATTTCTCGTGGTGTTCTACATAAAATTGTTGAACACATCATACATCTTATACGTAAGTCCTGCAAGATATTCTATGCCGAGTCAGTATAACTAAATGCAAAGGGGGTTGGGGGGAGGGGGGATGTTAGATTTAACTCCCACTAAAATAAATGCCAGATGTAAATTTTCAAAACTACGATGCTCGTATGTATTTTTTTTGTTATTTCTACCAGAAGCACTTGTAAAAAGCTTGTTATTAAAAATTAGGTGACTTACATTTATTATGAATAAAAATCAATATTTATCCCTCGATTGTCATGAAATTAAGGTTTTTTTATTTGTAATATATTTGGTTGTATGATTAGTGAATAAATTGGTAAGCTTTTGCCGTTTTCGATTTTTTATACATTTTCTAATAATAACAATTTTCCAATTTTGCATAAAAAATTTTATTTTTCATCATTGCGGTCTGAATAATTCCGAAACCATTTATTGTATAAAAAACTAATGTTGGATTGGTTTAAATGTAATTTTATTCCAAGGTTTTTTAGTGTTTTTTGTAAGTTATGATGAAATTGGTGTAGCAGCGTCTTTCAAAATCCCAATGTTTAGAAAAAAATTAACAAAAACGTATCCATAGAAAATTAAATTTTGACTGTTTTTGTAGTTAGGGGATCATAACTCATTAAAAAATTTTGTGGTGATCAAAGGTCATGACAAAAGTTTCATTTTGCTGCATAGTGGAATCAGCCATATATCAGCATAAAGTTTTTTTCGTAAGTCTTTTGTATTATTTCTGTAGAAATGTGTGGCATACATAAAAACTCCTTTAACATTAAAAATCTTTTATGACTGGGATACTTCCTCCATTTTATTACTACTAATGCTTATTATTTTCCTTCTTTATCATGAGTTTTAAATTAAGCTTGAGTGAATTGTTGTCAACAATTTTTAAGCTTTAAGTTGGGGTAGTATTTAGCTTAAACTATTTCTTGTTCGATATAAGAGACAAATTATGGGCAAAAATTATGGCTTAACATGTAAATGTAAACACTGCACCGATGTGGTTGATTATGGCAGGTTGAAAGGTGAGACACGGGTTTTTAAAATAATAAAACAATAATTTATCAATGCAAGTGAACAAAAATTATATATATTTAATTTCATGGTAGTTTTCACTTAATCAGATCTCAGAATACTTTCTCAATAATATGGCAATCAATAATGTGACATATGTTGCATATGTGACATATGTTGGTGTATAAAAGCTCCACCTTAATAAACTTTCATGTAGACTGATTTTTAAAAATATGTAATTTAGTTTTACAAAATATTTCTTAAATTATCTTTGACATGGCAATTGAAATGCGTATCTAAAGAAAAGACCTTCGTTTTCTCGCCAATCGATTAAGAAAAAAGAAATATATGTTTAAAATTAATAGAGTATATTGTTGTAGGAGAAAATGAAACTTTCCTTCCTTGTCCATAGAAACACATTGTATGAAAATCTATCTTCTATACATTTGTCTATGTGTCAATTTTATTATTTTTTTGTTGTTAAGAAATTCATTGAAATTATGTTAAATTTCAAAGAATTTTTTGTATGACTTATTGCTTACATTATAATGCATAACAATTTTTTTTTGTTAAAAAGCAATAAAACTTTCAAGTCTCTCTACAATTTTATGTTGTAGTTGTGCCTGTTTATTGTGGTAATCAATCAATTGTTAGTTTTCTTGCACTTATGCCAATAACACACATACTTACATACATACATAAGATCTGTTTGTATCAACATGCTTTTGTGAATGTAGGCACATTATACAAGTGTCTGGTTTTAATCTCAAATTTTGTAGTTGCTTGTAGGATAACCTGTTGCATTTAAAGGGACAGGCGTATCAAAATATGTTAATTTAGGAAATAATGATTGTGCTTTTACAATAGACTTTATTTTCTTTTTAATTAATAACAATAAAAGAGAAATTTTAATGGATGTTGCATTTTTCTAACATGTCTTCAGAATGTCTAATCTGACCTTTTTACAAACATAAATTAAAAATATTTGTATAGTCAATATAACGGAAAATTAGAGAAATTTTGAGTGTAGCAGTTGTTTGTCAATTGTTGTAATTTAAATATTTGTTTAAATGGATGCATGTATAGGTTTAAGCAATTACGTTTGTTTAAATGATTTCTTTAAATAATTGTAGCATTATTTATATTGTACTCAAGACAAAAAAATTTTATTTCTACCAGAATGCAGAAATTTAAGAGATTTCTGTACGATAATTCGAAAACTGGCTAAGACGAAGAATTATTAATACCCAGTTTACCGATGCCGAAGGAATTATTTGTTTCTTACTATTTTATTTAAAACAAAAGCAAATTCAAAAATTTGTTTTTGTTTTAAATGTAAATGTATCAACGGTAACCCACATATTCATAAATGATTAGTAAAGTTAATGTGTGCATTAAAACCAATTTTCCCATAAAAAATTCGTGCAGTAAGCCAACATTAACTTTCATAAATTTGTATGAATATGGGGGTAAATCTTTCGTCAAAAGTCTTAGTTTTGGAAATATACTACCAAAACAATAAATAAATATATACCACTGCACAACACAAGAAAATATAACGAATTTCGTAAGTCTGATATTAGTAAACTGGTAAAAAAATAATACACTTGTACGAGTTTGGATTCAGTTAAGGCAAAGTTAAAGTTCCACCATAAGAATTTAAAATGTCTTGAACTGCAAGATTTTTCTAGCGACAAACTGTGCGTCGGATAAGCAATCTGAAAAGGCAAATGGTAGAATATAAAAGTTTTCGGATCGTTCTGATTTTGCTCTATTTTACACCTAACATATTAGGTGTAAGAAAACTGAAATCGAAACAAAATAAAAATATACCGCTAGATCTCTCTGATCGCCAAATTTGACATTTAAAGCAGATTAGGAAGTTAAACTAAACGAAACGTTTGCTTTCGTTTTGCTTTGTATTTTTCAATGTGTAAAATAAAAATTAAACAATAACAACGAGAGTGATAGTCCCATTTAGTTTTGTATTGTTTGTGCTTGTGTACACAAAATGTACATTAATTTAAATGTACGCAGCTAGAAAAGAAAAGAACAAGAACAAAATTAAAAAGTTTTAAGAAAATACATTTGCAAACATTTCCCTATTGATTTGCTCATCATAGTAGAGAATGTGTTAGTGTATTTATGATAAATACAATGAACCATTCAACGAAATACATTTCTGCTTTTGTTTTGTTTGCAATTGTACGATTGAAACGGGATATTAAAGCACGCAGATGAGTGAAAAGCCATTTCCATTTCCATTTTTTGCCGTTGCAAAAGTATTTGTTTTGGTTTTGCTCATGTACGAAACGATTAAAAATATTTTAAAATTTTGTGTCTTCGCATGAAACGTTTGCGAAACGTATTGTTTGTTTGCACAGTCTGATTTAAAGCACTTGGAAAATACAATTCGAAAGCAAATTAATATTGCTATGTTCCATCGGCTATAAAATCGGAACTGTCGGACAGATTAAAAAAACGTCATCAGAATTTTAAATGCTATTTTTTCTCTAATTAAACAGTGCCACAAAAACATAGATGTTGCAAATGGTATTCCTTCACAATGTCTTTTTAAAAAGTTTCATAAAGCGTAAGTTTAGAACAATTTTACTAAAATTCGTTGCAGTAGAATAAGTAAGTACCACCGTGTTAAGGCTAGGGAGTCCTTAGTAAGGACCTACCGGATGCCAAAGCCTCACGTGTCTTCTTTATGTTTGCGAGAAAAAATGCTTGCCCGAATTTACTTCTCACGTAGAAAATTCACAAAAATTACCACATTCTCAGCTTTTTTATTTAATGTTTTAAAATGATTACAATACCTTCATTTCAAGAAATTACTGTTATATGAAATTACTGTTTAATTTTTTTTATTTAAGGTCATTATGGCACAAATTTACGTCTAAATTGGAGAAAGAAATGCAATAATGTAAATACTGTCATTTTAAATTTTCTTCTTGATCCCACAAGCAATTTAATTGAATTATATTTCGAAAAATGTATTACTATTTTTAAGTTAGCAATTAAGTTATGAGTTTTAGTCAAACTGCAAGGACTTATATCAAAAGACTTTTAATTATTTTGGCTTGACTTCAGTTTTAATTTAATTTTTCAATTAAATTATATCAAGACTGCGGGTAATTTTGGCAGAAAAACTTTCCGCACGAAATGCAATTCCTAAAAACTGCCAGACAATTTATTTTTATTATATTAATTTACATAATATACCTTGTCTATCGATTTTGATAAAATTTAGCACAAATAATGCATCTGACAAAACTGATAAAACGGTGCACAATCTTAGATCACTGCTTTCCCTAGTTCGCGAAATATCGCAACTTCAAAATAGGAAAATTCTAAAACTTACTTCACAAAATAATTTATATATTTAAAACTACTTATTCTAGATATTCCATTAAGGTGTCAAATTCAAGGGAACGAAATGGCCCTTAATATGGCATATGCTTTGATTTTATTTTGCATTATTCAGAGGTCCAATTTGACGGACCCTATGTCCGCAGGCGATTTTCTCGAAGAATACTATTTTTACAATTCTTAAAAAACTATATGTTAACGAAAATTTTGTGCCCTGCAACATGATATCTTAATGGGATATCTAGGATAACTAGTTTTAAATACATACATATTCTTATGAGGTAAGTTTAATAAATTTTTGATGAATTTGCTTGTTCTAAAGTGAGCTTAGATTTCGCACCAATATCAGTTCTGCCAGAGGCTTCATTCGTACTTAATTTTATCAAAATGTAAAGGGGTAAGGAACACTGGTTGGTTGGTTTTATATGTTTTAACACATAGACCAAACTTAAGCTCGTTTGGTGCGGTAACTTTTTCGACAACAGCATAAAAGTAAGACGGCGTTTCCTTATATTTTTTATGGCCATTTTAGCAAGGGCATGTAAAATTTGATATTTTCAAAAATAGCAAATATGTTACACCCCAATATACAACCTTTTGCTAGGTACCTTTAGAGTTTAACAATTAAGTTATGAGTTCTAGCCGTACTGCATGGGCTTATATCCCGAGAAATTCAATTATTTTATAAGTCTGAAATTTTATTATTTCTACTTTTTAGTTCAATATTTTAATTAATATAAATTTAAATTATTTTTATTAAGAGTGGAGTGTTGGAATATACAAATCAGATTAGCAGAACGGATCAGTACTGCTGATCCTCATCAGTATTCTTGTTCACTCTTACCACTTATGAAGGTGGATGCTTTTTACAAGGACACACCAGCTATTTAACTAACTTTTGTCAACAAATAGAATAAAAGACTTTTTTCATGTAAATTCTTGCATTAATTTTTATTGCGACTACCTACACTAACACCGACAGTAGCAACAATACTACAACGAAAGTCCTACTAATTTTAGTACGGTCAATTAACAGACTATTGCCATCTCACCGTTAGTCGCATCTATTAATGTTAACTGAGCTTACTAAAATTAGTAGGATTTTCGCTCCAGTGTTGTTGCTACTGTCGCTGATAGTGTAGGTAAAGGGCTCTGATGAATAGACTGTGGTAGTCTCCAAACAGCTGTCAGTTCAACCTTCCGTACATCCAAATTTTTCTTTGAATGTTCAATATTTACATGCTTAAGAATTTCTTTCTTAAATAAAAAATTATTTGATCGAAAGATTAAATTGAAAATGAACTCAAGCCAAACTAATTAAATAACTTTGTATAAAAACCATACAGTTCGACTAAAAATTCATAACTCAATTATTAAAACTCTAAAGGCACTTAGGTAAAACATGAATGTGTACTGTTCCAAAAAAAAACTTGGGCAAAATAAACATAAAAAAACAGCATTGAGAATATCGATGATATTACACGCTGGTAAGACCGAAATGAAAAAAGCTTAAAATAGTTGAACATGCTAAGAAAAGACAGTTAGTGAAGTCTCGAACATTTAGAAAAAGTTCATTAATAGGTGCGACTCGCTGCGAGATAGCGACAGTCTTTTAATTGAGCTTACTAGAATTATTAGCACTTTCGCTACAGTGTTGTTGCTACTGTCGCTGGTAGTGTAGGTAAAGGGGTCTGATAAGTAGACTTGGTAGTCAGTTCAACCTTCCGTACATAAAAATTTTTCTTTGAATGTTCAATATTTACGTGCTCTAGAATTTCTTTCTTAACCCTTAAGAGAACAGCAGGTCCTAGCCAGACATTTTTGAACTTTTTTTAAAATTTTTGTCCTAGATAGCATCGACAGACCCTCCCATTTTTTTATGAATTCCTCAATAAAGGTGTTTTCTGTGGAAAAAGTGAGAGAAAGAAAAAGTTCTATGTCTGTGGGCGTGGTAATAGTTCCCAAGAAATTTTTAACAATTTTTCTACCAGCAGGGCCTAGCCGGGCCCTGCTCTATTGTATATAGACTGTAATACATAATGCCAAAACAAAATGTACAAAAAAGCACACGCAACACATAAGAACTCTTTTCTTAGTTTTATTTCGAACAAAGGAGATTTTTGATAAGAAAATTTTCTTTCTGTTAGTGAGTGTGGAAACAAAGTATGATAGTAATTTTTGTGCTTCTATATAAAAATCAAAATCCCTTTGTTTACAACATTTTATCAATTAGTTATTTAGTTTAGTGTTGGCAGTTGACAATTATAGTGTATTACAATCAGGCGCGGATACAGGGGGGGGAGGGGATATTTCCCTCTTCCACCCAAGTCGAATAAATTTCTATAGAGTTTCTAAAAGGAGTTTGGAAAAATAGTATGTTTTACTTAGAGAAGAGATTTTAAAATATCTTGGTGGTTATACGATTTGATGGTAGCCATAGTAGGTCATTCCGTTCTCAGTGTGATAAAGCAGCTCCAACACGAGATACATATTTGCAACTTACTATATATAAACCTGAAAAATTCTTATAGACCGCATGATAATATTACGGTAGAATACGTAAAAAATTTTATACGCAACTAGATTCGAATGAAAAGAATCGGCATAGAGGAATCCAAATTGATTGGAAGTCGAGCGACTAGCTTTTTTTCGATCACTTAGATTTTCTATCGACATTGCGAAATAGGTTGGTTATAAATTGATTTTTTTTGTTCTATATTCAACTGTTATATTCGCTGGTTTTTAAAATATTTCGTTGCTCTTTCTTACACGAACATATCGTCACATAAAATGCCAAAGGACCAATCTACATTTTTTTAGTTTTCACGACAGATAAAAAAAACTTAATAAAAAGCAAACTATTGTGATTATCAAAACAGTTTTTTCTGAGTAGTATCGTTAATTAAATCTAAGTTAATGAAAATATGCTGAAAAACTATTTTTTAATCACAATAGTTTACTTTTTATTCAGTTTTTCAGCTCTTCTGAAAGTGTTAAAAAAATCTAGGTTGGCCTTTTTGCATTTTACATGACGATATAATTTCTTGTAAATAGTAATAAAAAATAGTTTATTTAAAAAACTAAGGGTACATTTTATTGATTTTCTTGCGGTATCTATAAAATTCCATACAAAATAAAAGCAGTCCCAGCCAGACGCTGGAGTTCGTTTGTGTAAGTACACTTTGGTGTTTGCTTAAGGGTTAAATAAAAAATAATTTGGTCGAAAGATTAAATTTAAAATTAACTTATGCCAAACTAATTTATTAACTTATTATAATTGGTATAAGATTCGCTTCTTAAGAAAACAAAATCCTGAGTAAGGCCTTAAATATATATTTGCAAAAAAAAAATACGCCAATGTTGAAAAAATTGGAAAAATGATTTTCTTTTGATAGTATATCCACAAAATATTAATCAAAGTAAAATTTTTGAAATGCACTCGGAAAGCTTAAGAGTTCTTCTCTATTTGAAATCATTTAAATCGGCGTAGAAATAACGCAGTGAAATTTTTTTCCGTGAAGGTGCAAAAAAATCAAATTTCATCGATATCTTACGATTTTGAATTTCTAAAAATGACAATCTGATCTTCTCAAGTCGGTTTATAGCCTAGAATGGGTCATTTCAGAAGTATAAATAAAAAAGAAATAAAACATTTTTAAAAATGCTACACATACCGCTTAAGTAAGCAATTGTGACTACTTAGCACTAGAAGCGCTGCAACATTTCCCTCAGAAACCGACAACATGCGCAATAGCAGAGTTGTAAAGGAATTTAACTTTCATACACATCTTCGCCACCTGACTTCTGGATAATACCTCCCTCTAAAGAAGGTAACACATTAAGTAGTAGATATTATTTTCAGAGTGCTAGTTCTCCTTAAAATGATAATAATAATGGCAGGTCCCTTGCGATTACGAATTATCGGGATTCTTCTGTATTTACTCTGTATGCTAATGAATTTCAATGCAGGTTTCATACGCTGCAGATGAGCCGGCTTAAGTGTTTTTGTCAAAAGTTCACAGATTTTATACATACCATTCTTTGTTATTTGCACTGTTACGTGAGATATATATTAGTACAAACTAGCCTTTTACAATCTAGTTCTGTGGGATATTTTAGCACTATTTTAGCACCATAAACACATTTTAAGATTTGGCTCATTTTAGCCCACATATCGCTGTTTAAGTGGCATTTTATGCCCATATTTCAAGAATCTGATTAAATACCCAATTATTCGTAATGTTTTTCAGAAAAATGCTCAATGTATTTTGTACCTTAAATGTAAGGATTTCAAGATTTCTTATATCGCTTCACTATAACAATGAGCAGAAGGGGGGAGCTTTGGCCCCATAAACCGATACGCCCCCAATTCATTCATATATTCTCTTAAAAACCTAAAGATTTGCATGTAAAAAAACCGGCATCAAACTAATTTTATGCCGATTTGTTGCATGTTCGTTTTCACAGTCATTTGAGTTAGAAGGCATATCATATTGTTTAGATATATACATATTTTTAAATTCCTTTTAACTTAACTTAAAGAAACATTTATAAATCAAGTCGTGCAAAATACAAAATTCTACCTGTTATCAAAGAACTCGAAATTAATATAATTAATTTAGATTTTTTGTTCAACATTTATCAGCTAAATGTGGGATTATTAGTAAACTTCAAAAAGCTTTTAATGAATTTAAAAGTATAAAGCGAAAAATGTTTACATCATATCACATAAGTGAAAACACTTGATAATTTATTAAAATATTCCACGCTTTCAATATGTTACAAAAAAAACCATAAAAAAGTGAAAGAATTTAAATTTAAGTTGGTTTTATTTTTACAACAACTCAACTCAAAAAATGTACGCAATAAAAGTTTTACAGAACAACTTGAAGGAAAAAATCGTGTCCATAAACAAAATCATCTTCTCATCTATATACTGGGATGTTCAGAAAACTTTATATTTATTTGTAAATAATAACAAAAAAAAACAAATAACAAGAGTTTATAAGCTTTCGAAAAATGTGTCAAATTGCAAACGTTTTAACATTTTTCATATGATGACAATCTTTTCTGAATATAAATATTTTTGTAAATATTTTTTGTTTTGTTTTTTTTTTATTTAAGACGAGCAGTGCTGTGTTTTCACTTCCTGTGAATTTTTGCGCTTAAAATAAAAACAAAATATTTACGCAGTCTTTGTCGGGCATAAAAAATACACAGAAAAACTGAAAAATATTTACCATTCAATAACTGATTCAAGAAAGGGGATATGTTTCACAAATTTTGAATTGGTACGTACTATATATTTAATATAGAATGGTACATTTTCTCAAAGGGATAATAAAAAAATAATTTCACTAAATACTGATAATACTTTTAAAACTCTTAACTATAAATAGAGGTGAGCTCTATCTGTAAGCCTTTAAAGAATTAATTTAAAAATGATCCCACACTGTAATATTAAAGGTATTCTCGTCAAATGTTTTTACTTTTGCAACTGTGCGAATTGCGTGGAGGTGAGAAGTCTTAAATTAGGACATTTTTAACTGTTGACATTTTTCAGCGCTTGTAGTTTTTCTTTTTCTTTCCCGCCAGTTTCCCAACATGCTCTGTATCCTGTTTAACTAATTAATGTGCTACCTTCTATGGGAAATGCATAGTGGTAGACGGCAGGTGATGAATATATGAAAAAAGCTCAATTCTTTTGCATATCTGCTATTGCGCGTCTTGTTAGCTTTATAGCACTATTGCAGTGCCTCTGATGATAAGTAGATGCATTTACTTTCTTATGCTGTAGTCATAGAACAGTATCAATCGATGAAGGTACTACTTAATGGCCATTGCTATTCATTTATCACTTTAACAGTCCAACAACAATTAACACAATTACACACCAAGGTACATAAGAAAAAAAATTATAGTTTTGATGACTTAACTGAACCTAATCTAGGACAAAACACCTCAGGCATCATTTTGTTTTGTAGTCAACTCGCTAACTACTTCAGCCAACAATGCTTAAATTTTGTAAAGTCTTTGTACGTTACCCAGAAAAACTTTGCTTACTGGTAGGCATAAAAGTATATGAGGATTTAACTACTTATAGTTTGACTCGATAACTACTTAGTTTTGTTTGAGAAGTTCAAAAAATAAGGGCACCCCATACAAATGTATTTACATCGTCACAGCTTACTTGAAGCTAAAAAATAAGTAGTCAAATAAACAAATTAAAATAAAAAAAAATTTACACACATTATATCGTATTTATATTTATTAAATATTTTTATTTTTTTTTATTTTTAACCCATCTGGCACACGAACCTGTGCTCGTGCAGATTTGAAGACAAGAACTTTACCCACGCAGCTATTGATGACTTAGGCTGAGCCCACACCAACCTAAGACAAAACTGTTTATTTTTTTACTAATGTTCTTATGAGACAACACACACCAATTTTTTTTAGTGTGCGTTATAATCATACGAGTGTGTTTGAATTAAAAGACAAAAAGGTTTTGTCTTCTGTGGAGTGTGTTCAGGCTTATAAGTTTAAGCGACAAAAAATAGTTCTCATATACAAACACATGCTCATTTAAAAAGTGGTTGTATACTTATTTTATTAATACATATTAGTAAATTGTAACTACTTTCAGATATTGATAAAAATACGTACTAGTTTTAAGCATTATAATAAGATAAATAAGTACCACTCATTATTATGTAACCCATTACAAATATCACAAAAGTTTTTGCTGGGTATTTTCAAAATATATGATCTTTACAACAATCCATTTTCACAATTAAAAAAAGGTAAACATATAACTTATCAAATTTTAAATAATTTTGCGTTTCTTTCAACATTAATTTTAACAATTGAAAAATGTTGGAAAGACTTTTTACAAAACAAGAGAAAAATTGCGCTATGTGGTATTATTCGGGCATGTACAATTTTTCTTATCGTTATAAAATTTTTCATTATTGACATTTTGAATGCTATTTTGCAGTTATTTATAAAGGTTTTGGGTGGTAAATACCAAGCATACAAAGAATATTAGATTTTCCTTAGAGAATTTTAAAATTTCTACAAATTCCAAAAGTTGGACTATTTTGGTTTTTGTTCATAAAGTCTACATTTGGTTTAAGGCCTGTAAAATGCTTTGGCAAACAAATCATACGAGTTTTTGCAAGTGGTCTTTGGTTTTTAGGTCAAACTTTGGGAGTTTAGAGTATATGGGCTAGAAGCAAAACTTTTCTGCAGAATACTTCAAATTCGGCAGGTCTCAGGACCAACAAATAAAGTAAATTGAATTAAATTTTATAAAAATACCTTTTCGTCAGACAAATATTTATATAATAATTTTATGTTCATGCAGAGTTTTTTTTATAGGAAAAATAATATTGGTGCTTTTTAGGAATTTTGTACCATAATTGAACATTTTTTCACTGTTCAATTTCAAAATTGAAGGAATTTTTCCATAAAAAATTTTTTTAAGCAATTTGAAATTTTGTTTTCTTATTTAACAAAGAACGATTTCTGAAAAATCGGTTGTTATTGGTTTCCGATATCTCGAAAATGATTAACCAAGAGTTTGAGAAATTTATAAATTTTAATTTTCAAACGAATACAACTCAGTAACTATAAAAAATATGTGATTAAACATTAATAAGTATTTTAGAACCCTATAAAGGCTTTGAGGGCACTAAAATTATTTGCAATCAAACGAGAAACAAAATAAATTAAGTAAAGTGCGACTTTGCTCGCAAACGAAGGATTCCGTACGAATACACACATATCCCTTTCCGTTTTTGCTTTTTCTTCATTTTGACAATTTTTCTGTTTAGCGTTTTTGTTTAATTGTAGTTTTTTTTAATTTTTAATTTTTTTTTTGCGTTGTTTCGGCGATTGTTTAGGTTTTGGCGTTTGGTTTTTCATTTTGCTGATTTTTTCTTTCTTTTTGGCGATTTTTCATTTTTTACGATTTTATAAGTTTTTTGCGATTTTTTGATTAGGCGCTCTTTTGTTTTAACGTTTTTTTCTTTGTGATGCTATTTTTAGTTTTAGCGATTTATTTAAGTTTTGGTGCTTTTTTCGGCTTTGACGTTTATTCGGTTTTAGAGATTTTTTCGGTTTTAGATTTTTTTTTTTTTTGGTTTTGAAACTTTTTTTCGTTATGGCGATTTTTGCCGTTATTAGCAATTTTTTAAATTTGGGCTTTCGTTGTTCTCGCGCTTTTTTCGTTATGGCAATTTTTTCCATGTTAAGTGATTTTTTCTTTTGACAATATATTTAGTTTTAGCATTTTTTCCGTTTTAGTGCTTTTTTTCGTCTTGAAGACTTTTTTCGATTTTTGGCGTTTTTTGTTTTTATGCGATCTTTTTAGTTTTGGTGATTTTTAGCGTTTTAGCGATTTTTTTAATTTTGGTGCTTTTTCCTTTAAGCGAGTTTTTCATTTTAGCGATTTTTACATTTTTTCAATTTTGAATATTTTTAATTTAAAAATCTTACGGTTTCCAAGATACAGCAAATTGTCTAAATTACATAGTCATAATTACATTAAGTTATAGAACACCCTTTAATTTTTATATATTTAAATATTATTGTTAATTGGTGTAGTACATTCTACAGACTACACCGATTAACACCAACTTTGAAAATTTAAAGTGTCTATATATAAGTGTCTGTATATTACATTAGTATTTCAACATGTTTCGCTGCTGGCTTTAGAACACCCTTTAGTTTTTAACTGTCGAAAAATTTCAGGTCCGTAGCTCTTACGGTTCCCGAGAAAACAGCCTGTGACTGACAGACAGACGGAGAGCGTAGCGAGCATAATATGGTTCCTTTACACATTTGGTGCACGGAACCCTAAAAATGCCATGCGCAGACAATTTTACATGCACGAAGTGCCCTGTTCAGGACTTCATAGCTCCTCTTCTGTGCATTAAGAGGAACTAAAGGAATGGTGTTCTGCTATATCACTGTGAAATTTTACATTGATTCGATTAGTTATTACTTTAGAAATGGCTTATTTATTTTTAAAATTTTTTGATTCGACTAGTAAGTATTAAGAAAAGCTACCGAGGACAAGAACCTATATTTCAAACTAAAATCGACCACTGAGTATCTTAATTATGTCACTTGAACCCCTCTGATGACAACGCCATGTAAAAGTGAAAGGACTCTCATATAAAGTTCAAGAACTTTAACCGCTGACTAGTACTATGGAACAAGTCACATGATTTGTCTTCTGACAGTTTCTCTTCCTTCTAGTTTTTCCATAATTTAAAACAGAATTAATACTTATATATTGAAATTTTTCTACTTGTGATATTTGTGAAACTAATGTTTTCAAAGTAATTGTAATTCATATTGTCTAAAGTACCAAAAA
Organism: Panzeria rudis; assembly: GCA_956483635.1. Classification (NCBI taxonomy): domain Eukaryota; kingdom Metazoa; phylum Arthropoda; class Insecta; order Diptera; family Tachinidae; genus Panzeria; species Panzeria rudis. The sequence continues at coordinate 123,111,344 of OY101449.1, forward strand.
AAAAGTACTAAAATATTTTTCCTTCAATTAACGTCCAAAACTTGAAAAGCAACTGCTACGCACATTTAATTTTTTCACAAGAAAAACTTTTGTCTTAAGCAACAGGAGCATATTAAAGCTTATGTTGTTTGCATTTTATTTTATTTTTTGTTTCATTGCTGCTGCTGTTTATTTGTATTGAACTTTTGGTTAAAACAAGTGCACAGCAGGGGTTGTCGTTATGTTCAATATTTCTCCTTTTTTCTTGATCTAAAAGAGAAGCAAAAATTTGCCTTTCAATAGCAGTATAAACGTTAAACAATTTATATTTATTTATTTTTTTATATTTTCAACAGATCAAATTGCCGATCAATAGTTATGGGTGTATAAGCGTGTATTATAGTAGAGTTTTTATCCCTAAAAAATATATATATCTACGTATGAAAGTATATTGGACAACTTTTATCGAAATGTAAGACATATTAATGCAAAACAATACAAATTCCTTAATACAAGGAAATATACTTGTACTCGAATTATCATGTGTATATATTTATGTTGTTTATTTGTGATGATCTTTTGAAAAATATATAGTACAATTTTTCAGTAAAATAAAAACTGAAGAGAAAAAAAACTCTATATAAAAATTTGCATATTTATACGATAAACATTGTTCTTAATTTAAAGCCGCATTACAGTATACGCTGTTTTTAACATGAACTTTTAAATAATAATCGAATCGTGACATAAAAATTATTTGTAGGAAACTAAAACAAGATCCTTAGCTTCATAAGAACTCATATAGTAATTGATAAAGGCTCTTTATTTTTATGATTATTTTTGTGTATATATACTTGTGCTCTCTTAAACTAAAATTTAATTTAAAAACTAAGTTTTAAAATCATTAATAATATTGAAAAATATAGGATTAAAAAAGCATCAAAACGACAGTCAAATATTTTTACGAAGACCACTAATTATTTTTTTTCACAATTGATTGGTTCAGCTAGATTCACAAAAAATTTGTTGATAATTTTTTAATGAAAATTTTTATTAATCTGTTATAAGTCAGAAAAAATTTTTATGAATTTAGGCATAATAATATAATAATAATATAATAATAATTTAGTAAATCTAAAAACAATAACAAATAAAGCATTTTAAACTCAGTTATAGCGTTGCATTATAGTATTCGTGACACTCTGACTTAAACTAAAACAAAAGACTTAAGCAACAAACTTTATTGTATAATAAGTAGGGTATTCATTTAATCAGGCTTTTGCATTAATCGGCTAATCTCACGATTCATTACTCGAGCTTTTGGTATTATCTGGTTAACCTATTAATAAAGTTTTTTCTTAAATCAAGTAATTTGAAAAAAAAATTCATAAATTGTTTATTATTTTGAGCTTATTAGTAAATAAAAACAATAACATAACAAACATAACAATTCTTGAACTAAATCAAGCAAACCAAAAATCATAAATATGTACGCGCAAAGACAAAACATGGCTGAGGCAACCATAATCTAAGAGCAACATACTGTGATTCAATTATATGGTTGGAGTCAAATCACACTATTATGAAAATAAATCTGTTCTAAATATAATATTGTTGTCTTATATAACACTAATATGATTCATACAACCTAATGTTTAATTGAATGCAAATATACCATGATTTAACTTTATCATATTATATTTGTATATAAAAATATCATTGTTCTAAATAACCAAATAAAGGTTATTTTCTTAATCATATTTTGATTAAAAATTGACAGTAGCTAAAGACATATGTATACATATTTGAAATTAAATATAAAATAAAATGTTTTGAAGCTGAAATAAAAAGTATTATATATTTTCACATAGATACATGCATACATATATCTTGACAAATGCTCTGAAAATTATTTCGCATCAAAATCGGCAACTTTCTGAAAAGAATTCAGCTTTGCAGTTAATTTTTATGTTTTAGATATTTCAGATAATTTAACCAAACTAAGCTACGAATGCACTAAATTGTCAGATTAAAAGAACACTGCTTTCGTTTTTGAAATTTAGCAATTTCAAAAAGAAATGGTTTTCAGAACATGGCCGAATATTATATGCTAGCTTTTATTCGGTTTTTTTATTTATATTTCTTATTTTTTCAAGTGACAAAAAAAAAACAAACCAACAGCTCTCAAGTACAACAAAAAAACTAATAAAAATCATTCAAACAGAAGATAGAACAAAAACTTTTTTGGAAGCAAAGACCCATGTCTCTTTTGTAACCATAGCTTAATTGCAAACAAACTGCTTCGAAATAGAATGGACAAGAACCGTACAAGAACGGTTATTGAATTTTCAAATATACCATGATTGTAGCTAGAATTTTTTAACAATAAATTCAACCATGTTGCAATCAATATCATGTCATGATTAAATGTAGTCATGAGCTCTTTGCCATAAACTACTTAAGATTCACAATTACTTAAAACAATAAAAACTTATTTGCCACAACCATAAGCTATACCGGGAAACATGACATTGTTGATGCAACCATACCGCAATCAAATCTTTTCTTTGCATGTATTCAGTTGTGAGATCATTATGTCAGTTATTTCAATAGTTTAAGGAGATATTCTAAAACAATCTTTGAGAAAAATAATTGTGTTTAAATGTTTAAGACTTAAGAGATTCTTTAGTTTATATAAAACTTGACTTGAAAAAGTCCTTTCACTTATCGTAGATGTTGAAGAAATCGAAAGCAGTCTATAACATGGTAATAGTTTATCAGTGCTTTTCCTGGATTTCTCTAAACATATAAAATCTTCCATTATGCCATTAGAGTTTTATATTAATTTTTTCAAATTCTTAGCACTTCTAATTGTTTCGGTTAATTCTGTTAAAACATATCTTGTATTACTATCGATAATTTCTTCCGTTTTCAGGTGATCATCTGACTCATACTGGCAGAGCTCAGTGACGATCATTCTGCAAAAAGGTTTATTTTCGAATTCCTTAGTTTTCGTTTCTGTACTGTATTTTAAAGCACTGTTACTAGACGGAAATATTCCTGAGTGGAGGTATAAATAATTAAATTCGTCTCTCATTAAATCTATTCCTTTGATTTTTAATTAAATCGTTGGCAACAGTATTATTGACTTTAATTAAATTATTAAACAAAAACTTAATTCCCTCAAGTTCAATTATAGTATCAGAGGCTTTATTAAACTCTTTTATAGCCTCGTCCAAAGATTTTTTACTTAGCCCGCCAATGGTGTCCTATTGGTCTGTGAGACCGGTTGTGCTGAAAAATTCGTATAACTTTATTGTGCGTTATTGTTTTTTGTTGCGATTTCGAGTAGCTACCGTATTGCACGTCTCCCACCATCAAGTCACGACGAAACTGCTTAATGAGCACAATTTTTGTATTTTTTTACCTGGTGTGTGAGACCGTGTCTCAAGTTCCAATTGTCGAAAGACTACTTGACGTTATTTTGCTAAATGAATATGTGATTTTTTTTTGTTTTTTTTTTAATTTTAAAAAATGTATTGCTAAAACGTTGATATATTTAATGCTCTAAATAAAACATTTGTGAATTTTAATATCGAAATAAAAGAGCTTAAGACCTCTTATTACAACTTGGTAATAGTTGTAGACAGGATTTTTTCGGGCGAATAAACAGTTTATCTTTATTACAACTTTATTGTAAATTAAAGTGGGTGATAAGTTAAGGACAGGTTCGTCCTACCTGGTAGGTTAAAGTAAATTTGTAATAATGATAAACTGTATATCAGTGTGAAAAAATCCTGCCTTTAGCCATTGACAAGTTGTAATAATAGCCCTAAATTGACTAAATATCTTTCTTTTATTGTCAAAGTACATAAATAAAGAAAAACACATGAAGTATTAGTAACATGTTTCGAAAAATTTCCAGTTGAAAGCCCGGTTGCATTAGACCGGCGTCACCATTAATCAAAGTCAAATTTTCGTCACCATTGGCGGGTTAAGTTAAGATTACTGACCACACTTCTTTGTTTGTATGAAAAATAATTTCTAAACACACACTTTTTTTATATGAGACGAAACAAATAATTAGACCCACAAAAAATATTTTTTAATACTACAAAATATGAAAAAAATTTTAACGTCGATTAAAAGGTCAATCGACTGAAATTAACTAATTTAACCGTTAATCGAAAATAGCCAATTTTAAATTAACCGATCAGTTAATCGGGTAATATTTAACCTGTTTACCGATTAACGGTTAATCGAATGAAAGTCTTAGTATTTAGAGAGATAACAATGCACTTAATTACTTTTTTTTATAAAACCATAAAAGCAAAGAATATTATGTAAGAAGTTTGAAAAAAGAATCAACAACAATAGTCTACAATGAGTAACGACTATACATCACACTCAAGTTAACAATCAAGTGTATTATTAACAATATGAATTATAAGAACTTAACAATATTGCCGACAATTAAATGAAAGCCTACGCAACTTGTCTCAATTTTCTTTTTTATTATTATTGCTGTTGTTGCTTTGAACAGCAAAATGAAAAATCACAGGAAAAAATTAAATAAACTGATAATGTTTTTATATAATGCTTATGGGGGTACAGTAAAAAAGAGTTACAGGGTTATCATTGATATTACGTACATAATTGAGTAATGCATACACATTTTTATTTATAAAACAAGATTTTTCAAAAAAAAGTTTTGTGTTGTGTTGTGAGTATTATGTTAGTGCTTATACCAACTTAACCCTTCTGAATGATTTCTAGTGTTCAAAATGACCTTGGGATATTGAAAAAATTATTTTAGAATTTTATGGCAAATATTTTTGTAGAAAATTTTAGACACCTATATTGCACCTAAAGGGGATTTTGACACTTTTTTTTAGAAAAAAAAAAACAAACATCGAAGAACTAGAATTTCATATTGTTTTATATAAACATACTAAAAGCATTTTATACCTTAAACGTAAGATTTACAAGATTTCCTATGCCGAGTACTAATTGGGAATAAGAGCGAAATAAAGCCTTATATCTCATTCTAATGTAAATTTAGTTTTTTATACTAATGTAACTAATAAATATATGAGAAAGTAGAAATCATATTATAGTCATATTATAGTTTTAGCCTTATTGCCTCATTCAATCAATCCTGAAATTTAATTATATTTTTCTAGTTCTTAGCATATTTGTGTATTGAGCGTTACATTTATCGAACGCAGGATGAAGATAAAAGTTATTACCACTTTTTTAATTTTGATTTGGATTCGCATATAAAATAAAATATTTCTAACTTTTGAAATAGTTATTTACACACATTTATACATGAGCAAAATGTAGGCTAACTTTTCTTTCAAGTAAGACTACTTTCAATAAAATCTACCAAATATGTTAAAAGCTATCAAATAATTTTTCATACCAAAACACGAACTACATAATACATTTTTCAAAAATATAATAACGATAACAAATTAGAAATATCTTAATGGATAATGTTCTATGCCAGCAAAAATAAATCTGATACAAGGAAGCAGGTAGATTAATAAGAAGTGCTTCGGAGATGCGGAAAAGCACACAGTGCATCCCCTCTGCCTTACGAGGATGCAATAACGTCAGCGAGCGAAAAAACTTACCACAGAAACGATGAATTTGGTCGGCTATTTATGTTTTTTCATGTGTTTTAAACATGAAGTTTTTTATTCAACTCAAAGTTTTTTATAGTGCATCATCTCTCGCTTACGTGGGTACAAATATAGATGCGAATGTGATATTTGCTTCGTAATTTAATTGTTTATTCTTCCATTGAATTGTGTATGAAAATAAATGTACCTCGATAGCTTAGTGGTTAGTGTTCTAGTCTACCATGCGGAGACCGTGTGATCGATTCCTGTTTCAATACCCGAGCAAAAAGTATTTAATAAAAGTAAATTGTAGAGTAATATAGTTTCCAATTGTGTTTGTACCACTTAATACATAAATAATAATAAAAACAACATAAAATAATTTCAAATAAAAATTTATGCAATTGTAGGTGAAATTGTGATATAAAGAGGTGGAGGGGATTTAAGTTCCTTAAAATGAATCCCAGATGTACATTTTCAAAAAGTCGATATACGCACATGTATATTTTTTGGTGCCTTCTGCAACAATCAGTCATTAGAACCATGTGTTGTATACTTTATATTAGAAATAGCCTTTAATAGTAAGAAATTTTTAATTGCTAGAGGTCATTTTCTCCTGCTCTTCTTGAAATATTGACCAATTCTTTCTGAATAAAAAGCTAAAACTTTCAGCCTGTGAGTAATTTCACTTGGGAATAATTAAAGGCTTTTAATTAAGAAGGCAAACATATATATTTAGACTGAAATTTTTAAGAAACAAAATAAAAACTTTAATATTTCCACAATTTATACATTTGTACATACATATGTACTTGTTCAAAAATAAGTTTGTTTTAATGTTAGCCTTTCTGTACACATTAAAATATTTCCCTCTGTTTAAATATTTCCTATATATTGAAGGTGGTGTAAACGAAATCAATGATGGGCCTTAAATGCAACATCATGACAAAACCATTACACTTGACCATCGCTCTTAACAATAATTCCAAATCATCTACCATTATAAAGAAATACATAAACAGACGATGAAGTATAAAGATATTCTCAAAAGAAAAAATCAACAAAAGTTTTCGTTTTTTTTTTTGCCTGCAGAATAGAACATTTAATAAAAGCGAAACGAGCAGCACATGATGGTGTTAGTATAAATATACTAGTAACAATTTCGAATATGATTACTACTACTAGGGAAAGAAAAAAAAAAGAAGTTGTGCTTTAAGCTGAATGCAACATTTAGTCAGTGGATGATGCTATACGTGGTACAGTATTTTCGCTTGTATTTAAGTGAGTTAGTGAGTGAGTGATTGATTGATTGGCAGCATGAAGTGCTTTTATTGGTGTTATTGTAAAATGTGAATGATTTTGATGTTGTTGTTGTTGTTGCTGTTATTGCTAAGCCTCTTAATGTTGTTGATGTTAATGTTTTCGTTAGAGATACAACACCAGCAATATACTGGTCTATTGAATCATTGGTGTGATAGTAGTTGTTATTGTATTAATATTTTTACGCGTTCTTCTACATTTCCACTTATATGTTTTACTCTTTTTACTTTGTTGATTAACACAATTGTGCTTAAGGCTTTATATATGTATAAGCTTATTGCAACAGGTGGATTTAACAACGCCTAAAACTTTTAACTAAACACAATATACTCCCTACCATCATCATCATTGTAAATTTTAAATTAACCATTTTGTGTACAGAGGCTTCCAAAATTATGAATCTTAATTTGGAAGAGTTGTAAAAAGGACAACTAACAAAAGTTTACAAACTATTTATTTACTTTCAAATATAACTTTACAAATATAATATCGGATCTGAGATGTTTCTTAACCTGGAGTTGCTGAGATGGATAAATATTACACCAATGATCGGATGAAACATAATTACATAACACAAAAAAATTAGCACAGTTCTAGCGACTGATTGTGGTAGGAAGAACAAAAAAATATACACATGTTTTGAATGTTAGATTTGGGATTCATTTTGGTGCGAGCTAAATTCTCTTAAGTCTTATGTAAAATGTATAACTTATGTTTAGAACTTTTATGTCAAACACCACGAGAAATATTTTGTCGAATATTTTAACCCTTAAAACTTTCGCTGTATAAGTCATTTTGTACCTTTCTTAAAAAAGGGGCAAAAAGCTCTCATTCACAGGCAGTAAAGCGGACTGATATTAAAAAAATATATATTTCCCATAAAATTCTACTAAACGTCTTCAAAGACAACCAATCTACAGACTCAATTTGAACACCAGAAATAGTTCAAAGTTTAAAATGTGCAAAGTGTTAATTTCTTACTTATTCACTATTATTACTAGGCATAGGAAATCTTGTAAGCCTGACGTTTAAGTTAGATGATGTTCTTAGTAATTTTATGTAAAACGACACTAAGAATATTTTTCGCAACATTTTAACCCTCTAACTCCTTATTATATGGGCCTTTTTGTCTCTTTCCTAAAAAAGGGGCAAAAAACCCCCTTCAACGGAATAAAATATTCTACAAAAGTATTTGACATAAAATTCGACAGACACTGAAGCTCCAGACTAAACTTCAACGTGTGTTTAAGGGGTAATGCTATACTTACTCATTCCAATTTTGTGCAATACTTCATTCCCATATATTGTTGCTGAAGAGAAGCTTCTTGCCGACTTTCAAGAAAGGAACAGAAAGCTTCATATAACTGTGGGTTAGAGGGTTGAAGTTTTCCAGACAAATTTTCCGGGTGCTGTTTTACATACAAGTTTTAAGCCTATTTTATATCTAAAACGTAAGGCTTAATATATTTCTTATGTTGAGGTGAAAGAAATTTAACTCTCCTTAAAATGAATCCTCGATGTATCTTTCAAAGCTTGGATAAATGTGTATATTTATTTGGTGCCTCCTACCAGAATCAAATAAAAGGGGGTTTCAAACTTTCAGTCTGTAAGACAGCGCGCAGGTATAGGAGCTATAAAAATTTGCGTGAGAATAAAAAAGTTACGAATATTATTTGAATGTTTAATTTATTGCAGTTTTAGAATTTTTTATAGCTTTCAGAAAAGGTTTTTCTTTCTTACTAAAAAACAATCTTTTTCGATAGTAGTTTGTGAATAACTAAGAAACCATTGATTTTTTACCTAATTGTATTAAGGTAGTTTAAAGGTAATTTTATGATGCATCTTTTGCTGTTTCATTGGTCAAGAACGAGTACACTGTTTTCCAGTTAGGGTGAAATACTGCTGTACCCAGTGGAAATATTGTATATGCCCATAAAAAATCTATAAGTAATAGGAAAGAACGGAAGACTCAGTATATTTTGGCTCATCAAAGTGATTAGACAAATTTTAGTTTTGCTCAAAATGGAAATAAAAAAAATTGTGTGGTTAATATGAGCCAACATAAATGGAGGCTAAGTGACCCTGCCATCAGTTTTCAAATATCTATGATTACTTATAGTTTTTAATCTCTACTAGCTTTATACAGAAAGTATAATTTTGATAAGATAGCTAAACGAGACCGCCCCGGGTACATGTCAGGCTTTTATAATTTTAGCAGAGTAATTTCTAATGTGAGTAATTTATTTTTAACTGTAAGGGCCATGTTAGCGAAGGTGTTGTGTATATATATGACAACTTCCAGGATATTATATCAATATAAACTAATTATACGAAAGTGTAATGACAGTTGTTGATACTACGAGTATATTGTGAATAATTTCGAAAGCATTTTACAACTAAAAAACCATTTTAAAACAGTTTGAAGGTAATTTTGTAATGCAACTTCTAATGTTTTGTTCATCACAATCGCGCATACTGTTCTCGAGTTATGGTGAAATAAATGTATGTGCTTAGTGGAAATATTGCACATAAAAAATGTGCTCATCATAAAAATCTGTTGGTTATAGAAAAAAGTGAGAACACAGTATTTTGAAACACATCCAACTGATGAAAAAAGATCGTTCTTTTATTAAAAAAAGAACACACTATTATGTGATTTATGCGAGTTTTAATTGACCGATGCAATTAAAATCAGCTTATTTTATTATTCATGAAGTATGTTTTTATGAAAAGGGTCAATCCAAATCCCTTAAAAAAGAATTGAAACCTTTTTTTCAATCCTATTAAAATTTAAAGTTTTGAACTAACTTAGCTTAAAGCTTTAAGTAATTTAATGCTATTTTGTATGCTTTTTATAACAACCAGTTTATGCTAAACATTCTGTAGTCGATGTTTTTTTTTTCTTCTAAAAACAAAAATGGTTTTCATTTTATCGATCATTTAGTGGCATTCTATCGTTTCCAATACCAAAAAATTACCCCTTAAATTTCTTTTAAAGTTTAGTTTTGCTTAACAATTTTATTGGGTTTTTTTCTTTAATTCGCCTTAAGCAGAACATTTTTTTATGATATATTTTGTGAGTGCGATTTATTTCATGAGTTTAACCAACCAAAGTGCCAGCCTACTCATCGTGTCTTGACTGTCTGGCCGTCTTACCATTTGTCCGTTCCTGTACAGCATAAACACATGGAGTATGGAAAGGCCAGCAGTAAACAGCAAGTGCGTCTGGTATGTGATAATGGGATGATGGTAGTATGTTGATGATGCATTCTCTTATTATGTTTGTTTGTTGTTTGAAGCGATTTTATTTTCTACTCTTGTGCATGTATTTTTTTTTTGTTTTTTATAAAAGCAAAATGCTATCCAGACAGACTTTAACATAATCTTGGCTTTAAACTAAATGATTCAAGGTTGTTTTATATCGTTGTTTTTTCTTACTACTTCATCTCCGTCATTCAAGTAATTGTTGGTGATGAATGCTCTAAGGGTTTTGATTGCTTGTTGCACTTGTATTAACGTGAAGCCTGGGAATATTGTTGTGTTTTCTTTTCTAGATGATTTGTTAAAGAATGTTAAAGATTATTATACTGTGGTCTATGCGGGTGATGTTATACACAGTATATAAATTTTTATTATAATGATAAGCTGTTTAACAAGTTTGTTTTGTTTTTAAAAAAGAGTTAAATGAAATGCCCTAAGCTGTTTATAAAAGAGCTGAATGTTATTTAGAAAAATCTTTAATCAAGTTCTTCAATTAACGTGGTACTAAGACTCCATTATTTACTATTTCTTAATTAAATTCTGTGTCTTAATTTATGGCTTACGATGAAGTAGCAAAAGGTGTGGAGAAACATTATAAAAAAATTTCGGACTATTTTGCTTAATATATAAAAATATTCTTCACTATGCTGAACGATGGTCCAGAACTAAAAATTTTTGACCAAATGTACACCGAAAGGAAAACGGGCCATAAGGGGAATGAAAGCATTATGTTAAGCCTCTTATATTAGTTAATACGATAAATGTCATTAATGTTATTAATGGCATGAACCATTTCTTTGCTATTATGAAACTTTTTTTGAAGGAAATTTTTTTACATTTTGTATTGTTAATAATGACCCAAAAACTTTTAGTTTGGAAAATGAAGAAGCAAAAAAAATATATGCCTCGAGTTCAAATCCAGACGTCAGAAATAAAATTGTTATTGTATAACTGACTTTTTCTGTCTTTTTCAATCATAATCACAAGAACGTTTTTACTTTTTAATGGAGTAGATTACATTTTATTTACAGTAGAATTAAGTGATTTAATTCTCGTATGTAATTTTCACGTAAAGTTTGTATATACAAGAATTGAAATAACATTTATTATAGACACCTCACAAGTAGTGATAAGCAATATTCACATGAGCACTGACAATGCAAGTGTACTGGGGTCCGAGGGCAGCGTTACTAAATTCTGCTATGAACAACTAAGTTTCTTCCTTGTTTTTATCCGATATTTCTTACACAATCGCTAATCATCAACGATAGGCACGACATTGATATCGCGGTTGAGAATTCAACAAATGCTTTCAACTTAGCGACGGCCGAATCATGCAGACCTAGTGTATTGCCTAGGAAGAAAAAAACCACCATGGTGGAGTCTTGAAATAGCAAATGCACGCAACTAGAGTTGCAGACTATTCAATAAGGCAAAAAGACTGGGAAACTGGTCAGCCTATAAAGCCTCGGTAAACAGGTTCAAAAACCTCGTTAGGGCTGCGCAACGAACGTCATGGACGTCCTTCTGCAGCAATGTTGAGGGAGCTTCTGAGAGTAGTCGCCTTCGCAAAATCTTGGGTACTCTTCCAACCAAGAGCCTAGAGGTACTGATGGATACACACTTTCCCGGTTGCACTCCCTAAACGGGAGAAGTTGCAACCATACAATCATTAGACTCTAACACGGCCACAATTACCATAAATAGGGAAAAAATAATGTGGGCCATCAATAGTTTTGACCCGTTCAAATCTCTTGGTCCCAACGACATTATACCAGCTGACCTACAGCGTAATGCAGACGTGATCACTCCATGGCTTATTCGGATATACTCGGCCTGCCTGAATTGGTCATATATTCCGATAGAATGGACCAAATGCTCCATGGTCCTTATCCCCAAAGGGGGTAAAACTACACACGTAAGTCCGAAAGATTTTAGACACATCAGCTTGTCATCTTTTCTTTTGATCCACACCTAAAATAAACAATTTCTGCGAATCTTCTATCAACCTCCCAACATGCCTATACGAAGGGCAAATCAGTTGAGACGGCACTTCACTCGCTTTTAGGATTCATTAAAAAATCCTTGGCAAACAGAGAATTTACATTCGTGGCCTTTCTTGATACAGAAGGTGCCTTTAACAATATACGACCTTAATCCATTATTATGGAACTGGAAAGACTGAACATTAATCAGTCAACAATTAGCTTCATGAGAGGACTCTTGGCTAATAGGGTAATTTCCTCTACGATGGGGCAAACGACTATTCAAAAAACGGTTAGGGGAGGTAATCCTATCGTATAAAATATCGCCATAAACTCTATACTCTATGAGGATTAAATCAGTAGACTACGCGGATGACGTAGCAGCCGCACTATCTGGTAAATTTCTAGATACTCTATCTGAACGTCTTCAATCGGCATTAGGTATCATAACTAGATGGAGCGTTGACAGTGGTCTTAATGACAACCCTCAAAAGACGGACCTTGTTCTCTTTACGAGAAAATACTCGACACTGACTTTCACGTTACGGACTCTTAGGTTATCAGACAGCGTGAAGTACCTCAGTATTATACTGGACTCCAAGCTTTCATTGTACCCCAACGTTCAAGCTATGGTAGCCAAGGCTGCTATTGCTCTATACACCTGCAAATGGACGATCGGCAATAGGTGGGTCGTAATTTTTTCTTCTTAAGATACTTTAGTTAGTTGTTATTAATATGTATTCCATAATAATTAAAAAACTTTGAAGTGAGGGCACGTGTGTTTTGTAATATTTGTTTCCTTTAAAAAACCCCTGTTGTCACACATACAAAAATCCAGCTTAGTATATTAATAAGTAACTTTTATTAACACCTTGTGGTTAATAATAGCGTTTTATTTTTAAATAATAAAAAGATATCCAATGAAATCAAAGATAGTTATGCAAATTTTTAATAGATTTAAAGGTGTTTTACACAAAAACTCCAATTCAAATAACACCTGAATCAAACAATAACTTTTCATTCGGATTTTGTTTTTTTTAATCCTTATTGAATTTTTTGCTCATATGCATAAAGCAACAGCATACATACAAATTGAAAGTTTTTATTTGTTTGTTCCTATTTCTTTTTTATGTAACAATTTTTTTAAGTCTCCCACTATACGTGTTGCAGTACAGGCTGAAGAAAATGAGCATATGGTAAAGTACTGAATAGTTTTTATTTATGATTATATTTATGGCCTTAGCTTGAAACAAAATCAGGCTACAATATTTTGGAGTTAAAAGTTTAGAAAATAAAAGGAAATTCTAAAAGATAAAATCTATTTTACATCAATAAAGAAACAAATAAAGCAAAAAGTCTAATGCTACTGGTGAGCGTAATCAATAATAATGATTCAAAACAATGAAAGTTGGTTGAAGGTATAAGTAGCACACCCTACATAATAAATTAAAGGTGATATATAAATTAATCCATGAAACTACCCAGTAAAAATAGTGCGCAAATTAATATTAGTGCTTACAAACCTGCTGATATCGCTGCTGATTTTTGCATGGCGAGTTCCCGGTGTGTTCTAAGAAGTATGCTATGGTTTGCCTTAATATATCGTGGAAACTTTTCATGTTTACCTTTTAATTTCCTTTTTGCTTAACTACGTTGTATTTGCAACTTTTTTGGCAGAGGATCTAATAATTTATCTTACTCAGTATCTTCATTATGTCAATTGACACCCTCCAATGAAAACGCCATGTAAAAGTTAAATATGTATTTCTTTAAATATATCGCGGATAAAATTTTGAGTTTCTGAGCTTACGTCTTCAATCACGTACAAACTTTCTTTGGTTTCCAATTTATCTGTGCTGTACAAAGTACATTTAAAACTAACTTTAATTAACTTAAAAAAATTAAATTGTTTTGGCTTCAGTTCGATTTTGGTTTATTTTTCAATTAAATTATTTTTTTATTTAGAGAGATGTCTCAAGCATGTAGACAAAGAAAAATTTTACTACGCGGAGGGTTGAATTTACATGCTTCGAAAACTCCCGGTCTACTCATCAGAATACTTTACCCCTTAGACCACTCGACCAATGTTGGTAGCTTCCAGTAAAGTAGTTGAACATCATTTACCTTCTATCAATTCATGCGGTCAGTCCACTAGTTATTTTTCATATTTTCATTTGATGGTTTTTGATATTCACAGTTCTTCTTTTATGTCTTGTGTTAAGCTTCATATATCTCTCTGTTCTAGTATGTATTACCTTTAGTAATTACGGATACTAGTATGCGAATGAATCCAAATTGATTATTAGACTAAGGCTCGTAACGTTATATTCGGAAAGAGAAGGGTATGATTAATATTCCAAGAGACAAAGGAAAAATTAACATCTATTTAATTTTTCAACATACACAGCAGAAGCCGCTACACTTCCATCATATATATATATATATGTTTCCTTTTTATTTACACAAATAATAATGAGATCAATTCACAAAATATTTCTGTAAAAGTTCATTGTGAACATAGGGCATCTATAAATTATCTCCACCTAGAACGATCAACAGCTAAGGACTTGATTTGGTTCCACGACGTATTGCAACTTTCGGCTTCTCTTTTAACCATTCTAACCCACGTGTTACGAGGTCGACCAGGCAGGCGATAGCCTTGGAGGTTCCAGTCAAGCGCGGATCTGGCAATGTCACTTCTTGGTCTACGTAGTATATGGCCAATCCAAGACCACTTACGGCGTTTTATCTCCACTTCAATCGGTTCACATTTAGCCAATTGTAAAAGTTGATCATTTGTTACCCATCGTGGCCAAAAGATTCGCATGTTTGGAGCTTTGAACGGGTATTTTGGGTTGTGCTCCACGTGGCACAGCTGTAAAGTAGTACCGATTTTACGCTGCAGTTAAATACTCTTATTTTTGTTGCCATCGAAATGTTGTTAGAACGCCACACTTTATACAAGGAGTGAAATGCAACTCTAGCTTTGTTGATGCGCTCGTTTGTATAAACACTTCCATCATCAGTGCTCATATATATTTTGCTTATCACCACTTGTCAGGTGGCTCTGTTGAATGTGATTTACAATTCTTATATATACAACTTTTTCATGAAAATTTAATACGAGAATTAAATCACTAAAATTGCTGTTAATTGCACTGTTTTATCGGCAATTTCCAGTGTTGTTCAATTTTTCTTCATTCCCATTTTTCTGATTTTTCGTTCTACTTAAGTCAAACTTTTTTAGTATGTGAATGTTTAGACTGTGGTAATCTAGAATATAAGGAGCTCTAATGATGGGGTCGTTGTTGATCCAAAAAGTATCAATATTCAGTTCGACCGTTACAAAAGTCAAGAAATTGGTCTTAGTTCTTTTTCCATTATTACATACTTTGACCACTTTTTTCTAAGTAAAAATGTAAAATTAAATTGAAGGAACTTAAATTAAGCCTGAATAATAAAAATATCTTTATATATAACCTGGATATAACCCATATAGTTCATCTAAAACACATATAATTTCAATTATTTTTAATGATAGTTTGTATCGTTACAGAATATGCGCCATACGTTTCTATTAAATCAAGCATACCATATTATTTTGTATATTAAAAAAAGAGAAAAACATTTAACACTTGTTCAAATAATTTTTTTCTGTTGAAGAAATTATGCAACAATGATCTCAAAACAACATGAAGACAAGGATTAAGCAATACTTTTTGTTGCAAAAATAAAATAAAAGAATGCATACTGACAACAATGGTTAAATATCTGTTTAAAGGGAAGATATATTTGTTTTGTTTCTTTTTGGCTGATTAAAGATTTATGGGTTTCGAAAATAGTTTTTGAGTTTTGTTGTTCAGCACAAAACACAAAAGGTTTAATGGCAACTATGATGGGGGATATACAAGTATTTAATTCTAAGAATAAAATATATAAAATAAATTGAAAGTTATTTTTTTGCAGAATAATATTTAAATATTATAACATTTCAAATATTTTAAAATTGTTTTTTTTAAGTGGAAACGACAACAACTATATTAAATTTTTCAATACACATTTTTAAAATACATATCTATGTTGCTTTATCATATTATCTTAAGTTAAGCTAAGTCAAGATTCAGCTAAGGTCATATTTTAGTTACTCTTGTTACAATCCACATATGGATCCAATCCGTTTTCAAATAATCCAAATTTTGACAAAGTTATCAGTGTTTATTTTTTAATTTTCTAGAATACCAACACAACAGATATTACTTTAAATCGTTCATAACTCCAAACGCAATTCTTAGACTTAAGATGTTATGATAAAGCAACACAGATATATAATATTAATTAGTCCTGTCCACCAACAATGATTCATTGGTGTTGTAATGTAAGCATTTGTTGGTTTAAAAATCCACTTTAATTGTACGTGATTTTTTATAATTATAGGGCTGTGTCTTATAGTTTATGTAAACGTTTTTTTTTATCGAAACTCACCTGTTTGCATAAGTTATTACATGTTTTTTTATTCAGCTTTTTGCTTCAAGCTGTTCATGTTGAAACATGTTTAGATATTTATAACTTACACCACATTTGATAATGCCTGCAATTTAAACAATAGCCCAAAGAAAGTGTTTGCATGAGCTTTTATCACCTTAAAACTTTATTGAAAACAATTTTTTTCGATTAGTTTACTATGATAATTCAAACAAATTATAAGCAATTATATGTTTTTCGTTTTGTATGAATCTAAAACAAACATGATGGAATTAAAAAGATTAATAAAATTATGATAGTAAAAAATGTTATATAAATAAATATTTGATTTTTTTAATTTTAAGCATCAAGGTCAGTTTTGTGGTTTAAAGAACAGAAATCTAATGAATTTTAGGATAAAGAGAGCTGAATACAAGCAAAAAAATTTTTTAACCGAAACGAGTTTCTTTCTTAAGTATTTTATTATCAATTTTTCATAAACAAGCATTCTATATTAGGGCGTTTTAAGAAAACATTATTATTTCATGCCATTGAAAGTAAAATATTTAAAAAGCTATAGCCCGAATTATTATATTCAAAATTTCAACATAATTTGTCCATATTAGTTGTTTTTTAACCCAATTCAACCCACTATTAGATCCCGTTAAAATAACTTAGTGGCTTTTTACGCTACGCCTTTTTAGTCTGCCTATTTTTGACAATTTTCTTTAAAAACCACTACGAAAAAGCACGCATATTTACATTACACACATTTTCTGTATGCCTTTTTTGACGATTATGCACATGCTTAATGCTGAGATCACGAAAATTAGAAAGAAAAATATCAAAAAACCCCCCCAAATTTCAATTCGTGCATTTTTTGGTGCCCCGCTAGCTTCTCGCCACCTCTCTGTCTTTAAGGCCAAGCGAAAAAGCCACAATGTAAATTGCGTATTAGCAAAATTTTAAATGAAGGATCGTGAAATTTTCTACTGAATTAAGCAAATATTAATATATCTGTTGTTACCACCCTTAACCAACTAAGTCGAGTTAGGACAAAATATAATTTTTGGTGTGATGGACTCTATTCGTGTCTAAAACAAATCACTACCAATTTTTAAGTATGTAACTTTTTTAAGGTGACAATTATCTACAAATACGTTAAACAAAAGCAAACTGACTACTGATAGGAAGAGAATCTTTGATATTTTAAACAGCTCTTCGAAAATTTTTGAGAACGAGTTAAGCAGTAAAGGCTTGTGACCACAGATATTTGTAGATTAATTTAATTTCATTAAAAACGAAAACCAGGTGATCAGTTTCGATTTTCAACACTGTATTTACAACCGACGCATAGTGACTTATGAATTGTGTTCGTTGGACAAAACCTAAAATTTGATTTTTGTTGCCATACATTTTCAAAATTTTAAAGCCATTTAATAGCTAACGTAGCCAAAAAATTATGTAAAATTTTAATAATTGTGGGAGTGGCATGCCGTTAAACACAATTATTTTATGTATTAATTTAGAAAAAACTTGATTTATTTATATTTGAGTGATACTACACGGAGTGTGGTGACATGAAGGGGAGCGAAAGAGGAAGTAGAAAATTCCACTGACGCTTGTAGAGGAAATTTTCGGCTATACTTTCCATTGCTTTTCGACCAAGGATCTGAGGGATCTGCGGTCCTCGTTCAATTGCGCGATATTCACAGGCAGTATTGAATACCGGAGCAACTATAAGGTGTTGTACAATATGTACAAAGGCGATTTTATAAGGGCAAAAATTGCCTCAAGGGCAAATTACTGCGAGGAAATTGATTTCGTTAATGAGCCTTCTAGGTTTCGACGAATACTGGCCAACGACCCTAGAACCCCGGCAAATATTCAAAGATTTAATGGCTCATATACTGAACATACCTCTGAGACCCTTTCAGTGCTAATGGGCACTCACTTTCCTGGAAGTAAGAAAGGAGGTAACCACGACTCGAAAGCTACATTTAACCAATTGTTAGAACCACAGTTATGTAGTACAGTGGAAGGCATAGTGACATTCTAAAAAGCAGCATGGGCAGCAAACAACTTTCATTCATACAAGTCAACGATCCTGGTTCGTATTTTGCCGGCCATACTACAGAATGTTGCCAAGTGTGTAATAATGCCACTGGTGAATGTCCTTATGATATGTTTGTTTAAGGGGTTTATACCAAAAAGCTGGAGAAAGGTTAGGGTTAACTTCATACCCAAGGCGGGTAAAGCAATCCACTCAAAGCCGAAGGAATTCAGGCTGAATAAAAAGTTTCACTAATATTGTGAAATAATTTCGTTTGTATAATTTTAATGAAACTTTCGTTGGTTGAGTCTTAGGGATATATTTTCATCAAATTTATGAAATTGCCATTCAACCCTTGAAATTTCTTCACAATATTAATAAAATATTCATTGGATTTGTGATTTTTGATTGGAATAATGAAAAAAATCGAATGAAAATGTTTAATTCGTTTTATGAAGCAAGATTCTTTCAGTACAATAGTAGTTGTCTTCAAATTTGGTATGAGTTCATTTGAATGCAAGTTAGATAAGAAACTGATTGCCTCGGAGCGAGGGAAGTGGTATTCCCCATAGAAAGTAATCAATAATTGTTACTTGCTTACAGTAAGAGTCTTTAAATTTCGTATGAAAAGATTAGAAGTGAGGTAAATAACTGACGGGGTGGTATGTGGGAGAAGGGGTAACCCAATATTTTTGCTTTGGCTGGAGGTTTTAGCAATTAACTATTCTAAACTGTATAAAAGCTTATCCCAAGTATTATTACCAAAATGGGTTGTCATGGTCTTTTATTTAATAAAAAGTTTATAATGTTAAAAATATTCAAAAGTTCAACTTCGATATAGAGTTTCTCAACAACTGCTGAATCCATTTTACTAAAATTAAAAGCTGCTAAAAGTTCAAGTTATCTGGTCGTAAAAAATACTACAAATATCTCAACCAATTAAAAAGTTACAGAGTTTTGGCCAAAGAAAAACGACTCTGAGCTTTTGTGAGACGTTAACTAACCTTCATTCATTGTCGATTTAGCCGCCCCAGTTCTGTGGATTTATTATGTTACTAGACCCCTAATTGATGTATTCAATATAAAAATTGTATTTAATATCAAAGTAACATTTTCTTACAGTATGTTGCTTAAGTCTTTTGATTTTAGTAAATATTATTTCACAAAAATCAGTACCTAACCCAAAGCTTTTGTTTTATTAAAAAGATAAATAAATCATAATTTTGTATGCAAGAAAACACAATTCTTGCAAAAATAAAACAAACAAAAATGGCTAAAATTCAAAAATAGTATAAATGACCAACTCCATCATCTCTAAGAAAACACGTAAGGAAATAATCTAAACTGCCTTTAGCGCTTCAATAACGAAAAGTATACAATGTTTCTCTGCTGGGTTGGTACGAGACACTCAACTTAAGCTACTTTATAATAAAGCCTGTCGCTCATAAGGTCCACATTGGTAAATGCGTGGGTGCCTTACGCAAACCTGAACAACCAAAAATAATAAAAAAAATAACAATCACGAGTACATATGAAGAAGGCAGGTGATTTAAATCTCCAGACGGGAATCTGGACTTAACAGGTGAACTCAACCGTAACCTGCATAAGTAAAATGAAATAAACAGAAAAATAACGAACGTACGTATGAGTATGATATAAAATCAAGTTTAATAAACTTTGAATAAAAAAGATCTTCTTCAATTTAAACTGCAAAAAAGGAAAAATAAAATTCTGAAAATAAATGTTAAATCACGATTTTCGCTCAAAGCTATGCAAAACAGCAAAAGCGCAAAGAATTTGTGCAAGAATAAAATTTATTTATACACCAGGCAAATTGAATACATTTTTGCTTTAACTGCATTGAACTAGAGCAAAAATCGTTTTTTTTCTTCTGATTTTTGTATTCTTGAAATGGCAAAGTTTTGTGTTGCTTGCTAAGTGTGCATTCAAGTTTTATAGTTGTTAGTTGGATATAGAGAACTTTTTCGGTGAACCTGTCGTTGTGATAAAAAATCATGTAAATTTATATATTTTTATATTTTGGTGGTTGCCAGCTAATCTGCATATGGGCTTAGTAATGCTGTGACATTAAGCAATTTCCATAAGAGTAAGCGAACGCCCATCATTCGAGATGGGAATTGTTTTCAAGAATAACATATTATTGCATATTAATGCAATATAACCTTGATATAGGACAAAAATTGTTTACATATTTAATAAAGATGTTTTATTAACCCATTAATAGACGGCCGTTTATGTAAAATGAAAAAAAAAACTATTGGACAAACAATAGTGCTTGTTCTTGCTTTGATTAGGAAATGAAAGTTTTACATTATACAAAACAAAAACGAGTTCTAATGAGTGATTCTGACAGGAAGCATAAAAAACTCTGCTTTTATCAGCATTTTGAAAGTTTATATTTCACATTCATTTTAGGGGAAGTTAAGTATCCCCCTTTTGCACATTATTATAGTTAGTCGCTGGAGGAAATCTTATAAACCTTACATTTAAGGTACAATTTTATGTCAAATACAGCGACAAGCATTTTAACCCTCTAACGCTTATCCATATGGGTATCTTTGTGTTTTTCTTTAAAAGATGCCGAAATAAGTATTTGCAGATACTAAGGCTCAAAATTGCAAAGCAGATATCACGGAACGCCGTTCATCTACATATTCTATTAAGGACTCGGTAGGAAGGACTACATCGTCCGTGGAGCGGCAATTGGCAATATGGTTCGAATATTATGCCAGCATACTGTCAATTCTGACACCCAAAACTGTCTGGCAATGTCACTGTACTTCTCATCAGAGCAGATCCGACATCAGTACAGTATATCCAAAAGAAGCCGAGATCACCAATGCTATACGTTCACTGAATAATGGCAAGGCACCGGGCGTCGATAATATCAACCCTGAATTGCTTAAAGCTGATCCGACTCTTAGCGCGGAAATAATCAGAGCTATTATCGAAAACTTTTGTACATCCCACTCTCTTCCCTCTGAGCTAAGTGAGTGAGTGATAATTAAACTACCCAAGAAAGAAGACCTCACAGAGTGCAAGAACTGGAGGGGTATAATTCTTTTAGCCATGATTAATAAGGTATTAGCTAATACAATCCATGCTAGACTGTCATCATCAATAGCAGCAGATCTTCGAAAGGAGCAAGCAGGTTTAAGACCACACCACTCTTGGACCGATCATATGAACAACCAATGGATCATAGTGGAGCAATCTGTGGAATCTGTGCCAATCTGTGCCAATCAGTGGTAATCTGTTCCAGAACATTCGACACAATTTGGCAGGCACTCGGATGCAAGGGAACTCCACCTGAACTAATAGACCTTATCAGAGCTCTGTATGGCAATTCAATAAGCTGAGTCCTACATGAATGCATGCTAAGCAACTCGATTGGTTCAAGCACTGGAGTACGACAGGGATGTATGCTATCTTCGCTGTTATTCAACATTGTACTGGACTCCATTATGCAGCAATCAACCCGCATTAGAAGATGCATCACATATCTGCGAAAGTGAATGAGATACATTAGCTAGCAATTGATGTTGGCCTTCATATTAATGTTGATAAAACTAAGGTTCTACGTATCAATACCACCAATATCTTGAAGTTCACAGTCAACAACATAGAGCTTCAAGATGTAAAATCGTTTTGCTACTTAGGTAGCATTATATCCACCACGTGCGGATCACATGAAGTTTTCTTAAATCACATAAGAAAGGCAAAACAATCATTTGGAGTATTGCAAAGATTATGGAAATCACCGCAAATACATTCAAAAACTAAGCTCCGCCTCTTCTCCTCAAATATTCGCTCTACCTTGCTATATGGATGCGAGTCCTGGAACTCTAATGCAAGCGACATACAAGCCCTACAAGTATTTATTCATCGTTGCTTACAAAAAATACTGCGAATATTTTAACCAAACATAGTTTCCAACAGAGTCCCTTGGCAAAGAACAGGCGAAACACAAATCCGTATAGAAATTGCAAAGAGGAAATGGAGCTCGCTTGGCAATATTTTCAGAAGACTTTATGATGATATATGGAAAGTAGCGATTGAATGGAACCCTCATAATAGCAAAAGAAGAGGTAGGCCAACTAACACCTAGAAAAGGCTATTAGAATTCAAGATAGGTGCAACAGGAAACTCTTGGTCTGAATTAAAACTACTGGCGCAGGACAGATCCCGATGGAAAAATTTTGTTACCGGCCTAAGTTCCAATTTGGAACCATAGGAATCAATAATAGTAAGGCTCAAATTACACTAGAACATCAGAAATAAATTAAAACTAAAATGTGTTTAAGGGTTAGTTTCGTAGTTATTCAAAATTAGAACAAAATGTATCACAAAATCCTACGGTATTAGATACAAATCGCACTATACTACACGAAAAAAATTACAGGCTTCTGACAACGGATTCTGGAAGAGGAGATAAAAAAAATTGTATATGTGTCGGCGTTTTGAAAGATCACATCGGAATTTTATTTCAGGAGGGGTTAAAATTTATCCCATTTCGCCAGTATATCGGTATATGAAACTATGTGCTCTTTACATTTGAGGTAGAGGGTGTATTCAGCAACTTTGTAGAAAATATTTTAGCAAATATTTTTATTAATTTCTGCTCTATTCTAACAAATCGTATAAAATCCCCTTAAAAAGGTGGGGAGCGGGTACAAAGTTTTCTACAAAAATGTTGGCTATAACATTTTAGGATACGCATTTAAAGATAACTAAGCTGCAGATTAAACTTCTACTCCACAAATCACTGTAAACTTAAACTGTGTTTAAGGGATAATTTCATATTTATTCACAATTAGTACTCGGCAAAGGAAATCCTATAATTCTTACGTTTAATGTATAATTTGATTTCAGCAATCTTATGTACAATACCACGGAGAGCATTTTTGTACAACAATTTAGCTCGATATGTCACCGCTTAAGGGATTTTTTTGCTCCTGATTTAATAAAGGGAGAAAAAGTCCATACCGCGAAGAGGTAGAGGGTTCAAATGTTTCAAAAAAATGTTTCTCATAGTGTTGTACATAAAAGTGTTGAGCACATTTTATAACTTTAACGTAAGATTTACAAGATTTCCTATACCGAATACTAATTGTGAATAAATATGAAATTAACCCTTAAACACAGTCTAAGTTTTTAATGATTTCTGGCGTACAAGTTTAGTCTGGAGGTTGGTTCACTTTTAAGACTTATAATAAAATTTTATAGCCAACATTTTTGTAAGATATTTCCACCCAAAAACTACCATTATGTGGATGAGTTAGAGGGTTAATATTTATTACAAATATATTTGCCTTAATATTTTC
Source organism: Panzeria rudis (assembly GCA_956483635.1). NCBI lineage: Eukaryota > Metazoa > Arthropoda > Insecta > Diptera > Tachinidae > Panzeria > Panzeria rudis. The sequence goes on from OY101449.1 coordinate 123,135,375, forward strand.
TACAAAGTTGCTGAATATAATCTACGTCTCAGAAGTAAAGAATACATAGCTCCATACACCGATATGATGCACGAACAGGTCAAATTTTGGGAGACTTAAGTCCTCCCTGTCGCCATAAAATAAAATTCCGATGTTATCTTTCAAAACGCTGATACTCATATATTCTTTTTGCGAATTATATAATAACGTGGCTGCCCCTTATTCTGTAACTCGCTTAAACTAGATCTCTATCGCTAAAAATTTATAAAGTCGATTTATCGATTTTCGGCTACGAATGCAATTTTGCGACGTGCATTGCTAAATTAGGCAATGTCCTAAAAGTTTAATCCGCCAAAGCGTTAGCGTTTTTTTTTGTCATCGCCAAAGCTGTTCAATTTTGTATTTATTTAGCATTTTAGCGATCGAGATTTGGCTTTAGCTTTAGCAAATAAGGTCGGTGGTATTTTTAAATGAACCAGCCGAATGTATTCTTACTCGTCACATTCCAATTTCTAGTCCAGAGAACCGATATCATCCCACATTTAAATTAAAATCTAGTTTCCAGTTCAATATAATCCCCAGATGGAGCCAACTTTCTATAAAGGAGTATTGTTTTAAGAAAACTAACTACGAAAATCTAAACATTTTGTTAACCAACACAAACTGGACTGATATCCTCTCTATATCTGATGAATCTCCTAATGCCACAGTTTTAAAGGATTATTTTTATGAGTATGTACCAAAGCAGTTCATCTCTTCGTCATCTGGCCCTCCCTGGGCATCTAAAATGTTATCAAGTCTAAAAAATCAGAAAGACAATCATTATAAAAAGTATAAGCTTACCCGGTCGTTAATTGAATAAATCAAATATTGTAAATTGCGGGCAGAATACAATTAACTTAATTTGAGACTGTACAAAAATTATACTAATAACATAAAACAAAATCTTAAACGTGATTCAAAACCTCTTTATAAATTTGTGAATACCAAAAGGAAAGCTAATAGTTACCCTATGAAATAGTTACTACTATGAAATATATAAGTAATACTCATTCTCACGCAAAATACGACACAGCACGCTACTATCCTTTTCCTATACAAGAACAACAATGTAGCAATACATCTAGTTTTATCTTCTTTATAAAGAAATCCAGTGGTCCTGATGGCATTCCTAGTTGTATTCTGATGATTTGTGCTAAATATTTGTGTTACCCTCTTACTATTATTTTCAATTTGTCAATTAAGTGTGGTTATTTTCCTAAACTATGGAAAGAATTATTTATTGTACCATTATTTAAATCAGGCTTCAAGTCAAGTGCAAATAATTACAGAGGTATTGCCAAGCTAAGCTCTATCCCAAAGCTATTTGGACAATGTATTTGTGATCCTCTTTGTTATCAAACTTTATCTTTGTTAACAGCATCTCAACATGGGTTTTGTAAGAGGGTGCCCCTCTTGTTGAGTGGTAGCGATGCTAGCCTGTCAGTGCAGAGGTCGTGGGTTCGATTCACGCCATAGACCCTCGGTGTTTTCCGGAGACAAGCTAATCGCTTTGCGGGTTGTGGTCGTTAAAAAAAAGATTCATTAATCATGGATTCACGAATGGAAAATATACAGATGTTATTTATATTGACTTCAGTAAGACTTTTGATTGAGTTAATCACTGCCTCTTGTTGCAGAAATTTTATTTAATGGGATTCTTAAACAGAAATTTAAATTGGATAAAACCGTATCTAGAAGAGAAACATCAACGTGTTCGCTTGGTTCATGTTCTTTCTAGGGTAGTCATCTTCGACCCATTTACTTTTCTTGCTTTATACCAACGATTTATCATCCTCAGTGCAATGTTCTGATATATTAATCTATGCCGATGACGTCAAGATATTTTTGAATTCAGATGATTAATTTAGTCAATCATATCTACAACGAGATTAAGACTCATTTTTTATTTGGTGTAAGGAGAACCTATTGGCTTTAAATCTCAAAAAATGCAAACAAATGTATTTTTCCAGAAGAGTTAAGTATAGTGGGTGTTTGACTTTAGGATGCTGCGTGTTAGAGTGCGTTATGAGTTTCTTGATCTTGCAGTTCTCTTTGATCATTAATCACATAAATACCTGCATTAATAAGGCCAGTGGTATATTTGCATTAATTAAACGGTGGGACAATGAACTTAATGATGCAGCAGTAAAGGGGCAACTTTATACCTTCTTGGTCAGACCTACTCTGGAATATTGTTCCGTTATATGGGACCCTCATTTTAACTTCCACAGTAATTGTTTAGAGTATGTACAGAAGCAGTTTCTACTTTTATATTGCGTAATACATACGTCAGCCGTGTGTCAAACTTTGCCATTATATGAATTAAGATTACAACAAATTAAATTGCCTATATTAAAGAGCCGGAGAAAATTTTTAAATGCAATATTTGTTATTAAACTTATAAATGGCGACATCTATTCTAAGTTTCTGGTCAATGAGCTGGCGTTTAATGTCCCGCAACGTTGCCTACGTCAATTTCATCCTCTGGCACTGCAATGTTTTCGTCAAAACTATGCTAATGCTGATCCATTCCGTAGAATCTGTTGTAACATTAATGACTTGTATAACGATATTGACATGTCCTTTCATATAAATATGATTAACCGTAATTTAATTGTATACTTAAATAACGAGTGTAATTTTATATGATTGCATTTATCTTTTCTTTTTGACTGTAAGATTTTATTAATCTATAGACTTAATTAAATAAATACAAAAATACTAAATATATTTTAGTTATTTTGTATAATGCAAAATAACACCAAATTTGAGATCATCTTTTTTTTCAAACCTTAGGGCATTATTAAATAAAGCGTTATTTCACAGTGCCATAAAACGCACTAGCTCTCCCGATTTAATCTACATCACATTTAATTTTCAGATAATATATAATGTATAAGATATAATTATCTATTGAATGATAAAATATTTAAAAGTGCGTTACGTTAGCTATGTAGTATATTTTTCCAAAATATATAAATGTGTGAATTAATAAATATCCAATTAATTATATACACTTTTACTTTTTTCCAGCTTCAGCAATATTTTTAGTCTATAAATTAAGCAAAACGCCCCACCTTACAGATTTGTTTTTTCTTAAATATTTCTTGGGTCATAACAATTTGCTCTAATTTTTATATGTTATTCGATTTGGTCGTTTGGTGTTTCTTTTTGGCACATAAAAAAGGCATTAATACATTCATAAAATTGTTAGGAAAACATAATGCAATTGTTTGGAAAACTGTAATACATTCAAATATCATTGCTATTGAAAATGTTTAAAGACTTAAGAGCAGTCATTTTTGTTAGCTAAACCGTAAACATGTTTATGACTTTTAGCATATAGTTAACGATAATATCATCAATAAAATAATACACATTTACACTATTATTCTCATATAGGATTGTAAATTCATTCATACACCAAAGACTAATAGAAAAATAAATACAATACATAACGAAATACACTAGTGTTTCTATATTGATTCAGTTACTCAAGTATCCCCGTACTAACTTAATATGCTTAGATTGAGGCAAAACAAGACCCATAACAGGTTGTTCCAAAAATTAAATAAAAAAATTTTTAATAATATTAACATACATAAAAATTGTTAAAGAAAACTATAGATAGATAAACATATGTTAGTGGCTAATTTTCTTTAGTGTTACGGGGCGTATGTAACACTGATTAGTTCCTAACTAACTTTACTAACAATTTTTGGATTTGGTTCAAGAAATATACTCAGAGCTTTGGGAGTAGGGACTAAAATTGGTTTCTCCATTGTATATTATATATCTTAAGTTATCTTTAAAAAGAACAAAAAATTCTGTCTGATGTAACTCATTATCAACAAAAAAGTTACTTTGTCCGAAACGTCAATTATTAGCGATTCAATACGCCAACATATTTGATATAAAAATCAATAAAAAATTACAACCCATTTTTTTCTCAATGTCTAAAAGGCCATATTTGCCGAGCCAGGTAACATAGGGATAAATAATTTTGATTTCTAGATAACCTGATTTGTCCGCTTTGATTCTGCTTTTAAGTTTTTTTCAAATTTGATAAATTTTTTTATTCTGCCGCCATTAGATTGGTCTCCTCTGAAATTTAACAATTTCATTAAACCGCCTTATTTGTATGGGAGCCGATAAGGGGCAAGTACATTTTGATAAAATGTTAGGGATAAGAAACTAAAAGAGTTCTCTCATAAATTTTATCCGTCTTGGGGGGACTCCTAGGCAGTTATGGGACTTCTTCTTAAATATATTTCTAGTCCGTATTATAGATTTTGTGTGGGAGCTCCCTTAAGAAATGGAGATGGGGGATAAGTATATTCAGAAATTATTTCGGAGCTAATAACGTAATGGTAGTTGGTAATATATTTGACCCGTCCAGGGGCATCCTACGAGCTGTGAGGGCCAATTTGTAAAAATTTCCTAAAATTGTAAACTTTGTATGGGAGCCCCCTTCAGGAATGGAGATAGGAGGTAGGTATGTTCAGAACATATATTCGACAGGAAAAATTATTGGGACTCGATCCTACATTTTAGCCCTCTATGGCAGTTATGTACTTCTTTTTGTAATTTTTATCCTTTTTTACTAAAACCCGGCAGCCATAAAACGTGAGCGGAAAATGAAAGGCTACTCAACATATTATTTTTCCCTATGCTTTGTACTATCGACCTGCATTGGATTTTTCCGGTTGGCCGCTGGATGAAGCTATATTTTAAGTGTTATCTTAGACTATATTTTTCTATCCAAAAATTTCTAAATATCTTACAGTTTTAAGTAACTCAGAGTGTACTAACTATACTTTTGTATATGTGTTTGTATATCTAAGTATACTACTTGATCAAATACAATATAGGATTGAAAGTGTAAAGAAACGTCCAAACTAACCACTAACACTGAAATATATATGTATACCTACATTGTGTTTATTGCAAAATATGGCTAAAAATCTTAAATCATATCACAAAGTTAGGCAAAAAATATATAAATAAATAAAATACACCTTGTAGATCTACTACCATTTACTACATAGTTACTATTTTGGGTTTGGTCTGTTTACTTGCAGACGACCACATGTTGGGGCCATGTCTCTAACTGCTGACCAATTTCAAAATCATTTATGCATTTAGTTAAAAGTATTATGCAAAAAATGTATGAAAACAACAAAACTAGCCTTATACCTGTAGTATGGTTTGTAGCTTGTACCATAATTTATTTTTTTATTATTTTGCTAAAAATTCGAAAATGAAAAATTAAAATCTGGACTAAAATTAAAACGGTCTATTTGAGCAGACATAAGCTCTCATTCATATGTGCACAAATCCTTTTTGGCTTTACAAAAATCAATCGATTTTTTGGTTAATTAATTACGATTTATTGACTGCATGTTGTTGATTGCTTTACGACAAAAACGTAAACGTCATTTAATGTTCGCTTTTTCAATTTCAGCTCTCGCTCTCCGTGCATTTTTTTGTTATTTTTTCCGTTTTAGTAATTGTCGCGTTTTTTTTTTTGGTTTCTGCCAAATCATGGTTAACAATTATTTAAATTTTATTTTTCATTTTATTGTGGCATATTGATTGTTTCAACATTGAGTTTTTTCTTCTTGCTTGTTGATTTGCTTGTTGCAATTCGTTGTGTGGCAATGACATGTGTAAATTTGTTTGCTTAAAAAAATATCAATTTATGGTTTATGCTTTTTTCGTTTAAAAAGTATGAAAAGAGATTTTTGAAAAGTGATAATGTTTTTTAACTTAGTTTATGTTTAATAGTGCAGGTGGTTTGATTTTAGGTGGGCTTCAAGTTGATGCAAATGCATTTGGACAATATATTTTAAGGTTCGTGAGCTAAAAAATATTTAATTTTAATTGTTTTTTTCTTTATAAAAATACTTTGGCTGTAGATTATCTTACTTTGTTGGGCAGTCTATAAAGTATTTAATTATTTAGAAAAGCCCCTATACCTAGAAAGCTAATTTTAGCAGAACTATTTAGATGACAATTAAATAAATATTGAAATATGTTAGAAATTGATGGCTTTATATAGAAAAGTCGTATCTTGATTTTCCTGGAATAGTGTTTTCTTTTAAATACATTCTGCTTAAAAAAGTAAGGGAGCTACGATCAAAAATAAGGGATTTATAGTCACCTAAAAAATTCTATCTAAGTGTTTTAGTTTTTTTAGTTTTTCTTTTCTCTTATTTAATAATGAGAGCTCTAGATAAGCATTTTCTTTATTAATTATTCCAAATGATTTTCCTCCTAGGGTGCTTATATATTACTACGAAGATTCATACGATAAACTAAGCAATAACTTACCATTTCCAAATACGACATTTTCAGTGTCAGCTATATAGATTTTACATTACGTGGTAATACTAAATAATATATTAAAAAGAACGCACGGTGTCATGGGACAGCGTATAGAAACGTAGTTCCTTACGTTCTCAATCGGTTTGGGAGCAGCATTTTGAAGACAGCAAAATTATCCCCAGCTATAAGTTTCTTCAGGAGAGCCTCATACTTAACCGAAATAGTAGTCACCTAACGAGCCCTCACTCTGTCTGCTACATCAGCTGGCAACACCTCGCTCTGTGACCCTTTTCAACCACAATGGACCACAATCATTAACTCCACCGACACTAGCGAGCAAGTTTTTCTTCTGGAGATAATTCCTCCTACCAGAGACCACAGCACTGTAATTAGTATCAGTGCCCCTGAACACTTCGTAAGCCATACCATTATCATCCGTACAAACATTAGGCAACGTAGCAGCAGCAGCACTAAACAACCAATTAGGCGCACCAGCAGGACCAGAAAAAGCAACAAAAGTTGAAGCAGCAGTACCTCCAATAGCACCAGCAGCAAACCTTGTACCAACAGCATGCGCTGTAGCTGAACCGGTCTGATCTTAGAAGACAATAACATTAATAACATAAATCAGTAGAAAGATAATAATTTGAATTTCTAGATGATAATTTCAAAAGGTGTCGGCACCTAAACGAACTACCAGTTGTAAGATAGTAAGACAATACTAATCGCCAATAGTAAGCAGAGACACCTTCAGATATCACTGTCACGAACCACTAAGCCAAATCACAAACCATTTAGCAAAGACACAAACCACATTGGTGATTCCAAAACTTGACCGAAAATCCCCAAACTCCCCGGAGTTCTCCGGCACTTCCCCGGAGAAAACGACAACACTGAAAATCCGCAGCGGCAACACCATTATGTTATGTTATATTCTGTCATGTCAAAAAATTTCATATCATTTACAAGAACTGATATAATTAGCAGAGAAAGCTGCAGCTATCACCGCCACAAACTACTTAGCCAAAAATCATTTAGCAAAAATATAAACCAAATTGGAGTTTAAAAAACTAGGCCAAAAATTCCTTAAGTCCCAGGAGTTCCCCGGCATTTTCCCGGAAAATTATGGTTGTAATGAAAATCTAAAAAATCCGCAGCGGCAATACTATTATGATATGTAGTTGTGACCTGTATTTGCGACCAGTATTCCCGGCCATTATTTTTTCATTATCAAAAAATTGTTGTTTTACCCCCCAAGCATTGATTTTTATTATTCAAATCATTGATGCGCATTAGGGCGGAGTAAAAATGGCAAAAAAACTTCTTTCTATTTTTTTTCCTGACCCTGTATAAAACCTTAATACATGCCGAATATCAAAGCTCTGCAACTTAATTTTGAGGTAGCGCACGAGGGGTGAAGTTTGTAAAAAATTTTTTTTGGTTCCGAAAAGAATTTTTTTCTATTACTCATTCTTAATATTCTCAAGCAATAGATAGAAGCGCTAATGTTCTGTTAATACTTACGGAACGCCATTTTCGCCGTATTTAACTCTGACTATCCCTTCGCAACGATTCTTAGCAAAGTTTTAGCATAAACTCTCAGCTCCGTAAAAGTTGGAAACCACCTAAGTACTTTGCGTTATATGTGAACAGTCCCAAAAATGGTAACTGTGGCTTCAGTAGCTCTGCAGCAGGATCAAAATATTTCTACTTAAGAAAATGGCTTCAAATCCTTCAAATCCTCTGCTCTACCTCAAGAATTTAAAGGAAAGAGTTAAAAGGCGTTTCAGTATGTTTCAGACTATAGAGCATTGATTCATAATACAGGAAAACTCAAATTAAAGAAAAAAGTTTTTCGCTCCACCCTAATGTGCATGGCGCGCTATAAGGAACAGACTTTCCAATAAGGAAATTTTATTTGGACTCTTTAGTAACGATGCATCCTTATCTTATTTATCGTACTTAAATTGCGCAAAAAAGGGTGCCTAAGAATACGATAACATTTTTATATATTTTTTAATTTTTGTTTCTTTCTCAGAAAAGAAAGGGGACAAAAAACCCCTCCTTCTGCAGCACAATGGTGGGCTGAAATGCTTGATAAAACTATTTCCCATAAAATGCTAGATTTTGTAAATACAAACGATTTTTTCGTTTGGAAGTTTTTATGTAAAAACAATTTTTGAAACGTATTTGCGTTATTTTTCATACAAATTTTAAACGTTTAGAAATGAATTTTGTTTACAAAATCTGCCTATAAGTCTGTAAATACACCCAAGCTTCAGACTTTACTTAAACGCAAGATATGACTTAAAACTTAAAATGTATTTAAGGGTTAATTTCGTAAGTATTCCCTTTTAGTGCTCGCCAGAGGGAATCTTGAAAAACTCACGTTTAAAGTATTAAATGTATTCAGCACTTTTATGCAAAACACCACGATAAATACTTCTGTGAAATACATATTTTGACCCTCTAACTTGTCGTAGATTGGGTTTTTTTTTGCCTAAAACGGGGACAAAAATGTTCTTTCATCGGCAATATAGCGAGCTGTAATGTTTTACAAAAATATTTGTTGTATATATAATCCTACTATAGGTCGTCAAAGACGCTCAAGTTTCAGACTTGATTTGAACGCCAGAACTGATTTAATGCTCAAAATGTGTTTTTACAGGTTAATTTCGATGGCGCTTATATTATAAATTTTTATAAATAAGTAGAAGTTCTAGCAAATTTTTCACATCCGTCAGATAATATAAAAAGTTATATATATTGAAGAGATTATGCTTCTAACTAAATATGTACACGTCTACCGAATGCTTGATAACAGCTAAACAACTTTTACTTAAGTTATCTTCATTTTAGAAATTCTTTAATACGGATGCTGTTGGCTGAGATGGTTATGGCGTTGACTACAATCCCTGAGGTGTTAAGTTCAAGACTAGTTTCAGGCAAGCCAACAACATCATACATTTTCGGATGTGCATTGGTATGTCACTATGTTGATCGTTGTTGGACTGGTAAAGTGATGAAGGCATATCAATGATCACTTTGGCAGTGCCCGCAGCGATTAATACTGACATATTCTAATGAACATCACAGCACCCTGCTTCGTCGGTATTTTAACAGAATCATCGGCGAAGTAAAAGAAATGCGCAATAACAGACTTGTAAATGAAATAAGGCCTTCTATCTCTCTCCTACTTCCCATCCAGTTCTCTCCACACTATACTTTACCAAAGAAGGTAACACATTAATTAATTAATTGGTAGGCATTAATTGTCTGATTGTATTCTTCTCTTTCTAAAAAAAAAGAAGAAAATCCTTTAATGCGGCCAACAATGCTTTTGCCTGCACATATTTAAACTTTTGATTTTGCAATCATATTTTAACTCAACATCACTTAATGATTTCATTGCAGGCCAACGAGAGAAAAAAATCATTTAAAGTATTTACCAAAAGTAAACAAATTTATCACTCTGATATCAATAACATATCATTAAAAGTCAAATAAATATTAAAAGCAAAAAACTGAAAACATCGAAATAAAAGGAAACATAAAATACGTACCACAAAAAAACATGAACATGTATCGTACTCGAACATACGAATAACGAATTTTATTTTAAGCTCAAACAACTTTTAAAGAGCTATATTGTGAGTATGTGTATAGTTGTTTGTTTTTCAGATCTTTTATTTTATTTTATATTTTGCTGTTAACTTAAACATGAATATTACCAAATTACTACTTGGTAGTACGTACGTGCAAATATTATTCGATACATTAAGTATTGCGATCATATTTTGTATTATATTCATGTGCATGTTGGAAAAAAAATCAAAAATAAAAATAATATAAATATTAAAGAAGAAAAAGGCATAGTTTGTTGTATGTGGACAGCAATATGTTGTGATCAATATTTAGTTAAATGATTTATCTCAACTCTTAATAAATCACTTTTAAAATGTTTTTAGCGATAAAAATTAATCAATATATTGGTGGCACTTCAATAAAACACACAATATTTATGAGTGTATCCAATACACATAATACAACATGATATAAATACTTGGTTATTACAAAATTATACAATAAATTTTGGAAAAAACTAAAGAATATAAAGCAGTACATGCAAACAAGTATAAAATTGGCGAGGGTTGTATAATATAATTAAAAATCGAAAATCAAAAGTTCAATTAAGTTTTGATCTTAACAAATTTGTCAGAGTGCACAAAAAAAAACAGAATTACATTTTCAGTAAGGAAATGCAATTATTTAGTAAATATTTTTGTCTGGAAATCGACCTAGAAACAAAGTTGTAAATACAGACAAAAATGTCTCAACAATTTCATTGAAACGAATCCGGGCTGTCAGTAAACAAATTGCTCAAATCTATAAAACAAATTGTCTAAAAATATTTACAAATTCTAAACAAAATAATTTACTGAATCAAATAAAAATATTTGCTGAAGTTTTTGTAGCATATCAAACAATCTATAAAACATTTTGTCTTAAAGTAATTACCAATTCTAAAGAAAATAGTTTACTAAATCAAACAAAAATATTTTGTGGACTTCTTTTTAGAATATATCAAACAGACTTTTTGTTTGAGTGAAGAAACACATTTGTTTTATTAAAATTAAGTTTTAAATAATAACACCATAATAATAACATCCATTAAGGATTTATGCAATTTCATTTTGTTAAGTGTGTTCAACTCTATATATTATTTAAAGGCTCTATACAAATGCATGAGAATTAAAGCAACAACATTAACGAATTGATTTGCTCTGAAATCTTTAGTAAACAAACTTGTTCCAAACGCATTTTTTTGCTATCATTTTGGCTGTTGTTATTTATGTGTATATCGTCATTGGGGTTGTTTTTTTACGGCACAGAAAACTGGTTTTTGTTGCTGTTTTTTGTGTTTGCATTCTAAATAAAAGTCAAACAAAAGATTCACTGATTCAGGAAGGAACATTTACTGAAAATTAATTATATTTTAGACAAACTTTTGCTTGAAAATTTTGTTGGTGATAGTTTTTTCCGTGTGGTTAATTCATTTTAATGGAAATAGAAGGAGCGTTTGAGAAGACCTCTTTAGAGAAACTGAAACTCTTTCTATAATTGAGATTAAGATTAGAGGTTTGTAGCTGATCAAAAGTGTGGTTGAAGTCTACTGACGATTTGGTAAAGCACCAACGAAATGCATGTAGACAATGCTCAACCATCAGCAAATAAATTTCATTTAAAATAAAATTATGACAATATAGCAAATAATAAATAATAAATAACTCCTTTTTCAATGAGAATTCTATGATAGCTGGTGCAACTGCCGAAATTCGATTGCCAACAAATTCTGCTGTTTCAACGATCCTGTTTTCTCTGTGCGCTTATGGTTGTTGGTAGGTTCATAGACCCCAAACTGGGTTGTATCAAACAACTTCTCATGGCAATCGAGACAGGGTGCAGGGGTAGCTATAAATACTAGCATATTAGATACTATGCGTTTTACTCGTACGAGGAAAGGAATAAAGTTAAATCTTTTAAGACTTTTCGGAGGTCGGTAACTAACGTCATCAAAATAGTGTACTATCTACAGTTAACGCTAGATATGAAACTAATCTGGAGTAGTCACGTTGCAACGCAATGGTTTGCTGATACAGAAGTTGAAAATTATATTACATCAACGTACATATGCTGTGGTTGAGAATCTCACTTAAGGTTGCACACTTGATCTACACTATATGTGCACAATGACAAAGACTGACTGTAGTTCTTATAATGCCTACCCTCGTTTTCCAAGCAGTTCTTTACATTTGTTACTACGCATATACTTATATGTGTCTTTAGTCCATTTATATAGTTCAATATTTTTTCATAGAGGATTAATCGAACAGGAAAATAAACACAAACTACAACAAACAACAAAACAACAAAAACACTGACGGCAGCAATATAAAGAGAGAAAAAAAATCGATAAAAGAGAACTTAAGCAAATGGCAATTACTTTGTTTGTTAGGTTGCATGCAACTTGTTTTTTCTTCAACATTCATTTATTCGTTCAGTCATTCCTACGTTTGTTCATTATATTTACTTACACAGCAAATATTACCATTTAGCAATAATAATCATATTGAGATTTGTTGCCTTTAATGTCGTAAATATAGTTAATCCTTTTGCGGCAATATCTGTTGTTGCTCATTAGATTTTTCCAATTGATTTTGTTGAAGTTGCTTTTGTTGAAAATGCTTAGGGGGCGAAAATGATGTTTTCTTTTGTGCAAAAATCAGTGTCCAGTAACTTTTTATATTTTGGCACTTTTAGTGGTTTTAATAAATTTAGTAGCTTTCAACTTTTCAGTTTTAATAATTGTCATATAAAAATTCGTAAATTTATTTAATTTTATTATATTATTGTTGATATAACTAAAGTATAACAAATAAGATAAATTTAAAATTTTAAGGTTACAAAATACCTGTTTGTGTTAGATTTCTCAATGATGGAAATATTTTTAATTCATGTATTATTTCTAAATATAGTAAAGGAATTCTGACAAGCAATTTCATAGGAATTTGTCTCATGCAAGCAAATCTGAATAAACAAATTCAAAATTTATTGAATATGTTCAATTGGATATGCTTGAGAATTTTAAACTGTGTCACAGAATGAACTTAGAGAAACTAAAATGAAAAATAGTGGTACACTAGGAGTTTTTTGTTCTTTAGCTCGAAATGTATATACAGATATTTTCCGAGATATACTGTCAATAATTATATTTAAATTATCGTTAAGTAAATTTATTCTTAAAAAATATATATATGAAAAAGATTATATCGTTCCAATTTATGAACAACATAAGTGCAACAATTTCTTTTAACTTGCAATTCCTATATTTTTCTGCACTCAAAAGCTCATGAATTATTATTTAGAATATACTACAGATTGCCATGGACAAATAATTTTTTTAGCCATAAATCAATATTTCAATTAAATTTTCCACTAACCAAAGCATTTCTATTTCTATTTTGTTTGCATTAAAATTTATACACCTACACAATTTTCCTTTGTGCAAACTTAGATTAAAATCAACATCTTACGTACAGTTTTGTTTGTTAAATAAACATAATTCTTCTTATTTTTTACATACAGAAAGAGAGAAAAAAAAAACTCAATCACTCAAACCAATTTTATTTTCTATTTGATGCTAAAACTATTTACTATTGATGGAACGTTAATTTGGTTATTTGAGTTGTGACACTCCAGTAGTAAGTGCATAGATTATTTATTTTTAGTTTTCATAGCCTTTTTGTACATACATATACGATATACATTTATAGGAAGACATGTGCATTTAGTTCTTTAAAGTCTCATTGATGGTAAAAAATGGTTCATTAAATATATATGTATCTTAATTTATAACCGTTTTTTTATGAAATCAATACATCAAAAATTTTTATTACTTTATTTATTTTTTCATTTACAGCTATTATAACTACAGCTGCGCATTACAAAAACTCTTCCGATCAATGGAGCTAATTTTTAATGCTACGTGGGCGGAAATATTTCTAAACTGACATTAATAGTACAGCTTACATTAAGGCCTTTCTTTGGAATGGAAAACGGGGTAGAGAAGAGTAGCAAAATAGCCTCTCCCCGAGCCAAATGGCAACCTCACATGCACGTGGTGCATCCTGCCGATAACAGAACAGGCTCTGTCGAATGAAGTTTGGTGGTATAACCCTATGAATACAGTGAATAAGTCAACTGCGAACTGCTCGCCTTGAGGCGTCGCTTGCAGCCCCAGCACCATATTCAAAGACTTTCGCCCAATCAGCTTCTCATTTTAAATCAGAAGATTCCAAAAACCGCAACAAATAAAATAACCAAATGACTCAAACGATGACGAACTTCAGCTTTAAACAATGGACACGATTTGGATACTATAATGCACATACGCTATTAGTATCACTCGTCTTGTACAAGTGTGTAAAGAATTTAAAAAATAAAACCTGCTCTTTATGCGCCTTTTCGAAACCAGATATTCTGAAAAACCAGCAGATCAACTAAAAATGAGTCAAGTCGGTATTCTGTTATCAAAGGAGGCAAAAGATGCGCTCATCGAATGAAAACCGCACTCCGACAGGATTATCACAGCTCGTTTAAAAACCCGAGCCAGAAACATAACATGTGTGCACTGTAATACCCCAAATGATGTTGCAGAACCATCGATAAAAGAAGAGTTCTACAGCCTAACTAGGCTAAACGTATCTACAAATCGTGGAGGTATAAGCTACTACCAGGTGACTTTAACGCGAAAGTTTGGCCTGTGAACATCGGCCTGGAGATGGTTATGGGGTAACACGGTCTTGGCAGGATGACTGAAAATGGTGAGCTCTTCATGGAAACCTGCATAATTAATAACTTGGTCATTTGCGGAACGTTATTCCTGCACAAAAAACTACACAAGGTGACATGGATCTCCTCCTATAACGTAACCGAAAATCAAATCGACAATATTGCCATTAGCCGTAAATGCTAGATGTCCCTAACAAGCGAAGCGGCGATTGCGGCAGCGACAATCATCTTCTAATTGGCATACCTCGTCTAAAATTATCACCTATCACTAGAGTAGATAAGGCTCAAAGAAAATATAACATTGATAAACTGAAAAATCCAATAACACAAAACAACTACATAGGCTCTCTCAAGGCCTTCCTGCAAATGATCCTGGACAATACAGTACACAATTGGGATACTATTAAAAACTGCGTCGTCAGTGCCGCCAATGAACACATAGGCTGTAAAGAAAATAAAAGAATGCAATGAATCCCTGAGGAAACGTGGAATGTCGTAGATGAAAGAAGAGACACAAAGGGCTTATTGAACATCATAAGAACACGATAGATGAAAATGTAAAACAAGCGCTTCACGGCCGCAAATGGATTAATGATTTGGCTAAAGAAGCTGAAACTGTAGCCGCAACCAATAACGCGAAGGATTTATAGAGAACTGCTAAGAAACTGACCGAAAAATCGTTTGCCACTAAGAAGCTCCTTAAAACCAGTAACGGATAATTAGTCACATCCAAGAGACACCAGATGTATGTATGGGTAAAACACTATGCCTCGATGTTAGCAGCGACTACGACCACAATCTATGTGACTGTAATCATCACAGTCTGAGGGACGACCTATCGACAGAGTGCGCAGAAACTCCCGAAGGTATGGAGGCCATAGTATCCCTGAACTAATAAAAAGAATCCCCTGAAATCAGCGCCAAGCTTATCGAACATGTTATAAAAAAAGTTTTGGAAGACCGGCTCACTATGCGAGGACTTAAAGGAAGAACTTATTATTAATATGCCAAAAAAAGAAGACTTGCCACAATGCGAGAACTGCCGTGGAATAGTCCTTGTTAACATCATAAACAAAATAATTTCTCAAATTATCAATAAACGGTTAGCAGTCGCTTTCGATGCGCTGCTTCGCAATGAGCAGGCTGGCTTCCGTCCACGCAAATCGTGCCTTCGCATCATAGTTGAGCAATCTGTTGAGTGGAGGACGCTTCTTTATTTGGTATTCATCGAGTTTGAGAAAGCAGTTGATAACCTTTCTCATTCAACCATATGGAGCATACAAAGGTACTCCAATAAGATAATTGTTATCGTAAAAGCCATATATCACAATGCAAAATATCTGACATTATTCATGATGGATGCATTAGTGACTCATTTGAGATTAAAACTGCAGTGAGACAAGGTTGCGTTCTGTCGCTCCCACTTTTAAATATCGTCCTAGATAACATAATGAGAAGAGACTCTTGTGAACAAAGGGGTATCATATGGCTCGACTACACCGACGACATATGCTTACTACTCCACAACTTCAATGATATGTAGCGTAAGATCAACACAGTATAAACAGAAGCAGTTAAATTTGGTCTAAAAATAAATATTGCTAAAACTAAAGTAATTAGAGTAAATGCTTCTAACAACAAAGCATTCACAAGAGACAGAAAGAATATAGAAGACGTTTCAACGTTCTGTTATCTCGGAACCCTTCTGCCCATAGCAGGCGGCTCTGCTGACGATGTGCGAAACCGAATAAAAGCTGTCAAACATTCATTTGGCATTCTAAACCCCATATAGCGATGTGCACACATCTCCAAAAGAACCAAGCTAAACATATTTAACTCCTGCATAAAATCAGCCCTCCTCTATGGATGTAAATCGTGGAAGGCAGCGCAGAATGATATTAACTCGCTACAAGTTTTCATCAATCGCTGCCTACGGAGAATTCGAAAAATATTCTGGCCAGTTACAATATCTAATGAAACACTATGGGTCAAAAACTCCTAAATTCTCATACAGGCTGAAATACGTAAAAGGAAATGGCGCTGGTTAGGTCGTATTCTGCAAAAGCCAGCTGATGATATCACAAGGCACGCTATGGAATGGAATCCACAGGAAAGCCGCAGAAGAGGGAGACCATCACACACCTGGCGACGTCAAATCGAAATAGAAATGGCCAATCAAGACAAGAGCTGGAACGAGATAACAGCACTAGCATCAGACAAATCAGAATGGAATGAATTTGTTATGGTCCTTTGCTCCTTATAGTCAGTCTGGCTCAAAACCATATATTCCCAATAAAATCGCTATAGAATCTAAGAGATATTTCTCTTTTTTCTTGATGTAGCATATATTGGTATCATTTATGTCTACCCTTTTCCTTATACCTGTCCATTTACTAAGCAGTACAATTACTTCGAGTGAATAAAAAAATGAAAACAGCACAACGCGGACTAATTCTGTGTGTACTTCCATACAGGGAGGAAAACCAAAACAATAAAAAAAAGAAGTACTGGAAAAAATCGTTGGTAAATGTAATAAATTTTCTTTAATTTCTCATAAATTTTACTTTGCATAAAGTTTGAATATTGTATTGTTAACGCCAAGAACAATACAAAATAATAACGATATAGCAACAACAACAACAACAATAATAGCTACAACAAAGAGCAGCATTGAGTGCAGCAGCCACATTTGAAAGACCACTGTAGCAACAATAACACCCGCAATAATTTGCATATGTTATGCATTTTGTTATCCTGCATACATATAAAGTCTATAAAGCTTTTCTATCTCAATACACATACACAAACATACATACTTAAATATTTAGATACATAAGTATATGCAGATGCAAGTGGAAGTGGGCTGTTTTAGAGACGCCAGTATTAGAAATTATACAAAATATTGCTAAAACTAAAAGTTTGCGGCAGAAAAAGAGACACAAAACACTTGAGTGCTAAGAAAACATGACACTTTCTATTCCATATACTTAGTTGGGATTTATTTAGTTGATAAGAGTGTAAAAAAAAATATCATCAACTTTTTTTATTTCGAAATTGGCGACACCATGTCCAAAAGTGTAGGTTAGTGAAAACTATACAGGAACATTTATTAAAAATATGGAAGCAGTGTTGTAATCATTTAAGCCGAACTCCGAGCACTTGTTTTGATACAGGACTTTTCGGCAAAAACGGTATTGCTCCTTACAATGTTTCGTAATTAATAATTAAATACTCTAAAGGTGAAAATGAAGAAGTACAGTTCTAAACAGGTGATATTCTTGCATAGAAAAAGGAGCAAAAAGAATCAATAACAGGAACCGTAGATTCAATTACAAACTTAATTAATCATTTTAGTATTTGTTTAGTTTGCAACAAAGCCCAAGCCAGCTGAATGTTGATGAAGTGCGTTGCGGCGCAGAAAATACGTATTCTGCTGGTGTGGAACTATAGTCCACAAACTCTGATTTGGTACGCCAACAGAGAAAATAAATACGATACCACAAGAACAACTTCAACGTTGATGATGATGGGTTTTCTCAGTTGACCCCAATGCCTGGTCCTGCCAATTGAACTTCTACAAATTTCACCAGTGAAACGCGGGGGCTGTGTTCAGATTTGTACGAAACCCAAGACACCTGAAGGCTGATGAAGTGCGTCGCGGCATAGAAAATACGTATTCTATTCTGCTGGTGTAGTCCTATAGTCCACAAACTCTGATTTGGTACGCCAACATAGACAACAATTGCGTTTCCTAATTGCAACTTATTTATGGTCCTTCGAGCCAGATTTTGGTTACAATGGTTACCGACACTGTAAGTAGAAAAGGTAGTTGCCGGCGTATACACGCTATTACGTTACCACAACAACAACCACAACGTTGATGATGCTAAGTTCTCTCAATTGATCCAAATGCCTAGTCCAGCCAATTAAACTTTTACAAATTTCACCAGTGCAAGGCGGGGGCCATGTTTAGGTTTCAACGAAACCCAAGACACCTGAATACTGATGAAATGCGTCGCGGCATAGAAAATATGTATTCTATTCTGCTGGTGTAGTCCAATAGTCCACAAACTCTGCTTTGGTGCAGCCTAACATTCAATTAAAAAAAATATTATATCAATTAAAGTATTACTTGACTTTAAAAAAATGATCTAATTTTCTTAAAACTGAATCCATTGCTCTGAAAATTCTGCAAGCAGACGTACATGTTTTGGTTGTTTTTTTTTTTGCTAATAGCTAATACAAGCATGTGTACCATGTGTTCATGTATCAGTAGAAACTTTAAAAGTTTAAAGCTACAAAAATTATGAACCGATTTTGCATTGCTGCTGTAGCCGTTAGTAGATTTTTTTGTCGCATGATTTTTATTAGCTTTTGTTGTTCTTGCTGTTATTATGATTATAATTATTATAATTTCATTTTTGAATTTCTTTCTAAATTCCTTCAAATCGCAAAGTTGTTGGCCGTAGGTAGAGTTTTGTCAGCCACTGCATATAATTTCTTAATATGTCCGGATGTACATATATTCTATTTCCTTTCCACAATATTCCGAAGACATTTCATGACGTAGAAAGCTGAAATTTAGCACACTTAAATTACTTTCTCTGCGGAGGATGGCAGCGGAGCCAGATTTTTCATTTTCGGTAAGTGGGCGGAGGGAGTTTTATACATATACATAATTTCTTAGTGTCTGTTCGCCGATGTCGAAAGAGTTCTTTCATTCGCACAATTACATTTAAAAAAAACTAAATTTTAGAATTTGTTTTTGTTTTAAATGTAATTGTGCGAAAGACAGAACTTTTTCGACATCGGCGAACTGGCATTTACTATGTGTGGAGTATATCCTATTATCTTTTCACAACTTTCCGAACCCATCTGAAGACATTGAACGGTGAAGTTTCGCTCACTTTAACTACTTTATCTGTGGAAGATTCGATTGTAGCCAGATTTTTTATTTTCGGCCTTTGGATGGAGGGCGTGGCTATTTTGCGTCTACCTTACTGACGGTCTAAAAATTCAAACAGGCTTATTTATTGTGTGAAAATCGGTCGGTGGGGTAGGAGGTTGGTGTTTGTGCAGTTATTTTCATTTTTTATGGACATTATTTTCTTTTCAATGTGAAAAGACGGGATAGCTTCTGAACACCTACACCGAAAAAGATATGAGCCCTCTCGATCAATGCACCTTTTAAATAGACAGACATACACACACTTATAACACTCCTCTTTTATGGTTGGGGGCTAAAAATAAATTTATACATATCGGCACCTTAAATGCAAAACAACGCAACATCACTTTTCATAAGTTTACAGGAGAAGCAAAAAAACTTTGTAAAATAGAAAATATATGAGATATAAAAACAACTTTTTTATATATGAGCTAAAAATGCCATGGCCGATGAGGTTTTGACGAAAAAATATTGTACTTATTATTATTTTTTAAGTTATGCGTGTTACGTTATCTTGAATTGTAAATTTCTAAAACAAAAAGATGTATCATCAATGAAAGTATGCTAGTATTAACTGAAACAAGCGTTTCAAATATGAAATAATTAAATTTTTTTTTGTCAAATTACAGGTTCAGTAAAATATTAAGAGACATCACACGCTCATAAATGAATTAATATGTGCTTTAATGAAACAATAAAAATAATAAACACACAATAAATATCATCAATAGGTTTGCGTCGACATGTTCAAACAAGTTTGCTATTCTGATGCAGCGCAAGCAGTACTGCATTTAAGCAATATTTTTAGTTTACTTCTTCTACGTAAGCCCGCTTCATAACGGAACATTCAATTCACTGGAAACATAAAGTCTTTTGTATTCCAATGAGATCTACATATAATAACTCCTTTTTAACGGCTGTTGATAACTTGAAAACGCAAATCGGGCATCAGCCAATGGACTATTTTAATTCTTTACGAACATTATCACAACACAGCAATAGATTATTCCTCAGGAATTCCACACGCGATGGAATGCATAATATTATATCGAAATTGAAACCAAACAAGAGCGCAGGGCATGACAACGTACTTCCAAAAGTCCTTATAAATAGTGTAGATGAACTTACTCCTTATTTGGTTAACATATCTAACAGCATGGTTAACTCAGCAAATTATCCTGATATCTTAAAAATACATAAGGTTATTCCTATCCCAAAAGAAAAAAAAATGCCAGCACGAGTGATATGTTTCGACCGATCGCAGTTTTGTCTGTAAGAGATAATGTATTTGAAAGGATTTTGTACAATCAAATTTCAACATATATGAATACACATAACATGTTATGTGATTTTCAGTTTGGTTTTAAATGATATAAAAAATCTATAACTTACTAGAAAACTCTATATATACGCTGACGACATTTGTATATTCTATCCGTTTAAGCACGAAACAGTTGCTAAAGCTTATATGGAACGCGATATTGCGCTAATAAGTGAATTTACGAGAATAAACAAGCTCTTTCTAAATTCAAGGAAAACTCGAGTAGTGATATTTAAGCCATATAATGATCATGCTAGATTCAGCATCTTTATGGATGGAAAGGAAGTCTTCGAAGTGGAATCAGTTAAGTAGTTAGTAGTGTATCTCCAAAACAATCTATCTTGGAATATGCAGATTCGAAATATTATAACAAAAACAGCACAAGCTCTTGAATTAATTTATAAATTTAAAAACAAATTTAATAAGAGCACAAAATTATTATTATACAATGCGTTAATTCAAAGTAAAATAAATTATTTGGCCATCATGTATGGTTACAAGAAGAGCACTGAACTCAAAGCTTTGCAGCGAATGCAAAACAAATCCCTGAAAGTTGTGACTAACCTCCCAATCACACATCCAACAATATCATTATATAAAAACATATTTAAAACTATTTTGCCCATCCATGGCGTTTACAAAATTCAACTACTAGTTTATGTTTTTAAATGTTTGCGAAATATCGGTCATCACACCATTAATCTTTCAATTAACCAGGTTGCCTATAATACAA
The DNA here is from genome assembly GCA_956483635.1 of Panzeria rudis. Taxonomy (NCBI): domain Eukaryota; kingdom Metazoa; phylum Arthropoda; class Insecta; order Diptera; family Tachinidae; genus Panzeria; species Panzeria rudis. Next base: position 123,157,077 of record OY101449.1, read on the forward strand.
GGAATAATGATAGTCTGGCAGTAGATTTGTGGACTGGAAGTCACTAAGCAACGAGTTGACTATATGTTTAACCGTGAATTTAATAACTTACCTCAGCAATTAAGAAATATTAGCAGAATTTCTCTATTCAAAAGCAATTTAAAGAAATATGTATTTGAAAATATAGAAGAACTATTTGTGTAATATACTAAAGTGTTCCTTGAGTAGCATCTCATTAATATATTGAATTATGTATTATATATTTATGTATATATCTAATTAATAACATACATATGTGACCTGTTAACAGTGCCAACTCGCCTCAACAAAGCCTTCAAGGCTCAGAGGCATTATAATAAGACAGAAATAAACTTAATAATAAAAAAACATGGGTTTGTATTATTGTTGCTTGAAAAATAGGAGGTACTTCTTAAAAATTTATCTAGATTTTCTCAACCATTAACTAGTTATTATTCTACTTACTAACAAACAGATCAAAAGTATTGTATTAAAAATAAAAAAATATACCTTCCTTGAACTATGTATATTTCGTATCTTTCCAACAAACCAACTGGAATTGGACCCTTAAGTTTTATTCTAATATATTCTAGAATATATATAATCCAACCAAACCTCTTAATAAAACTAAAATGCAGACTAAGTATGAAAAATCTATCGACAGACAGCGTGTGAGTAAAGTAGATTTTAGTTAGGTTATTATTTTTTGGTCTTTTTAATCACTTCAAAAGCATTTGGCGCCATTGTTATTTTCTAAACATAAAGTTTTCTATATTTTTGTAACATTTTGGCTTAAATACACATACGCACTACCACATTGCAAATGATCTTTTGTTTACATTCATACACATGTGTGTATTTAGATGTCATATGATCCCTGTTATGCGAGCACTTTGATCATTCATTACCTTCATTGTTGTAGTAGTAGTAGTGTTGGTTTGATAGACAAAACAAAACTGTAGTTTATGGTTGACAGCAGCAAATCATGTTTATGTCGCCGCTGTTATGTTTTCGTTACAGTCTTTCTTTTGTCGTTGCTGTTTGTTTTTGTGTGTCTTTCTATTCATCATAGATACAAAGTTTACGTAAAATTTAAATGGAGAAAAAAACTTTAATTTCATTTGTTTTTATTTAAGCGCCCTTTTGGTGCGTTGTTGGCAAAAAAATTGTCTGATATTTCTTTTCTATAGTGTCGAAGAAAGGTAATCATATCAGAGTTTGTTTTATTTTTGCTTTTTTAAGTTTTTTTTCGCTCAGATTTGCATAAACTATCTTGCAATATGGATTTCGAATCTCAAATTTTAGACTACACGCAAAACAATAATATATTTTATAGTGATTCAATGATAAATATTTGTTTTGTATAATTATTTTAAGAGAAATTCATTTATATATATAAATCAAAATCAAAGATGGATACTCAATGATATTATATCACCAGGGAAGCCGCAAGTATGCAATTGCATGTTTTTTCCTGTGCGATGTATGTAGGCACAAATAAGATATTTATACGTGTCAGGACTTTTTAAAAATTTTGGCATCGATTTGTTAGTGCACATCTTTGCATATTTTACCCTTTACAGCATGTTTTTGCATGTTTTACACTTAGTCGCATATTTAGGAAAATTTTTCTGTTTTTTTGTGGCATATTTGGCTGTTTTCCTGCATATTTTATATTTTTTACATTTGAATATGCATATTTACAGAAAAAAACCATAAAAAGTCTGTTTTGCCATCGAAAATTTTGAAATTTATCCACATATAAAAAATTTTTCTTTTGCGATTTTAAATTTACTGTACCGTATGTTTTTTTGCCAATTTATTAAAAATTTTCCTCATGCCATAGCCAGTTTATTCACAGCTTTAAAAATGTACAATTATGTAGTTTTGAGGATTTTTTAAATTTTGTCGAGACCGCTGGCTTATTTGCATTTCATAAAAATAAATAGGAGGAGAATAGTCGCTTTTTGCGAATATTTAAGCGATTTTGCTGATTTGTTCCTAATAGGAAATACAAAATATTTATCGGTGTATTGGTGTCCAATATTTTATATTCGGTCAGATGAAATGCCAGGCAGTCATTGTTAAATCGTCTCCCGTACCCATATGGAATCAGAAGATATAGGTGGCACGCAATAACATTCGATAAAATAGTGTCCAATGACGCTATTTCTACGCTAAAAAGGAAATAGTGACCATAAAAAATGCAAATAAAGTTCAAGCCAATTGTACTGCAGGGCGAATACTGATTTCATAGCCGGGCTTTGGGTGGGATTAATTGTTTTCTTCTCTGGATATGTGTCGTAACAGTAAATTATTTCCTTGTAATTAAATTTCGAGAAAACGAGCCTTTTATAGGGAACACTTTACAGCTTTACTTCCGCGAGTAAACATGTAACACCATCTATGGAGTTTTGATGCAAATATTGGAGTTGCTTCATTTTACTACGGAAGATATGACTAAATGTGATACTATTCTACAAAAATATGTATTTATTAAAAATATGGAGTTACACCACTTTTAAAATAAACGACACATATGTCGAATAGTGACTGCGCAGAGTTTTGATGTTTTACTAGGCAGAGAACCTTTACTCTGCAAAGCCACTATTTAACATTTCCATGAACATTATTTCCTTTTTGAAGTGGAAATAATGTCCGTGGACGTTATCTTCTTAGCCATTGTGGTATTCCACCAATATATGTATATAATTCGTGGTGTTAGAAATAATATTTGGCCAATTCACAATATGTTGTATGTGTTGTTGATCATATAAATGTTGTTGGTAGTTTCTATATAAACATTTGTTTAAAAATATATTTATTTTGAAATTACCAACAACATTTATACGATCTACGACCCTACAACAGGTTGTGAATTGAGCAATTATATAAATTATAAACGAAATGTTAAAGTTTAAAAGCATGTTTTTACATTTTGGGAACATATTTTGAATTTTTTGGTGCATATTTAATGCGCATAAAACACATTTTTTAGAGCATATTCGCCAATATTTTTCACTCTTTAGTTAAATAGAAAAGACGCAAATTTATATTATAGAAACTAACACAGAATTTTGTTAAGACGTATCCACTTCCATAAAAGAATAAACAGTCAAAAGATGAGACAAAATGGTTCCCATTTATTTGAAACAGTTGGAGTCACAATATACAGAAGCCAACGTTACAATTTTATGATCGGTACTATCAGGTACACCGACAGAAAAATTCGGTAAAAATTGCAGTGTCTTCAGTTTCCTCCTGGAGATTTTTTATAACATACCTCTAGATATACTAGTATATTTCATTTTAAATCGAGAACAGTACATCCGATTTAGATCAGTGTGTGCGTATATTCACTTAATTGCTAATAAAATCAACATTTATCCCTCGATTTTCATGATATAAGATTTATTTTGTTCGTAAGACATCTGTCTTTAAGAACACTTGGTATTAACAAAACTTTTTGCAGTTTTAATTTTTTTTTAATTTCCTTTCTTTTTTATGTTTGTCTGTTTGCATGTTTGAATGTTATGGACTCCTAAATCAGTAAACTGATTTTGCTGAAATTTTCTGATGGTCTGGTAGGAACAATAGGCTATATAAATTGTTTTTAATATTGCAAGTTTATTTTTATTTTAGGATATTTATATTTTTTTTAAAGAGATGTTAATAAGGAGTGGACAAGTGGGCGTGGCAAATACATATTTTGAGAAATATTGGAATCTAATACCGTAAAACACCTAAAATAGTCAGAAAAAAAATTAGTGGGCATGGCATCTCTTATATTAATTTCTTTAATATCTTGGGAGTTAATGCAGCAAAAACTTGAAATTTGGTGCGAGTAAAGCTTTCTATAGTGTGCGATGTCGCTCAAATATATGTCCGTGTTGGACATGTGGGTGTGGCACCTCTCATAAAAAGCAAATGTTTATTTTGAGAGGGAGAGCCTTAAAATTTTGTAAGTATAACTCTGTTAATGTTGTGCATTGTCTGTGAAAAAATTTTAAAAATTGGACTAGTGGGTGTGATCCCTCCCATATAAATAGAAGCAACATTTACTTTAAAATATCTTAGAAGCAAAGACAGTCAAAAATTTCAAATTTGCTCGTGAGAATTAATCCAAATAGATAAATATATATTTTTTAATATTTAATTTTAAATAAACAAAATTGTAAAAAAAGCTAAACAGCAGAGTTTTCTTTTTCTTTTCATTACAAAGGGGATATTGTGTAGCGAAGCACACGGGTTTTAGCTAGTAAGAAACCAAAATTATTTTCTACAAAACCATGACTATGCAATTGCCAATTGAAAAATAATTTGAAATTACAATTCCTGATATATATACATAAATAAAATTTATTAAAACAATTAGAAACACCTCATAAAACTTTCTCATTCCCATGACGAAATCAATCAGCAAATAACTATTAACACCCCCTTCATTTTTAGCTAAAATTATACCACACTTTTTAACCAACTGCAACCAAACAACCAACAAAGAAATGAAATCCAAACAAAAAAGAAACAGTTCAAATTGATGGCAATAATTAAATAAACGAACAAAACCACAGCAGATTGTAATAAACTCTAGAAGAGCCGTAACGAAACAATATTGAACACTTCAGAAAGAAACAATGAACCAACAATAAATAGTAACTTTCAAGTTCAGTGAAATTGTTATCATTTTGCTAAAATATCAAATAATCAACAACAATAAACACGCAATTCAACGCAAATAAAAAAAAGTATCTTTGTTTCTTTTTAAAAATAAGGGTAACTTAAACAATAATCACCAGGATAATCAAAAGGATAAGCTAAAACAAAGTTAAGGGTGTGTAATTAAATAAACGCAACATAGGCATTACTCATTGTTATTTACTCAAACAACAACTACGTTGATGATAAAGCACTTGCAGCAGCAAATTGTTTGCGATTACTTTTTATACTCGTATTATTAATACATTGTAACAAAATTATTGCTGCGGGTGTGGCGAGTGAATGATGGGTCTGCTTTTGTTTATTGAGTATGAGTACATACCAGCAGCCAAATAAAACGTCATTGTCAGGTTGTTCTGCAGGGCAAGAGTGCGTGCATACATTTATTTTATTTTATTTTTATGAAATGATGCGCAGTGTGCGTGCTTGTGTGAATATTTGTGTATTAATGGTTTTGTTTTTTCAAGTGGAGACATCAGCAACACTTTGCAACGTGGGAACTTAAATTTTAGGGTGGCTGCTATTTGTGGATTAATTTTTATCTTATCTATCATTTGCTTTTTTGGTGGTTAAAATGTTAGAACCTTAAAGTATTTGTCTGTGTTTAGATTTTCTTTTATATAAAATTATATATTGCACAGTAAGACAAAAGTTAAGTAATAGAAAGAGAGAGAGAGAGAGAGAGAGAAAGAAAATATGAAAAGAAAAAATATATTAATATTAACAAAATATATATTAATTTGTTGTGGGCTAGCTAGTCTACATGCCTTCATTTCGCTCAGTGCTAATGGTAACTTACACTATGCAACAAAATTAAACTTTTGTCATTACATTTGATCACCACCATATTTTTTTATGTGTTATTAAAATACTATGAAAAGGTTTTTTTGTAAATTTTTTTTCATAAAATTTTGGATTTTCAAGAGGCTGCTACAATGATTTCAGGATAACTTAGGAACGGGAAGTTCAATGTAATTAAAAAAAACCACATGATAACTTGAAATAAAATTACCTTTAAGCCATTTAACATTATTTTTTATATACTCAAAGGTTTTGGAATTATTCAAACCGCAATAATACCGAAAAAAATTTGTTTTTTTTAAGTTTATAAAATATCAAAAATAGCCAAAACTTACAATTTTATTAAACGATCATATAGCCACATAAAATATAAATACAAAAAGCATTATTTCATATTTAATTTTAATCATTATATTCAAAATTTTTTATTTGTTTTGTTAATCATTATATTTTTCTCGAAATTTCAGAAAGGAGCCCATATATTTCGGTGGTGGTTCACTAATGGTCTCGGCTATGTTCAACTTTAGTGGAACCCTGCCCTTAGCATTTTCCTAAAGTAGAATGCTGCCATATCTAGATGCACATCGTCAAAATGTTTCTCTTTCAGCAAGATAACGCCACACTACATGTTAGCAGATCAACTAAAGCGTGGTTTGAGGGAAACGGAGTGGCTGTTATGGAATGGTGGGAACGTTCTCCAGATCTTTATATAATGCGGAATATGTGGAGACTACTCGTGTGGCAAGCTTATGCTGAAAACCGCCAACATAATTCAAAGTAGGAATTTTGATAGGTTGGAGGAATACAAGGTTAGGAACATTAGAAAACTGGATTAATTCCATGCTTTTAGTACATCTGAGCCATAAACATGTTATAAGTCATATTTTTAAAACAATAAATAAAAATAGTAATTGTATAAATTTAAAAAAATCTTTGTTTTTATAGGGAGGAAATTTTACTCCCCCAAATCAATTCCAGATGTAAACTTTGAAAACGCCGATACGGGAATATATATTTTGGTGTAATATGCCAGAATCAGCTAAAAGCGCTTTGTTATTTAAAAAAAATATTTTTTTGTGCAGTTTACATATTCGCAATATTAGACAAAATCAAATTATTTTCATTAGACAAAGCTTATTTTATTTTAAGTATATGTGGCTATATGGTTAGTTACTAAAAATGGTAAATTTTTGCCATTTTCGATTTTTTATAAATTTCTAAAAAATTAAAATTTTTAAATTTTGCCTAAAAAAATATATTTTTCATAATTGCGCTCTGAATAATTGCAAAACTATTGAATTAAAAAAAATAATATTCAAGCGGCTTACAGGCAGTTTTGTTTAAAGGTTTTTTACTCGTTTTTGAAATAAAACTTTACAACCCTTTCTCAAGTCATGACAATATTGGTGAAGCAAACTCCTCAAAACTCTATTTTTAAGAAAAAGCAGGTAGTTTTATGAGTCCAAATTGATTATTAGGCTAAAATGTTCTAAAAAAATGTTGACCATGGCGTTTTGCATAAAAGTGCCAAACTCATATTATATATTGAACGCAATGGCTATAATATAATCAATGCTGAGTCAGTTAAATCACTTAAATAACTGCAAAAGGAGAACATTTTACTCCGCCTAAAATAGTCCCCAGATGTAAAATATGAGAACGTCAAAACATGTATATAGTTTTTTGGTGGCCTGTATCAGAATCAGCCAATAGCACCTTGTTATTAAAAAAAATTATTTTGTTGAGCAGTTTAAATATTCGCAATTTTAGCCAAAATCAAATGATTTCTCTTTATTATGAATAAAACTAATATATATCCATCAATATTCATGACACAAATCTTATTTTACTAATATTTAAATTTCGAACGTATTGGCATGCGAATCCAAATTGATTATTAGATTAAGGCTCGTAACGTTTAATTCAGAAAGAATTGGGCTGATTAATATTCCAAGCAATAAGGAAAAAATTAATATCAACTTAATTTTCCAACGTACAAAGCAAAACAGAGTATCGTCACTTTCGGTAGCCGCTACACTTCTATCGTTAGTGCTTACATGTATTTCGCTTATCACCACTTACTTCTCAGGTGGTTCTGTTGAATGTGATTTCAATTGAGTGTTGTGTTTTTCTTCCGACGGGGTTTTTTTTGAATTTGGAACGATTTTCCGTCATCCCACGTCAAATTTGGTTTGTAAACAGACCGGTTTCGGCTATGTGCCATCTCCAGTATTCAATAGAACACTGAAGATGGCACATAGCCGAAACCGGTGATTTCAATTCTTATATATAAAATTTTTTTGTAAAAATTGAATACGAGACTTAAATAACTTTTAAGCTAATATTAAACTGCAACACTGGGAAAGTGCAGTTTAATGTCAGCTTAAAATTGATTTAATTCTCACATTCAATTTTCACGAAAAAGTTGTAAATAAGAATTGAAATCACATTCAACAAGGCCACCTGACAAGTGATGATAAGCAAAATACACGTGAGCAATGACGATGGAAGTGTAGCGGCTTTCAAAAGTGGCGCTACTCTGTTCTCCTGTGTACGTTGAAAAATCAAGTTGATGTTAATTTTTCTCTTGTTCTTTGGAATATTAATCATGCCCAATTCTTTATGAAACGTTACGAAGCTGCGCCTAATCAATTTGGATTCACAAAGCTTATTTTATTATAAGTATATGTGGCTTTGTAGTTAGTTACTAAAAATGGTAAATGTTTAAAAAATGAAAATATTTCAATTTTGCTTAAAAAACTAAATTTTTAATAAATATGATATTTTAAACGACCTTTCCTCTGATTCTATGATAATATTTTAGATTAATCTATTGCGGGCTTTCAGTTTTTAATAATTGCGGTCTGAATTATTCCAAAACTATTTAGTTTTTAAAAACATAATATTCAAGCAGCTTAGAGGCAGTTTTGCTTAAAAGTTTTTAGTCGATTTTGGAATAAAATTTAATAACCCTTGCTTAAGTTGTGGTAATATCGGTGAAACAGCCTTTTCAAAACTCGATTTTTAGCAAACATCAGGTACTTTTAGTTTATTGTGAATAAATTTGATATTTATCCATAGATTTTCGTGAAGCTTATTTTATTTATAAAAGCAAAAAAAGGGTTACATTCTGCCATTTTCTATTTCTATACGTTTTTAATAAATAAAAAAAATTAAATTTTGCATAAACCAAAATATTTTTTTCATTAATACGTCCTGAATGCCTCCGAAACCATTGACTGTATAAAAAATGTTAAAACGTCTTAAAGGAAATTTTGTTTATATTTTTTAATAGTGCTTGTAGTAAAATTAGACAACCTCTTTCCAAGTTATGATAAAATCAGTGGAGCAGCGTCTTCTAAAATCCAAAATTTTCGAAAAAATTGTAAAAAAAAATGTTTTTCATAGAATTTGGCATTTTTGTTGTTGCACAGTGTTATCAGTAGATCTTTAGCCATCATGTTTCAACAGTTTTTAAAATCGCAGATAAACTCTCAAACAAGAAAGATTTAAGAAACTTATACTTATAATTTTGTGAGCTATAACTCAGCATAATAAATATGCATTTCATACAAAGTAAAATACGGTTTGTGTTAAATTACAATTGTAGCACTTCTAAAAACTCGTTTTTACATTCAACATTCTGACCAAGTCCAATGAATGGGAAACAAAAAAGGGAACTTGTTGTAAAGGAAAGGCAATGTAAAAATAATTAGAATCTGGATCACAAGTTTTAGATCTTATTGAGAACTTTGGAAGCTAATTTATCTCTAAGATATAAAGTATATAGTTAATTTTTGCACTCGAAACTTTTCAGTTTTTCCCACTGTGCCATCAATTATAAAAATATTTACGAAATAAAATTCGTCAAAGAACTATAAAAAATACAACTTGCAAATATGATCGTAACGCTTTAATTTTAAATAAATTATCCTTATGTTATCCTGGCCACTTATCTCGATACGATTTAAGGTCGTGAGTGAATACAATGGGCGGTGGTTTGCATCTACTGTCTATTTTATTTTCTGCTGGCCACTTGTAGTTAACATTTTTTCCCCGCCGGTGCGTGTCAAGTAATAATAGTACGTGTGCATGTTGAAAAAGTGGTGTGAGAATTCATTTTCAAATGCTACTTATGAGAAGCTTAGCATATGCTTCTCAAGATTTATTTCACATTTAGAAGCGTGTATGTATGTTTGTTTGCATTTAATGGTAAAAGCAGATTTTGATTTTTGCTTTAGCATTTTAATGTACTTTTATGCTTGACTATCAATTTTCAAAGCCATTGGCATCTTTAATTTAAGATATTTCTGTTATGTGACACGTGCTCATTATATTTGGTACCAAATATATATTTAAAGTATAAAACTTCTGCAGATTGTTTATGCAACCTGTCACTATCACACTTTATGGCATACGTTTATCTGGTGCTATCTAAGCAAATAATAATGAGTCCTTGGGCATACTTAATTTTTAGGTACATTTGTCATAGTTATTGGTTTCAACAACGAATTTTGTTTGCCATAACCACTAGATTTCTATCTTTATTAAATTATGTCTTAAGTTTTCGATGTTCATTTGGTATAGGAAATTAAACGCATTCGTTTATGCGTTTTCACGTATTCAATAACTCCAAAGATTTGCCAAAGTCTAATAGGAGATCATCCTATTGATAGAAGTCCATTTAATATATAATCTGCTAACATAACATTGTACAACAACATACGTTTATCTGGTGTTATCTAAGCAAATAATAATGAGTCCTTGGGCATACTTAATTTTTAGCTACATTTGTCATATTTATTGGTTTCAACAACGAATTTTGTTTGCCATAACCACTAGATTGCTATCTTTATTAAATTATGTCTTAAGTTTTCGATGTTCATTTGGTATAGGAAATTAAACGCATTCATTTATGCGTTTTCACGTATTCAATAACTCCAAAGATTTGTCAAAGTCTAATAGGAGATCATCCTATTGATAGAATCTGCTAACATAACATTGTACAACAAAATCAAATTATTTTCAAAATAACAAGCTTCAAACAATTCATTCTGGTAGAGGGCAGCAAAAAAATATATACGTGTATCGGCGTTTTAAAAGTTTACGTCTGGATTCATTTTAAGGAGAGTTAAATTTACCACTTTTTTTGTAAAGTTTAAGATATAAGGTGTGTTAGCCTATGTTAAGGTACGCATTAGGAAGACCATTTCTGTGAAATACTTAAGCCCCTAACTCTTCCCTGTATGGGTCTTATTATGTCCTTCTTAAACAATGGGGCAAGCAAACAACGTTTATTTATCGGCGATTTTAAATCGCGTTGAAATGTTCCATAAAAATATTCCTCGTGGTATTTTACATTAAAGTGCGAAACATGTTTTATACCTTAAACGTATCTGAGGGTGCTGTTGGCTGAGTAGTTAGCGCGTTTGACTACAAACCCTGAGGTCAGGAGTTCAAGACTTGTTCCAGGCAAGCCAACAACATCATGCATTTTTCTCATGTGTATTGGTGTGTTATTGTGTTGGTTGTTGGTGGACTGTTAAAGTGAAGAAGGCAAAGCACTGATCACTTTGGCAGTACCGGCAGCGATTAATGCTAACATATTCTAATGCACTTCACAGCACCCTCCTTCGTCGCTTGCAGATTTTTGAATTTTGCTTCCATCTCCATTTTGATCATTCAAAAAACTTGCGTAATTACTCGCATGGGGTCACAGCTTAAGAGAGCAACGCTGTAGCCTTATTTGTCCGTGGCTTGATCATTACTAAAATCTAAATTTTAAGGAAAGTTAGAAAGCGGCCTAGGGCAGGATAAATGTTGGAACAAGGCATGTACCTGTTTTTTTTAATAATAAAGTGCTTTGACCCCATGCGAGTAACTAAGGGTTAAGAAAAGTTTGCTTCTACCGCACAGTGGCTCGCTATATTTTCGAAGAATTTATTAGGTAGGTCATATTTTGCTACGAATAATTATTTAAAATTGATGTAACTCTTACTAATGTCGTCCGATCTTATTGAAATAGATTTTATTTGAAAGAAGGCTTAGCCTGCTTTTTGCTCATGTATAAATCTTTGTAAGGAACTATTTTAAAAGATAAGATTTTTTATTTCTTCATGTGAATATTAAATAAGTGGTCATAACTTTTAATTTCGTTCTGCTATTGTTATATTTTCTTTTAGTATATGTATAATGATTTAAAACCCTGTACTCACTTTTTTTTTTGGTATATTTTTTTCATTCTCAGAACAACCGCAAGAGCAAAAGTAACGGTCAATGCAAAAAACTATAGTTTTATTTTAAGATCCATTGAAGGAGGCGAAAACTATTATATGAATCCTACATTCTCATATTTCTATTACTTACATGGTAAAAAAAAACATACAAAATGTACATTTAGAATTAGAATCACTGATATATGAGCATGTAAATACGTTAAAAGCTCAAACCAGTAGCTACTTGTTTATTTTAATGTGACTATTTCGAACTTATCTCCATTTGAAACGTTGACTTCACAAAATTTCAGAACTGATAAATACTTTACAGAATATATATTTTAGTATTTCCTTGAGGAAGAAAGCCGTTAACAAAAAATTTTATTTAATGTAAAGAAAAGAACAACTGTACTTTCTGCAAACTTAAAGTAATTTTCAAAGCAAGTACAAACAATAATATTAATGATAGTTGCACACACATCATCAAACAGATGAGTTTGAAGACACATACACATTTACACTTAATCGCCAAAACATGCTTTAAAGCCATTTCCGTTTCCTTGGCTAACGAAAGGTAGAAAAAAAAATTACACACTTTCCAGAACTACGACACGTGTCATCTAACAAAAGTTTTTCTTTTTAACCCAAATAAGATAGCGCTAAAAGAAAAATTAAAGATATAATATCAAACAAACATAATGGACTTACATATAATATGGGTTACAAGTGAAAAATCACGGTTAAATAGAAAAATTGGTACCACGGGAGAGAAATCATGTGCAAATTTGCAAACAATCACAAAACATAAAAGTGACTTAAATATATACAATTTAAGGGGGAGAGAGGTTAAAGGAAGCGTTAGTGTTTTAAATAAGCAAATAATCGAATATTATTTTCACTAGACTCCACTCTTTTTTTTAACTGTTATATAGACACTGAGAAGTTTATACGAAGGGCGATGTTATAGGAAAGAAAACTTTTAAATGTTTTTCTCTAAAAGTTTTATTAACAGCATATTAGTTGACGGCTTCAAATTTTGAACAGCGTTCTTTAGAAAATTATGATTCGCTTATCCTAATTCGAATAAACGATTTCAAATTTTACGAGTGCATTTAAGAAAACACAAGATAGTCGTCAGTAGGCTTAATATATCTCTATAAGGTTTCTTACAACAATTAACTGCGTATGGCAATCAAAACTAAAGAAAAAAACTCTTGGCTATAAAAGATGTTGACGATGATGATGACAAAGACAAGGAACGTGGCAACGACAACAGCTACAAACAGCCCCAGCACTGATTATGATGATGCTGTCTGGGTTTTGTTTGTTTTTGACAGCGTCAGTAGTCATTTTTATTTTGTGTTAAGATAGTGCAACAAATTAGATTAAATACAGACAAAGAAAACAAAAAAAAGCAAGAAATGCTTTTAATGGTTGTGGTGTGGGTTTCTTCATTTAATAGTTCCATGATATGGGTGTCAATTACAGTGCAAAATACAAAAAAAAAATTAAGAAAACACATCAGCTTCATTTGACTTCATTTAAGTTTTAAGGTTTAAATAAATCAACAAAACTAATTAAATCTACAGGCAAAAGTAACAGGAGGAGTAAATTTTTTCTTAAAGAAAGGAAAATATTATGTATTTTTAAACAAAGGCTTAGCAGATATTTTTATAGTCTTGCAGAAAAACAAAACGTGCGTGGGAATTAAGTTAAACTAAAGCCATAAACAATAAAGTGTCCTGTGTAGATGAATTTCAAGAGTAAACCTAAAGTTTAAACAACTAATTAATGACTTAACATGAAGAGCTCTATGAGCTTAGTGGTTACAGATTAATTTTTTTAGCGTCAAATCGATTTTTTCCCTTTCATTTACAAATAACACTGTACAACAAAAAAAAAAACAAACATGATTCTAACGACTGATTCTGGCAGAGTGCAAAAAAATATATATATACGTGTATCGGCGTTTTGAAAGTTAACATCTGGACCTTATTTCTTTTGCTCATACACTGGTAGAAACCCTGTCTTAGCGCTGATGTAATTTGACATCAATGCTATTTCAAGAGTCATCGTTTTTGACTTCATGACACTTTTCGTAAATGATGACAAATCTATCATCAAGGTTAAGTTAGGTAGTTATGGTTAAGTTATGGCAGTGTCCACACATCCACTCGGAGACCCAATGGAATGCATTGGGATTCTTTTCTATATATGCCCGCTATGAAAATAACTCTAGAAGCAATCCTACTATCTGTCGTTAAGCCATGTTATTCCCATGATGAAGACCCTGATAACTTCTAGTTTGCATTTCGCGATATCACTAATGCTCTCATGAAAACGTCTACTCAGCCACCTAAGCCTGTAACGTTGCAACCTCTGGCAAATGGCAAATAATATGGCCAATAGTTTCTGCTTCGTCTTCATCCTCGCTCATCCTACAGAAATCTATAGTATCAATCAATGCACCTTTTAAGACCTCTATCTCGTTCCTATTCATACTATGAACGGTTGGCCCTGCTCAACACCCAATTACTGAGTTCCCTAGAGTAATGAAGGATCGGTAGTTTACCGATATGTCACACATTTCCTAATCTAACGCCAATCCTTTTCTTGCCAGCTCATCGGCAGTTGCGTTTCCCTCGACTTTGCTATGGCCAGGAACCCAACATAGTCTGACACTATTAATTATTAACCATGAGCAAGTTGAGGGCTCTCCTACAGTCACTAACTAGTTTCGATTTTACACTGCGTCCCTTCAAAGACCGCGCAACCCCCTAAGAGCCTATTAGATTGAGCCCAAAATTGCCTATACAGTAGTACCAATGAGATTGTCCTACTAAACTCAATTTCAACGACCTTATAGTCCGAAGGAAGCAGGTCTATGAGAAGCAGGTGAGGAATGACATACAAGGCGGCTTGGGGTGTGCTGCTCTGGGCACCAGTAATACCCAGCGAGGCAGACATCTGCACCCTGACTATGACTTTCCTTTCTCAATGCCTCCCACCATACCGCACAACCATGGGAAACAACCGGCCTGACAAAAATTGTCCCAGTAAAAAAATTGCTTGAGAAACACAGGGTTTTGCTATGAGAGAATAAAATTAGTGCCAACAAACCTGCCGATATGGCTGCTGATTTTTGAATGGCAAGTTCCCGGTTTGGTGTGCTACATTTTTGATACAAAAAGCGCTTTTTGAAGCGCTGAAAATCGTCACCATTTTCAGCACAAACACTGTTAGTATATGGAACTTTCTCTTTAAGAAATCTGCATTGTATCAGCAGTGAAAAGTCAGATTTTTTTCTGTGGAATCTTTCATATACATTCACTGCTCTGCAATAAGCTCTTATTTTAAAGTGTATTATTATGCGCTATATTGCCTAAGTGCTTCAAAAACCATGAAAATTTTTTACTGGGGTGTAAATCCAGTTTATCATCTTCGGTTGCAGACCCCAGTTCCTTGAAATGGAGTTTCTGTATGCCTAGTAGCCATTAATCTATATCTTCAACCTTTCCTGTGTGTTCCTTTTCCATGAAACCTTATTAATCTCTCATCAATGTAATGGCACACCGACATCAGGGAAATGACTAATTGACGTCAATTTAATGACAAAATTGAAGCAATGTAATATTACTCTGTTATGTCAAGTGTCTTTTTTTACCCAAGTACAGTTTACGTCATTATGATGGCAATCTTTACATCAGCTGTCATTAATGGGTTGATTGAAATAATTATAAATATTTGTATTTTCTTAATTTTACCTGTTTCTTTTTTAGTTTTACTTTTTTACTATTTTATGTATTCTTATATTGCTGGTCGTGATCCTCAATTCATCGCATATTTTAACCAATACAAAAATCATGTAATACCGAAGCAGGTTGGTAAGGGAGAGTACCGAAATCTCTCCCCTACAAACCTGCTTCCGGTAAACGAATATTTTTGCCAGTCAAAGCATTGATGCCACTTAAATTTTCTAAAATTCTATGGGGACGTTTGCCATCAGAGTTTTGTCTGTTTTCGTTTGGTTGGTGACATTTGGCATACCATTGGTGTCAGAATTCTGATAATAGGGCGTCATCAATGCGATGATACATTTTTCTATGAATGTAGTTATAGTGAGTGATCCGTCATAAGAAATCTTATAAGCCTTACGTTTAAGCTATAAGATGAGTTTAGCTTTTTTATATAGAACACTAAGAGAAATATGTTCTTGAAACATTTTAACCCTTTAACTCCTCGCTGTAAAGGTAGTTTTGTCTCTTCAAAAAAAAAAGGATCTAAAACCTCCCCTTCATCGGCAATAAGGTCGACCAAAATGTTTTACAAAAATATTTGTCCTAAAATTCTACTGTAGACTTAAAAAAAATCCAAACTACAGACTCAACTTGAACACCAGAAGTCATTCAAAGCTTCAAATGTGTTTAAGTGTTAAGTTCGGTCTTATTCACAATTAGTACTCGGTATTGGAAATCCTGTGAGCCTTACTTACGTTTAAGGTATAAAACGTGTTTAGCACTTTTATGTAAAACATAAACAGAAAAACATTTTGTGGAACATTTTAACCTTCTAACTCTTCACGGTATGAGTATTTTTTTTTATTTTAACATTCTAACTCTTCGCTGTTAGGGTCTTTTCGCCGTTTTAAAAAAAATTGGCACAGAAACTGCCTTCCACTGGCGATATAGCGGGCTGATATGTTGTACAAAAATTTTGCCATAAAATTCTATTGGAGGCCTTCAACGGCAGCCAAGCTTCAGAATCAACTTGAATGCCAGGCAATCAATTGAAATTTAAAATCTGTTTAATGGTTAATTTTATGTTTACTGACAATTTTTATACGATTTAGGAAATCTTGTTATCCTTCCGTTTAAGGTAATATATGTGTTCAGCACCTTTGTTAAACATTTGAAAATGTTTGTAAAAAAAAATTGATTTTGTTATACAATGTAATAAGATGCGTCACGTAAATGATACTCCTAAACGCTAAAAACTTTGGTAAAGATCCTTCTGATAAATAAAATGTGTCTTATTTCCCTTAAAAACTTTTAATTCCTCATTTGAAAATAAAATCTTTTAATTTCATTGTTAAACATTTGAAATTGTCTTAAATAGTTTTTCACGAATTTCACCAACACGATTTGTATAATAAGTACAAAGAACAATTTGAATAATTAAACAAAAGAAATTAAATTTCACAAATTTATGGAAATTTCAAATATAATTAAGTAAATATCGTTAGATTTCTTTAAATAAAATGCATAAGCAATGGAACAGGTCAAATAGTAAATCACGTTCTTAACATATAAAAAAAGAAAAAATAAACCAAATCATATACAAATATAAACACATATGACCATTTAAAAAAATTCAACTTCTATAGCAGAACATTAAAGAAATCTAATATAGTTTTAAATTATAATGAATACACCACCCTAGAATCAGTAAAGAGAAAATACATATAAAAAAAGAAATAAAACCAAAATATCAACCAAAAACGTGCTTAAGAATGTTAACAAAGTTTAAAATTTCCTTAAGGAGATCCAAAGCAACAAAAAAAGTAGTAAGTGCAGTAAACAACATATAAAGGAACGATTACATTTTGTGTTGTATTGCAGAGAAGCAGGCAGCACCCACATAAAAAGAACCAATTAGTTTTAATTTTATAAAAATTCATAAAAATTTTGGCATTTTTCTATTTTTCACGTCTTTGTTTCTTCTTCATTTCTAACAAACAATAAAAATTTCAATTGTAGCTCATAATTGCCATAATAACACCATAAAAATAAGAATTTCTTAATACTTCGATGAAACGGACCTTTACGTTCTTTGATGATGATGATGATACTCAACCTTAGAAATATTTGTACGTTTCATATGTGCAGAAAAAAAGTTGAAAGGAGGTGGCAAAAGTATAAGTCTAATTGGCTATGATAAGAATATCTGGCTGGCTAGTTGAAAATAGTTCTTTTAATACTTAAACTTAAAACTTATAGCACACCTGAGTTTATTTGGGAAGAATATGTACGAGCATCTAAGAACGAAAACGTTTTTGTCGCTTTTATAATAAGATAGAACAATGACCAATGAGAATTTTTCACAGGTTAAATTTATTAGTCGATCGTGAGCGACTTGGTTTTATACGATTTGAAAATAAAAGCAGGGAAAAGTTAAACATTGTTACACTTGAGTGAATTATTCACCAGATGTATTATTCGAAGCTTTGAGAAAGCTCAACAGTAATCGATATTTCTGTTTAAACACTATCCGTTTTTTTTCTATTAGGGAGCAAAAATATTTTCAAAAGAGCTAAGGAGCTGTCTTATATCTTGGAACCATCCTATTAAAAATGATCAAAATTAAGTCTAAAAAATTGTGTATATATGAGCGACGACATCTTCTTGTACACTATAACTAATTATTCTTATTCAATTTGATTATTTCGGACTACTCGCATATATCAGAGGTCATTAGGCCAATTGAGATGCTCAGACCAAATAAATACTAATTGATGAGGCTTCTGTTGGCTTAGCATCAGCACAAAGAGGGTTATATATGTAGTTCTCCGAAGTCAAACCGAAGGCGACCGTCCATGGAGTCATTCTTCACATTGAGGGCAAAACGAAATGATGCATATCTATTCACATGGAACAAAGTATGGCTTTAACCCTTAACTACTCACTGTATCTTTAAAGATACAACCATCAAAAAATTCACATCGTCTTATTTTTAGTGAAAATCAAATAAAAATAATAGAAACATATTTAGAACTCACAAGAAGTTCAACTTAAATTTATTTTGATAAAAAAATTAAAGATTATCCAAAGTTATTTAATTAGTTTGGCTTAATTTCATTTTTAATTTAATCTTTTGATCAAATTATTTTTTATTTAAGAAAGAAATTCTAAAAATTTGGATATACGGAGGGTTGAACTGTCAGCTGTTTTGTGACTACCAAGTCTACTCGTCAGAGTCCTTTACCTACACCAACAATGACAGTGACAACAACACTGTAGCGAAAATGCTACTAATTTTAGTTAGCTCAATTAACATTCTGTCATCATCTTGTGGCGAGTGGCACCTATTAATTAGCTTTTTCTAAATGTTCGGAACTTCACTAACTGTCTTTTCTTAGAATGTTCAACTATTCTCAGCTTTTTCATATACCATACAGTTTGACTAAAAATTCATAACTCAATTATTAAAATTAAAGATTTGTATGTTTAATTATTCATTAACTTCAGAAATCATATTTTTGCAAAATTTACAAAATTGGGTTATTTACAACGTAAAATCTTAGAACTGAGCAGAAACTTAGGTCCAGAAAAAAACAGGCTGGTTCGAATGCGGACCTGCTACAAAGCGTTGCCCAATGGTTGTATCTTTAAATATACAGTGGGCATTGACAGCAAAAACAAGATTTCCGTTACGAATTAAATGTATACTACTTGCTAGTGTATTTTCATAATTGCTTTTTATTCTACTGAGGAAACTTCACTTGTTAAATGATACGTAATACCATTGTCGTAGATAGGCCCTTCTTGGTTGGACTAATCACTCCTAGAATCTCTACCCGAAATTCAAAATATTAGGGTTATTTTGATAATATAAGGGAATAATGTTGGCTTAAATTTGGAACCATGTGTTTTGAAAGTAACTGTTTAGGTGCCAAAAAAACCCAAGGCATCTGAATGCTGATAAAGTACGTTGCGGCACACAAAATATGTATTCGATTCTGCTGGTGTAGAGTTATGTGCACAAACTTTCCTTTGTTATCGCCAAACAGGGACAACAATTGCAATTCCGGATTCTATTTGCAGTTATTATAGACACTACAAGCAGAAGCGTACTGGACGCTGCTGCCACAACTGCAACCTCAGTGTTGACGACGTTATGTTCTCTCAATCGCCCCAAACACCTGGTTCAGGCAATTGAAGCTCTACAAATGGAACCAGTCCAAGCCGTGCGTCATATTTAGGTTTCAGCGAAACCCAAGTGCATTGCGGCACAGACACTACGTATTCCATTTTGCCGGTGTAGACCTATGATCCATAAACTCTGCTTTCGTACTGCTAAGCAAAGATAGCAATTGCAATGCCGACTGCAACTTGTTTAGTACCATCTGCATCATCCGCTCAACCAACTTGTAAAAACTTTCCAAGTGTCCTAAATTCTAAGCGAATTAATGCTTGGAATAACTTTCCTATGTTTATAAAGGAATATCTAGTCTGGCGGTATATATTTGCTGAATCTTTGGAGCAACAAATAGTCGATAAATCTCTACAATATGCTGGAATAGAGACATGTTCGACTTCAATCAATTTCATTTGAGAATATATATTGGAATACTCTTTTACATGACGTACATCAATCTTCCTAGAGATTATAAGAGATTATTGGTTGAACAGAGACGATCGTAGTGCTAATATAATAAAAAGGTAAATAGGGCGAAATCGCTTGGAGGAAATTCGGGAAATTATTCACTTTAATGGCGAAAATAATCAGCCTTCCCTTGATGACTCTAATCGTGATACATATTGTTTGATTGGACCTGTTATCGAGGAGCTAAATATATATAAATATAACTTTTGAAAGCATTCTAAAAAAAAATATAGTAAATTACTCGCATTGCTATCGCAGACGAATGATGTTTCAAAAAAGCATAAATTGACCTGCTACCTTCTCCCCCTAACCCGCGGGTCCTACTTTTATTAAAATGCATAGGCTATTGTTTTTCCCAGAATCGAATCTTTCTGTGCTTAAAATTTCATTAAAATCGGGTGGTTAGTTTGAAGGAGACTTAAATTGCCTTACCCCCCCCACTTACATAACCTCTTTCAATAATATAACCTCACACAATAACTTCATAAAGTTTCATTGCGATCGGAGAATCCGTTTGATGGCGCATAAAGTACGAACAAACAAACAGATCAACATATCTAAAATGAGCATATATTTTAAATTTTTATATTAGATGCTAGTAACGGAGTAGTGCTCGGTGTATCTTTTCAGCTACATCTACTATTTTCTAACTAACTTTTAAAAAAAAAATTTTTCGACAAAATAGGTACGCAGTTGATTTTTTTTCACAATTTTGCTCATCATATATTTTTTTTTATCAAAACCGGCGTCCTTGGGCATTTAAGGGTTAATGATCCATTAAAACCACTGGAAGGCAGGTCAATTACCGGACTACCGAAACCCGTGTTACCACACCCAGAAAAAAGATTGGCTGGAAAATGGCTAGGTCGATTAAATATTAGTTGAATATACTTTATTTCAACTCACGCTATTAATTTTCTATAAATCCTAAAAACCATAAGAGCATATCCAGCAAAAATTGGTGTTTTGCTAAAAACATCTTTATAACGGAGACAACAAAACGGAATCACTTGCAATTCCGCTTTTATAATCAATGATTTTTGTTCGCGCTGAGCCGCTTAGAACAATTAGTTTCTATTTCCATAAAATGATTCATCACTAATATGAAAATCATTAAAATATTATAATTTTATCCATATTGTTCGATTTGGATTGGAGAGAATGATGAATAGACGTGTTCACAAATGGGCTAACGTCATGTTGAAGTCATATTACCACTTATCTTTAATTAACAATTTAGTATTTTTACTCACTGCTTTTTATTTTAATATCAACTAGTATCGAACTAAGCACCTTCAGATTTGAATCCAACCACTTAGCCAAAAATAATATTCATAATATTTTATTCGGTTGTGCTCATTATATTCGGTATTTAGTCATGACAAAAGCATAAGATCGCTTGATCTAATCAACTTAAACATTGCAAGATTCATATCTTTACTACAACTAGGACCTCATGGCAATGAAGATGGAGTGTTTTATGGATTCATAGAAAATTTATAACGAATATAGTCTAATATTTTGTTTAAGATTTATAAAAATGTATTTCGGATCATGATATATTACTTAACCGTTTTAATGAAACTTAAACCATCCATTGGGAACACATAAATTGATTGATAACAATAAAATATAAGTTGACTCAATATCATAATATATTTTTTTGGAATTCCAAAATCTTTATTTAAGTGAAAAACATTTTCATTCTCTTTGTTCTTATCCATGATTTTGACCGCTTATAGGGCACAAGTATACGAGTATTAAGCGACTGAAGATAAAAATATTTAAAAATAATTTTTATTTATGTTTGGAAAAAATGCACAGGTTGGTTCTCAATAATAGAATTTTGTGTTTTGTGCCATCTTTAATATTTAAAGTTATAAGCCAACTATTTAAACAATAAACAGCCTACCTGTTGCTTGGGGTACCTCTTATTCTGCACACATTATATATTTGCCAACAACAAGTATTCCCCATGTTGACAATACTTTTGTCTAAAATGTTCATGTTTGAGAGTGTGTTTTTAAAGTTAAGCTTTTACCTTCTTGTTGGTTGCTTTTTATATAATTTATCAGATATAATTTTCCAGCATTATTGATATTATATGTATATATATATATATTTTTGTACATATTTGTGGTTGCAAATGTTACTTCTCCTCTGTCCTTGGTGCAACTGTTTATGTATCATTATTACTTTGTTTAGTATTGTTAATACTTGTAGTTACTGTTATTGTTACCAACTCTGTTAAACATGATCTTTTATTAGTTGTATTTTATAGAGATCCTTTATTCTGTTATTGTTATTGCTATTGTATTAGTTGCCAGTGCTGTTGTTGTAAAATAAGCTCTACTAATAATAGTCATTTATATGGTTATTTTCTGCTCTAGTAACTTGTTGTTAGTAAGCTTCTTTGTTAACAAAAAACATACAATTGTATGCACATATATAATATTTATACGTATGTGTAAAGATATTGCGGAACTGATAAATATTTTTTGTTTGTCTTTACTTCGTTTCGAACAATAAAAGACAATAAAAATATTTATTGTTTTTATATGCAATTGTATTGTTCCACAAGGATTAAGTAATTTTTCTTCAAGTTGAGCTTACAAGTTTTAAAATAAAAGCAAATAAAGGTCAAGATGCTGTAAAAGGTAATTAAAATCAATTTTATATACCCACGAGTAAAGATATAAATAAGTTTGGATATATCACGTGGTATATATCATTTTCTTTCAAATACTACAGACTAAGTTTTGAACAAAGAAGTGCACAACAATTATAAAGCCGACAAGAGTGATACTAAATTATATGCATACATGTTCTCTTCGATTCTATAAGGAGCATAGGGCCTCAACAAATGGACTCCATCCAGCTTGATCTATCTATAACAGTGATCTTAATATCACTTCAGATTTTTCTCGTCTTGGCTACTTGTTTGTAGATCTGTCTCTTCCAGGTGTGAGCAGGCCGACCTCTTCGACTGCTACATTATCGATTCCAGTATATTGTTGTTCGGACTATATCGTCGTGGGGCCGACATAGTGTATTTCCAATCCAATTTCATTTACGCCTTTTGATTTAACGCTCAATACAAATTTGATTAGCTTGTGCCTATAGCATACTCTTTCAAATTGTGCTTGACTAGAATATTCTCAGGAATCTCCGCAAGTATCTATTAATAAAGACATGTACATCGTTGGAGTCGCGTGGTGAGGGTTTTCAGATGTCGCAGCCATACAATAATATTGACTTGACGTTTGAATTGAAAACTCTGATTTTTATATTCTTTGACAATGAGGTTAATTTCCAAACGTTTGTCAATCGTCCAAATGCTTGCTTTACAGAATTAATGCAGTTTTCTATATCCATTGAGGAGCAACCTGAATTTGTTATATTAA
This sequence comes from Panzeria rudis, assembly GCA_956483635.1. Lineage (NCBI taxonomy): Eukaryota > Metazoa > Arthropoda > Insecta > Diptera > Tachinidae > Panzeria > Panzeria rudis. The sequence goes on from OY101449.1 coordinate 123,180,595, forward strand.
TAGGTAGATAGCTAAGATGGTTAGCGCGTTTGACTACAAACCCTGAGGTCTTGAGTTCAAGACTAGTTTCAAACAAGCAAACAACATCATGTGTCATTCTGTTGGTTATTATTGGACTGTTAAAGGGATGAAGGCATATCACTGATCAGTTTGGCAGTAGCGGTAGCGATTAATACTAACATCCTAATTCACTTCACAGCACCCTCCTTAGTCGTTAGTGTATCAGAACTGTCGGTGAATTAAAAGAACTAATAAATGCCTACACAACTTAAGCAAACTAATGCCTCTACTTTACACCAAAGGGGCTGCAACACTGGTCTACAAAATTTAACAAATAACTCGCCATAGCAGAGTTGTAAATGAATTAAGCTTGCTATGTCTCTACAACTTCACCAACTGTTCTCTCTACACTATCCATTTCCCAAAGAAGGTAACGCATTAATTAATTAACTGGTAGGCATTTATTACCTAATTGTATTACTTCTCATAAAAAAATTGCAAAATTCGTGCAAGTCCTCTATTGTATTATCGTCGTTTTTGAATGATCTAGATATATCGCTGTTCATTCCCAATACCGTCGTTTTGCCTGTTTTTATTCTTAATCCTTCGGCTTTGACAACACTGTCTTGTTTTTTTTTTTGACAAATGAGACATCAGGCAAATGTCGTCAGCATAGTCTAGATCTTCTAGCCGAGTGCGGAGCACCTACACTATTCCTCGTTCTTCCACAAGGGCTTCTATCATGACTATATCTATAAGAATGTTTGACTAAAAAACCTCTGGTCTTGAGTCATTTTAGACATAACGCAGCCTTGCCTTATACCTTTAAGTAGGGGGACTCTGCGGCTAAATTAGTTTTCATGTAAGATACGATAGTTTGTTTCCCTGTATAGAGCTTTGACATGGTTAATTATCTTTTCCGGTAAGCCTTTGCATGCCAATGCGGCCCACATAGCTTCGTGTGAGAGTATATCGAGTAAATTTTCAAAATCTATATATATTAAATATAACGGATATCGCCATTCCAAAGATTGCTCTACAATTACTCTTAGACTATTCACGCGGTCTGTGTATGATTTCTGTGATCGGATACCTGTTTGCTCGGCCCTCAGTTCTGCGACAGTTTGAGCGATATTCGAGTTGAGACAATGTGGGCAATAACTCTGTTAATGGAGCTGAGCAAAGTTATACCCCTTCAATTGTTTCGGTCAGTTAAATCCCCTTTCATTGGCAGCTTAACCATAATGTATTCCTTAAGTCCTTCATTAGTCCATATATCCCTTAGCATTGGTATAATAGTTTTGGCACTTAATAGTGGGTCGACTTTTTGCAGCTCCAGTGGAGTCCCGTCACAGCCGGGTGATTTGTTTGTCTGTGTGTGTGTAATACAAAGATACATATTGAATTTGCTTTGGCTACTTTTTCATTCTTGTATAATAATTAGTCCTTACTTCCAGTTGTTCTTCTCTAGATGTGACAAGTTCACCCCTATGGTTTCTTATTGGCTCTTCAGGTGACGTCGTATAGTTGAGCAGGTTATTTTTGACCCCGCTCGCTTATCTCTTCTAGCGCTGCATTTTATAGCGCGATCAAGAGTGTTATTTCTGCATTAACAGCTGCTTTAGGTTGTTGCCTGTTAAGCACCAGGTTCCATGTATGGTCAGATATACATTGTTTTCGTCTAGGTTCGGCATAACCCACATGTTCCTTAAGGCTGTTTCAGACAATAATACAAGTATTAATACTTTTGAGGAAAATGAAACCCTGACATGATAAATTGTTATTGTTTTTTGAAAATTTCCAAACATTAATTAGATCAGGGAGTTATTTTCTTCAAAAGTATTAATACTTCTATTATAGTGTGAAGCGGCCTTTAGCAGCAACAAGGTGTGTGTTCCTTATGCCATTCTTTAACGTTGTTATCTACAAGTGAATATAGCGATTTTAAAAAAATTTGCACATACTGTTGGATTTTTCAATTGTATTAGATTAAATATTTTCTGTCGCTGGGCATCATTCTTTCTAATAGTTGTTAGGCTTAGTATATATATATATATATATGTTCCTCTCTTATTACTTACATCAAGTAAAGATCCACGCCATGTTCGGCGCATTGTTATGCGTTTGATCTGGTTAGCAGTTGCATTGTCGGGAGATATTCATGTAACCTTGTGTATGGTCTTGTACGGAAAAAATTGATCCAATATCATGTTTTCCCATAAAACGTTTCATGTTGCTATTATCTAGACGTATTTGGCCATTGAAGTCGATCATTACCATCATAATGTCGCATCTGTTTGTAGATGCAATCGCCCTTTCCAGCAGACTGTAGAATTCCTCTTTGGTAGATATATCGGAAGGATCTTTGAGAGCGAAATACTGTATGCATGTTAGGTTTCTTGATCGAGTGCGGAATCTTGCCATAATTATTAGGTCGGAATATTGTTCCTATATAAGACAAATCCTACTCTACTGGATCGAGGCTGTTCATATGGCTTACCGTAGTACAATAAAGTCAGACCATCTGTTGTAGTAATTGCGCCAAAGAGCTGCCAACGACTTTCACTTAACCCAATAAAAAAGAGCCTATAATTTTTTGATTCACGACATAGTTGTGCGAGCCGTGAAAGTTGCTAAATCGTCCTAACGTTCCAGGTTCCAATTCGTTTCCAAGGTTTCATGCTGAGTGTCGTCATCAAGAGATAATTACTATTTTCATTTTTATTTGTTTCGGTTTCGTTAATCGGTGGAGTTTGAGACGGGTACCTGATTGGGCTTGCGCATCCGATCCTGGTGCTGGGGCTGCTAAAAAATCTCTAGGTAGGACTTTGGTTGAGTGGTTATATAGCGAGACGCTTGCTACAATATATACTCCCGCTTTCAGCCGCACCTTACATAGTGGTAGGCAAATGCTTATTTAAAATCAACATTGACATGCTTTGTCAGATATAGAATTTATTAGCATTCTGGATTTTCACTGATAGCGTCAGCCAACAACACACAGCTTCACGCCTATACTTGACTCCCACTGCTTGTTCGGGACTGTTTATTCGACATATTCGTAGCTAGTCTCCGTTCACTATGCGCAACCTTTGACCCATCCGATGGCTTGCAGCTAGCACCACAGAGAAAATGATCAGTAAAGATCACTTATCAAATTCTCTTATCAAAATGTCAACCCTTGTTTTGGGCGAATGTTAATACTTAACTACTCTTATAAAATTCTTGAAAACTTGTGAACTCAGTGCTATAATTTTTTCTATACGTAATGATATTTAGCACAAGCTTTAATTAATAAAGCATTTTGCTTTAATATTTCGTTTTCAAACCAAAACGTTCACAGAATTCAAGTCCTTTTATTTTGAAATAAAATTGCTAAGAAAAAATGCAACGCCACAAATAAATATATTTTTTTAATAAAAAAAAGTTTAAAAAAATTAATTAAGAAAAATTTGTTAAATGCAACATAAATTTGTAAAGCAATTTGCTGGTTAATTGTCAAAGCATTAAAGGAAAAAATAATACACTAAATAACTGCAAACATGCACTCTATAAACTTAAGCCGAGTTAAAACTAACAGAGACAAAAACAAAAAACAGCTAATAAATGCTATGTGTTAAAAATAAAAAAAATGCAATACAAAAAACATTTATTTTAACTAATAAAATCATAAACAACAAATAGACTTTTTGGTAAGAAAAAAACAGCAACAAAATCTTGGACTCTGTTCTTAAAAAAAGACAAAATAAGTAAAAAAATATATATATACAGCAGACATTTCTATGAGTCATAGTCAAAACCGCAGACACATGGCTAAAAAATGCGCACATATCTAGAGGTTTATTAATAAGTAAACTTGTTAAAAGTTAAAAAAAATAAAAACAAACCTTTCATGTAGAGACACATAAATATGTTTATACGAATATTTTAATAAAAGGAAAAAATCAAATTGCAACAAAAAAAAAAGTCATAAAGTCTCGCATAGACATGCAAGTGCATTTTTACTCGAAAAGCCGCAACAAGAAAAATCTCTGTTAAAACGTTAAAGCCTTTAGTCATATTGCTGAAACATGAATATATTTACATACACTTACAACTATTAACATTTATAGACTATTATGTTTCATTTTAAGTGATCTATACATATAGTAAATATGTGTAAAAGTTTAAAGAAAAATAGTATTTTTAACAACGATTTCGTAACGTAGACAAACCAGGTAAATAATTAAAATGAAAAAAAGCAACACTTTAACAAAAACTGTTTTAATATTCTAATAGTTTTTAATTAAAATTTTGTTTTTAGTACTATTAATTAGGGATTGTATTTGTAACATAGAATAACCTACATTTCATTATATAAGAATGATAAGGAGACCAGATAAGAACAATAAAAATATGAATGTAAATGGGTCAATTGCAAAGTAAATGCTAATTTTCCCCCGCTCTTTGAACTTTGTTTTGAGGTAAAAAGGGGAAAAAACCGACAACAAAAATAAAATTAAATAAAAAATAGGAGAGTAATCACTGAAGAATATGTCATAAGAAACATATTTCTCAAAACTCAAATTTTTTTCAATAATCATTGACAATAGTATTTAATTTTATACCTCATACTCGTTCCTTACAAAAACACTTGTCTGCAGCTACATTTTTCCATAAAAAACATTTGCAAAAAAAAATTAAAAACAAAGTAAACGGGAAACATATAATAGCTGATTTTAAAGTATTGAAATCATTGCTTGAAATTTGCTTAGTTTTTATTCCCAAAATATTCTAAACGCGGTCTAAGTTTTGTAAAAGAATTTTGTACCCACACATTGTCGTGACCATCATTATTTTTTAATTTTCTTAAAATTTGATATAATAGTAATCATATTGAACTGAAGTGCATTAGGGTCAGTGCTTGGTTTTAAAAACACGAAATTTAACATATAAAAAAGAGTTTAATTAAAGCGTCATTTCACGTCTGCTTCTATTACATAATGGTAAAATACGTATAGAAGTGTAATTCATCATGTACATTTCCTGATAACTAGAAACATACATATATTAAAAAAAAATTATGTAATTAAAAAATTAAAGTAATTGTTTCACAGGTTTTGATTCATTTATTTGAATTTTAAGCAAAATTGCAAAATAATCTTGTTAAATAAAAATAAAAAGTAGTAAATGTCTTCAACCTCATTTCAAAAACTAAACAAATCGAAATTTTTACATTTTTAAACTTTAATTTTTAAATTTTAAATTTTTGGACTATGTATGAATAATCATGCTCGAAAAATAAAAAAAATATATAAAAATATTGATACTTTTATCGATACCGATCGATATTGAAATTTATATCCAAGTCGTTATATAGCGTATATTTGCAGTTGCCCATCTTTACTAAACACAAGCATGGTATTGTTTTGCGTAACTCCAAAACAAATTTTTAATATATTTTTATAACCCAAAAATTTGAAAACCGAAAAAATTGATTTTTTGCTGAGTTTAAAAGTGGCTTCGTATACTTCATAAATTTTCTCGGAAATCTAGTAATACATCGATCAAATGTAAGAAACTTTAAAAATTAAGCAACAGGAATGCTTCTTGTACGTTTTAATTGAAATTGATCCAAATATGTAACTTCAACTGTGAAATATATCACATTGATAAGGTCTTCTTTATTTTGAACGTACAATTTATTTGGAAGGTACTTCCAGAGAAGTTAATAAATAACATCCAGAATTCAATCAATAATAGCAGAACGTGGTCATCCAAAGCATTGTGTCAATATTTGCACAATCTATACAACTATGTTGTCGTCGTCCCAACCCTCACAGCAGTCCATATGTAGCTGTGAATCACATTCGTGATATCTCAAATCACAAATATCTCCATCAATTGCCCAAATATTACTAAAACTTACGAACTTACCAAAAAAAGGAGATCTAACAGCCCGTAAAAATTGGAGAAGTATTACGCTTTTGATTATGACTAACAAGGTGATTGCACACATACTTAATAAATGAATTGCAACTTGTCTCCTTCCAGACCTTAGAAAGGAACGAACCGGTTTTCGTGCTCACAAATCCTATGTCGATCATATTAACAGCTTAAGAGTGATCATAGAGCAGTCTGTAGAATGGAGATCACCATTATACCTAACGTTTATAGACTTTTAAAAGGCTTTTGACACCCTAAGTCACGCAGCCATATGGAACGCATTAGAATGTAAAGGTGTACCTGCTAGGCCAATAAGTCTCACGAAAGGTCTATATGAAAACGCTACCTGTCGCATTCTTCACGAAAAACAACTGAGCAACAAAATAAACATTAACTCCGGTGTACGGCGCGTATTATATCCTCTCCTTTTTAACTACGTACTTGACGTAGTAATGGATAAGGCAACATCTCATAGACAAGACCAGGAAACGGCAGCACACGTTGGCTTGAAAATAAATATCAGCCAAACAAAAATAATGCGAATAAACTTAAATAATGAGCAAGCGTTAACCGTTCAGAATCAATCGCTCGACGAAATAGAATTATTCTTATGCCTGGGAAGCATATTGTACAAGTAGAATCATTCTGTTACCCGGGAAGCATATTGGACAAAAGTGGAGGTTCCAAAGCTGACATCTCCAACCGCATGAACAAAGCCCGGCAAGCATTTGGCCAAATCAAATCAGTGTGGAACTCGTCACACATATCAATAAAATCCAAACTGTTGTATGGATGCGAGACGTGGAATGCAGCACCACGTGACAAACATTCGGTACAAGTTTTTGTAAATAAATGCCTTGCCTAGAACAATCTCAAATTATCGCCTCTGATGAGAAACTGGTCAACAGCCTATCCAAATTGAAGTCCGAAAACGCAAATGGAATTGGATTAGACATATACTGCGTAAACAGCTCAACGATATTGTTAAACAAGCCATAGACTGGAGCCCGCAGGGTAGTCGACGTATTGGAAGACCATCACACACCTGGAGTCGGCAAATTTTAACTGAAATATCCCATTTACAGCTGCGTTGGAATAAAATCAAACATCGTGCATCAGATCGAACTTATTGGAGTAATCCTGTGCTCCTTGCAGGAGTAAAAGGAATAAATATATTAAATATATCCAGAACTTGTGATCCGGAAGTGGTTTTAATTCAGATCATTTATAATGATTTTTACATGGTCTTGTCATTGTAAGAAGTTATTTTTTATGATTCCTATTCAAAAAATTTTAAGTAATTTTCATAATGCTGATAAAGGCGATTTTGTTGGATCTGCTACAAATATTGTTTGTCCCACCTCAGCTACATCATCATCTATAATAGCATCGGCAGACACTGGGAATGATGGGTATGTAGGATGTAGGCTACAAGACGTGTTAAAAGTCTTACATAGTGGCCGCTATATGTTATTGTATAATACCACTTTTACCGAAAAAATTTTTTGGACCTCTGACAGCTTTTATCTTCCAAATTAATAGTTTTATTCATAAAAAAAATATTATTTATTTATATGCAAGGATAAAGGATTTGAAATCTATACAAAAATCGGCAGGTATTTATAGCACAGTGGGCGCTATATGTTGTTAGATAAGAACAAATTGTACCGATATAATTCGTAAGTCTTCGCAAAACCCATATCTGCCAAAATAATAATCTGATCTACAAAGGTGTATAGATGAGTTATAGGGAAGGATGTAGGCTAAAAATTCTCTAAAAATTTCAAATACAGTGGGGACTATATATGTTTAGTTTATTACCCTATTTTAAAATTTTATGAATAATGCTTAAATAATCTAGAAAGTCTGATTGCATTTTAAACGCCAGTATGGAAAAATTTGGCGAAGAAGCAATGACCAAAAAAAAACCGCGTTATTTTAAAAACAAGAGTTGAATAAAAAAAAATTTAAGGTAGTTTTGAAAACGGCATTACTCATATATGTTTTATATTTGCACCAAACCAAAATGCCCATTTTGTGCCCCTGTGTAATCACTTAATAATAATAACTAAAAGAGCAAGAAAATATGACAAAAATTTGTTATGCTTATATACCGACTATTTTAAAATAGTTTGGTTTACCTATTTCAATTAAATGCTTCCTACTCAGAGGCGTGATTCGACGATCCTGTCAAAGAAGTGCATTCAGATATAAAAAGTTTTAGATGAGATTCTTAGCTTACCGGTGTCCTCAAATATGTAGCAATTATTCAACATTTTTCTGACTGAAACTCTAAAATTCGATTCGAAAAGAATACTGTTCAATTTTGCATCTTATTTACATTTCGATTCCAAAAGAATACCATCCATTTTTAATTCTGTTAGCAGTGAAACTCTTTTGAAACATTGTTAGACTCTTTAAAAATATAAGCAAATTAGATAAGCTGGAGCAATACGCGTTTCCTCTGCCGTTGTGCACCTCATCGGAAATCACATCTATCTAATGACACCGATTTAGTTACAAATATTACTAGTTTGTTATTAGATCATTATGCGTACGTTAAGAGCTCAAAAATATCCAAAAAATCCGAAAGTAATGGTCTTTGTAAATATATAAAGCTAAAAGAAAGAAGTTACTAAAAATCTGGTTTTCTTTATAATCCATCCAACTAATTATAAAATGTCTTATTTATGGGGCAACAAACTCTTATGCAGTTCTTGATTTATATTATTTATTGGCACACGTCTGTCCAGGTGTTTATGCTGTTTACTGTCTTTAAACGAAATAAAAAAATAAGAAAAAGATTGCTTTTGTCTAAGATAATGTCATTAAATGTGTAAAATTAAAACAAAAATATACTTGAAACTGAAATCACCGAGCGCCAGACTAAATTTAAGGTGCAGTCAATGCAGATATTTAAAATTTATAAAACAAAAAGGTAGGCTACCGCTACAACAACAGACAGAAAAAAAAATTATAAAAAATAGTAAATAAAAAAAATTGTATCTGTTTCTTAATTTTAATTTTTAAAAGCCAAGTGTGTCTTGTTGTCACATGAAATTGAAATTAATATTTTTTTTGCATTGTTTAGTCTGTTAAAAATTTTTTATCTTGTTTCTAACTCTCAGCTTCCTTTAAATATTTTCATGAATACAACAAACGTACATAAATAAATGAATAAGTCAGAAATATACTTCAAGCTTTTGGTTCTTTTAAATGTGTATTGTACATTTTATTTTCTCAGCAAACAATTTTTGTCGTTTTCGGTCCGAAGTCGGTCATATGAGTGGTTGACAAGAAACCGGATCTCTTTATCTGAGGAAATTCTAAAAACTATACCGAAAGGTCTAACAGAATTCTGTACGAATTCGGATGAATTTCCTAGGGAAATTCTAAAGGAATTTTCGACATGTCTTATAAATGTTGGAAAAATGTCTGACAAAACATCAGAAAATTTTCCGATTTATCTGATACGTTTTACGTCCTGGCGTATTAATATCAGTTAAAAGTCGGAGCTAAAATTACAAATTTAGCAGAAATCATGTTTGAAATTCTCCATGCATTGTTGTGCTGCTTATGGCAGCTCACCCATATTTTATAACTTTAAAAACTCATATATTTGTACGTATAAGCTCAAGAGATAAATGAGAATTGTAACGAAAACTAAAATCAGACAATGTGCAGAAGTGACTGCTAAAAGTTGTAAGACGTAGATCAGAAAATGTGCAGACTACTCTGTTTAATGCCTTAAAGGAAATTAAATTGCCTTTGGATAATGTGCAGACTATTCTGATATTAATCGGATAATATTTCAAACAATGTGCAGAAACGTCGTATCAGAAAACTGCCTACTGCTCCGCCAAATGTCTGAGGGAATTTTAGACAGCTCGGCCGATTGTCTGGTAAAGTCTCAGATTTTTTTCTGATGCTAGACATGTCGGCCAAAAGTGTTTCCTACGTTATTTCTTGTTTTTGATTTTTCTGTTTGTGCCGCGTTTTATGCATGTTCATGTGCGTACTCGCTTACAAACTTACATGCATACATACGTACATACATACATATGTGCATAGTATACGTAATTAAGTAAACTTTGTATGTAAAATATATTAATCATACGTTCGGTATTGCAATCAAGTTGTTGTCATTTGCCAAAAAAAGTTATGTATTACGTATTAGGGATGAGCAAGCGATAAAAATATATCGATATTAGGAATGCCAGTCCCGAAATCCCGATCCCGCAAATTTCGGGATTTTTCGGGATTGATAGATGCCGAATCCCGGGATTCGTCAAAAAAAATCCCGGGGAGTCCCGAAATATTTAAATTACTTTTTTTAAGTAAAATTTTTATACAAAATCTCGTAATGATAAGTAACACAGAAAAAACTATTATTCGTATTAAATTCATAAATTCAAATATTTATTTTACGGAAATGGGACTTATCACAAAATTCGTAAAATTAAACAATAAAATTCGTAAATATTTAATAAGAAAAAATCTAATTTTTTTCTATCAACATATTCAAACACATGTGTGTTAAAATAAAAACCTATGATAATTTTTTCTGTGTAACAGTTGTAACACTAACTTATTTATTTAAATGTATTATGGTTGTCCAAGTGTATCCTCCATCCCCACTCCCCTGGTCAGTGGTGATAGACGAACGTCTCCACGTTCGTAGTGAAAATGGGCATGAACGCCGATTATGGTAGCTGGAAAATCCGGTTGTGTTCTCTCAGGCATCATGCTCTACTTTACTCTTAGGAGAAAACTTGGGTTTGGTATAGTAGCGTTAAAAGGATACAATATTCCTCATTCTATGGATGCCAGCTATTAATGTGATTTTCTTGGCGAAAGGCTGACTTGAAATACCTATCTAGAATTATTTATACAAAAAGCCACTAGAGTTGTGCTGGATGCACCCGGATGAAGTATGACCCCTAAAATTATCATGTGGATTTATGAAATTATACGGATATATTCTGTATACCATGCGGAATGAAAACTTTTGACATTATCAAAGCTTTGTTGCTGCAAATTATAATTTAAAACAACAATGATGTGACAATTCCGAACACTTTTATTCCGCATGGAATATAGAATATGCCTGAATATCACACCGACTATCAAGGTCAAGATGCTGGCATATCTTCTTGCTACCGGTATAATGAGGATAGGTCCAGCCTTTGCCATTCAGCACTTAATTAGTGCAACCCCTATTTAGATCTTCATAAAATCCTCTACATCAGTGTCTGCGTACAGGATGGATCTTGGAAACTCTGTTCATTGTGTGAGAACTATAATCTATGCCAAATTTCATCATAAACAATGAACTGAGTTTCCGCAAAATATTATGTCACCTTTTCAGTTAGGGCGCTCTGAACAGAAAGTTGAACTTACATGTTTCGAGTCTTCCGGTCTTATCATCAGATCTATTTACTGCTTAATCCTAAGGGCTACGGTAGCTATATCCAATTAATTGAAAATCCTGTGTGGATGTTTGTTTTTGTGCGATTGTTTGTTTCTGAAAGCTGAGGGGAAAATCCCACAAGATGGCCTTCTCAGCCGGAATAGATAAAAGTAAAACAATTTTTAGCTAAGTGGTTGTAGGTGCCGCGCCGGTGTATCTGCCGTGGCGGCTGTAGCTGCCGTGGCCGAGAAGTGTAAGCGGTACAAACTCAGATGAGAAGAAAAGGTGGTCTCGAGACCTGAAGATCAGCCTTTCGTTTTCATTCGAAGATATCAAAGATAATCAAAGATGATACAGCATTAAAAAAAATGATACTTATACACAAAACACTAGTTTTCCTCGTTGGTCAAGAATTATGTGCACTTAAGCCAAATAGTAAGTATACGTATGATTGATGGTCAGTCCATATGAAGCTATTTCAGTATAAGATTTTACTTATAAGTCCATTAATTTTACTCATTTAAACGACAAAGGTAGACATATCACATATCAAAATTTAGAAAATTACATGAAGTTTTCAACAGTGCATTCCGATTCTAGTAGTTTAAGAATTTCTTAAAGACCTTTTGCAAAACATGGTGAAAAATTTTGTTATATGGGGTCTTTTTTCTTAATGCTATTATATCGTGCATTATATATATTTTCAAGTCAAATTTTGCACTTATATAGAAATTTATGAATTAAATATCAAGAACGAAAAATATAAGTTTTTCCCCTGGGAACCCAAGGAATTTCCAGAAAATCCCGAAAAGGGGATTTTCAGTATTATCGCTGTAATTTTCGTATTTTTTGCCAGGCGCAAATAGTTTTTTGGGAAATATTTGAGGTCACATTAGGCATCATGGTGACTTGATACCAATTTTGATTACAGATATGCGATTTGAGAAAATGCGCCTTAAGACTGATATTCATAATTGAAATAGGTTTACAGTGATCCTGCCTGACAGCATTGCCTCTCAAATAAGTATGGGGTAAGTGTTATTGCAAAGCAAATTTAAATGACAAAATAATTAAAGGACTTTTTTTTAACAAAAAACGAGGGAAAATCTACTTATTTAAAAAATGTATATTAATCTGTGTATAACTTTTGACTTAGCTGTGATTTTTAAACAAAATTTCTCCAGAGTATTAAACATTTTGTTATAAATCTACCGTAAATCAGACCATATTTAATTTCCCCATAAGCAAAATAGTAAAAAATTAAATATATTATTTTTTCTTGTCAAATATCTCCTAAACTGTAAGCGGAAACCCATAAATGTGATCGACTTTGTTCACCTCTTGCATAGCCAAATCTACTGGCAAAAACTAATGTTTATCAGATCAAAACATCAGCTTGGCATACGTTTGAATTTTTCATAAGCCCAAGGTGACCAAATTTTTGGTCCTGGAGCTCTAAATAAAAATTAGAGCAGTTCAAAATTCCCAGTAATTTCATAAAAATTGCATGAAATTGAAGTGCGCTTTTGCCATGTTTACATGTTCATTTATACTTAAGTATAAAATCAAACCAAAAAAGTTTGTCTTGCGTAGAACAAAAATCAGAAAAATGGGAATGTAGAAAAACAAACCGATGGCAACGCTTGGAAAGTGCACTTTAATATCAGCTTGAGAGTGATTTAATTCACGTATTCAATTTTCACGAAAAATTTGTATATATAAGAATTAAAATCGCATTCAACAGAGCCACCTGACAAGTGGTCATAACCAAATACACGTGAGCACTGACGATGGAAGTATAGTGGCTTCCGAAATTGGCGCTACTCTGTTCTGCTGTGTACGTTGAAAAATTAAGTTGATGCTAATTTTTCCTTTGCTCCTTGGAATATTAATCATGCCCAATTCTTTGTGAATGTAACGTTACGAACCTTAGCCTAATAATCAATTTGGATTCACAAAGCAAATTCGTTCGAAATAATCATATTAATGAAGTTATACCATTTCTTTTAAGCCGAGAAAAATTTTTGCTTGATTCGAAAAGTACATGCAAGATGAGCTTAGTAATAGATGTTGTTTAATCACTATAAGAGAACAAAGTGAAATACTTTGTATAAGTACCAAGGACTACAGTGCTCTCTTATCGTTTTCCAAAGTAAATAGTTCGATATTAAACGAACTTGGAGTGATTTTGCAAAGATTTTGTGAACAAATTTTGGAAGGTGTATTGAAAAATTTAAGCTCATAACAGCTGTAAAACTTTGAGTAGAGACCATTAAATTATTATTATTGAAACCCTGAAGGAGATGTTTTAAGAGAAATAATTTGAATAATCAAAGACATTTAGACAGATTGTGGCTCAGGATATGTAAAATTCAGCTCGACTGAGTATAGTACTCTAACTTGCTTGTACTTAACGATAACAATCGTCCTGGAAATTTTTCAAGAACAATAAGAAACATAACGGCAAGTTCCTTATAAAACTAATAATAACTAATTGCGATATAGTCGTCAATAAATCTTTATAGAATCTACTACTGTGTAATAACTTGAAACTCTATTTGCTTGAATTCACTTAAAAATTTTTATAAATTTGTTGTTTAATTTTTCCCTTGTTACTTGGAAATACTGATCATATCTTATTCCTTCTGATTATGACGTTGCGAACTTGACCCTACATAATTAATTTGGATTGAAAGCCGAAATGATTTATTTTCGTGCTTAGTACATCCTAAATACCAAAATATGCATGCTTTAGCAAATATAACAATTTTGTATTAAAAAGCATAACTACACAGAAAAAATAGACAATAACTATGTTCAATAACACCATGTTATTGAAAAAAGTACATTTGTCATTAACTTAATACAGTATTTCGTTATATGTATTTCTTTCCCATGCCGGTTATTTCTTTTCTTTTCATACATAAGTACTTAAAACAAGGTTTATCTCATAAAACAATAACATGGATATGTCTTCGCTGTAGAGATTATGCTTTACGTCCGGGAAGATTGGGTTCGTATCCCACCCATGTCAACATTTTTTTTTTATTTTGAAATACTTTTGTTATCAGTATAGCGGAATTCTTTATCACAGAAAATTTGGAAACAAATTTACTGAATACGGCGGTTTTTGTTATCAAAAACTATACCTTTTTTCTGTATAGCTCGAAATAATCATAAAAATCAAAATAAATTTTTATGACACATTTTGTTTCTTATATAAAAAAAAAAATATATATATATAAGGGGCTTATTTCGAAATATTGCTATTTCAGAAGAAGTCATTCAAATTTTCTTTAAAATCTTCAGTATAAGAACGTTGTATTTCTATCATATCACCTGTAAAAACAACAAAAAACTTAACACTTGCTTCTTTTATTGAAACTTGCTTTTTGAAAAAAAAAATCTTCCTCTTTGTTCCATTTTCAGTTGAATATGTTTTACAGTCTTTGGTTAAAGCAAAAAAATACAATGTAACAGACACAACTTCTTTAGGTTTAACAAAACAAATATTCGTGATTTCTGATAAGCATCATTTGTAAGTGCCAACTGTATTCAGAATACCAAACCAAAAAATAAACAAATATAAACCAACCAGCAATAAAAAAAAAATGCGGAAAGCTAATCAAAAACGCGTTACAAATAAAACTCCTAAGCAAATAAAAGGTAACTGAAAACCAATACACTAACGAAAGTTAAACAAAAGCTCCTCTTGTAAGCGAAAAATGTAACTAGTAAGAATAATACTACAATGAAGAAAACACCTTATGCAGCGAGTAAAAAAGCTAAACCCAAAAAATACTCAAAACCAAGTTCAATATTGTTACGCTACTAAAGGTGTTTTTGCCGTTGTATTTTTTCAATTTCTTTTTAACTGGTAACCGTATATTTGACTATCAATTGTCAGCTACTTGAAATACATAAAAATCCGCAATATACCCAAACAGAACTATTTGCTTGGCAAAGAAAAAAAAAACTGGAGAAAAACATGTTGGGAACAACTATCACTTATTGGCTGATTAACTTTTTCATTAATGCTGAGTATTAGAAAGACATTTCTGTTAATTACAACAAATTTACTTGATTTTTTTTTCTTCGTTGGCTCATTTATATAATTGTTTTTATGTTTATTTATTTTTATTTTATTTTTCTTTTGTTCTAGTGTTTAGGTCGTGTGATCTCTCAAGTACAAGGTTGTTAAGGTAGAGAACATCATTTACTTGTTTCACTGTGATGTCAGCATGAAACAAGTTCGTGTCTTAAGTCTTTTGTTTTGTTTACCTTATTGCTTTTGATAAGAAATAATCATGTGTTATTTGAAAATAACAACAACATTAAACAAGATATAAATGTAATGTCTTTGTTTTTCTAATTTAATTGAAAGCCAAGTGCAAACTTTTAAAACTATTTTAAATAAAATCAAAAAGGTTTAATTTGCTATAAATTCAAATGGACCAATTTTTAAGATGTAAAATTTTTATTAAATTTATTGGTGTTTTTTTTTTTAAACTTATAATTGATTTATTTAGTATTTAATCATGGTACTGCAAACAGTTTAATTAAGGCAAAACAGTTTTATTAGACTAAAAAATTTTCTCTGAATAAAAAAGCATGAAAAGTTATTGTTGTGATCCATAATGAAAAAATCTAATAAAAAATCGTTTACTGCATCAGATAAAATAATTTTCTACACATGTTTTTTTTCAAAATCATTTAAATAATTTATAAATCCAGATTTTTTTACTGAAATCGGACCACAGCAAATAAAACTGTTTTTTGTTGTTGTTGTTAGTGTAAATAAGAATTAAAAATTAAACATTTACTGAATGAGACAAACTATTTATTAACTTTAAAATTTAATTTCAAACAAATGCTTGTCTGATAATAAGATTTGAAAAATTTTGTCTGTGTAGGTTATGGAATTCAGCACACTGCATTGCATTCATTCTTCTATTTAGGGAAATACTAGTTTTTTCTAGGAGAAGGAATACACTCAGACACTTATTTATACATTTATTTGATCAATACAATAAAATAAGTACAAACTTTATATTACAGTATTTTGTCTAATCTGGCAACCTACCAGCTAATTAATTAATGTGTTACCTTCTTTGGGAAATAGTTAGAGTAGAGAGAATAGATGGTAAAATGACATAGAGATATAAAGCTTAACTGCCGTATTAATAAAAAATTAATGTGGACTTTAAGTGAGCTTTAGCTAAAATTTGTATTGAAATTTTGTTTTAACTTACACTTCAAGCCCACATTATTGTTATGAATACGGCGGTAATTCTCTGACAACTCTGCTATTGATCGTTTTGTTAATTGTAATGCACTATCTGGTGTTAAGTAGATGCATTAGCATTCTTAAGCTGTATGTGTAGCCATTTCTTTTTAATTCTTTTATTTCGCTGACGGTTTTGCTAACATTACCTGGGACGGAGGACGCTGTGATGTACATTAGCATAGAACAGTATCAATCGTTGCCGATATTGCTTAGTAATTATGCCTTTATCATGTGAACAGTCAAACAACAACTAACACAATAGCACACTAATGCACATCAGAAAAATTTATGATGATGATGATTTGCCTGACACAGGTGTCGATTTGTTGTTCTGTGGTTTTCTTCAATTAGCGCGGATGTCCATTTTTGTCGATTTTGAGTTATTGATGTCAAATAACATTATTTTATATGCTCTTTTACATGGACCAACATTTTCGCTAATAACATGAACCCATTCCGAAATGTTTTGTTTTTCTAAAAACAATGTAACTTCTTAATTCATTCAAATATTTTTCGGCTCTTATGCGCTAAATCGACTTAAAATTGTGTGCTGGCAATTTATTGCCATTGAAAAAAACATAGCCAAACACATTTCCGAAATATTTTTTGGTTATTATTCAGTTAATACAAATATATAGTGAGAGCGCAAGCAGTTTTTATGTAAAAGAATCTTGTGTCCTTAAATTAGTCCGCACTTTCAGTGTCCTTGGCTAATTGTTTTTTTTTTTAATTATTCTCTTTTATACAAAACTCTTACCACATATGTTTACATGACTGTTCAAAAAAAAGTTTGATGAAAATCACACAGAGTCTGTAGTATTAAAAATAAGGTATTTCAGCTCTGCTGAAAAAATTGGGTTTTAGATATACGCGCTTATTCAAGAAAATCACAGAGTTACTTTGTAGTCAACGCGCTAGCTACTTCAATCAACAGCACCCTCAAAGTTTACAAAAATTTATGAATTTGCTATGTTTTATTTTGAGTTATGTTTGGTTAAACGTATCTCTCACACCACGCCATCTGGAATGCTTTAATATGTAAAGGTACTCCCATTAAAATCATATCATTAATACATCCCTTTATCATAACGTAAGCTGTCTTGTGTTACATGAAGGATGTATAAGTGAAAGTGTCGTGGTCTCTAATGGAGTAAGACTAGGATGTGTACTGTCACCCCTTCTGTTTAAGTTAGTGCTAGATGGCATCATGGCGACAAGGATATAACATGGGGATTCAATAGAAGGATAGAAGACCTAGATTATAGACATGGTATTTGCTTGCTTTCACATAACTGTAACGATATGGGAGCCTTGATTAATGCAGTGCAAGTTGAAGCAGAAAAGTCCGGCATGAAGAGCAAAACACACGAAAAATCTGTACTTCTCTATGGCTGTGAGTCATCGAATGCTGCTACAAGAGATATTAACGCTCTTTAAGTACATATAAGTCGACGTCTACGAAGATGTTTTAGTAAATACATTTTGGCCTTAAATAATATCGAATGAGAGCCTATCGAGAATTGCCAAACAAACTCCAATTAGGCTAGAAATTCTTAGAAGAAAATGGGGGTAGATCGGACATACCCTTCGTAGACCGTTCTATGACATCACCAGAAACGCCATAGAATAAAACCCTAAGGGAAGCCGTAGAAGTGGAAAGCCTGCGCAAACATGGAGGCGACAAATAAATATAGAAGCTGAGATAGCAGGGATAGCAGGGATGGAACGAGATTAAATCGTTAGCATCAAAAAGAAATGAATAGAATAGATTTGTCTTCTCCCTATTATTTTTAAAGAATCTGTGGAAATTATCTATATATAAAAATATCTAACGCATTGGAATGGTCCAGCAACTCAAACATACTTAAATAACTTTCATATATTTCTCTCGTGGTATCTTCAGACACCTTAATCAATGTAGTTACACAACTGTCATTTAATATTAGTCAATTATGCAAGATGCTCCCAAAAGCTTTTGATAAATAGGGACGAATCGGTGTTGGTCGATATTCTTTGTTTCCTATAGAAAAGTGTATTGTCGTAATAATTTTTTGGAATATATACGTTACTGTAGGTATCAATAATGGCACAAATAACTTAATATCTTGAGTACGAATTTCTTTATTTTTTTAATCAAATAACGCTTCAAAAAAAAACTGCCTCCCATTGCGTCAAGACTGATAGCGTAAATTTAGCCTGGTACCAGATATTGCTTAGTTTGGCGAATATCAGAAGTTCAGGCTATTTGGAAAATAACCATGATACAGTAGCAGCGCTCAATTCCATAAAGACCGGAGGTATTTCGAGTTATGAAATTTGCTTCTGTATCGTCCTCACTCGGTATATGGGCAGATAAGGACTTTTTAAAGCTCATGACAAGAATCATTTTCTCCATCTGTCTTCTCGAAGAGTAGTCACATTTGGAATGCAGTCATGACATTTAGTACAATATATATGGCTCTTATTTTCTGAAATGTTCTCTTTGTTTAATGTTCACGGAAGTAAAAGTATAGGAATAATAACTGTGGCAATAAGGAAAAAGTGCTTAAGTCATATTTTATAGTTTTGTAGGAGAGCACTTTTAAACGTTCAAATGGATTTTTAGAAATTTACTCTTATTGCACTTAATATTGACTTTTCGATCTTCGATTCTTTTAAGTTAGGAATATATGATTCTTTCTACTATAATAAAGATATTCAATTTGAAATTTAATATATTATAAGCTGAATTAAACAATTATTCCATATGAGATTATGAATTGAAAAAAGATAAGCAGCAAGTCATTACACTATAATTTTCTGAAAAAAAAAGTATGAAATAAATGAAAATTTGCATCGAGGTACTTCTATATATGTAGAATACAATGGTTATATTAAATAAAAATTTGCCTATCTCGACTTAAACACTTATTCCTTATTGCCACAGATATATGAATAATTTTGGATAAAATCATATTTAATAAAACTATAGTACTATTAAGTTGTGATAAAAAGTATTAATGCTGACTTAGAAGGAAGAGAACAGGTCACAAAACAAATCACGTCACTAGTTTCCCAAGACTTGCAACCGGTTCGAGTTCCGAAACTTTATATGAGAGGGATCACTTATACAGGACAATGTCATTGTAGTAGGTTAATTGATATAATAAGGATACTCAGTGACAGGCTCTAGATTCAAGATTAAGATACTTGCTGTACTCTAAGCATATATTTTTGATTTAAGAAAATCGATTGTGCAGAGAAGATGTTTTGTATATATTTTTATACTAGTTAATCGATATGTTCTCTTTTTAACGCTAACAACTCGGAGATATATTGTACCATTACCATTTTTAACAGTCATAGGGTAAGTACGGTGAAACTAATCGATACAAAGTTTCTCGCAGGATGTCAAGCGACAAAAAATACACTTATCGGAATATAATTAGCTATTGAAAAGCTGAATATGATTTTAAAATTAGTTCAGATAATAAAATCGGAGGAGGATGTGTGAGTGAAGTTTGCATTATTTGTGATTAGTGTTGAAAAGTTTCTAATGATATACAGAAGTTTTTCTTCTTAATCATTACCGGAGAACATGTATAAAGCTATTTCAGGATATTTTTCGTTGACTAATATTATTATAACATAACAATTTTTATCACTGCTTTTGATAACCTTTAGGAAACTTCCAAGTGGCTTTTGGCCGACTTCTTCTCCTACTGTTTTGTGGATTCCATTTTTAGTTTTGATTGCTTATTTCTTTCTAAGTGAGTATCAAATTCATTTTTACTTTCTCTTCTTAATAACGCTTGCAATGTGTTCATTGTATCATATTTTGTATAATTCGTACTTGCTTATGCAATTACGTAGCACTATGGCTATGGCTATGGCTATGGCTGTCAACTAGGCTTCCCAGCTGTATATTAGCAGAACTTTTAGCTAAAATATATTTATATTAGTTTTCGGTGAAACAATTTTTGATATCTATATATTTTAGAGTAGGAGCAACAGATTGTTTTCATTATTTTCTAATGAAAACATACTTTTAAGATAGAAGAATTTATCAACAAAGTCAACCTGCCAGTGACAGATGAACCAAATGATGTTTTTATAGACATAAAAGTTGCGCGCTTTATATTTGCAGAGAAAAATTGGAAGTAGTTCCTGCTATTCCAGTATACACGAGCGAACAAAATAATGCAATGTGGCAAGAATAACTTAAAATTTACCATTCGCCTATCTTATTTATAGGCTGTGATGGAAGCTTTTGCAAACAATTATCCTTAAAAAAAATCTGTTTCAATTTGGATTTTTTCCAGGTACATACGCATGAGCTTTATATCACTTAACTCAGCGTTAAATTCTTTTAATATGTTATATAGCGTCAAAAGACCCAATTTTTTGCAAAAGTTTCTAAAAAAAAATTTGTAATTTTATAATTTTCAGACCAAAATTATATATCTGCTTTATTTTGATATCCTTAATGATAAATAAATCAAGCACTTAAAGTGTCAACAAATCTTTGAAAATCTACTCCCAGATTTTCCAATTTTTCTATTGTTGTCACATTAAAAACTTAGCAAATCACTTGATTTTTTTTATTGTATAATATGAAAACTTATGTGCAGCTGTTGAAAAAAATAAAAATAAAAATTGTCTCAATTACACGTACCATTCCAAAGGCACACAATTAACTTTAGCACTAGTAAATATATATTTTTTGCCTGCAGTGAATGAATAAGTGTTGCTCATGTTTTATTTTTGAATAATACGAGTACATGTGAATATGAAAAATTTAATGTCATATTATCTGCATCATAATTACCCACATTAGATTTATTTTGTTGTAACTACTTACAGCAGCAGCACGTTTATTATTTAGTATTTTGTATTTAATTTTTGTAGACTTACTACTCGTATGATAAAGATTTTTATAAATGCACATACATCCACTCGTATATTTATTTCTCTTTTGTTGCTTTTTTTGTCACTCTATGTCTTAATGTATTTATAGTACATACAATAAGTATGAAATAAGCACAAATAAATAAATAAATATATTTATAAAAAATAGAAGGAGAAAAAACAAACAATACTATTGTATGCAAATTTTTCATATAAAAACATGATTCATATTTGTTATTACGTGCAAGTAAAGTAATGGGTCTCTGCTCTGTTTGCTCTTTTCGATCTAAAAGAAAAATCTTTGGCCGATTAGTTGCCAGCAAGTAATGAAAAATCACAAAAAAACTTATATCAATTTAGCTTTTGTTCCTTTAAATATAGAGGGCTTATATGACTCTTTTTTTATTAATTTTATTTATGCATTTATTTATATTTTAAATTTTAATGAAACCCACGCTTTATTTAATTTATCTTGTAAAATATTATAAAAGCCGCTGTTTTTCACAATTCACCTTAATATTACAAGAATTGTAAAATTTTTTATGATTATGATATTGCATTTTATTAGATTTATCAAATGAAACATTTGATATGTTAATCGACACGATTATGTGTTTAGTTTATTGATAAAGGTGTGAAGTACTGCAGGATTAGATTATGTTTTCAAATGAAAAAATTTTTCATTTGAAATATTTTGTGCAGTAATCATGTGGGCTACTCCTTTTGAAACATTTTTTTCATGTGTATTTTCTATTGCTCGGCTGGGGGGTTGAGGGGGTAGTGGTTTGTTTCAAAATAATTTCAATCATATATGGGCATATTGCATTATATATTTACTGCATTCCATAATCCCGTAATCAAAAAAGGTTACTGAAAATTTTTTTTAGTAATAATTAACTGATACTGAAATTTAGTTTCAGTACCAGTACATTTTTAATGGTTACTGGAATATAATTTCAGTATCAGTAAATTTTACTACTTACTGCAAATTCGTATCAGTAATCAGTAAAAAAGATGTACTGGTAATGAAAATCTTATTGGTTACTGCAATTTGCTTCAGTACTAATAAACATGTACTGCTAATGCGAACTAAATTTCATTATTACACTGATAATATCAGTAAACCTTTATTGTATTTCATTAAAATTTTGGTTTAAAAAAAATTAATAAAATAAATCACTTTCAAAAATAATTTTTTTATTCTCTGCATTATTATCTCTTAACTGCTCTTGTATTATTTCTTGTGGTTATAGTGGTCTAAGCGGCAAAGAACTCTGATGAGATAAGCGGGAGCTATCGAAACGTCAGTTCAATCCTCCGCACAGTCAAAAATTTTGTTTGTCTATATGCTTCACATTTATCTCTAAATAAAAATATAATTTAATTAAAAAATTAAATTAAAAACAGAACAGAAGCGAAAAATAATTAAATTTCTTTGGATATAACTCCATACAGTTCGACTAAACTCATAACTTAACTTTCTAAAATTAGGATATTTTTTTCTCAATTACAAAGTATTATTAATATTTGTCAATAAATTTCTTCACTGGAAAAAAAAATTATTTTTTTTAATGAAAAAACAAAAAAGCAATGTATCAATAATTATCATTATGAGCAAATACATAATCATTAACAAAAATATTTGTACAACCAACGCGTTTCAAACGAACAATTTATTAAAGCACATGGAGTCATCCTCATCTATATACTTACAGAAATTAAGACTTGTCTTTACTTTGCGAAAGTAAGTACGCTCTTATGCGAATAATGGCCAAATTAGGCCAGAAAAAAACTCGCCTTTAAAATGCTATAAAAACGACATGCATGCAAGTTGACGACATACACAACATTGCTGCCACCATACAAACATGTGCAGAGTACCAGCTTTAATGTTGGTTGGATATTTGATCTAGTAATAAATCATTCAATCTATTTAATTAATGTGCATCTAAGAACATTTAGATGCAATTTATTTTAATACGATAATTTATTAATTTATTGACTTTTAATAAGCTCAAGCTTGAAATAATATACAAAGAGTAATACAAGCAATAACTGACGGCTTCATTGTAAGTGAAGTGCGTTTTTAAAAGTACCAAGCAGATAGAAAACCATACAACAACTTTAAATGTATCATTATAAAGTAATAAAGCTCGTATATCAATTTAGATTTAAAGTGCACAGTGGCTCTTGAAGATATTAAACAAAATTTCTGTGTAACATTTTTTAAAATTAAGCTACCAACTTATGATAAAAAATGTACACCTTATTATTAAAAACAATAATTATTTGGCTATCTTTAATCGTATTTCTATTCAATCAAAATAAATTTTAATATTTTTTCATTATAATACGCCGACGTTCAAGACGCTGCAAACACAGCTATAAACTCAGCTTTTGTTTCTGTAGATGCCTGGTACTGGGGATCTCGAATATCATCCATTTTGAAGGGGAGGTTATTGTAACGATGCTCAATACACCTTAAATACTGTCTTAATCTGTTGGTGCTCAAAATATAAGTATTCGTTTCTGTAGTTGTATTATTCTTTAATATTTTAACTGAATTTTTAAGAAGAGGAAAAACTTTTAATTGAAAATACACTTCGTTTCTTTAAAGCAACTATGTGCAATTAAATACTTTATAAATATATTTGCATGTAATTAAATTAGTTGGCTTATTTGACTTAGCTTGGCAGAATATGCCGAGAGCTTCGCTTCAACCCACTGTGCATTTTATGGACTTTGCATGATTCCTGTTTATTTTGTAAAAGTATAAGCAATTTACTATACAAATACGTCTACTATTTAAATTTATATCCATGTAAACAGTACAATATGATCGTCAGTTCACTCTTAAGATATAGATGAGTTTAATAAAATACTAGAAACAACAACAACAAGATATACGTAAAAGCACCTTGCGTTTGCAGTTCAGTAGTTTCTGATTTCGTTCTCTTTCTACATTTCAGCTCTACTGTAAATGGATGTTTTAAGGCAAGTAAGTAAGTAGTCGTATCTTATACCCCCCTTGATTCAGGTGCTAAAAGATTTACGAGCTGACAAGCGTTAAAAGTGTTAAAGTGTGTTGACAATTATTTTCAATGTGTATTTCAACTGTTAATCAAAGTCTTGCTTGAGTTTTTTTTAACTTTCTTAGTGACTTACTAGTTTACTGGTCTGTGAAATTGAAACACTTCGGTATTACACTTGTAGTTTATGTTGTTTTTTATTTGTATAAAATGTTATTTAAAGTGATTGCATGCAAATCATTATTTTTCATTTTCCTCAGCAATCTTAATACTTTTAAGTCAATTGAAAATACTCCCCCTCTTTTAAAGAGTAAAATTTGTGAAGTAAGATTTGTATGTTGTAGCAGAAAATAGTCACCTTAATTGACATGCTTTAAAGTTGGAGAGATGTTTTAATTTTTCACCAAGCATTTCACATATTATCGTGCTAGAAGGATTGAACGAATAACCACATTTTAAGTGATCTTGTAAGAAATTTAAAAAAATATACTTGTAAATTTTTTTTTATGCCAGACTATAATTTTATTATTACACTGAAAACAATCTAGGCAACATTGGTACGAAAACTTTTGTAAACAAAACGAAATACTTTGTAATTTCGCACTACTATAATATTTCATAAAAACACGAAATACACTAAAATAATTCAGCCATGTTATGAGCTAGGAACTAGCTTCAATGCACTAACAGCTAAAAAGTATGTTAATATATAAAAAAATCATTTAGATATATTTTTTCATCGATATAATTAATGGGCGAGACCATTTCACGCCGATTTTGACAAATCTTATATCATTTTAATAATATTTAAAACGTAGAGAAGACATGAATGAAAAATGATAACAAATTTATAAAATACTTGAAATTCCGTTTTTGTTCTTCATATAAATTGCACGTTAGTGAAGTGAAAATTTGCATAAAACTCCCATTTTTCGATCCTAATTTGCGAATAACTCCGAAGTCGTTGATCAAATGAATTTTTTTTTTTACACATTTTAAAGGTAATTTTGTCATTTATCTCTTGATGTTTTTTGATAGAAAGCAGGCATGTCTTTTTTTAGTTACACAGAAAAAAGTACATTTTATTTTCAGTACACAGAAAAAAAAGTACAAGAATTATATTCAATAACACCATGTTAGTTAAAAAAATATGAATTTCAATAACATTTGTCATAAACTTAATATAATATATTGTTGTATGTAATTCTTTCCAATGCCGATTATTTATTTTCTTTTCATACATAACTACTTAAAACAAGTTTTATCTCATAAAAAAATAACTGAAGCATGGCTTAGCTGTAGAGAGCATGCTTTACGTACGGGAAGCCCGTGTTCCTAGTCCTGGCATGTAAAATTTTTTATTAATTTAAATATTTTTTCTTTTGAAATAATTTTGTTATCAATATAGCGGAATTCTTTATCATAGGAAATTTGAAAAAAAAATATTGAGTAATGGGATTTTTGTTATTAAAACCGAATCCCAAGATCAAATCAACATAATTTTTATATCTTCATTTATTACTTAAAAGCATTTATATCAATTACTTTCAGTGCATCTTGTTAGTGCACTACTTGTTTTTCAAATTACACTTTACTTGTTAGTCTCATTTAAACTTCACTTGCTTTGCAACATATCAAGCTTTATTATTATTTCTTCTTTCAGTACATGTTTGTCTTCGCCTGTCTATCCATCTATTTGTTACTCGTATGTCTGTCCATTTTTTTTATTTGTACACATATGTCTATCAATTGTTCGCTCAGACAGTCTTTCCTCCATCTATGTTTGTTTTATTTAGCTTTTCTAACACTCTGTTACAAATGATTTATATTTGTCGTATTGTTGACGCTTATTTAACTAATTTTTTAACACACATTTAATGATATCATTAAGTTTCTATTAAACATTTTTGCATTTTTTCATACGTTCGTTAGCACAGCATACAGACTTGCAATTCTATAGCTATGAGACTACGGGCTATAGTAGAAAATGAGATATTCAAGTGAAAGGTTGTGTGATTGTGATCAACCGTAGCAACAGCCGTGTGAGCACTGTGAACAATTTCTAGAAAATCATTGATTGATAACAGGTTCAATAAGAAGGAGCAGAGCAAAAGTTTCATTTTTAACTGGGTGCGAAAATTGCGATAATTGGCATTAATTGAATTATTCAATAATTGATTATGTATGGAGTTTTTTTTTGTGGGCAGAATAAATTGATTTAATCAGCGATCGAATGTGTAAAGAAATTCAGGGAATTTTTGTATGCCAGTTAATTTAAACATTGGACTAGTTTCAAAACTCGTTAGTAATGCTTAGTTAAAGTTAATGTAGTTTTGTTATAATTGAAGTGACTTAAACAATTTTTAATGGTGGGAGTTTTATATTAACGAATAATAAAATGTAGGTGTAATATTACTTTATGGCATAATAAACGGAATATTTCCAAATATTTCTTTCAGAGTATCTTGTTAGTGCACTACTTGTTTTTCAAATTACACTTTACTTGTTACTCTCACTTAAACTTCACTTGCTTTGCAACATATCAAGCTTTATTTTTATTTCTTCTTTCAGTACATGTTTGTCTTCGCCTGTATATCCATATGGATATGCCCAAGGAGGCACAACTCTGCTTCTTTGTTGTCAATACACACGTAATTGCGTAATACACACGTAAGCGTTGTACTATCTGTATACAGAAATCGAAAAATCAGGCTTTCAAGACCTACGAATTTCATCGACTACTAAATCTTGAAAAAAGCAGAGCACCAAGCTTCGATATAAGGATCTAAAGAAAAAATGGGTATCATATGTGTATCTTTGCAACTTTGGTATTAGCAATAACATCTTGGTATTAGCAAAAACAACATTACAAGCAAAATATGTACATATCTAACAAAATATATAACGGTATCACAATATGAGACTTTTTATCGTTTTACGTTTTTTTATCTTTCGCGCCTTAAATTTAAATATATTTGAAATTTTTCAAAAATAATTTAAGAATACATTATTTTATTCAGTTTTATTGTGGTAACAAATGGGGGAAATTTTGATGCTAAAGTAGAGTAAATGGAGTTATGGTTTTTGCCTATTATACGCATCGAAAAAATCTGACGAAAGCCAAATTTTACAAATAAGTTCAAAATTTATCAAGAAATGTTAGTCTAATGCTGGCTATTCGACATATACGACATGTTTTTTATATCTGAATTGTCAAATTTCCCACTGCAAAAGTTGTACATGCCGTGTGATACATATGAAACATTATCAGATGATATTTACAGAAGTAAAGCCATATGAAAAATTTTTAATAAGAGCTCTCTTTGCATCTGACAAAGCATACGACATCACCTATTTTGAATTAACAAACGTATGGTTGGCTGCAAAAAGATTAAAAAGCATAGAGCGCTTTCCATATTTATGAAAATTGTGCACAAACTCAGCTGTTGTGAACACTCAGATGTTATGTCAGATGTAATTGCACATCCATGTATGACAGGAAAAATTATAAATCGTCTGCAATTTGCCAATTTTGACAAACATTCAACTTAAGCAATTCGGTCTATAAAATTTTTTTTAGTAAATTACGTTTCCAATAAATATTCTATTTAAATTTTTTTGGTAGAGCTGATTATTTCGGAGATAAAAGAAAAAAATTAGCATTTACAAAAAAAAAAATTTCAGTCACTCCTACCAACTAATAGTCCACACACGCATGTAAAGTATACTCCATAGAGGACTAGGAATAGATGGTCCAAAGATAACCCAAATTTATGGAGAAAACGTGCTCGATTTAACATTACGATGTCCTAGGGCTGGACCATATAACCCATCTTTGTATTGCACCGGAGTAGTCTCAAAACCACTCTATGTAACTACTTGATGGAGTACTAAGGCGTTCATGTTTAACGGTTGCAGTCATTATTTCTCTGGTTTCTTAAACCTATTCGAGCTTGTCGCTGTTTGCAAGAACTTCCCTGCAGATATTATCGGATAACGTGGCCCATTTTAACTGAAATAGACTAGTTAGAACGTGGTCCTATGTAAGCAGTCATAGACCATGTCATTTGCAAACAAGAGATTCTAGTTAGTCAACAAGTGTTTGTGTTTTAACGACTGCAATCGTTAAAACACGAACACTTGAGTGATCTATCGAATAGTGACATAGAGTACTACTCCGATGTAATACGGGCATGGGCCATGTATGTCATTTGCAAACAAGAGTTTGTAATTAAGCTCATGTTATAACGATTGCAATCGGTAAAACATGAACGCTTGAGTACTGCATCAAGTAGTAAGACAGAGTAGTTTTGATACTACTCATATGTAATGCAAAGCTGGGTTATATGGTTCAGCCCTGGGACATCATAATGTTAAATCGACCATGTTTTCTCCATACATTTGGGTTATTTTTGGACTAGTCCTAATCCTTTATGCAGTATACTTTACATTCGTTCATGATCTAGTCGCATTATCTGCAGGGTTGTGTGTAATATTCCACACATCTACATCTACTTTAAAGTCGAGAAATTGTTAGAAAAAGGGTTCACTCTAGAAAACTAGTGGGGGACGGCTATACATTTGGCCCCTTCAGGCACCTCTCAGGAGCTTCAGAAGCCAAATTTAACAATTTCATTAAACCACTATATATGGTGGTTTAATGAAATTGTTAAATTTGGCCTCTGAAGCTTCTAGGAAGCGTCTGGATGGACCAAATGTATAGCCGTTTCCCATTAGTTTTCTAGTGTGAACACTTTTTCTAAACATATCTATCGCCCATTTCCATTCCTTAGGGGGCTTCCAAACATAAAAAATTCTCGTCTTTAAAGTAGCTATTTACCAAACAAACCAATACAATTTCCAGTTTTCGTAAATGTAATTGTGAATATCTAACCAAAACACAACTTTTCGACACCCGTTATTTTTGAAAAAATAAATAAATTTAAGAAATCGACACACCCTAATAGGACAGTAATCATCATTTAATATTGCTATGCGAATATCATATCATAAGAAATCGACACACCCTAATAGGACAGTAATCATCATTTAATATTGCTATGCGAATATCATATGGAATAATTACATACCCGAAAAGTGCCACTTGAAAATTACACAGTTTTTTCTCATTTTATCGATTTTCAATTGAAACCTGTGTGAGTCCTGTTGAACATTAATCACTGATATTTTTTTTTTTTTTGATAAAGAAGTAGAAACAGTTATTTTTTTTATTTGTTTAAATTTAGTCAATGGATTATAATCCTTACAGACTAATAACAAGATATAATTATATAGAATTTACGATTTTAGAAAAATAATGATTTGTTGCTTTATAACATTAGAATTTAAAGAAAAGTCATCAAATGTAGACAAATAGTTATATTGACGGCGTAACCTTGTAAAAGGATTAGCCATAGCATAATTAGATCTACAAAAGTTAATGACAAGAGGGTTATAATGACGAGTACTACGACAAGGTATACTAAATTTAATAGAATTTAACAGAAATTCAGAACAAATATTACCATTGATAAGGCTTATCATAAAAGACATATTTAACATTGCACGACGACTTTTGAGAGTAGGCAGTTTTATTAATGCTAATCTACTAGTATACGAAGGCAAAGTTGTTGAGGAATTCCATCGAAGGCCACGTAAACAGAATAACAAGACATGTTTTTGCACAGATTCAATACGAATATTATGAATGTTGTAGTATGGATCCCATAAGATTGATCCGTATTCTAAAATAGGTCTAACTAGATACACGTACAGCTGCTTCGTAACGTAAGGATCAGAAAACTCTTTAGTGCACCGCTTTATAAAGGCATGCACACCTCTACACAGAAAAATTATGACAGCTTTTTTTTAAACAAACATATTTTTGAAACTGATTTTAAATCTTTATTATTGTCTCTATTTAGTTTAATAAATAATTTTGTTTGACTTATTATTTCATTTCATTTACCTACCGCCAATGTTGGCAACGTGATAAAATTATGAAATTCTTTGATTTATTTTTTATATTTCTCTAAAACATTTTTTGATTGAAACAATAAGTTTATTGAAAAAATCAGAATTTTTTTTTCAAACAAATTATTACAAATTTTTGCATTTGAATTTACAAATTCTTTATAGGACCTAAATTGAACAAATTTACATTTGATTCAGGGAATTTTGTATTTGAAGTGAAAAATTAGTTTTTTCTGTGTAGCTTTATTTACAGCCAAGGTAATGTGCGAAAGAGAAGTTAACTTAGGATCCAGTAAAATTCTAAGATCAAGAAATGAATCAACCAACTCCAACTGATGACCTCCCAAAGAGTAGTTAACTGCAATAAGATTATTTCTCGAAAACCGCATGCATTTACATTTCTTCAAATTCAGCTCCATCATGTTGTATTTGCACCATGCAAAAAAGTTGTCAAGATCACTCTGAAGATAAACATGATCTATATAATGATTAAAGGAATAAAAAATTATAACATCGTCAGCGTACATCAGTATATTGGCGAAGTTGATAACGAAAACAGAATCGGCCCAAGATGGCTGCCTTGGGGAACACCAGATGAGACATGTATATACTTAGAAGAACTGTTGTTAAATCGAATGGTTTGCTTTCTACCCGTTAAATATGATCTAAACCAGCTTAGACTGTTACGAGTTACACCGAATAGATCCAGTTTAGTAAGAAGAAGTTGATGAATAACTTTATCAAATGCTGTACTGAAGTCAGTATAAAAGGCGTCAGTTTGTTTCTTCTGTGTAAATGCATAATTAACTAACGATGTTAAATGAAGAACATTAGTCGTAGTTGAGCAACCTTTTCTAAAACCGTATTGATAAGGTGACATTAACGATGTAGTGTGATGACATAAGAAATCGGCAAGAAGTTTATCAAACAACTTTGGAATGGCACTTAGTTTAGCAATACCTCTGTAATTTGTAATATCAGACTTACTACCAGATTTATATAGAGGTATTATATACGAATATTTTCAAAATACGGGAAAATATCCACATGTTATCGAAGCATTAAACAATAAAGTTAATGGTGTGGCGAATGATTCTGCACATCGCTTTAAGATACAACTTGGAACTCCATCAGTACCATAATTAAAGGACATTTTAAGTTTTTCAAGTTAAACAAAATATCACTGCAATTGAGTGCAGGAAAAGATATCACTTGACTCGATGCAAGCGCATAAGGATACCCCTTTCCCTCATCGTAAACAGCATTAGAATAAGTACTGGCGAAAAAATCAGCAAACAAATCACGTATAACATCAACGTTGCTGAATTCTTGATTATGAAGCTTCATAACTGATGGATATCCACTGGATTTTCTTTTAGAGTTAACAAATGAATAGAAAGATTTTGGGTCACAAACAAAATTGTTTGTCACTTTGATTAAATAATTCTTATACAAAGCGTGGTTAAGCAGGTTATATTCAGAACGACTGACTGAGTACTTTCCGTAGTCAACAAACGAACCAGATCTTTTATATTTTTTATAACTTTTGCTCTGTTTATTTTTCAAACGTCATTTTCCTCGTATTCCATGGTGGCCCAACTGACGTGCGAACAAATTGTTTAGGTATACAAGTCTCAAAAATGAGTAGATTTTATCGTAAAATATGGTAATAATCGCATCAATATCTGAATTGTTATTTATCGGGATATTACTGATACTATTACTTAAGTTTCATTGTGCAAAAAATAATATCTTCTACAAAAAAAAAAGTGGAAAAATTTAGAAGTTTTAAAATATTCTCAACTTTGAGCTTAAAAAAGCCATGTGAGAATAAAGAAATATTATATTTTAAGTGCTGGTCTTAGAAAAACTAGAAACTAAAATATGAGATAAATGAAAAGGGCTCCCAAAGACATATTTTTCATTTTGTTTTCAATTAAAAATTCATATCTCGTAAGCAAATGAAAATAGCAGATTGTCACTTAGGGTACACAACGGACAAAGTATAGGCCATATATTCTAAAAATTTCAGCTTTCTGTATCCCCTCATCGGTATTTACTTTTCATAAAAATTTCACTTGTAAAAAGATCATATTTCGTAATAGAGTGAAAATATCAAAACGGCATTAAGTGGACATAATAATGTAATACTGTCCTATATTTTCTGAAAATATCAGATTTTTATGGAATTTTTTGAAGCTCAAAGTTGAGCATTTTTTAGAAGTTATCAATTTTCACACCTATTTTTGCAGAAGATATTATTTTAGCACAACGAGACTTAGATCTTGATATTATAAGGGTTCCTTCTTAGCTACCAAAAAAAATTAATGCTTTATGTTCAAAAGAGTTCACACAGTCTTCAATTGAAAATCGATAAAATGAGAAGAAATTGTGTAATTTTCAAGTCAGTTTTCAGTTTTGCATAACAATATCAAATGTTTATTGCTGCCCTATAAAACAAAGCATGAATCGTTTCAATATCTTTTCTAATTAAAAAGCTAGAACAATTATAAAAATGTAAGAAATTGATAAAAAATTTTATTTCGGGTGTCCACTAATCAGAAGTTGTACAATAATAAATAAAAAAGATGACGGTTATATCTTTCTAATATCTACAAGATTGTCTTTAACTTTTTTAATAAAATTAAAATCCATGCGGCACATCTATTTGTTGAATTCACTCAGAATTACTCATTTATAAATTATCGCATAGTTTTTTTAATGGCAACTCTTGTCAGCAATTTTTAAATTTTGAAAAAACTTACACATACAACATATACTACTGTTAGAGCAGCTTGTGAATTCTATTCATATAATAAACAAAATTCTTTATTATGTCCATACAACGCTTTAAAGATCAACTCAAACCCAACGTCGTCATTTACGGGAAGCTTAGTAATAGCTAACACGTTATTTTTACCACACACTTTTAGATCATTAATTATATTTGTAGTTATATCAACTATTAAATTTCATCACTATAAACATCAAATCGGCTCAACAATATTCATAATTAATAAATAGTTATGTGTAGCAAAAAAATTAATAATACATAACAAGTTGTTTAGATTCTGCAAAATCCATATAAAAGATGTAAAAAAAAATTCAATAAAAAACATATTCTCAGCCACACAAGTTAATGACCCAAATTAACAATTTGTTATGCCTAAATTGTTACTAAATTCGTAGATAAATATGTTGAAAAAATTGGTCAAAAAATTATTAACGCTTTCTTGAAAAAAGTAATAATATTAACACAAGGTAATTTGTCAAACACAGCAAATGCATTAGCGTGTCCGTTATTTGTATGGGCAAGTTTTTCTTGTGGAACTGTCTCACGCCTGAAAAAGTTGAGGCTTGATGCAAAAATATTTCACGCCACAGGGACTACGCGTTCCTATACCGTAGAAATTTTATTCAATTAAAAAGAAAAAGTAAAAAAGTAAAACCCAAACTCGACAATAAAATTATCTTTAAGCCGAGGAAACATTTTTTCTAAATCTCCTCATTAATTTCAGAGATGTCATAAAAACTTGAGCCATAAATTAAAAATTTTATTAAAAATTTAAAAATTTTTGTTTTTAAAATTTTATAAAAAAAACGATCTCATTTTTTTGTCGACTGTCATGTAGCTTATTATATTTCAAAAGATATGAACTATTAATATGATGAACTATTTTCGCTGTAATTGGCTTACAACTTTTGTGAGAGAACTTTTAATTTGTGATGTTATTTTTAGTTTTTAGGCTAAAATGCTTACGATATCTCGGAAATTAATGAGCAGATGTAGGGACAACGTTTGCTTAACTTAAAGATAATTTAATTGTATTTTTTTTCTTTATATATTTTACTGAAAGAGCAAACCCTTCTCCAGTTATGCAAATATATGTCGTGCAAGTGCCTTAATTTTTGACTTAACGATGTATCTGAAAAACTAGAGTTGATAAAAAATTTTAGCGGTTATTCGAGTTCAGCGGCGGAAGTAACTAAAGAAACAACTTCAAGTTCTAGGCAGCGAAAAAGTTTACCTAAATTTGTAAATGTATTGGATTTTTTGTAATTTTAATAGCTACCCAGAAAAAACCTTGATGGCAAAGTAATGAGTTAAAATGCTAAAAGAAACATACCCTTCACTACTTCTACTTTGGAAATTTAACCAATTACTTTAACATGGCTATGTCATTGGAGGCAAGAGCTTAACACATTCGATTACAAATAACAAGTTATAAATTCCAATATTTAAAAGGTATTGAATACACAAAATACAATAAAAATTAAATGTCTCTGCTAAGCATTGAACTCATGTCGTTTTGAGTTATTGTGTTATCTTATGCCAAGTGTTTTACCCACTAGGCTACTGCTTAACTATTTTGTTACGGGCTTAAAATTTGTTTTCACAAACATGAACACAATTAAAAAAAATATATTTTGCTTCGCCATGAGTTGACATGTTTATCGTCTGTATGATAAGCAGATACACTAGTACATATTCTGCCAATAAGAGAATATATGGCTTGTTTAATTGCTAGTGCGTAGCTTTTCAACTACTGTAAAGTAATTCAGATGGTATGTAGTTTGTGGTTGAAAAGTATGTTGTTCGGTAATGACAACTCACTACCAAGTTTTTGCTGGGTATGGGCTTTTTCGATACTTAGCTGCTTATTTTGTTAAGTTTGAGAGTAAGATAAAAGTCCGTAAGCCAAAAGCTATTGGAAACTTCACAGACCACCACTTTTTAGAAGAAAATGTCGTATGATGTTATCATATTTTTCGACTTGTGGGTCCAGCGATGCCAATTTAGATCTTTTCGGGCTAAATTGAGCCCATTTTTAGTTACTAAGAACGCAAAAAAAATTATCCCCAAAAGAAAACGTCGTGTGAATCTAGCACTTTTACAATTATCTTTTTTTAAAAATTGGTTGTCATTTTAAGCTTGTCCCGAAATTTAAACGTGCTTTGATTTTCAAAAGAAACACTTTATTACTTAGCCCTTTTTGAGCTTTTTCGAAAAATTTTACTGGATATGTATATTTTTCAATTTAGCCCTTTTTAGCTCCTTGTAAAAAAATGATTGCAAGTTTTGGGTGCCAAAAGTTGACATCACTGTTTGGGTCATAATGCCGTATGAATGCAACTGAATACAATTTCATCCGTAAGTCGGCACGGGAAGCACGGTTCTGTAGGATCGTTAATTCTTTTTAGAGTAATTTGTGCTTCAAGCTTCAAGTTTTTAAAGGGGAATTAAAAAAAATATTTTCACTTTAAGAAATAACGAGCACCCTAATGTGTATGAAAGTTATTGAAGTAATTAATTATGACTTTCAATAGAGCTATTAGCTCAAAAAAAGTAACAACTTACATACATTTCCAAGGCCTAGAGGTGGTTAATAAAAAAAGCTTCGCAAAACAAAATGTGCTAATCTGTATTAGTTGTGAGATTTGAACATGATTGAAGATCATAAATTAAAAATTTATTGGTATTCTTGCTAAACTAACTTTACTTTTTATGAAGTTTTCTCTAACTGGGTCAAGGAGCTAATAAGTTATATATTAGCTTAAAAGTTACATGTCTTTATTATAAAATAAAATATAGCTTTCTTTACACCGTATATACATGATGATAGACTTAAAGCTTTATTTGTGTGAAATAGTAAAATAAAATAGGCTTCTATTCCTAATTATACTGAAGCGTAAAATAAAAAAGGGACTCGATTAGTGAAGTGTTTCGGTCGTTATCGTGACCACATACAGGATCCGTACATATAGACAGACGGACGTCCAAGACAGAACATTTTTAAACAGTTTTTTAATTAGTTTAAATAATAAAAATGTCATTAGTGTTAGAAATATTATTTTTTCTTAATACATATGTGTGTATATAATTTTTACTAGTGCAACAATCAGTAGTTTCGCGTGAAGTGAGAGTAGTACCCACCTCAACGCTTCGTTATGAGGCGTGCAAAATGAGCCTTTTACAATTCAAACGGTCGAGTTGTCTGCAAAATCTATATGAAAAGCACTTAGTTTGTGGTGATCTCTGTACGATTCAATTGTCTGAATTGTACAAACTTTACAATAATATATTGGGTTATTATGAATGAAATGGATTAAACAACATAGTCTTGGAAACTAATTGTCCCAATAAATAAAAAACCATTCATTTAAATACGTTCTTAAAGCTACAGAAAAATCTCGCAGTCCAATTGACGTATTATGACAGCTTTACTATAAAAAAAGAAACAATTAAATCACCAATTTATGAAATAAGCAACAAAAAAAATGGTAAAGCCAATAAGGAGAGAGGGAGTATGTATGTTAGTTAATTTAAAAGTATTTCAGCATTTAGACCTACCGCTGCTAAAAACTAATTAAAAACAGTTTATTAACAGGTCGAAAACTGCCGATCAACCGACAAAGGCCAGTCACATACAACGTTATATAGCCTCTAAAGACTAGTTGTGTGAATAAACTGGCACAAAATTAAGCACAAAACTAAAAAAATATACCTAAACGATATCTAAAGCTCTAAATAAAAATTAGCATAAAACCGTTAATATTGTAAAAAAAATTGTGGTAATTTTTCATTTACATGACCACTTGTACCACCTAATGTGGTGCTTTTATTAGACGACATGGTTGGTGGTGATGATGGTGTGGTCTTTTTCAATAAAATACTTGATGTTTCTTCAACCACTGGTCATAAATAAGAAAAATAATAATCCCAAGTTTTTTTTTATAATATTTTACAACATTATAAATTAATTAAGCTTGAAAAAGCCAATTTATCAAAACTAAAAATTATCTGGGCATATATTAAAAAAAACAACGAGTAATTATAGAAAAAATACAAAATTCAAATAAAAAAATTCACACAACCATTTGTTTTCGAGTGTGAGCCCTTTTAGTGTGAATACTTTTATTGGCCTCTATTTCAGACTAACATCTTCAGATTTTCTACCGCATGCCAATGTATATATTTTTTTCTTTTTATTTGATTCAACTGTCTCGAGAATTTCCAACAATAATTTGATTGCCACCAGCATCCAATTCGTTTAATCGTCTAACCATGTAATAGTTGCATAAAATAATATGTGTGAATGGTTGTTGATTGTTTAGTAGTCGTTCTGTCCTCTGTCTGTACGTGTGTGTATATCTATGACTTAATAGGCCTCTGAAAGCCAATAAAAGCTCTGTTGGTGGTCAGCATGTTTGCTGCCAAACTTTTTCTACTTGTTTAAGTTGCTGTTGTTGTATTTGTTTTAATTTGGAAAAGGCTCCGATGTCTCTGAATGATGTTTGTAGCTTGATGATTATTATTCTGATGATTATTATCATTTTCTAAAGAGCATAACAATATTTTTCATAGAAGATATTTTTATGATTGCAAAGTTTGTTGCAAAGTGTTATCAACATCATGGTTGTTTATTCTATTAAATTTTCTGCAGTTTTTTCTTGTAGAATATTTTTATTTGTTTACAAACGTTACCAACCAACCAAGTTCTGCTGTTAAGACAAGATCATTAAAGTGGCATATAACATGTTGCTAAAGACATATAGTGATATATAAAGCTAACTAGTAGACAATATTTTCTCAAAGAAAAATATTGCCAGATATTGTAATTTATTTATTGTAGATGTGACGAAGAGATAGATGATATATTTTTAATCAATATATGTAATTAATACTCGAGACCATTTGTTGCGCTGTAGCTTATGCTTACATTATACAGCCGATTTTGAAAAAAAAACGCATACCATTTTAAAGATATCTCTTGACAGGTGCGCACAATCCATATTTTTCTTAAATAAGTTCGGTGTTGTTGCAGCTATAAGCGTTTAAATTTGCTACTAGTACAAATTTAACAACCTGGGGTTCCGAACATCTGGTTATGCCGACGACCTTACCATATCTATGGTAGGGTGACAGTATGGAACCTTATCGGAGAGGATACATTAAGCCCTAATATTAACTGCCATGTGGTAGAAAGATGGGTTGACATTGGTCTTGGATAAAAACTTTTACGTTCTGATTACTAAAATTTAGTTCAGTGATGGCTCCAAATAGGAAAATAGAGTTACGAATAAAGGTATGTACGCCCCTAATTTCGAAAGGCTATTCCCCATAGAGTTCGACTAAAATTCATAACTCAATTGTTAAACTTCTAAAGACACTTAGCTAAAACATGAATGTATACGGTTCCAAAAAACTTGTGCAAGATAAACATTCAAAAAATCCCAGTATTGAATATATCGATGATATTTCACGCTGGTAAAACAGAAATCAAAAAGCTTAGAATAGTTGAACATTGTAAAGAAAAAACACTTAGTGCAATTCCGAACCTTTACAAAAGCTCATTAATAGGTGCGAATCGTCACGAGATGGCGACATATCTGTTAATGTGGTTTACTAAAGTAATAGGATTTTCGCTATGTGGTTGTTATTGTTGTAACAGCTCTACTGATGTTGCCGGGAGTTCCTTCCTGAAAATATTAGATTTTTATATAATTAGTATTATGGGGGTGTGTCATCGGGTGGAGGTTGGAGTTGGAGAAATCTCGCCACCTCAGTAGGCCTTAGCCATAGGTCAATGCGCAGTGTCGTGTGGGCTTTGAAGGCAATTATGGCAACGGTTTATGACACCTAGAACTATTCGTTCCTGGTAGCAGTTAAGGATACTGCTCCATCCGCTCCTTAACTGTGCCAGTGTTGAGCGAGATTGTCTAGGCAGGCGGCGCTCACTGTCTGAGATCGCAAGGGGTCGGGCATTGAGAACCCTGCTGCATCTATAGCTATTCACAATTTCGTTGACCGATTGTTGATGCAACATTTCTATGGCTTTGTGGTGGTTGACATTGCCGTCGCTGGCAGTGTAAGAAAAAGGGCTTTGATGAGAAGACTGTGGTGATCTCAAAACATCTGATGTCAGTTCAACATTCAGCAAAAATTTTTCTTTGAATGTTCAATATTTACATGCTTTAAAATTTCTTTCTTAAATAAAAAATAATTTAATCAAAATATTAAATTAAAAACGAACTGAAGCCAAAACAAATTTTTTGTAAATAAATTCTGATTTTTTGTTTATTTTTTTATTTATATAAAGTAAAAATACAGTTTAGTTACAATAGTATGTTTGGAAGAAAGGAAAGAGTTGTGCCTAGTGCAACAGGCTATACAAATATAAATTTTGAGCTTGTGAATATCTATATTAACCGTCAAGCAGCAATTTAAGCAATTGCTGCAAACTACAATTACTCATACACAGAAAACACAAAATGTAATTTTCTGTAAAGGAATTCAATGAAATAGTAAATATTTTGTCTAGAAACGGACCTACAAACAAATATGTAAACACAGACAAAAATATCTCAACAATTTCATTGAAAAAAACGTGTTTTTCCGTAAACAAATGTTTTAATCTATAAAACAATTTGTCTGAAAATACTTACAAATTGTAAATAAAACAGTTTACTAAATCAAACAAAAAGATTTCTGGATGTTCTGAAAAAATATCAAACAATATTTTTGTCTGAATTTATAAAACGATTAGTCTAAAAAAATTAACAAATATTGAACAAAATAGTTTACCGTCATCATCATCCATTTATGAAATTTCACTTTGTTAAATGTGTTCAAGTTTGAATCTTTATCTACAGAGTCTAAAAAATGACTGAGAATTAACGCAACGATATTAAAGAAACTTGGTACAATAGCATTCCTTTTGCTATCATTGTTGTTGTTATTTGTGTGTTTGTCAGAGCCAGGCAAAGAGAAAATTAAATAAATGAGAAAAAATTTTTTTGTTTCAGCGTGTTGGTGTTTAATTGTTTTGTTGATAGGTAAAAATGACTGCTGTGCTCTTGTTGTTGTTTATTTTGATTATTTGTGCTCTGTACATGTAAATTGTCGTCTGTGCCTGGTGTATGTCATCATCGGGGCTGTGTTTTACGACACAGTTTGTTTGTTGTTGTTCTTGTTGTTTTTGATGTTTGCATCCTAGATAAAAGCAAAAAAATTCATTGATTCAGTAAAGAACGTTTACTCAAAATGAGATTTATTTTTAGACAAACTTTTGTTTGAAAATCTTCTAGTAATAATTTTTTCTGTGTAGATTGTGCTTATGTGCAAGCATGCGCTAAATACATACATTATGTGCTGGTAGACAAGTACATAAAATGTGGGTCCGAGGACATGTATTCATTGATGGTAACGAAATAACCGATACACTGGTCATAAAAGGGGTGCAATTACCAGTTGAGAAAATGGTGCGGATTCGAATATTAATTCAACATCTGAAAGGGATCATAGGCTCTAAGATGAAGCGGAGAAAGTTTGTAGTGGAAGAAAAACTTGCAAAACTTCTAAAATCATGTGGAGCTCTTATGATTCTAGATCGTCTAAATTCCTTTCAATACTAACTAGAAGCGACTGTAGACTTCTAGTGAGCTTACTAACTGGGCAATGATGGACGACTTCGCTCTCAAAATAGGACAAATATTTGATGGTAGAAATATTTGAGGGAAATGCAGGAACGTGGCGTAAATCAGACATTTACAGTGCCTCTGTCCGGCTCAAAGCCACACAAGATGAGATTTGTTAAATCAGTATGGAAGCATTCACAACTGGCACTACGAACTAGACTGACACACTTACAGGGTTTTTATCATCTACTGGCATCGCTAAGGATCAATTCCGTTCTACGCGATATCTTTAACCGCCCAGCTTAACCTAACCTGACATGA
This sequence comes from Panzeria rudis, assembly GCA_956483635.1. Taxonomy (NCBI): domain Eukaryota; kingdom Metazoa; phylum Arthropoda; class Insecta; order Diptera; family Tachinidae; genus Panzeria; species Panzeria rudis. The sequence continues at coordinate 123,221,846 of OY101449.1, forward strand.
GCTACTTTTATAGTACCGGAAACGTTCTTTGGAATATCACATGTATATGTCAAACGGATTAATAATTCCTGTATCCATGCTCTGTAACCTGCGCTACGAGAAGCTTTTCACCTGAAACGTGTAAAATTAAACAAAAATACAACAAACAGTTGTTTTTCTCACTATATTGTTTCTGTAACTTTTTATGTGAGAAGTTGCTGTCACATAAAAGTTTTACTCGCAACTTGTGAAAAAAACTGTTTCTCTAAAACGTTTCTAAGAGAAGTTTTCACAGTGAACTGTGCAAAACACTCACATTTTGAAACACATTGAGATACGCAAAAATAGAAGATAATAAGATATTTTTCAACTAACGTTAGTAAAACAAATACAGAAAAGTTGCTGCTTTAATATTTTTATTATTAATTCATTATTATTAATTTATTATTAGAAAAGTTTGCAAAAAGTATTTTGTATCTAAAACATAAAACTCCAAGTCACACTTTACAATGTTTTGAATAGCTGACCGTACGCCGACGATTTTAATTTGGCTGCCGCCGAATAATTTTTGTTTGCTGCAGTGGCTTTTAGACTCTCTTGGGATATTTTTTGTTAACTTCGTGCTATATTTTCTGACAGTTCGAACGTAACAACGTAATAATTCCTTTGTCATGAGTTACAGACAAAGTTATTTCTAGCACTTCGCGAAACCATGGAATATTTTGTTTCTCAGCTGTTCGTTGCGAGAAGTTCTCACCTAAATTACAGAACATAGGCACTGGGCTCAGATAGGATTTGCTAGCCATTAGGAAGCCATTTACGGTTTAAGACAGCAAAACCGTTTATTACGTTATCACAAAAGTTACCGCTAATGTACAAAAATTACCTTATATTACTAACGGGCTGGTTTATCGGACACAGCGACCAAACGATGTGGACTCTGCGAAACGGAAGAACCGATGTCAAAACTCATTCTCTGTTATCGTCTGCTGGTAATTTCGGGCAGACTGTTAAAAAACAGCGAAAATAGCATTAGATAATATGTGAAGAGCTCCTAAGCGGCTTTTCACACTATGCATTTTTAGCCTGCCTGTTTTTGATAATGTTCCTTTAAAACCCCTACGAAAAGTCACCAACATTTTCATTACAGACTTTTTCACCATGCCTTTTTTCGAGTATACACATGCTTAATGCTGAGAGTACGAAAATGACAAAGAGAAATATCAAAAAACCCCTCAAATTTCAATTCGTTCCTTTTTTCTCACCCCGCTATCTTCTCACCTCCTCTCTCACTCTCAAACTAAAAAAGCCTGCCTTTAAAGCCAAGCGAGAAAGACACAATGTAAATTGCTTGTAAGTGCCACGTAAACGACGAATACGGAAGGAAATACAATAAACAATGTATCTACTTAGGTGGGCTATTATACCGTAATGTTAGAGTACATAAAATATAATCTGGTAACACTTCATTAACTGTGTATACTTAACAAAACAATTTTGCACTTACACACTCGCTGAAAAAATGCAACAATGAAGAATATTGACGCGTGAAAAAGAAAAAGTACCTGTTCTTTTAACAAAATTCAGTTATTCTCACACCACAAAGAACAACATACATTGTTAAATGTCTACCTAAAAAGAGATGAGAAACAAAAAAAAAGGAATGACGACAAACTGAAAACAACCAAAAGCCGCTACTATTAACGGGCACAAAGACTAGGAGTAGTCTCGAAGATTTCAACGTATGGATAACTAGACAGGTCTGTCGGTACATATGGACAGCTAAGAAACTACTAACATCTAGTGTAGTAGACTAAAGTGCCGCTTAACTGACAATTTTTGATTGAATTCCCACATGAGTTGTAAAGGCCGTCTTCATCGCAACACACAATCACCACAATGGTGTATAAATATATGTAAGTATGTATTGTGTATCTGTGTGTGTGTGTGTATTTTTTGTGTGAAAAAGTGATAGACATCTAAAACATAAAAAACGCAATCAGTTTTTCCCATTTCATTTGGCTGCAAACTGCACACCACGTTTTTATGTGAAAACTTAACTAACGAGCAGGAACTTTAAGTGTCAGCCCCTCTCTAAACTTTAACACTAGCCCCTGGTCTTAGACTGAAACAACTAAGTTGTGGCAAGTGTATTTCTTAAAATATAGGAGTAGGCTTAAAAGTTTGTTTTAGGAAACCAGAACGTTTTTCAGATCAATTCATTGATCTTCTGTTTAAATCAGTGCTGTTTCATGGCAGGCTAGCTTTATTTTTCTATTGCACATTTCGTTTGTCCGTCATATACGACCATAATAATTACAATTAGCCAACCAATAGATACATCTAAAATTTGTCTAAGTTTAAAGTAACTTTTCAGATTATCCTCCGATTTTCTTAATAAAATATTTTAATAAACAGGTAGGTCGTCAAAATGAACAATACGTTTGATTATCTAGATATAAATGTGTATATATAGTAGTCCCACTGCTCTATCACTCATCTAGCCAAACACCAGCACCACCACCACCAACAAGTCACTCAAAAGCGCGACATTTTAACTAACCAATCCATCTATCAAACGTATCAATTACGATGACAGCGCGCGTTTATATCGCATTTTTTTCTTGCTTCATTTTATTTCATTTAAGTTTTTAGTTTTATCCTGATTTTATATCTTAGATGGCATATCGTCAACATAGCCACCAATCAAGCCAACTACCATTAAATTTGAATAATATTAACGCAATAGTTTGTGTAAAAAAGTCTAGATATAGGTAAAGGTAAAAGTCATCGTCGTCATAATGACTATTCTGCAGCATGGATCCATAATATATATAATGTTGTTTATTTTATATTTCTGTAACCATATGTTGTGCTATGCATATCAATGTAAAAAATGACTTGCGATAAACGCAGATTGAGTTGAAATACAGAGAGTAAAATGAACAGACATGCGATATGAAAAAACGCCACTTGTTGTCACCATCGTCCAATAGCTTTATAAATTGTAGATTGTTCTTATATTAGAAGTATTGGCCAGTTTAATGTTGAGTTGTCCACTATTCCAACAACTATTTGTTATTATAACCGCCAGCTTCAGGGCCTGTTTTTTTTTCTTTTTGTTATTGCTATTTTAAAATTCTAATGTGGTTTTTCTTCTGTTTTGCTAAATCTGATAACAAGTTGACAGATAGTTAAGTCTTGTTGAGTTAAGAATTTAACTAGACAGTTAGTAGTTTTTTTTTTCTCTCACACACATCATATCAAACTATGATGTTTTAATAAGGGTAAGTGTAAAAGTAATTTCTCAGTGTGGGAACAAATTTTACAAAGTTATTTCCAATTTTCTAGGAAATCTTGTAAGTCTTATACGGTTCAGTACTTTTATGTAAAACACCACGTCGAACATTTTAACCCTAAAACTCTTCATCGTATCTGCTTGTCACTTTCTCATATAAGTGCCAAAAAGACTCGCCATTCAGTGGTGATATAATAAGATGAAATATTCTAGATAAAAGTTCCTCGTGATGTTTTACATCAAAGTGGTGATCACATCTTAGAATAACGCCTGTAAACTTTTCAAAACCGAGTACTAATCATGAATAACCCTTAAACACATTTTGACTTTTGAACCATTTCTGGCGTTGAAATTCAGTCTGCAGCTTGGGTGAATTTAAACACTCATACTACAATCTCATGGCCAATATTTTTATATAACATGTAAGCCTGCTATATAGCCGCTTAAGGGGAGATTTTTTCCGTTTTTAAAGAAAGAGACAAAAAGACCCATACAACGGAGAGCTAGAAGGCTAATGTATTCTACAAAAATATTTCACGCGGTCTTTTACAATAAAGCGCTGAAAAGGTCTTATACCTTTAACGCAAGTCTAACGAGGTTTTCTATGCAGACTCACTAGTTATAACTACACATAGAAAAATTTCTTGCTAAAATCATCGAAAATCATGATTTTTTCAATAATTTTCAAAGAACATATTTTGTCTTGCGAAATAATAATTATATATCATTTTATTTTAAATGAAGTCTATTTGCTAATAGTTAAGCATTGTCTATATGCATTTTATTGGCTGTTTACCAAATCGTCAGTAGACTTCAACCACAACTTTGAAAGGTCACAAACCCTTTATCTTATGCACAGACTTCCAAAAACCATTTGAGAATTTACAAATGATAATATTTTCGAAAATCACAAAAGAATAAGATAAGCGTAGTAGGCTTAGAAACTTATACAAAACCCAGCAAATAAGTTGTATTCGATATGAATCTATTTTATTTTTCTACACCTTTGTACAATTAGAAATCCATTTGATAACAAGAAAAGTATTTATAAGGCAAAATGAAAAATAAGATCCAAATTTAACCTTTACGAAATTTATTATTTACCATATTGTCACAATTTTATTTTAAATGAAGTCTATTTGCTAATAGTTAAGCATTGTCTATATGCATTTCATTGGTTGCTATTAACATAAACTAGTTTCGGACGTATTCAATGGACACTGCAAAGCTATACATACAATTATATTCATGGTATTACATGCTATCGAGTGTTCAAAAGATCCTCATTCATGGTTTAGATATTATACAGTATGCTGCAATTCCTATTGGAATGTTGTCGGAAGAAGAACTAGAAGCTCGTAAAAAGGACTTGAGAAATATATGAGAAAGTCGCAACCGAAAAATATCCCGTCAAAAAACAATACATGATCTTTTTTATTATCTCCTTTTTTCTTCAGATCTTCTAATATCTTCTTTTTCTACAAAGTCCTCTATTCATACTCGCAGTACAGAGCCTTTGGGCAAAGAAATTCTTGCGTTGCTATCAGATACGTCAATGCCCAGAGTTTCAGCTCGATTCAGAAAATAAACCAGATTCTGATTTATGCAAACATGTTATGTCGTTTACTTACTAGAATTTACTACTTTTAATACAGCTGGAAGTTTTCAATACAAAAAGTAAAATAAAAATTCCAATTGTAGTAAAAGTAGTAAGGATTTCGAGTAAACGAACAAAGCAATTATCTTCAATATCATTTGGAACATATTTTCATATTTGAAACTAATGTCACCATAAAATTTAATACATTATTTCTTAATATAGCTACTTTTTTTAATGTATATTACAATTTGGAATAGAGATTCGAAAGTTTCGATTAATAAGTAAAACATTTTAAAAATTTATTTATTTGTTGTAGGCTAGCTAATATATATGCCTGCATTTCGTTGATTGCTAATGCCAACTCATCAATAGATCTTTACCCATCATATTTGAAAAGTTTTAAGGCTCGATTGCTTACAGAAAAACTCTCAAAAAAGAAATGAGAACTGCGAATACAAAAGTATAGTACATTTGGATTAAACTCCATATAGTTCGAATAAAAACAATTCGTACCTTTTTTTTATTTAAGAGCTTTTCTATAAGCATGCGAGTTAGAAAACTTGTCAAACATTATGGTTAAATATAAACTGATGAGTTGACATTAGTACCCAACGAAATGCAGGCATATAGAGTAACTAGCCCAGAACAAATAAATATATTTTTGAAAAAAAAAATTCTAGGGAATATCTCGAATTAATTAATATTTATTTTTAAACAAGTAATTGTTAACATGCCCACTTAAGAGATTTTACCTATATTTTGTGTGATTCTTTATAATGATAAAATCATCTAAAATCGTACAAAGTTTCATGTCGCTACGGTAAGCGAGTTATAACTTTTTTTTCCTACTAGGTTGTGCATTTGGACCACAGTGCGACATAATGATTTTACATTGGCATTTTTTTCTGTGCGTATGTGAAAAAAGTGGGGACTACCAGAATCAGTCGTAAGAACCATGACTTTTTTTGTGCTAAACAGTGTTAATCAATTCTTTCTCTTAACCAATATCTCTAGCAACAGCTAAAGTAGAAATTAAATTAATTTTAAAATAGCACCATAAGAAAGATTGATTGGTCATTAGCGATAGATATTCATTTTTAAATTTTTATAATAAACAGACAGCAAAGTGGACAAGAGACCAACAAGTGCATAATTGAAATTAATTGGCATAATCAATATAAACTAAAGTTTACACTGAGGAGCAAAATACACATAAACATATTGCAAAATGTTATAGCAAATTAATAATTTTAATATTATTTAAGCAATTATCCCTTCTCATTTTTTTGAGATGCGTTTATTTTTTAACGGAAATGTTTAAGTTTAATGTAAAAACCGCCTCAAAAATGTTTGTCACATTTTTCTTTAAATGTTTAATTGTGACTGGTTTAGTACATCTTGCAATGACTGTCATGGCTCTTAATGATTGCACAGGAAATACAAGCTTTAGCAACAGGTTGATGTATTCATTTTTTTTTTTTTTATTTATTTATTTTCTTGTTTTAAGAACGCCCGCGCATTAAACTGATAGTGTTGCTATCATTAGGCGATAAATGCAGACTTACTTGGTAAGTAATCGGTTGTAAGATAACTGAAGAAGGAAAATAGATACTTTGTTTAAGCGGAACGACAAGAAAACTTTTAAGGCGACAAATGAAAAGGAGTGGTTGCATACACAGAAAACATTAGTGTTCAATTGTTTTTTTTTTTTTTTCAAATTAACTGTTCAATCAGTAAATATATCTTCCTTAAATAATATATTAATTACATCAAGGTTAATATTAATTGGTTTCAATTTTGCTGCATGAAATTATATCAATAGATAAAACAAGATACCAAAAAATTAAAAAAAAATTCTACATATTTTGTATAATTTCTGTTTACAAGCCCACTCAAATGAACCAACAACAGCTTACAATTAAAACAAAGAACTGCGGGAAAAGCGTTTCATAAAAGGTGAAAAGAAAAACTAATTTAAAGCAGACATCAAATGTTGGTTTTATGGCCTTAATTTTATTGAAAATAAACTAGCGTAACATAGTATGTTAAAAAAATAATAATTGAGATTTTTAGGGCAATAACTCGATAAGGCACAAAAACAAATTATGGAATAAATAATAGACTTTTAAGTTTAAACAAAATTTAAAATTTTATGGGTTTTGGAGTTATCCACTTTAAAAACGCAGCATAATTAGCTACAAACTATTAGAATTTATCCAAACATATCTATAGGATGCAAAGCTGTGGTATCTAGCAGGGAAATAAAACCAATTTCTGATTTCATATGGCTTACCGACTTATTGCACTAAGCCCTTCAATTATTTCTTATGGGTTAAGCTAAGCAAGCCTATATATGTGTGTCTAGAATCCAAAAGGCCACAAGCGATAAACAATTCCAAATAGAATTTTTGATTAATTCACACATCAAAATTTAATATGAAAATCGTAGAAAACAAAGTTGATTCAAAATTTTTCGGAAGTTGTTTCACTTTATATATATTTCCTGTTAATTGAAAATGGTTTTAGAATAACCTTCAAAGAATATTTTTTTCTTTTGAAATAATTGTATTTCATGTTGATTTAATATTCCAGTACAGTTAAATAAAAATGAAGTTGATAATGTAATAATATGAAAAATCATCTTGAGTCAAAGCTATTTCAAATTGAAAAAATAAAAATTTATTGTAGCGATTTTTATTAATTATTTTAATTACTTGTTGAGTATGTGCATAGGCATCAGCAAAAGTTGTGTTGTAGTTGGCTGTCCCAACCAAGATTAGAACTCTGGCCACTTGCTGAGTACTCAACGCGCTAACGACTGCAGCTTTTAAACTTTACTTTAGATGAACACTAAATAAGCATTATCATAAGTAACTTGACTTTCATTTTAATTCAGCATTGATGTTTTAACATAAAATTTATTTGAAATTAAATCCATAGTCATGTTTATTTAAGTGAAAAGTAACGTTAATAACAATGCTATTTTAACAGTGAAAATATTAAATCAAAGAGATTTAAGGTTAGATTTTCGCTTAAAATTAATATAAAACAGTGTTATTGTTTTTAAGAAGCACAACCGGCGAAGCTATTAGCTTGTCTGCGGAAACCACACAGTATCTATGGCGGGAATCGAACCCACGACCTATGGACTGACAGGCTAGCATCGCTGCCACTCAACCACAGGGTCACCCCAAATATGCAGCAGGCAATTTTTCCTGGTGATGAGAAGTTTGGCTGCTATTTATATTTACACAACACGAACATCAAAATAAACAACAACAAGTCATGCAAATGAATATAACAGTGTATTCATTTATTAATACCTATTAAGGTATTCATTTTAATCGACTTTTCAATTACTCGCACATTCGAGCAAGATTTTTATTTCGTTCGAGTTATTTGAGCTATTTTTACTCTTAAAATTATTCAATTAATTGGAAAATGTTCCACTTTACTCGGTTGTTTCTAATTTTTATATAGATAATTAAAACAAAGAAATTTTTATTAGCATTTTATATTTTTTTTTTTTGGATAAAAACTAAACAAAAAAAATTTTTTTTAACATTAATTAGGTCACAGTTTAATCGTCAAGCTTCACTTTGTGATGTTTTTCTATCGGGAAACATTTAATAATTATATTTGCAGTGTAATTTCTAGCAACGCGCCTAATTTATAAAATAACCAAACAAAATTGAAACGGTTAGTATTCCAGTGTTTTACACAATGAAACTATTTTTTATATTCGAAAATTTCTCACATTAGGTTTGTTCCAGAAGATTTTGGGCAAGTTCGCACGAATGAGGGTAAAACAAATTCACTCTATAAAATAAGCAAAATTACTCAAAACTGCATGAAAGCGAAAAACCATATTTCAAGCCCAAAAATGTCACTGATGTTAATTTACAGTTTTAAATTCAAATAATCTAAAAATGTTTTCCAATTCACTGATTTGAAAAGCAGTTTCAAATAATGAGCACTTTTTTATTTTCTAAAAAATTTTCTATATATCAATTGCTGCTTAAGTAAACAAAAACCATCTAATTAAAACTTTGGGCAAGAAGAGAAGTGGATTACACTATCATTACCTCTTTCACTTGTAGAATTTTTGTCATCTGGAATGCTTCTGGATAAGATTGGACAAATTTGTTAACCATCTAGAACAGACCTATAATAAAATATAATATTTCACTATTCAAAGCATTTGGCGATATATAAAGAATTTCCAAATTATCCGAACAATGTTATGATTTAGTGAACCAAAACACATTTTTTCTTAAAGTTGTACTCGTATATCGTTATAGTTCTCTTTGATTTTCTAAAGTAGAATCTAAAATTTGGCTCGAAAAAATAAAATCGTCTGAAACTTAGAAATTGTTTTTCTTCTCCTGTAGGAAACTAAAAAGTGTATTGGCTGCATTTTGAAGTTTTGATGACGATCAGAATTTTACTATATTATTAGTTTTAGAGGAAAATATTATTATTAATTTAGACAACAATATGATTCGTAAAATATTTGTGGTAGCTTTACATAAATATAAAATTCAGTCATCAAATATTGTCACCTTAACCATTTTTTTTCTCTGCGCGTACCTATAATCAATTTTCGATTTTGCGTTTACAAATTATTTACTCAAGCTGCTTCAAATAATTTTTTGTTACTTCAGACAATATTTATAGAAGGTATTAAACCGATTACTTTAATTAATTTTTCAGATCTACAAATTATTATCACACACACTTGAACCACTAATCAAAATCAGCAACATCGTGTGCGGTAAGAACAACTTGCTCATGCCAAAAAAAGAAGCAAAAATCAGGAAAGATAAAAAATAATGAGATATTTTTCTCTGAATGTCGCCAGATTTAAAATAATTCTGCAATAGAAAACGAAACCTGAAAGAAATTTAAACTAAACAGAAAAATACCAAAGCTACTACTAAAGCCAAAAAGCTAAAGACAGTTTAAGCGAATAACTGCGACAAAGTTGCGAGTATGGATATAAATTGGGTGCGTAGTTATTGATGATGTGAGTGTATGCAGGAAAAAAACTTTTTTCAAAAAATAACCTTGAATATCAACAGCATCTATGGGTTTCAGTTTTTACTTGCAATATGAACCTGTAGAAATTTCTTCACATACTGGCATGCAAAGACTTGAGTACAAGTATAATACATTTATATATATATATATATATATATATATATATTTGTTATTACTTTTTCAGTTTGTTCTATACTCCTCCACTGTCACTTGACAACAGAAAGACGGCAATGCATAAGAGCAAATTACCGAACATAAAGCGAGCGAACTTGTTTCATACAAAAGAAAAAAAAACTGAAACTTTAAGCCAAAAGAGCATTTTAACAAAATACTTGGAAACGGTATTGAAATTCTCAAGTCCAGTCACCCGCAAGAAAAGAAAGAAAAGTTAAAACAGCGCATAAAACAGAAGAAAAATAAAAACTTAACCAGAACTGATGAGTTTAAAGCAGCTTAAAACAGAAGCAGAATTCTTAAAATTATTCCGGGCTAACTTTGCCAAAATTTGAATTGCTGTTTGTAAATTTTTATACAATTCCTTATATGATCTAATTTAGTTTGTGTAGCAAAACAATAGTCCGTAGATGCATATAGATGATATCACTAAATTGTTAAGAAAAAATACTGAAGTCCGGGTTGTAGTGGTTACATATCCACCATTCCTTTCTGTAGGGCATTAAAACTTCTGACGAAATAAAATGTATATGTAGTTACGCATTCATAAGCTCTTTGAATTTTTAAAGTCCAGTAGAATTATTTTTCATTTAAACTTATTTACTTTATTATGAATACGATCAAACCCTTCCTTTAATACTCAGTTTGGGTGTGTGCGTTCAGTTTGCGTTTTATGTTCAAAATAACGTTTGCCTGGCTGTCTTTCTGTCTAGAGGACTGTCTGTTTTTTTTATTTTTTTGCGGACTTGTTGATGTCGATATTATTAATTTATTATTTAATCAGTTGGTGTGGTTTGACTCGCCCTGAATAGCATTTTTTATTCTTTCTTTCAAGTTTTCTTTCTCGTCTCCTTGTTTTTATTTGCTCTTTAAAAAAAAGAAAGAAAAAAGTAATAACGATCAATGACTGTCCGGCCGCAGCAAGTGTATTCCAATATATTTAGTTTATTTTGTTATTGTGCAGATCATCATTTAGTATTTTTTATTCTTTCTGAAACTTTTTATTCATAACGTAATGAACAAGAACTCCTTTGGTGTCCATCATAAACGTTTAAGGTTCGTTGTGTGTTTTGTTGTTTCAAAAGAAGTGGTTCCGTTTAAATTGCATGACACAACACTTAATTTTATATTTGTTCTTTAACATTTTTATACAGGTTGTTTAACGGCGAAATGCACAGAAAAAATATTAAACAAGAAAACGAAACGAAATTGGAAAAAAAAATTAATAAACATTTCTTTGATCATTGATCAATATCGAAGAGACTACAATTTCATAATGATGACACTAAAAAATTCATGGCAATTTATTACGTCACCTTATAAAACTGATAAATGTGATAATTATCGCACTGTTTAATGTTTATGCTTAAAAATTCTTGAGAACTTAAAAAATTTTTAACATTTTTAGCAATAAATTACCTTGATTGCTTAAAAATACAAATAATAACTGTGAAACTTAATTGATCGGGGAAGGTTTTGATTAAACACACTACAGGAGACGTGGCCAGTAGCATTCAAAACTAATTTTTTTTAGATTTTTTATTGGACTCTCGAAATGACGCATAGAATCTTTTTTAGATTAAAGGAAATCCTTCTGGATTTATTCTTATGCCTCAGCATAGACGAATCCAACTTCGGTACATATTCGCTACACTTTTGTTGAAAATTAGGTCGATATAAGTCGGCAACACTTTACAGATTATTATCGACCTAATATTACACACGCATTATTTTTCATTTTACTAAAAAAGTGATTGGCTGCGTGCAGATTTGAATCGCGACCTCCTGACTGATAGTCTGACGTATCTACCATTCAGCCATAGCCGTATTATACTTTATGTTACATTTTTTCTACTTGGACTTAATATGTTTAATGTGAAACGTTTTTTCTTTAATAAAATAACTACAAAATCGATATAATTTTAGACAAGGAGAAATTTTCAACACAAATTTAGACAATATATGATCGTAAAATTGAAGTAATGTTTTAGAGTGTAGATATTGTCATTGTATGTTTGTCTCTCCTTGCCTTCACCACTTAGAATGAGCAGAAGTTCATCAATCACCACTGATTAAAGGAGTTGTGATAAAACACCACCTTGGGGACAGCCTTTGACTGCATCAATAGTAACTTTATCTTTGCCCATTGAAGCAGTCATGCCCCTGCTCTCAAGCGTAAGCCTAATGCATGCTTTGTACTATCAAATGCGCCATCAATGTCGAAAAAGACACATAGCGCGATTTCGTCCGACCCATGAGCCCTTTCAATCTTTATAACAATAACAAGATGATGTAGAGCATGCTCAGTCGATTTACTCTTAGCATATGCGTATTGATTTACATGCAAGGGGACATCATTCAAAATCGTCGATCTAATGAGCAGATCAATTAGTCTCTCCATCGTTTTCAGCAAAAAGGATATTAAGGCAATTCGTCTGTATGATTTGATTAAGTTTCCTGGTTTGTTGCCCATTTTAGGTATAAGTACAACGTTAACTTTCCTCTACAGTAGGGAAATGTGTCCAAAGACAAAACAGGCCCTAAATAGGGCAGCGAGGGCCCAAAACAGTGTATCAATGCACCTTTGCAAGAGTGCTGGAAAGATATCATCCCTGCCAGGAGTTTAAAAGGCTGAAAAGAGGCAATAGCCCATTTTATCATATCCGGACTGAAAATGGCTTTTGACAATTTGAAGCCTGCTCTGTACAAAACAAGGGAGCCGTTCGTTCAGTCATCATAACTTTGAACCTTGAGAATCGAGTCAGGAAAATGAACAGAAAGTAACAGTTGCAGTATTTCTCTTCGATTCTTTGTATACGTACCATCAGCCTTCCTTAAAATTACTATTTCACTAACGGGAGAAAGCCTTGTGCAATCTCGTGCTGTTGGAGTAATCTCGATATCTTCGCAGAATGTTCTCAAGGATTCCCTTTTGGATCTCGGTATTTCTTTATTATAATCGGTTAGGTACCTTTTGTACTCTTCCCAGTTATTTGAAGGCTTTGAGCGATTAAAACGTTTACTAACTTTCCTGCATATGTCATCAAGAAGGTCACTCCACCATTATTAAGCTGATCTGCTGGTACCTCTAGTTCCTTAACAAAGGTAATATCGGAAGTTAGCAGATGGGCCTTCGAGGCAGTTATTTCCCTAAACGCAGACCAATTTCGATACCTTAATTGTTGAGTAACAGACAGGCCTCCTGGAAAATCGAACCTTATGTAACGATGATCCGACAGGGAGACCTCGTCAGAGATCCTTCAATTGAATATATAATTTTAATGGAAAGAGCCAGATAGAGTGAGATCTAATACCTCCTCCCTAATGGCATTAATAAAAGTTGGCTCCTGTTTAGAATCTATATACGCTCAGAGCCTAGAAACTCTAAAAGAACCTTGCCCCTTCCATTAATGTTACTACTATGTACTCCACACGGTGTGATGAGCATTAGTGTCACAACCAATTATAAACTGATAATTCTTGTTAGGACAATAACTTACCGGTTCCTTAATTTGCGCAGGAGGAAAAGTAAATCACCTGCAAAATATGCTGATGCATAAACTACTTCTTTAGCCCCTCGTTCTGGTGGGATCTCTATAATGGCCACCACCAGGTCCCTTCGGATGAATTCTGGAATCGAAATGTAAATTATATATTTAGTTATTAACCTTACCGTTCTAGGATCACAGTTTCCTTTATAAACTATTAACCTACCAGGTTCTTGTTGAAGGCTTAGAATTTTACTTTCTTGCACAAGAACCATGTCTATCCATTTTTCGGCGAAAATCTTGCGCAAGATGGCCGAAGTTCTTTTGGCATGATACAAGTTCGCCTGCAGCAAGCGTCTGGTGCTCACACCTCTTTGGTGTAATTTTTGTATTTTTTGTAAATGATAATTTTTCATAAAAAATGTTTCTGATATATATAGAGGATTGAACAGAACATGTCTAGCATAAGAATTAATTAAAACTGGAGTTCCCAAATCCAGAGTTCACATATTCATGCCTTATCACCCTATTGGCCAAGCATCCATTGGAATATGCTGAGCCGCCGCGGATTAGGGGTAACAGTTTTAAGAGTAGATACCAGATCGGTTATTTATCTGTATTTAGTTCAAGACAGGAAATTTCGGCTAACTAAAATTGAGTTGAAAAGAAAATGAATGCAAGAATTTACATGAAAAAGTCTCGTATTCTATTTCGTGACAAAACTTAGTTAAATAGCTGATGTTTCCTTATAAAAAGCATCCATCTTCATAGTGGTAAATGTGAACAAGAACGCTGGTTAGACGATGTAGCGGACAGTCGAAATCAGTAGTACTGATCTGTTCTGCTTATCTGATTTGAATATTCGAACACTCCACTCTTAAAAAAATAAAATTGAATTTACATTAATTCAAATATTGCACTAAGAAGACGAAATAATAAAATTTCAGACTTATACTTATTCAGTCCAATAACAAAATTATGTAATAATAAAAATATTAGTGGAGTTCAGTGTTTGATGCAAATGGTCTTGCGAAAGTGCAAATGCAAAATATCATGGCAATTTTATGAAATTTTGTGTATTTTGTTGTTTGATTTCATAAGAAATCCACGATAGTTTGCATTTGCACTTTTGGAAGACCATTTGCATCGAATACTGAACTCCGCTATTGTTAATTATATATTAAAATTGTATCTGCTTGTTCACTGTTGTAGAACAGTAACTTTAACTGTTGACATAAGGTACGTGCTACGGGTGAACAGCTGACTCGTTGTCTATTCATTAACAACAGAAAAATTATTGTTGTTAGTTAACCGATAGAAAATATTTTTAAAGTTGTTACAGAGTAGCAAAATCTACAATGCTTGTTAATTTTTTTAGCAATGACAACTATCGCTAAAATTTTATAGAGAATCGCACTGCAGGTCTCCAATTAGCGCCAGCAAGCAAAAGACAGACGTTGCTAGCGTACTATTTCATTTAAAGCTGACACCGACTACCGGTTGTAATATCCAAATAAAGTCAAGTAAAGTAATTATTAGGACTTCTTCTCTTGTATTTTATATGTTACAACTAATATACAAAATCAATTCTTCAATAAATTGAGAACATTTTATAGGGTGTACCTGAAATTCAGATATATTGAATTAATTCCGATTGTGATGCAGTAGAATACTTTCTATTGCTATAGATAGAATGTGATTACAAGTAGAACTAGGGCATTCGGCACTACTCTAGGATATATCAATTTTTATCGCTTTTGTAAAAATTCCATGTGCTTTATATAATATTGTTAAATTTTGTGGCAGGTTTTTATTATAGACGATCTTTATATTCATGAACACTTATCCACTACGCATTTATTTGCGGCAAATAAATAATGTGTTCAAAACCACAAAAATCTGTAAAAACAGCAAACAATTCAATGCGTAGCATATTTATATAATTTAACGTTCTTTTTTTTTCTACGGAACGATTATTTTGCTGGTTTCAATAAAAGATCTTTTGTTCTGCTGTTGATGCGTTTCTTGTATTAAGTTTTCGTAAGAAATAATTTTTTTTTTATTTTTTATTTTTAACTCGTTAAAAATCGTGTCTATAGAAACAGAAAGAACACAAGTTTTTATTTTGTTTTTCTTGAGAATATTTTTTAAACAAAAACAACCTGCTAGCTGGATTTTTTTGTTTTCTTTCTTTTTTTTTTTTTTGTTTTAAGATCTTTTGTTAGCTGCTTTACTTTTGCCCTTGAAGCAATACACGTTTATAACTGCGAGTATTCTTTTCAATGATGATCTTGCCAATTCATTTTTTGGAGTTTAGTATTTTTTCCTAGTTGGCTGTTGGTTGGTTTATTGGCGGTGGTGGGCAAACGCAACAGTATGTTCATTTGTATGGCCACTTACTACTCTATTATGCTGGTGTGTTAAGGGACGTTTTGTAGGTGATTATACTATGGATTATTGGCCACGTATGTCTAGTAGAGTTGAAGTAAATAGCGATCATGTGGGTTGTGTTTATATGATGATGCTGATGTTTTTAAATGATGACGATGGCTATGATGCTGCTGATGATAATGATGTGTAGGATAAAAGCTATTTCAAGCATTTTTAAGCCCTTCAATTCAAGTACCTGTTGCTGTTGGTAGTAAAAGTACATATTCTTCTGTACTGGCTTTAGCCAGACATGGTTATAGGTATAAAAATATAAGAAACATACTTCGTTTTTATTGCATACATTTTTTACTAGTCCTATAACAATTGCGTTGGCTGGACGCCAAACAGTGGTTTCAAGAAGATTAATTAGATCTTAATGTCTTAAGAATTTGGAACTAATTCGGTCATCAATAATGGTCCAAAATTTTCTAGAATAAAAATAATAAATTTCACTATAATTCACCTCATAAAATCTGGCCTTACGGCATATTTCGATATTTGATAATTGTGAATAAATACAAAATTAAAAAAGACCCATACAGCGTCACTTCCGGTTTTGCACTGGAAATTCTATGTACATATATAAATTTGCATACCTTCGAAAATTATTTAATTTGAATTGGTCATATCTGGACTTGAACATATGGGTTTGATCCAAAGAAATTTAACTAAAGCTTGGAAACGAAACAAATTTTACATATTAACCATTATACACAGTAAGCAAAAGTCCTGTTAGCTGCTAATTCTCTTGTCTATCAAGAGTGGATAATGCGTCTCATATTCAGTTTAAATTAATCAGCCATGGCGTCAACAGTGAGATTAGAAAATATCAGAAAACAATTTTGAGCATTTTGAAAAAAAAGAAACAAAATTTGATTTTCAGCAAATGTTCTTTCCTAAATCAATGAATTTTTTTATTGACTTTTATTTTGGACGCAAACACCAAAAACAATAACAAAAAACACTATTCTATATCGTAATGGAAAACAACCCCTATGACGACATACACATAAATAATAACAACAATGATTACAAAAGGAATGCAATTGTAACAAGTTTGTTTACTGAAGATTTCTGAGTTCGTTAATATTGTTGAGATAATTCTCATTATTTTATTTAGAGTCTTTAGATAAACATACAGAGTTGAACACATTCAACAAAATGAAATTTCATCAATATTTAATGGATAATGATGTTATTATTTAAAACTGAAAAATAAAAAATAAAGTTTTTATTGCCTCAGACAAAAAGCTCTTTAGAAATATAAAAAGTTCAGTGAATATTTATAACTGATTAAGCAAAGTATTTTGTTTATTATACTAGTTTGCCACCTTACAAGTGGTAATAAACATAATTACACGTGAGCACTGACAATCGAAGTGTAGCGGCTTCCGAAAGTGGCGCTACTCGGGTCTTCTGTGTATGTTGAAAAATTAAGCTGATGCTAATTGTTTCTCGGAATATTATTCATGCCCAATTCTTTCTGAATTAAATGTTACGAACCTTAGCTTAAAAATCAATTTTGAACTATATTTTGTTTAGAATTTGTAAGAAGATTTAGACAAATTGTTTTATAAGTTCAGAAAAAAATATTGTTTGATGTATTACAAAAAATCCAGTTTATATTTTTGTTTGATACAGTAAATAAATTTTTTAAAACTTGTAAATATTTTTAAACAAATTGTTGTATAGATTTGCAAAATTTATTTTCTGACAAAACCCGGTTTTTTCCAATGAAATTGAAGAGACATTTTTGTGTATATTTACAAATATGTTTGTATGTCAATTTCTAGACAAATAATTTAATAATTCAATGAATTTTTTTTACTGAAAATTAAATTTAGGTTTTATGAATGACATTAGGCTGCAATCGAATAGTTGAATATCATCTAATTCTAATCAATTCATGCCCACTCTTAGAGTAGGTTTTTTCAGATTTTTATTTAGTGGTTATTGATATTCACTACTTTTTTTGTTGTCTTGTATTAAGTTTTTCTGTTTCTTTATATTCTAGTATGAAAACATACTAGTATAGAGTGAAACAAAAGCGGTATCGACGTAGTTCTTTAATTCAGTTCAAGATCACGTAAGTGTCATTTTATCATAACATATAAGTTCAGTTAAATCAAAATCAAGTTATGGTCATATTCGGGTTCTTCCTCTAAGTACAAACCAATTTCAAATATTTCAATTTTCGAAAAAGGTATCACGGTTTTCTTTTTTACCCTCTAGAACACCAACATATCATATTTTACATTAAAAGCGGTCTCTTGACTTAAGACGTTATGACAAAACGACACAGATATATACATAATTACACATCCTTTAAAGTTACCTAAACCACTGTACGCACTTGTCGATCGTGCTGATCTTGTTGATTTCAAATAACCACCTTAAAAAAAGTCATACCTATTGCTTGCCGCTTGTTGCTTTTTCACGTTTCTTATTATTTTTAAACTTTTAAAGTCTTGAAAGAAAATAAAGAAAAATTAATGTTGGCAATAATAATGAGCCTACAGCAGGTTCATTATATTTATATACGGGTACAGGTGATTTTGTCCTTGGGTTAAGAAAAAAACCAAACAACAAGGTTCTTTTGTTTGATATAAAATGAAGCCTTGTTACTTTTTAACAATTTTTAAAAATAAAAGGGTTTTGTTACACGATGAACAAACACCATACATTCATTATACATATTTTTAAACTTTAAACAAAATTGTAAACAGAAACCATAAATTATTTTCAATTTAAGTTTGGCTGGGCCTTAATTGATCTTTTTCCCTCTCTCAATCTCGCTCTCTCTCTCTCGCTCTCACTCTTGATTTTGTTAAATCAATTACTTTATGTGAACAATTTATTTAACATCTTAATTACTGGAAACTCCCCTCAACAGCCCTGTACCACTCGAACGATGTGTCTGGTTAAATAAAACATCATGTTTGGCAAGATATTTTACATTCAATTACTAGACTATTAATTTTTAACGCACTTGTTTCTTTGAATGTATCTCTAGATATACTGCACCAGTACTCATATGAGTGGAAATAAATTTTTATTACAATTCTTAAATGTCTAAGTGGCATGAAACGCAATGCCTTTAAGAGAAAAAAATGGCAAACAAATAGACATTATAGTGGTTATTGGTTCGTTTATAAATTCATATATAAACCACCATTTGGCAATTAGTGTTAAATAATGGATTAGTTTTCGTTTTCACGTTTCCTTTGCTGAATTCAAATTTGAAGTTTCGTTGCCCATGGTAATTTATTGGTTGTTAAAATTGCATATAAATAAAAATTAAATTAAGCAATTTTCAAATTTAAATGCAAATGCCTTTTTTGTACGTTCGTATCTCTAGACTTATATAACTTTGTTATATAGAATATTTTTGCCAAACGATTACGCATGGGCAAAATATGTAAATTTATATTTTTTTATGATAGTTAAGGTGATAAATGCAATTTCGATATTTGAATACGAGTGCGTGTATTTATAGCCTAAATAGTTTGTAGGCAAAATTTAATTATTATTAGCATTTACATATCCATATGTATCAAGTAATGCAGTAAAAATGTAAACATCAAGTTGTCAGGCCTATTCATTAAATTGAAAAGTTTTAGCCATAGGTCGATAGGAGGAAAAGGTGTGAACCTGTTATGACAGTTGAACAGATGCGCTGTATCGTGAGTGCTCTGTAGACTACGTTTCCTCATTGAGGTGGTCAATATTGGTAATTTTTACACATCCTGTTGCAATGATCGGTATTAGGTGTCACTAGGGAATGAGCTCCATATTGAGGCATCGTCATTTATTAGGGAGCGGCCAATCGCCTTGCATGCCACTACTATGACCTCCATGGTTATGCTCAAGGCGCTACCTGAGCGCTTCCAGGACCTTTTTTGGGTTTATTTTTTTGCTTTACATAGGTAACGTCCGATGAGAAATAAAGTAGGATATCAAAGACTATACCTAGAACTCTGGGATTTTCTACGGTAAGTGTACATCTGCCTTCGACAGAGATGTCTAATTGGATCCTTCCTTTTAATTTTGGCAACAATGTCAGAAATATTTACACCAGTTGACATGATGGTTCTGTCATCGCCGTATGACACCGTCGAGGATACCTAAGCTAGGGCAGGAATTTTGACATGATAAATATTGAAGAGTATAGGTGGCAAATTTCCTTTTTGTGACACAGCTATTTTTATCTTTAGTTTACTTGATTCGCCTCTGAACTTCATAAATGCTAGCCTACCTTTGAGATAGTTTGAAATACACCGTTTCATATCTTTGGAAAGAATATCATTATGATATAATTAGTCAACAATCAGCGATCAATCGTGTCAAATGCCGTCACCATTGTGCATTAACATACTCTATGCTGATTAAGGCCGTTACCGATTTGAACTGCTATGAAATTCAAAGTTGTCGTAGTACTATGGGCTTCCCTGCAACCATACTGTTCTCTAATAACAGAGAAATGCTCCTCCAAGGATGGCAGCGGTAGGAACTCCAAAACATTTGATATCGGCGAGGGAAGGAAAATCGAGCAATAGGAGTCCCCTTGAGTTGTTTACCAGATTTCAGAATAGGGATGATCCCTGCATCTGTACCGATATATGAAATTACCAATTGGCGAATGGAGAGCTCAGGTTTCAGAATAGAAATGATTAGTATATACCTTCCAGATATTTGGAACTGCCAGTTGATGAACCGAAAGCTCAAGATTCAGAACAGGGATGATACCTGCAACCTTCAAATCACCAGTTGGCGAATCGAGAGTTCTGGAATTGGTATAAGGCGCTCCATTGCTATTTTTACGAGTTTTTTCAACATTAACATTGAGATGCTTTCTGGTCCAAGAGCTATAAAAAGCTTTAGCTTTGGAGATTATGTTCTCAACTTTGCATGGGAGTGGGACTCAGAGTCGCGTTAGGTACTCTTGACTCTCCGGAGCATAGATTTTTTGGACCGAATATAAGAGATTGATTGTTCTAGGAATTGTCGACAGTAGAAAGTTAATGGAGCATTGGTTGAGGTGAGCGGTGATGTGCATTCACGAGTTTTGTATTTTGCACTGTAAGCTCCTCATTTCGCTCATCTGCGTGTTTTTAAGCACGCAGGAGCTTGCGTCCTTCTGTCAAAATCTGTTCGATTCATGTTCTTTCATGTAGTATAAAACGCTTTTATGCCCTAAGAGTGCTGAGTCTCAGGGATTTTTCATAATCGTGCATGTATACGGCTCCACAAAGTCGCTGGAGTGAGCTTCAGAGGGCTGCTAGCAAGGCCTAGTGACGGGATAAACTGTGAACATAGGTTCGACAGGAGATTCAATGTTACAATTCCCCTTATGGAAACGAGGGAAAAAACGGTCCCACTATCGGTTCACAAAGTTTATGTTGGTATACGGATGGATGCAAAAAGAAAGATGGAGTTGGCGCTGGAGTCTGTGAACCCAACGTGAAAATCTCTCTGTCCATGGGCAAAAGGCCTACCGTATTTCAGGCAGAAATACTGGCGATCATTAAGTGTGTTCATATTAATTTAAGTAGGGGCATTTAGGGCGCCCATAAAACTTTCGTTTCCGTAAGTCAGGCAGCTCTTAAGTACCTCCTTTCTTGGAAATTCCGTTTCAAGCTTATTTTGGAGTGCTTTGACTCACTACAGGAACTATCGTTATGAAACAAGGTTTCCATTTATTGGATACTTGGCCACAGTCATCTTCCGGGTAACGAGGAAGCGGATGAATTGGTCAGGAGGGCGTCTGATACTACTCTTATGGGTCCAGAGCACTTTTGTGACGTAAGGTGGTCGACTGTCAAGTTCCTAGTCAAAGGAAATGACATATCAACCGTAAAGTTAGTGTGGCTGGCTTCCTCTGGTTTGAAGCAAGCCAAGGTTTAAATGCAGCAATTTTCATATAGTGGCATCCTGAATTTCAACAGGAATGATTTACAACTTGTTACTGGCCTTATATCTGGTCATTTTGTACTGAAGTATCTCTGTGGAAAAGTAACCAAGTTCGTTTACCCCTGTGCCGTTTATGCTTGCAAGACCATGAGACAACGGCACACATTCTCTGTGAGTGTATCGTCTTACATAATATTAGAGGGCGTGTTTTTCATTCGAGTTTCTGTGTTCGGATGATATTAAGCAGGCTTCTCCAAACTCTGTGCTGACTTTCATAAGGAGAGTCATGCAGAGCTTGATTTAAGGTGACAGGTAAGAAGGTCAAGGAAAGTAATGTCAATTGACTTTATTTCCCACCATAAAGGGAATAAATTGTATGCAAGAATCCTTACTGAATGAAACCGCTATTCGATCAGCTGAGAGGAAAAACCACTTAAGCCCGCCCGAATACCGTCTATATAAATAACTTTACTCAGCGAAACCACTTTTCAATATACTGAGAGGAACAAATTATAAATCCCGGCCGAAGGCCGTCTATGCAAAAATCTTTACTCAGCGAAGTCGCTTTTCGATATCAATGGACTTAATTTCCCACCATGGTGGAATCCACTAGGTGTCGCAGTGCCGGTTTTTGGACCAGATATTTCCCCTATTCTATTATTTTTTATGCAATAAGTAGTGTTATCGAGAGGTGCACTAACACTCAATTGAGGTAAGAAAATGGTCGAGAGTATTTTGTCGTTCAACATGTGAAATGTATGTTCGGTCAGTGACTAACATGGCCTTACAACATTTTATTTATTGAATAATTAAAGTTTTTATTGAGTCTTTTAAAATCAAATAGAATGTGTAGAGCACGAAAACTAATTATTTCTTCCATTTCGGCCATAGTCCATGCACATATGTTTTTCGATTTGTAATTCTCTTTAACCCTAGATTGGTATACACTCGAAACGACGAACACTGTTTTTATTTTTGCGTTCTATTTTGTCTCTTTTCACGTAGCACTCTAATTTTCTCTGTAACTCTACCCGACAGTCTATTTCTGTTGTGTGTGGTCATGCATTACTGTTCGATGATAAAAAGTAAGTTTTTTAACAAATTCTTAAAACTCACTTCGTCGCTTCGACGAAGTATACCATTTATGTAAGTTTTTTTTTATTCCTGATTTTTGAGCCGGGCTTTAAATTGAAGCTTGCATTTCATGTGCAAATTTAATGGAAAACTAATTACTTTATTTATTGTTAAGTTGTTCAACGTACTTTTTTAAAGAAAATATGTGTTTTAAAAGAAACATTTTAAAAAGAAGTTGAATATAAGTTCCTTTTGTAACAATACCTTTGAAGCAAAGCCAAATTAAATGTTAGATTTTATTTAAAAAAAATTAACTAAATAAAGCAAAAATTTATGAAAATATTTTTAATTATTATTTAAAACATCTAAAAGAACAATATAAATTGTTCTACATTGAAAAAATATGCATAGCTACTTTGTTATGGGAACGGAAATTGGTATTCGTCGATTCGGCGAAGTTTACCGATTAAGAGCTAAATTTAAGTATACTAAACTAGGGTTAAAGTGCCATCCAGAGTCAAAGGCTGTTTCGATTAAAATAAATTATATCTTGTCGAATAGTGGATAATTTGACAAAACGGTTGATTCCATTAATATCCTTAGACCCGAGGTAGTTAAAGTTAACTACTAAGACCTTTGCAGCAAAATTTGTAAAGCCGAGCACAGTGTTATTTTAAACAAGGTGTTATTATTTCGTGTGCCTATATACATAAAGGTGCGGATTTTCTCTTACATTCTGATATACAAATTGGTGCCTTTTTCGTATACATATATACAATATCATAATAAAGCGTACATTTTTTTAATTTTACATCACGGGAAATTCTTCAAATCCGCTGGAGAGGAATTTAAGCAAGATACGTTTTTGAGATGGCAAGACTATGCTAAAATCACTAGAATTAAGATGGAGACGCACAATTTCTGACTTCCTTGCAAGGTATTTTAAAAACTAATTTGTATACCATTTGCATTAGTTATTGTACGGTTGCTAAGGTGTAAGTTCAAAATGGTAATAGAATTATTATACAATGCGTACACTGTTTTCAAACCTTTAGCTTGAGGTGATTATATTCCTCAACATTTCTGTATTATGTGTATGTCGTATATAAACTGTGCACAGATAACTATGAAGTATATTTCAAATAAACTTTGAAAGATAAACAAAAGAATGATCTTGAGAAAACCGTCAAAAATAAGAGGAGAATAGAACAAAAAAGAATAAAATGAAAAAAAAAATAAATAACATAAAGAACAAGAGCATCATCAACGCATTGTACTTTTAGAGCTAAGAGACTAGTATGATATAATGATAATGGTCCCCAAAACCACAAACCCGCAGCAACAAGTGTATAAACTTACAAGTGGCTAGAATATGATCATTGATCTTGGCAATCGATCGTTCATGCTACGTACGAACAATAATGTATTATTCTTCTTTAAATATTTTTTTACCATTATTTCATTTCTAAGACTATGAAATTGTTGGTCGTTTTAAAGCTGTGAATATAGCAGAAAGATGATGATCTTTGAATAAAAGGTCTCCTTTAAAGAACCACGGAGTTTATGTCGGTTCTTGTGTGCATAAAATATTTAAAGAATACAACAGCAAATGAATACAATAATATAAAACTAAAAGAAAAGAACACGATCATCTTCAACACCTTCGACAGGTTAGACAAAACAAAAGTGGCAACAATATTGTTCATCTTCCTTCAAGTAGTTCTTAGTGTTATTGCACATTATCTGGCTTTAGACAAGATGGAAAATTTACCAGAAAAAATGTGAAAAAAATTATTGTTAAAATTTTCTAGAGAATTATTATATAAAACCATGTTTGTTGCAAAGTAGGTGCGGTATTGGTTATTGTAGTTTATTTTTTTATTTTTTTTTTGTGTGGTGATGGTGGAGGCAGTGTGGTGTTGCTCAGCTTAGTAAACAAAACGTTTGGGTGCGTAAAAGTTCATTTTAAACGTGTGAATGTCATGCTCCCTGAAATTTAATGGTCATACTCTTATATTATTTTGTAATTTTTTTCAGCATTATTTTGCTGTTGTTTTGTATTTTATTATTTTTTTTTTTGTGGTTTGTGCGCTTTCTATGGCCAAGACGAAAAACCTTTATATTGTTTATTTTTAGCAGTTGTATTTCATGTTCTATGTACAGCAAATACCTTTGCATGATATGAGCGTGTCAGAATTGATATAGTATTAATTCGATAGGCTATATGTGGGTTGTGCGGTCTTCACGGAGGAGTCCAAAATGGGAATAGGCACGGGAACTGGTGTCTATATTTTTGGGATTGACATTCGTAGGTCTTTTAGGCTACCAAACGAGTGTAGTGTTTTCCAAGCTGAGAACCTGGCGATCCTCAGGGCCACGGAGATAGTAGCCACAGATGTGGCTGAGGGCGATGAGGTAACCTTCTACGTCGATAGTCAGGCGGCGCTAAAAGCATTGGAGGGACACAGTGCTAGATCGAAACTAGTTAGTGACTTTAGGAGAGCCCTCAACTCGCTTATGGATAAATATAATGTCAGACTATGTTGGGTTCTTGGCCAGTGCAATGTTGAGGGAAATGAGACTGCTGATGAGCTGGCAAGATTAGGGCCAGCATTAGATGAGGATTTGTGTGAAAGATCGGTTAAAATACCGATCGGTCATTACTAAAAGGAACCCAGTGACTGGGTGTCGAGTAGAGCGAACCGTTCATGGGGGAGTAGGGAGGATTGTAGAGTCTCGAGGGACATGTGGCGAAAACTTGACTTAGGTAGATCCGAACTACTACTGGGTATGAATAGGAAAATGATAGGTGTCTTAATAGGCGCATTGACTGGTCGTTGCTCGGTTAGGGCGAGGACCAGCATTTTTGTAGGATGTGCGAGAATAAGGATTGCTCGAGGCTGCAACGACACAGGCTTAGGTGGCTCGGTAGACGTTTTCATGAGAGCACTAGTGATATCGCAAAGTGCAAACATGAAGATATCAGGGGCTTCATCATGGGAATAAGGTGGCTTAATGGCAGATTGCAGGGTTGTTTTCTGGATACGGGAGGGATTTTTCAATGCACAAACATTTAATTTTTATCGCCATGTTAAAGTAATTTGCTAAAATTCCAAAGTAAAAGTAGTGAAGGGATATGCTTATTAGCATTTTAGCTCATTACTATGCCAATGAAATTTTTGAAGGATAGCAATTCTCCTTTTTTAAAAAAATTGTAAGGACATGTTAAACCGGATTTTTTATGCATTCTTAATTAAAAAATATGTGAAGAAAATGCGACTATGCAATATATTTAGTGCAAAAGGGTATTACGTATGAGCATTATGATAGTACCATTATATTACTTATACGTAATACACTTTGTAATGTTGCATATGGGCTAATTATCTGTGGCGGACGTCACATTCATACGCATATATTTTTGGTAATGTTAATCTCCTTGGCTTTCTGAATGAGATATTTTCATACAACCTTTAGAATAAACAGTTCTTTAGGAATACTTTCAAATAACTGTTAATTATTTAGTGAACTGTTTTTGAAAGTGCTGTTGCGAATATTAAAAAAACAGAAGTCGGTTTGGAGGCTAATGAGGATATGTATAATTTTTAGCGAGTTTTGAATAGTATACAAAAAAATTCAAACAAGTAAAAGTAAGAGAACTATTCGAGAATTTTAAAAAGGCTCTAGGGCTTACAATACGTTGCTGGGTTCATCTAAAAACTAAAAAAATCTGTTGTAGCGGACGTGACGTTACGAACGTTGTATTTTTTTTACTATCTATAGCTTTTTAATTGTAAAATTTACAACAGATATGTGTTTAATGGAGTTATAGATAATATTATTATTATAATATTATTATCTAAAAGAAAGCTTTTAACAAAGTTTTCATATTCCATATAGATTAGAGGGCTGCACGAGTATCCTCGAAAGTATTCGTATGTATCTTCGTGTGTATATGCATGTACGTTTTTTGTATATATATATATATACATATATATATATATATATATATATATATATATATATATATATATATATATATATATATATATATATATATATATATATATATATATATATATATATATATATATATATATATATATATATATATATATATATATATATATATATATATATATATATATATATATATATATATATATATATATATATATATATATATATATATATATATATATATATATATATATATATATATATATATATATATATATATATATATATATATATATATATATATATATATATATATATATATATATATATATATATATATATATATATATATATATATATATATATATATATATATATATATATATATATATATATATATATATATATATATATATATATATATATATATATATATATATATATATGTATATCTGGTCGTTGCTATGTATGTCCATACATATACATTATGTATACATAAGTCTATGCATAATAACATACATCTATGTACACAAGAAATTTATACGAGTACATTCTACGAATACATTTGAGTAGACTTTGCAGCCCCCATATATAGATTACGAGATAATCTAAAGAAAGAGTAGCACCCTTATTTTCAAGATAGATGGTATTTCCGACCACCCTGTGTAACTAAACACACAAAAGATTGCATAATATATGAAATGCAAAGTTGGACTTTGTTTGCTTTAGGTATATCCCTCCCATTCATAAAGGGATCACCGAAAAACTTTATCCTTTATATATTTTATAGCTTCAATATATAGAACATTATTTCATCAACATATATATCTAGTTTTGACATCTTTAAAATTCTGCCCTTGGTATATACTTTTTCGGGTTTGCCCATATCCGCATTTTCTTCACGAATTTGTTGGTATCAAAAATTAATAAAAAAAATGCCGGTTTACTCGTTTTGTAATCGGACAGCTAGTTTCAAAGTAACAGACTTATTACCCTTTTTCTAATTGGAACGCTTGTACGGCGGTCGAAAGTTAACTTTCGGCGCTTCTAGTGTTACATTATTAATTATTCCTTAAACACATGTTAAGTTTTCAAATGATTTCAAGAAGACTTTGGAGCTTTATTATTCGACACAAAAATCTCTTTCATATTAGTACCGTCATATTAGTGAGTATAGCGAAATGTCTTGCTGTTATTCAATGGATATTAGGGTATTCACTCGATTAATGTTTGCTCGATTAATCGGAAAATTCAAGTCAAATAATGTTCGATCAAATAAAAATTTCCAATTTCAAGTAAAAATTTGTTTGCGTAATTTAAGTCGATTAATCAATTAACTCGAGTGAAAAGTTTTATGTAAATTTTCTCTTTTTCGAATGCATTTTTTAAGATTTCTTAACCAAAACTGGTAAAATATTTTAATTTGATGAGATACTATTGGACCGCTTGATGTAGATATTAAAGAATTAAATGAAATATTCAGCAACAATAGGGGAGAAAGAAAAATTTTTGTTACTTTGTAGAAAAGTTCGGAAATATTTCCTTCGCGCAATAAGTACATATTGAAATAAAGAAAATATTTCTATACTAAGGAATTGATAGATCGTAACTAAATTTAAATGTTAGTCTCTTTTTTTTTTACTATAGCATTTTCAGTATTATATGTTGTACAAAACAGCTTCTGAAATGATAACAATTGTTGCATATCAATCAAAATTTTATTAAATTTTAAAATCGATCCACTGCAACTCAGTCACTTTTTATCCGGTCGAAGCAAATAAGCAACTATTGTTATAAATAACAATATATTATTTTATTCGAACCAGCCTTTCACGCTGGATGGAGCTTTAAAGAGAAGTATACATCGGAAAAAACAAATAAGTGGTTATCTGGACAATGGCCGAAATGAAAAAAATTACATTAAAAAAATGCAATACAAAATTTAAACATTCCATAAGTAAAAATTTGCAAAGCAGTGTTATTTAATGAACTACCCTGCATAAAGTGAGATGAAAATATTATCATAAAATTTCTCCCAAAGCAAAAACTTCTCAAACCGATGCATTTAAAAAGCGTATTATTTTAGATAATTAACTGTTTTCATTAATAAAATGTATAACATGGCAATAAAACTTGATTTTTAAAAATTTTCCGAACAAAAATTACAAAAAAACCGAATAAATTCAAAAGGTTTTCGATTAACTCGAATAATTTTTAAATGAAAAACTTACTCGAATAACTCGAACGAAATAAAAGCGTTATTCGATTGTTCGAGTAATTTAAAAACCTCAATTACGATTAATTAATTAATGGAACAATTGAAAAATCGATTAAAATGAATACCCTAATGGATATTAAAAATCGTGCTTCTTTGGTTTAGTCATTAAAACTTGTTAATGTAACTGATCCTTATGTATATACGAAAATAATATTATATAAATATTTTTTTTTTTCTAACGAAATCCAAAAAATTTGGTTTCAATGTCACATTTGTCAATTAGAACTCATTGATGCAGTGGTTACTTACGTACATATAAAAAACGTTGTATAAATAATCTAGACAGTTTTTCTGTAATTCGATATCATCGTATGTATAGTTTTTCCGCATATTTGAAATATGCAGCTTTCAGGAAGTCCGTGATAGGCTTACGATATAATGACCACAAATAAGACAAAAACTTTCTGAAATTGATATAAAAACCAAATTTTTTTGGATGGTGTTAGAAAAGGAAATATTTTTTCAATAACACACAAATATCTCTAAAACAAGAGGTGTTTGAAAAAAAATAATATTGTTTTCGTAATCAGCGGACAAAAATACACTAGGATAAGTTAGTTTGATTTTAGAAAATTTAATTCTATATCTGCCTAAACAGTTGAATTTCTCTATATTCACGAAATCAAAACATATATTTTTGATTTCATTCTTTTACATCATTTTAGTCATATAGTGTTCATGTTGTCTGAAACAGTAGTTAGAATAAATAATGTTTGTTAACTATTGTTTTGGTTGGCATTATATAGAAACAACACAAGACAACAACTGCAACATTTACTACAGATGAAGCTGCAAAAAAAAAAATGAGAAATGATCATGACAAAACAGAAGGATATTATAAATTTGTTTTAATATGCTACTTAAAAAGCTACCGTAAAGCTTCAATAAACTACAGCAAAAATACTTTAAATGCGTGTGGGTACCAACGTAATAGACCATCACTATTTCGTTTATAAGTTTTTTCCATGACCATTAATTCTTTCAGAGATGTATAATGAACAAAAATATAATAATAGGACGACCAAAATGAGAAATACAATGTTGCAATCGTGCTTTTAATTAAGAATGCGTTTTTTAGGATTCTAAAACTTGTAACTCAAATGATATATATGTATGTAATACGAAAATTCTTTATTGTTCTTAATTGAAACTTATATTAATACACATATTAGTAATTTTAAATTATTTTAAAGTATAATTAATTACAACGATTGCCATAGCTCACAGCAAGGCAAATCTATGCTTGAGAGAGGCCACATAAATTAGTATCTTGAAGGCATGCTACTCATTAAATAAATACCAAAAATGTTCATTCAGGGCCGATCAGTTTAATTAAGCGGTCGGAAGAATTGAAGCCGAATGACTTTAGGCAGCTTCCTGAGTTCGATAATTGAGCGCTGGAAATATTAACTGGAGATCCGGATTTTGGCCGAAAAATTATCAAAACACTGGTGACAAAGCCGAAGCGACCGTTTGGATTATATACTATTCCCTACACATTGAAATAAATGTGGCTTCAAAATAAAGCCGAACACAAAATAATACTTCACACTGTTGTGGTTTTATTTAAATTTATTTTCTTATTATGCTTATCTGGTCAATTTATATTTTATAAAATTAACTCCAAAGATAGCTGTCGAGTTTTTCATTCAAATGGAGAATCTCCTTATAGGCCCACCCAAGTTGGTAATTTCTTAATTAATAAAACCAGAATAAAAACAAAATTTTTTCCACTCCAGATAAAATAAACATTTGTTGGGATTGTAAACCAGCTAGAAAGACGAGATAATATAAAAATAATAATACCAAATAAAAGATAAATAATGATTAACATAACAAAACAATCATCGTCGACAAGTGGATTTCAATAAAAGAAAAAACAACAGTAAAGTAGAAATACAACAAACCATGAATGAAGTCTAAATTACAAACTGACATTATTAACACCAAAATATGACAAAACAATGAAACAAAATAAATGGTATTCTCCAAGCTTTCTAATATTTAAATCTCAGCTATGCAGCAGTTACTAATATGGATATTTAACTAGACAAATTTACAAATACTAACATAAAGAGCAAATAAAGTATCATACGTATATAAAAGAAGGCAATTTTAATGTCATGCTATAGACACCCAGCAAACACACAACATAAATATATAAATTTTGGATCTAGCTAGTAAGACTAATTGGAACTTAATTTGATAGACAAACAGAAAATATTATTTTCCAATTAACTGTTTACACAGAAAAAAATTTCAAATTTCAAGCTTCAATTGAATGAACGTTGATTTTAATTTTCTTTTACAATAGAAAAAATTGTCAATGTACCAGTTGTGTATAAATAAAATAAGTTTAGGTTGCATGTGTAAAATCGCTCCATTTTTCAGAGTATGCAACATTGTTTTAAAAACAATAATCGATTTTTTTAATTTCAATTAATTTTTTAATTAATATACAATTTTCTTTATTAATAAAATAAAAAATATTTTTTTTAATACTGTTGAGTTAACACCATAATTTTTGTGATTGGTTAAAAACCATTTAATGAATCTTGTTTTTATTTTAAATTCTTCTGTGCACAGAAAAATAAGTAGTTACCAAACGGATAAATGATCAAATATTTGTTTCATATATTAATATTGTATTGAACATTTTAAAAAAAACATTTTCATTTTCAGTTGAGAAGTAGAAAAACAACTCCACAGAAAAAAGTCAAATATTGTGAATCCAAATTGATTATTAGGCTAAGCTTCGTAACGTTTAATTCAGAAAAAATTGGGCATGATTAATATTCCGGACAACAAGGAAAAAATTAACATCAACCTAATTTTTCAACGCACACATCAGAACAGAGTAGCGCCTATTTCGGAAGCCGCTACACTTCGTCAGTGCTCACTTGTATTTTGCTTATTATTACTTGTCAGGAGCTGTGTTGAATGTGATTTTAATTCGTATATATACTACAACTTTTTCGTGAAAATTTAATATGAGAATTAAATCACTTTGAAGTTGATATATGTAAAACTGCACTTTCCTAGCGTTGCCATTGGTTTTTTTCTCCATTCCCATTTTTCTGATTTTTGCTCCACTCAAGTCAAGCTTTATGGTTTGATTTTATACTTTAGGGTATATGAACATGTAAACATGTGAAAAGTTCTAGCCAGTAGCTAATTGTTTACTAATATGATTATTTCGAAGGTATTTGCTTTGTGAATCTAAATTGATTATTAGGCTAAGGATCGTAACGTAATATTCAGAAAGAATTGGGCATGATTAATATTCCAAAATACTTACAAATTCTAAATAAAATAATTTACTGAATCAAGCAAAAATATTTACTGGATTTTTTAATATATCAAACAAAGTTATTGTCTGATTCAGTAAAAACTTTTTTTTTTAAATATCTTTAAGTTTTAAATAATAACATCATCTTCCATTAATCATTTATGAAATTTCCATATATCTTCAGTATACAAAGTTGTTACAATCTCTTTTTTTTGTGATAGTTTTTTCTGTGAACAGTACAAAAATTCAAGAAGCAAACCTCGGAATCCTCTTATATTGTGTTTGTTATGTTTTCTATTTTAGATGGGCAAGATACTAACATTTATATATTTAATCAAATAATTGATTGACATATTATTTTAATAAAATTTTAATTAAAAATCTATTAATAAGTTATTGAGAAAACGTTATTTATTTGCTTGTTTTTAATTAAGAAAATAATTGAATCAATTATAAAATTAAGTAAATTTCAATACTATATCAAACAGTATCTTTAATAGAAAAAAGCTGAAGATAATTTTTTCTGTAGGTAGAAATGTTAAAATAAAAGAATTTTGATTACTACAATTTTTCTTTTAGTGAGCCTATGAAATTCATATTTGACAAAAAATTATGCAAACATGTATGTATTTCTAATTTTCTTTTACTGAATATTGGTGATTACAAAAGAAACGTAACCCAAATTTTCAGTTTCACAGCTTACAGCCTTATGTTTACTGGGTAGGATATAAAGCAAACACCGAAGGCATTTTTATAATAAATGCATACATACAAATAAGCACTAACACATCTAGATATTTCACTTGCTGCCCCTCTGCGAATACTCATTCAAACGCATTCATGAAAAATAAACTACTCTTTAGCCATAAAATTGATATTACTTATAAAGACATTCATGTGTCACCGTTTTAAGACAAGTGTAATAAAAACAAAAGACATAACTGATTGTTTTGTTTATGTCACTAATACTGTTATTGGTTTTGTTGCATAAGAATGAGTTGACCATGAAAATGTTCCTAAACTGCTCAGAAAGTTCAATACATTAATACATAAACAGGGTTAAAACAACACATCTAGCAGAATCGAATTGGAATTCCCTATCATGGTGGTCCTTATCTAGTTAATGTGCCAAGAATGGAACTGTGTGTATGGATAAAATCCCCTACCATAATTCAATAACATGTAAAGAATGATAGCAATACTCTTAATAGTCTTACTAGGCGGTATTTTTTAAGTTTTTTTTTATACTTTAATTTTATTCTGGGCCATTAATATGGGGCTTGAGGTATTGTAAATGATATTAAAACAATTTCATTTGTAACAGTCACAAGTTTTTTTTATTGATGACATTATATAGTAATAAAGAAATTTAAGTAGACTTCCAGTTGAATTTATAACATGTCGTTCATGTTACTTGCAATACCAGAGAAAACTTCAGCAAAATTTTTCATATTTTATGGTTACAGAGCAAACAATGGTATATACTCTTACCTAAAGGTTTAATAAATTTATCAACGTTTATCTATTACTTCATTTAAACAAACAACGGTCAAAAATTTTACATCTACACAAATTGATTTCTGCAAAATTTTAAGACTCCATATATGAAAAAAAAACCAAAGGAACATGAAAGTCTTATTAATATGATTATTTCGAACTTATTTGCTTTGTGAATCCAAATTGATTATTAGGCAAAGGTTCGTAACGTTATATTCAGAAAGAATGGGGCATGATTCATATTCCAAGGGACAAGGGCAAAATTAACATCAACTTAATTTTCCAACGTGCACAGCTGAACAGAGTAGCACCACTTTCGGAAGCCGCTACACTTCCATCGTCCGTGCCTACGTGTATTTGCTTATCACCACTTGTCAGGTGGCTCTGTTGAATGTGATTTTAATTCTTATATATACTACTTTTTCGTGAAAATTAAATACGAGAATTAAATCACTCTCAAGCTGATTTTAAAGTGCACTTTCCCAGCGTTGCCATCGGTTTATTTTTCTTCATTCCCATTTTTCTGATTTTTGTTCTACGCAAGACAAACTTTTTTGGTTTGATTTTATACTTAAGTATATATGAACATGTAAACATGTGAAAAGCTCAAGCCAGTAGCTATATGATTATTTCGAACTTATTTGCTTTGTGAATCCAAATTGATTATTAGGCTAAGGTTCGTAACGTTATATTCAGAAAGAAAAATTAAGTTGATGTTAATTTTTCCCTTGTTCCTTGGAATATTAATCATGCGCGATTCTTTCTGAATATAACGTTACGAACTTTAGCCTAATATTCAATTTGGATTCATGAAAATCTTATATTTATGACACATATTTGATGATCCTGATGAAAATGGACGTTATCCTCCCATCAAGAATTTTGTAGAGCCTAAGATATCTTTTTGTGTTAATTCTGTCAATTTTGAGATAATGGTTCGTATCACTTCTCAGACATGTCTACCCCAGAATTATCTCTTTATTCACTTTTGTAATTACTTAAAAAGAGATTTTTTCCAACCTCTAACTTCTTCTTTCACAATATTGCCAAACTTTAATGATCATTTACTCAAAACTCTTTTTTCCATTTATATTATTAATAAATTCATATTTCGAAAATGTTTCGGAATTTCGCGGTAAAACAAACAGCCAGTATTCTTTTCAGAATTTTATCTATTTTTAGAAAATATAGCTAACTAAATTTCGGGCTGAGGAAGATAGGATCGTTACGTATGTATATCCAGTATGATCCATTTAAACTTTTTGCTTTTAGTTGTAAACAATGTAGCCAGATGAGGGGATTTGTCCCCAAATAGGGGATTTTAACTTCTATTTGGTGACAAATTTTCGTGGAGGTAGATTTGGGGATTTTTGATTATAAGCACTTTTATTAGACATTAATGTTTTTCTACTTGTAGTAGGTATTTCGATTATTTTTAGTATTGTACTTGATGAATTTAGTTTGTTCGAGTGCATCGCTATATAAATTGAACGTGTGTGCAGATACTATGCTGAAAAAGGAAATACTTAAAGATTAGATAAAAATATGTTAAATATCGGTAGGTATTCCTATCGTCTCCACCATGTCCAACTAACGAATGTACAAAATTTGCTTTACAGATCCGTGGTTATCCAATTTGTAAGAAATGCTTCACTGTAAAATACTCTTATAGACTATTGAAAATTGAGTAATTAATATTTTAAAACTTGCACTTTAGGAAGACGCTGACTTTATCTTCAGAATTAAGTGTTTTTGCGTTCTTATGAGTAGTACTGATTTGCATATGCGATAGTTGGACATGGTAGGGACGATATGTTAACATCACGCAACAAATTTTGTATTAAATTTTAGGAAACGCAGAAAAAGTTTTATATAAATCGCTAAAATAAACATTCTTATCCTCAAAATAAAAAAACCGAAATTAGTCAATATTATATAATAATTATTATTATTTTAGTTCGCGGTTAATAACGCTTTCAGTGTAAGGGAAAAGCCAAGGGCTGCAAGTGCAGAAAAGAGCAATTAAACTTCAAAGATTTTTGTTAATATCTGTACCTCGGAAGTAAATTGCACTATGTCGACATATTGTTGTATCCTAAAAGTTCCATTTTTAGATGCAGCTCATCGACCCCTTTCCTGGAATACCTTAAAATATTTATTAATGACGTTGTGATAGCAGAAGAAATAAATTAAAACATTAAAACTTGCGTACTGAAAAATTTACCAAAATCACATAGTGTAGTTTGTCTCCGAGGTACAGATATGCATTTCATACTTAATTTTTTGGCTTTGTAAGACATACAGTTTTTTTATATTATCATAAAGTTCCGAATTTTTTAGAGTAATAGATATTAGTATTAAGTGTTGATTCCTGCATCTAACAAATTTTTTTAGTTTTGACACTTGTACCACTTTTCTTCTCAGACCCACAATTGTAATGTAATTTCTTCAACTTAGAAGTTGTAAAAATCAGTTACGTGTTATAAATGTATGACCTACGATATCTTATTGAACTTGTCGCTCATAACAAACAGATGTTACGCTACGTGCGTGCCCATGAAGGCCGCGCTGGATAGAGCGGTCTGACTGCCTAAGCAATAGAGGAGCCAAAAAGTAAATTAATAGGACTGGAATCCTTCCTTGGCATCTTACGGGGATACGCCAAAAAGAACAACAGTTCCTGAGCTCAGGTGGAGCTTGCTCGACATTTACTGTTAATTAACAAAAATTACATCAGACTACTAGCCCAAAACAGTGGTCTCAACCGAGACCCTATGAAACTCAAGGGGAATCCAAATACTACTATCATTTAGACGTAATAAAATACGCAGACGATTTAAAAAACTGTTATTTTCATTGAATGATTGTGCTTATTGTAAACGTATTTTTTCGGGGACAAAATTAGGGATTTTTCCTTTAAAATGGGGACTTTGGGGATATTATTCTTTAAATTGAGGACATGAGGCAAAACTTTTCTGGCAATACTGGTTGTAAATAAAACACTTAAAATAAATTTGAATGTCGGAATCTTAATTATGACCGGAAAAAATAATATCTGGCATTTACTTTTTAAATATAATTTCATTCTAATGTTGGACCTGGATAC
This sequence comes from Panzeria rudis, assembly GCA_956483635.1. NCBI lineage: Eukaryota > Metazoa > Arthropoda > Insecta > Diptera > Tachinidae > Panzeria > Panzeria rudis. Next base: position 123,258,969 of record OY101449.1, read on the forward strand.
GCTGTAGCTAGTGTGATCGAAAATTGAGGCTTCCGAATACTATAAAGTAAGAACTTTCTACGAGAAGGTATGAATATGAAAAACTCAAGTATAATGTTTAAAGTTATTTAAGAAGTTGTCAACAGTTTTTGTGTCTCATGTTAAAATCAAACACAAAATTAACTGGCCTTACTGGGCCTGTTAATTTAGTGTTTGATTTTAACATTTCATTGAATTCATTGAATATTAATTTCATTTCAAACAAAAATTTGTTTAAACATATTTTGGCAGCTACGAGTAATTTGTCTTCGCAGCTTAAAATAATTTCTATTTTTTAATTAGATCCATAACTAAATTTTATTACTAAGCAAATGTCTGGGCAATATTTCAATAAATACTTTACATAAATGTCAAAAATTTTTGAAATTATTGTTTCACGCTAATTTGTAAAATAATACAAACAGCATAAGGATAAATGAAGTGATGCTGTGGAAACAGCAAAAGAAAAGAGAAATAAAGTTTCATTAAAACAAAAATATACATACAGAATATAAAAACAATTGTAATTAATCATGTTGTTACGCTTAATGTGAAAAATACAAAATTATGTATTTAACAACTGACGCTTGCAACAACAAGGAACAACTTTTTTTGGGAAATTTTTAAAACTAATATAATATTCATTTCCTTCCTGATTAAAAACACTTTTCATTGCCAAGTTTTTTCTATGATTTTTTTTTGTTTTGTTACACTTAAAGTTAATTTTATGCACCCATACTAAAAGTAACAACTGATAGATTCATTGCTGATTGCAAAAGGTAAGATAGCAATTACACGCAAACCTTGCTATCATGAACATCCTTTTGTGCTGCCATATGGTACAGGTATTAAGAAAGAATATTTAATATTTAGTAGCTAAAATCGTAGTACGGTATAATATTAGGAAGAAGAAAATATAAAATATTACAATTGCATTTGCATTCATAACCACATTCTATTCGATTGACTGTGTGTCTACGTAAATTTCGACCCCTATAATATGTTCAATGTTTCGTGTGTTTGCCGTTTTTGTATAATTCAGTGGTGGATCTTTGATTAATTTTTTCATAGACAATGATTAAGTAGTTGTGTGCATCTAACAACACTTAGTTATTCCTATTGCTGCACGGATATAAGAAGGACGTACTTGTCTATTTGAAATTCCAATTCGTGTTATTTTTTTGTAAACATGACGTTAATGACGGCATCGTATTGCAATGTTTTTAATTATTATTCTTACTTTTTTTAAATAAATGAGTTTTAATGTTATATTTGGTTTTCTTGTATTGTGTTGCAGAGGGCGTAATTTAAGGCTTCAAAGTTTTTTTTATAATTGTATGATATTTGACGAAATTTTTTATGAAAAAAACATATCGGGGAAATTAATTATACTTTTATTTTCTTTATATAACTATGAATACTCTATTTATGAAAACTCTAACGTTTTTAGATGGAAAGGCTCATGTATACATTAGAGTGGCCATAAAAAATTTAAATTTGGATACCTTCAAGTCTCATACACCAAATCGATGGGTATTTATGAACCACTACTTAAAAAAATGTCAGGGCAATCAGTTGAGATTAAGACATATCGCACGACCACCAAAATTTTATTAAGTGGTCCTTTTCTGCTTTTATGTGTCATAACTTAATAAATATAGTATTGACAAAAAGATATTCTTTTAAAAAGTTGTTATCTGTAAAGTTTTTAATAGCTTTTCTTCTCCGACTTTTATTTAAATCGCATCCCAGCAAAAACTTTGCTTACTAGTAGGCAAAAAAGTATATGAGGATTTAAGTCGTAACAAATTAAAATTTGACTCGATAACTACTTATTTTTGTTTGAGAAGTCCAAAAAATAAGGGGTACCCCTTACAATGTATTTACATTCTCACAGCAGTTAACTAGTTATTATTTGGCTTACTTGAAGCTAACAAATAAGTGGTCAAATAAGCAAATTTAAATTTATAAAAAAAACATACACACATTAAATTTTATTTATATATATTCGATTTATTTAAATTTTATTTTATTGACGCATCTGGGATACGAAACTGTGATCGTTCAGATTTGAAGACAAAAACTTTACCCACTCAGCCATTGTTGACTTATAAATTGGTTTTCATATACAAACACATGTTGAATTAAAAAGTGATTGTATAGTTGTTTTTTTTAATACATATCACCAAATTGGAACTACTTTCAGATAATAAGAAAAACACATAACAACTTTATTAAGAACTAAGTAGTAGTTCTAATTTGAAGCATAGTAATGAGATAAATAAGTACCACTCATTACTTTGTAATCCATTAATAAAGTACTACCGATTACAAAAATCACAGAATTTTTTGCTGGGATATTTAAGAAAGTAAACAGCAAAATATCGAATAGCCCATAACTATTAAAAGTCCATAAATTTAAAAATGTTGGTAAACTTTTTAGTTTCCTAGAACTTGAAGTTGTTTCGTTAGATATTGGGCCAGGTGAACGCGAATCTGCACTACAACATTTTTGTCAGCTCCAGTTTTCAAGATATACCATTGTAATAAAAAAAGGCATATGCACGACATAACATTAGCATAACTTTCTTCTTTTTTTAACGAGAAGTAACACAATAAGGCAATTATTGCCTACCAGTTAATTGTTTCATGTGTTACCTCCTTTGCGAAAAGTGTAGTTAGAACATGCGGTGAAGTGGGAGAGAGATAGAGCGCTTAATTTTCTTCTTAAAAGAAGTAACGCAATCAGGCAGTTAAGACCTCAGGGTTTGTAGTCAAACGCGCTAAACATTTAGCCAACAGCATCCTCAAATAACAACTCTGCTATTGCACGTTTTTTGTTAAATTTTTTTTGACAAGTGTTGCAGCCCATGGCAAGTAATGACATTAATATATTTCAGCTGTGTAGCTATTTATTAGTTCTTTTACTTTGCCGACGATTCTGCTACATTACCGACGACGAAAGAGTGTGGTGGGCAGGGCTGCCAAAAGTGCCGATTTTTCGGCATCTTGCGGATTTTTCCATCCGAATATTACCAAATACCGATTTGCCGATTTTAGGTGGAAAAATACTGATTTTCCGATTTCAAACCTCATTTATGTGATTTTGGCAATAACAATACTTTTTTAGTTTTATAAAAAAGGATATATTAAAATAATAGTGAAATCCATTTGATAAATATCGGAGTCAAAAACGTATTTTTGCCTATGATATTAAAACCTAAATTAATCAAATCTGAAATTCACAATATAATTAATTAATTAAAATAATTGTATAAATTTTTATATAGAGATGAGGACCCTCATACACAAACTGTTTGATTTTGAAGGCAGAAACATCCAGAGTCTTGGCAGGAATCGGACCTGCGTCCTCCCGATTAATATTCTAGCACACTCTTAATGATGGGAATAACTAAACTAAATTTCCATGTTCCTTCGAGAATGAAACTTTACAAGGAATTCTTTATTCTAAATATTATTTGAAACTCATAAAACCAATTGTTTTGACACTCATATTAAAAGCGAGTAAGAAAAAATTATAAATTCGGAAATGTAGTTCATTCTATAAATCATTTATATTCCATGGTATATATTAAGCTTGTAAAATCATTTTTATGTTATCCATTTATGTTTATAAACCACATGAAATTATTAGCGATTGCTATTTTTTGTTTTCTTAATAATAAAAAAGCGAAAAACTTTTAGTTTTATTTATGCCGATTTTCTTGCCGACTTTTCGAATTTAAGCGCCAAAAATGCCGATTTTTTCCACAAAATATGCAGATTTTTGATCAAAATCATTTGCCAGCCTTGATGATGGGACATGCATTAGTATATGTCAGCATTGATCGCTGCCGGTACTGCTAAAGTGATCAGTGCTATGCCTTCACCACCATAACAATCCAACAGCAGTTAACACAATGACACGCCAATGCACATCAGAAAAATTCATGGTATTGTTGGCTTACCTGAAATTAGTCTTGAACTCAAGAACTCGGGGTTGGTAGTCAAAGCGCTAACCATCTCAGCCAACAGCACTGGAGAAGGGTTTGCTGTTTACGTAAAAAACCAAAATCAAAATTATCTTTGAGCCAAGCGAACGTTGTTATTTAATCTGGCCATTAGTTTTAGAGACATCGTAAAAGTTCCAGCCAAAAAATTAAAAATTTCATAAAAAATTAATTTTTTTTTTTTTTTTTAAATTCATAAAAACATACAAATACACCAACGATCCCATTTTTTGTCCAGTATCATGTAGCTTCATATATATTTCAAAGGAAAGAAATTCGATGCAATTGGAGCACCACTTTCGATTTTGTTCTCAATTTGATGAGAAAACTTTTTAAAATTTTGTATGAAATTTTTAATTTTTAGGTTAAATTTTTTACGATATTTCAGCAAGTAATGGGCAATTTCAGAAATAATATTGGCTTTGCTGTAAGATAATTTTGTTGCCGATTTTGGTTTTTCTTTTTAATGATTAGGGTGAACATTTCTCCAGTTATGCTAATATATCTCTTGCAAGTTTCTTCAATTTTGACATAACGATATATCTCGAAAACTAGAGCTGATTAAGAAAATGAGGTGCAGATTCCCGTTCAGCAGCCCGAATAACTAAAGAAACAGCTTTTAGTTCCAGGGATGAAAGAGTTTACCGAAATATATAAATTGTGTAGTCATCGTTGTGGGTTTTTTTTAGATTATCGTTTATTTTGTTAAATATGCGATTTAGATAAAAGTTGCAAAGCAAGAGCTGTTGAATACTTTACCAAAAACAATTTGTCACAAAAATTTTTTTGTACATACTATAATTATTAAGTTATGAGACATAAAACACAGAAAAAAAGCATTTGATCGAATTTTGGTGGCCGTGTGACACGACACGCCTTATTCTGAGGTGATTGGCCTGAAAATTTTTTAAGTTTCTTTTTATTAAACATGCATCGATCTGGGCTATAAGACTTGAAAAAATCCCAATTTAAATTTTTACGACCACCCTAATATTCATACAGTGGCTTAATTAAATCGAACTTGTCTGTGCAATATCTTCAGGTCGGTGAGACAAAATACCTGTTTTATTATTTAGCGGACGGTCATCACTGATTTTTTTTCTACATGAGTTACATAGATTTTTTTTTAATTTTATAACCCACGCACTAATGAGCTGACCTATACACAGAAAAAACTAAATATCATTTTCGGTAAAGAATTTTATTCTTTTTTTAACAAACACAGCCTGTGAAGCAATTAGCTTGTCTGCGAAAAACATCCAGGGATTACGGAGGGAATCGAACGCATGACCTCTGTACTGATACTATAGCATCGCTACCAATCAGCCACGGGGGCACCCAATTCAATGGATTAGTAAATATTTTGTCTAGAAACGTACCTACTAAAATATTTGTAGATACAGACAAAAATGTCTAAAGGATTTCAATGAAAAGAAGATGGTTTCAGTATACAAATTGTCCAAATCGATAAAAGAATTTTTCTAAAATGGCTTAAAAATTCTAAATAAAATAGTTTACTGAATTTGTTAAATATGTTCAACGCTGCATTTTTATCGATAGACTCTAAAACAATTAATCAGAATTAACACAACAGCATTAACGAATTGATTCACTCATTCACTCATTTTGGTGTCATTGTTCGTGGTGGGGGGTGATAATATTTTTGGTGCAGGATTTATACATCTTTTTATGGAAAATTCAATGCCCTACAAAAATTATTTTACTATAATATTCGCATATCTCTATAATAAGATTATGTTGATAATAAAAGTATTACATATTTGATAGTAGGCTGTTTGGCCACGTTAGCCATTATGACAGAAACTTGAAAAAACGTTTAATGCACTACAAATTGACTTACATATCAATAGCTTTGGAATGAGACAATTAAACAAAAAATTTTGCAAGCTCTTCTATGAATCTATGAATCCTATAGATTCGATCATAGCTTATGAGTTACAAAAATTAATATATATGAAAACAGAAAATTGTTTATGTAGATTGTATAGGAAATGGAAATTTGAGGCCACCGGCCTCTAAATTTTAAAAAGTATTTTGTTTTAACACCCCCGCCCCTCCATTTAAAATAATTCGCACGAGATTTTGACAAATAAAACATTTTGATTTTTCTGAACCACTCTTCTCTACGTATAAAAAGTTGTTAAGTAACCCTCGTAATTTTTAAAAATTAAAGAAAATAATTGAAAATATTCCTGTATTCAAGCCAACATTAACAGGTAATGTCATTGTTCTACATACATAACATATTTATTTGTCTTACAATAGTTTGTTAATTTTATTTGTGACTTTTCCTGTGTGGGGTGATTTTTCTCTCTTTAATTTCTTGTAGCAAAATTTATTTCATTTTTTTATCGCTGTAATAAATACAAGATTTATATCAGCCAACACAAGTTGATTATCTAGAATCATTGAACAGGTAGATTTAATACTTGTTAACAATTTTATTACCGCTACATAAAACAAAACAAGATAAAAAAAAATAAAACAAGTAAAGAAACCCACTTCGTATTAGTGTTGGCATTTTTTACACGTTTGGCAAAATACAACATTGGTGGTCAAAAGTTTTTTCAGTGTATATTTTTTTCTGGAAAAGTGTTGATGGATTTGATTGAATGCATTAAAGGTGTCCTAAAAACTAGGTGCATTGCAATGCATTTTTAAAATACGAGGGATATCAATAAGTTTAGGCAAAATAACCGCAAACACCGTTTCTGTTAATTTAAAATAATTTTAGTTTTTATCCAGATATTCTACAATTTTTGGAAGCGCTCCGCAGTATAAGCACCTTCTAACTTTAACTAAAATCTTATTCAGCCACACTATTTCTCCAAATTTGGGGCAGAAACTGGTTTTGATGAAAGCGGCATGAAAATAACCAACGGTACGATAACGAGTGTAAACCCGCCACTGAAGCTAAGAACGTAGCCTACAGGTTGACGCTCGCACCCATGTTTATGCAAGCTATGTGGGAGGGAAGAAAGTTTTCTATTTCGAAGAAATAAAAAATAAATCAAAGACGAAAGTGTGAGAAAATTGAATTCTATGGTAATAGAGATGACGCCAGAAAAGTTTACAAACGAGTAAAAGATTATTATGCCTACTGGCATAACTTCATGCAGAGATGAAAATGGGAGTCTGGTGACAGACACGTCGAGTGTGCTGAGGATTTAAGAGCAAAATTTTTTTCGAAGAATCCTGTGAACAAAGCAACCAGAAATTAATTATAGATGATGGTGTTGAATGTACACCCTCTAACCCAGATGAGGCCAAAGCAGCAATAGCCCGGCTTAAGAACAACAAGGACGCAGATGCAGACGGAATACCCGCAGAGCTGTATAAGACCGGAGAAGAAGACTTGATAAGGTGCATGTATCAGCTAGTCTGCATCATCTGGTAGTATGAAAGCATGTCTGATGATTGAAACCTCAGCGTGCTATGTGCGATTCATATGAAAGGAAACAAAACCATATGCATTAACTAACGCGGTATAAGCCTCTTATACATCGCCTATAATATCCTATCCAGCATATTGTGCGAAAGATTGAAGCGCAAACTCGTTCAACTGATGCAGCCCTATAAGAGTAGTTTTAGGATGAATAAATTAACTATCGACCAAATCTTTACATTTCGTCAAATCCTGGAAAAGTTTTACTTACCATCTTTTATCGACTATAACGCCGCCTTCGACACGACAATAAGAGAAAAATTGTTTGAAACTATGTCTGCGTATGAAATCCTATCAAAATTCTAAGGGACAATAGATCCGCAGTAAGAATAGGAAGCGACTTCTCTGAACCATTCACCAATATGGAAGGTCTTCGGCAAGGTGATAGCTTATCGTGCAACTTCTTCAATATACTGATGAAGAAAATACTGGAAAATGTAAAAGTTAATAAGACAGGCACAGTGAACACCAAAGGCCACATCCTCCTCGCATATAAGGACGACATTGACATCGTCGGAAAAATAAGGCGCGACGTACCAGTTTCGAGATGGAATCATCTAAGATGGGTCTGATAGTGAACGAGGGCAAGACTAAACTGATGCTTGCAACTGCTAGAAGAATTTATATACCTCGGCTCCGCCGTTAATAAAAATAATGATGTAAGCATAAAAATAAAGCGAAGGAACGTGCTAGTAAATATATGTTTGTTCGAGTTGAGTAACCAATTCAAGAATATAACTCTCTATAACCCAGCTTTGCTGAGTGTTTTTGAGAGAGAAATCCTTGGTAAAGTCTATGGCCCTATATATAAATTAGGAAATCGCGCTGGGTGGGGAGACATGTCGGACGAATGAATCCAAACGCTCGAGCCAGAAAGGCGTTGAACCCCAATTACTGCGAAATTCGCAGATAGCAAATACTGAAGCTTCGGTGGAAAAATCATTAGTACGAAGACATGCAGATCCTTTGTGTCACGAACTGGAGAAAACACGCACAATACTGGAGTGCTTTGAAATCATTTATTAAGCAAGCCAGGATCAACAACAGATTGTAGAGCCAACTTAAGTAAGTAAGTTTAACTATTTTCACCAATTGTTTTCGTTTTATAATCTGTTTTGTACAACAAATAATAAAAAATCCATAGTTTTATAACTTTATTGAATAGTCGATTCGAGTTTAAAAATTTTAAGGCATAATGCACTAAAAATCGTCAACCTTGTATGGTATAGTCCCCCTTCATTACCTAATAGCAAATTTGTACTCTTACTAAAATATATATGAATATAATTTTTCCCCACAAAAAAAGTTTTACAAAATTATTCAACAAATTTACGCTAACTCAACACTTCCTATTATAACACAATTAATTGCTAATATAATATATCACTAATAAAAACCCTTAAGATAAGAAAATGAAATTTTATATCATAAAACTCACTGCCATGAACTTGTTTTCAATAATTTTTTTTAATCAAAAATAAAACTGAAATTAATAATCAAACCTCTTTTGTTCTGTATGTTATAACTTCCTTGATTTAAAAAAAAAGTATTAAACGAACAAGTCTGCACAAAAGCCAATATGACTAGAAAAAAGGGTAATTTATATTTAAAAATTATTGTTATTACGCACAAATCGTTTATTATTAATTTTTATGTACAATTTACAGACGTCTAGTATGCATTAATAAAAATTTACAGGAGAAAAAAATGAAATTAATAAGTGTGTTCTTTCGCTTGGTGTCTAAACAATCTTTTGCGTGCTTATGAAAACGTAGCGAACAATCTATAAAACCAACAGAAGGTTCATAAATGTATTTTAAAAATGTAAAGTCAGTCGCCTTTACAAAAAGCTGCAAAACATACTCTTGCACATACGAATCATATCAAAGTAGAGTGGATGTAACATTATTGTAGTCACGTGACTCACACCTACACATATCGCTTAGACTGATATTATTTAGTTGCTAGCAAAACACAGGTTAATCGTTCTATAAACTGAATATTACATTTTTATGTACATATATTGCAGCTCAAGCGGAAATTGTTTTATCTATGGTCGGTTAGTAAAAAAAAAATTTTTTTTGTTTATATATTTTATGTTTGACTTTAACGCGTGTTAGTCTCATTTAGTCTCAATAATGACATGGTACAACAGTGTTTAGAGCTAAACTAAACACAAAGTTTTTTTTATATAAATATTAGTCTAAGGATGTGCCCATCTAATAAGTAACAAGAAATAATAATTTAGTGCATTTTCTTAATAATAAAGTGTTATGACAAAAATGCATGCAATAGTAATATTCGTAGTAAAATAAATTAAATGGCTTAAGGCAACTACTACACCCCATTTATTTGACATATTATGCCCACCACATGGCACTTGTCAGAAATTATAAGTAATTTGCTTAACTAAAAACAAACAAGTTAATTATCCACCCTAACATATAGTGAAAGACACTAGTTTTGGAGAATGTGGATATCATTTTTTGTTATTCAAACTTAGTTCGGCGGTCCAAAAGATTTTGAGAATGGGGAGGTTTCAATAAGCTGAGATAAGTTCGTGGAATAGGGTTTGGCTGTTGGTTGTGATTGAAGCTTTTCAACGCCTTGACTTCTCTTGGTGCTGTTACGCACGTATTTTGCTGCCTATAACCGAGTTCGTACCTTTGCTGATACAAGATAGTGGCCCGAATCAATCTTGGCAGTTCGAAACGTCCGTACGTGCAACACGCTAGATGTGTGTCTCCCGTCTATCAAAACGTAATCTATTTGATATTTTGTCTTTCTATAGGGTGACAGCCATGTTATCCTATGGATTTATCGATGTTTAAACTTGGTGCTACTTACTACCATGTTCCTTGCACCGGGCCTCATTTCATTGTCGGAAGTTTCGTCATGGACGGAAGTGTTTTCTGAACGTATCGACCGACGGTCGGAACAAAGATGTTCTCCCTACCTGTTTTGTCATAAAAATGCCTTAGAAAAATTTTCAAATCATGGCCGCAACAGAGGTCGTATGTCTGTTCTAGGCGCTCGTAAATCTTATCGTTGGCGCATGAGCACAAATCATTGCGATAAAAAAGAATTTGGCCTTGATACGGATTGTGGCTAGTTGGCGACTAGGTGACGTATTAGCTTTTTTATTTTATTTACACCGTATACATCACATTTCCTGGATTGCGGTGATGTCAGCTCTGTATTCTTCGAGAACATCCGCCAGCGGGTTACAAGCCCAACTCCGACCTATTAGCCTGAGAAAAGGCTTCGCCGCTCACACAAATCCTTTACAGTTTCATTGAGTTTTGACTTCGATTCACTATAACTCAATCATGTTTAATCCGATCAAAGCAAATTACTATTTGATGCCTAATTTCATAGCCTTGCAAGCAAAATATTTTTTGTTGTAATAGAACCAGCCTTTAAGGTGAAGTATACATGGACAAATGCAATAGAAACTTTTAAGATTCTAAAAAAAGATTTGATGATATGAAATTTCTTGAACTTTGCTACGACACAATTTCAAACAGGTTTTCCTTTGGCTCTGCTAATATATTGATTTTAAATCATATGTACATCGCTATTAGTAAAACCGCAGATATTTGTATAATAATGCAGAAATTTAAATATATAATTTAGTTTAATCTAGGGATGTAACGAATACCGATACCGATACCGATATATCGGCGATACTTCAGATTTTCCGATACATCGGTATCGGCGATATTTTACTGTCGATACGACGATACTTTTAAAATTTTTTAAAGAGTTTTTTAAACAAATAATTTATTTTTGTTCGATTTTACCATGAATTAAATTCATTTCGTTATTTTTTAAATCTTATTAATATCAATTTTTAAAATTAATAATATTTTATGCTGTTATTTTGTAAAAAAAATATTTATTTTTTTGTTAATTTTACCATGAATTCAAGTTCAAGTCGTCGTTTTATAAATCTTATTCCAGCAAAAAAAAAGATACTCCAAAGAAGTCATGAAAATGTAGAATTCGCGATCTGGAAGTATTGCAAATTTGGATAATTTCTAATTAGTTTTACATATCCTTACCATTGCAAGAAGTTCTGTTTTTCGATTACCAATTCGGTGGAAGCGATGCTAGGACAAATTTCTTTTTTGGTATTCTATAATGATTTTTCCTCAAGGAAAAAGGATAAAAAATTACCCATTTTCACAATTTTTTTATACGAATTTTAACTCAGAACTGTATTTTCATGTAAATTTAAGTGAATAAATATAAACTTAGAAGTCTTTTAATAATTAAGCTATTTAAGTTATGTAGAAGAATAATAGTTAATAAATGTCCTTTAATAAAATCGATTTTTTGAAACACATGGCGAGTATTTTTTAAAATTATAAAGGAATTAAAAATTTTTTCTTGCTTTTCTACTAATTATCTGCATATTTTTAATATAGATTTTTTGGAAGCAAAGAAAATGTAGCTCCTTAAAAATTACTTCCAATGTTTTATCAATTTTAAATATTCTCTCTCATAATGTAATTTTGTATAATAAAAAAATTGCACTTGAGTTTTGTTAATCTAAACTTGAACTCAATTTCAATATTCGTATCGGTATCGGAATCGGTATCGGCGATATTTATTTTTAAATATCGGTATCGGTATCGGATCGGCAAAACGGCGTATCGTTACATCCCTAGTTTAATCCTTCAATTTTTTGCTGAGACAAAGCTATTGTTACTACGTTCAGTATATCAACCCCATAAAAGCAAAAACTATATTAAACAAAATTGCATTAAAGACACAACAAATCAGTGCATAATAGACATTTTTCTTTTGTTAATAGCATACAATGTGTGTGTATTGTAAAATTCCTGTGACAATTGTTACGCATGCAGACATGTGTCTGTGCTGAAAACGCAAAAAAAGCTTTTAAATCCACCTCTTCAATATTCATTGGAAATATCTATACACATATAAGTTTTATATATAGGACCCTCTCAAAAACTTGTCACCTCTTTTACAGATTTGTTACCTATATTTGTTGATTTGTCGCCTATATCGTCGAATCAGGCTTTTACACTAGCATTTTAAATCGTATTGTCACACTTGCACTTCTGCACAAACTAGTGTGTGTATGAACAAGTGTGTGTGTAGAATTTGCTGTACTTTATATGTTTCACTTAACATAATGGCATATTTTTATTGTTGGCACCTTAATTTAAGAGCTTAGCAATCAACTTTGTAATCTCTTGAATTTTCTCGCTTTTTTTCTTTCTTTCTTACAATAGTGTTTCAATTGCTTCTTACGGCAAAGTGTCACTGGCAATTGAAAATGTGCATTGGGGCATTCATATGAGTTCAGTGTCTGAGAGTGTTCCCGCGTTTATGATACAATACAAGTGTTTTTTGTTTCCTTTAAATCAAGAGCTTAACGTTAAAAAAGAGGTAGACATATTTATTTATATGCATAAGTTTGAGATACTTTTGCACCTACATTTATATGTTCCACATGTATGACTAACACATGTAAATACATACACAACAAGAGGAGACAAAATAAAAAAGATATTGTGCTTCGAATATTATACACACTACGACTTTCTGATATATGCCAGTAATTTTAGCAAAAATATATATATCTAAGGCGTAAATTACCCATTAGATTACTAAACCTAGACGGCAAATCAACATTTATTTGCAGTCCCTAATTATAAGTTGAAATTGTCAAATATTTTTATACGATAAGCAACTAAGCATGTAAGGATATCTATTTGATAAAATTACGGGCATTAAAGGCATTAATGTTTGTTAAACAATAAAGCAATAAGGAGAGGAATTTAACTATCCTAAAATGAATCTCAGATGCAGTTTGACATCAGTGCTATGTCAAGTGTATTCGTTTTTGGCCCCATGACACTTTTCATCATGCTGAGGTCAATCTTGGCATCAGCCCGTCCTCGATGTCAATGATGACAAATCTATCATCAATGCAATGATACATCGACATCATGAAAATGACTAATTGACATTAATTTAATAACAAAATGTCATCAATATGATATCGCTGATAATAAACCCGTCATAACGCTGATGTAATTTGACATCAATGCTATGTCAAGTGTCTTCGTCTTTGACCCAATGACACTTTTCATCATTGTGATGTCAACCGTTTTCAATAGCTGTCATCAATGGAATTGAAACCATTATATATAGGGTGTTCCAAAATTTACGCAAGTTTTGAATTTATCACCATTTCTGCAGTAAAGTATTGGCAGCCCTAAAAAAAGCAATTCGAAAGCTGACAGTTTAGTGTCAGTAAAAATGTAGGGTTAAACGATAGCGCAACGTGTCTTCGTTATTGAGCAATATTTCAAAAATAATCAAAGTTTGAGGTCGCAGGTCAAAAATTACAAAATATGGTCAAAATAGTGTTTTAACTTCGCCAACTGTGAAGAGATTAATTGAAAAATTCAGGGAGAGTGGATTTGGACGACGAGTGTGCTTGGCATCTCCAACGGATCCAGTAACAGGTAGAGACACGCATATAGAGACGAAAGAAGGAGAGAGAGAAATAGAAAGCAAAATATAAAAAGATCAAGGGAGGAAGATAAGTATACAAATGAAATATAAAAGAAACAACGAACAACATAAAAACAATTTAGTTTTTAAGAGAACACTAAAGATGGCACATAGCCGAAACCGGTCTGTTCATCATGCAAATTTGATGTCGGATGTTTGAAAATCATTCCAAATTATAACTTAAGCTTTACAAAAGAGGAGGAAGTTTAACTGCCCATAAAATGAATCCCAGAATTAAACTTTCAAAACGCCGATCCACGTATATATATTTTTGCGATCTACCAGAATCAGTCCTTGGGACCTTGTTATTGTAAAATAAAATTGATTTTGTTTTTATATAGTGTTTTCACAAATCTAACGATATTTAATGTATACCATTTTTGATTTGTAGAGTATTAAAATATAGCAGACGCAGTCATAGCCGCACATCACCAAAACAAATCTGCTGTATTTTATTAATGAAGTACAGTGGGTTGCAGCTACTTTTACAAACTGGTAACGAGCAATAATAAGTAAGCAAGTTATTATATATACAATAATTTATTTTCGGAAAACAGCTTTCAGAAGCAAGACATATTGTACAAAATTATTTGGTTTTGATGAAGGAAAAACTGTTTACAAATTTCATCACAGTTTCCTCAAGAAACCGTTTTTAATTCTTTGTAACGAGTGATTTTTTTGCTATTATCTTTTTGGCAACACTAGTTTTGACAGCTGACGCACGTTTTGTATCTTGTGTCACTGTCAAACATCTTCAGTTTGGTCTATAATTTAATCATGAATCGTCTTACAAACGAACAACGCTTGCAAATTATTGAATTTTATTACCAAAATGCGTGCTCTGTTAAGTTAGATGAAGATCCACTTTTTTATCGAAGAATTGTGTTCAGCGACGAGGCTCATTTCTGGTTGAATGGATACGTGAACAAGCAAAACTGCCGTATTTGGAGTGAAGAGCAGCCAGAAGCATTGCAAGAGCTACCAATGCATCCACAAAAAACAACCGTTTGGTGCGGATTATGGGCTGGCGGCATCATTGGGCCGTATTTCTTCAAAGATGATGCGAATCACAACGTTACTGTGAATGGTGAGCGCTACCGTGCCATGATAACAAACTTTTTTCTGCCCAAAATGGAAGAGCTTGACTTGCATGACATGTGGTTTCAACAAGACGGTGCCACATGCCACACAGCACGCGAAACAATGGACCAATTGAGAGGCGAGTTCGGTGAACAGTTTATTTCACGCTTGGGACCAGTCAATTGGCCGCCCAGATCGTGCGATTTAACGCCTCTAGACTATTTTTTGTGGGGCTATGTTAAGGCTAATGTCTATAGCGACAAGCCCGCTTCGATTGACGCACTGGAAGCCAACATTGCCAACATTATTCGTGAGATACCGGCCGAAATGTTGGAAAGAGTATGCCAAAATTGGACTAAGCGGATGGACCATTTGAGGCGCAGCCGCGGCCAACATTTGCATGAAATAATCTTCAAACATTAAATTATATCGACCCAACTATCGATCCAAATAAATATTTCATGCATTTTTCTGAATTTTATGTGTTTTTTTCTTTTTTACTTTCCGATAGTTCTTATAAAATCACCCATTATTATAAAAGTTTTAAAATAACTTTCTAAAAGAAAATCTGTTGTGCTATTAAATAAAAACAATTCCTGCGGGAAATTTTATGACAAGTTGAAATGGGTGTGGTGCAATCTTTTTTCGAGTCGTGAGCGGTAAAAAAAGAGAGAAGAGAGAAAGTAGCCTGACTGTACAAGCAGATATTTTTAATAAAAAATAATTGTTTAAAGTACAGCTATTTAACTAGTATTAAAGAAACCACCACTGGACAAGTATCTTACGTTCGAATCTAAAGCCTCTCACTTAAAAGTAACCATTCCACTCACATAAGTCTCGAAATTGAACCTAGTCCTTTGGAACCAGTCACGTGATTTATCTTGTGACACGTGACACATTTTCTCTTTACATAAAACTTATTTCATAAAAACTTTTGTAGTATTAATTTAATCCTTACTATGCAGTAAACACAATTTTTTCGTAAATTCGTATTACTAGTTGTTCTCTTCCACAAACTTCCGCTTAACCGTAAACAACACCACTGTACACTTTTTTTTAAATAAATATGATTGCAATTAATTTGTAACCGATTATCATCTTCAGGTGCCAAATAAACTTAAAAAACATACGTAATTCTTTCTTTCATTCTTTCCTTTCCATCAACCAACTAAAATACTTAACAGAAAATCTCCATTGAAATTAAAAATCTTAAAAAAAAACAACTTAAATAACATGTCGCCGATATATATTTACGCTTAATACTACCGCCTCCCCACCACAGTTCCAAGCTAAGCAATAATAAGAGTATTTGCAAATTGTTGTTTTTTTTTGTTGATGTGTCTTGTATAGAGTTTTATGCGTTCGTAACAATTTTATGGACGACAGATCTAAATAAACCATTCAATGTCATCTTCTGGCTTTATATTTTGTGTTTAGTTTCGCAGACTCACAAATAAGCATAAGGGCAAAAAAAAATTATATTTGCACTAAGAACCACACACAATTTAACCGCCAGGCATATAAAGCTCTAAACCGAAGATACGTTTTCGTTATGAAAAGTGCAACACAGGCAAATATATGTATTTGCTATAGTGTATGTATTTAAAGGTTCTTGCTGAATTTAAGTAAAGTGTTTTTCGTTTCAAAATCAGATCTCTAAAGGAGTCATTTTTAAATGTATACCCTCATATTCATAGAATTTAAAATGAGTTTGAAATGTATTTTATTTAAAAATTTTCATACAAAATTTTCTTAAAATGGATTTCAAATACATTTTATTTTTTATGAATATGGGGTTTAATGTTTGATAGTTTTTTTATCGACTTGATTTTTTCTCCATACACAACAAATTAAATTACAAACAACAATGTGGTTATTTCGAAGAAATTTGCTTGTTATTCCAAAGTGATTGAATAGGCTAAGGCTTGTAACGTTATATTCAGCAAGAATTACAAGGAACAAGGACAAATCTACATCAATTTAATTTTCAACGCATGCAGCAGAACCAAACAACGTTATTTCTAAAAGCCGCCTCGCTTGCGTAGTCGTGATCATGTGTGTCTATGCTTAGCAATACTTTTTAGGTGGCTCGATTGAACATGACCGCAATTCTTTTTCGAAATTTGAATACGAGAATTTCATACTACTAAATTAATGTTATATGATATTTACTACAACAAAGTTCAGTGTTTGTTATTAATCCAAAGCGATTTTTTTTTTATTCTAGAGTTCATAACATTTTTTTAGGAAGAATTGGGTTAATTTTTTAATATCATAAAAAATTTTCCAAATATGATTTGAACTTCACATACAACGAAGCTACATAATCAAAGGAGATAAACTCGAAAAAGGCATGAACATTGGTAAGAGACTGTTGCGGTCTCCGAAAATAATGCTGCACAGTGGCGAGGTTAAAAAAAGTGTCACAAAAAACGTACGAGTCCGATTTTGATGAATCAAAATGAAGCCATAAACTTTTCGAATGTTGTATTTGGAGGCAAAAGACGTCAAAGTTGACAACAGCATGTGTAAAATTGTTTCGGGAGCTGTAACTTTTAGAAATGGTAATTGATTTCAATGATTTTTTGTGTAACGTTATCTAAGTCAAAAAGCGAAGATAAATTATGCTAAGAGTATCAATGTATCTCTTGTACTTTTATAGTAATTTGACTTACAGAGAAAACTTGTTGATATCTTTGCACTTATTTTTTTAGCCTTTGGGCTAGAAGTTGTATAATTTACAAAAAAAAACTTTTTTTGAAAATAGTTTTAGAAAGCAAAATGTCATTAAAAAAATTTACCTTAAAAACTTTGGTAGTGACAAATTTTTAAAAATAACTATATATTTTGGCGCAGTATTCTTTTTTTAGTATTTCTGGGAAATTTATTAAATAATTAAAATTTTTAACTGCACTAAGAATATATGAAATGCACCCTACTTCAAGTATAGAGAAAACTTAAATTCGACAAAATAAAATTCTTCGTTTGATTACAGCAGGACCTTGGTATGTCGCAAACCAGCGCATGCATAAAGATCGAGATGTTGCATTGGTAAAGACTGTCTTTTTAAAACATTCCGATTAGAAATTTTCACGCAAACACATTTGGTATCTAACTGGGATCCCAATTCTGATGTAACGCAGAAACGTATTTGGTACCTGATTGGTTACCTGTGGGGAAATATCAAAATCTTGCAAAAATTGCTGAAGCTATCCAAGGGACAAAATTATGTAACAATCACCTCTATTGAAGATGAGCAAATAATATGATTAAAAATATTTGCTAGATCTTCCCAACAAGTTGCCAATAGTTTCCCACTTGGGAAGAACTTATGTTAAGTCAATAATTTGCAGATGAGCTATCCCAGCAAGTTTCCGATCATATCCCAAATGGGATAACCCTTTTGGGTTTGCCACATGTATTCCCAATCGGGGCCTAATATGAGTATTGGAAAAATTTCTAGTCGGGATGTGATAACATATCTGAAAAAACTCGAATTTAGATCGGTTGAATAACCACGCCACAATCAGCCATATCGCGAATAACAACTGAAATTTATGTTCCAGTGAAATTTTCATATCCCTTCGAGGGAAAATTGCTATCGTGAAGATCCCGTGAACAGCCCGAGATCACGTGAACAGCCCGAGCGATTGCAGGCAGCCTAATTCAATCAAATAGTCTTTTGGCGTTAAATTAAAATTTCTCAAGAGTAAGTAAGACTGTGTTTTTACATATTTTGGACACGATGAATGAGTCTCTACAGACGCGGAAAAATCATTTACTATTCCATCATCACGAAACTTAGTTCATGTGTGCCGGCAAGGTGTTGCATGGAGGTAGTGCTAAGATAAATGAACACTATTTACTGAATTTGTCCTAAAATTAAATATTTATAAACTTTAATAAATAATTGGAAGGACAAAATAGCAATTACATGAAGTACTTATCCATTTCGCCTGCTAATATAAAGTCAGCAAAAACAGGGGAAAAGGGAAAAAATTCACGTGAAAAAAAATCATTCATGATAAGCGGAATGTTTCGATTTTTTATTCACGATCTCAAAAGAAGGGAAAGGGAAAACATTTCGAGGGAAAAATATTCACGATAGGGGTTAATATAGCACTGTGATTTTTTCCGCGAAAAATCTACTTTGTTCGCAAAAATGTTTATGTAATGTAAACTTTACAATTTTCGAGTTTTAGTCATCTAAGTTCTCTCAATGTCAATGTGCTTTTATAAACCATTAATATTCTACTGAATAAGGAAAAATCATATCTTCCAAACGAGTAATCTGATCCACAAAAAAATTTATGGATTAATTACACTATACAACAATTTCGAACTTTTTTGAAAATTACGGGGTTCTGTAAGCCGATTCTGTTAGTGGATACCAAAAAATAAAAATAAAAAATAAAATATACGTGTGTTGGCATTTTGCAAGACCACATTGAAATTTTATTTTAGGTGGGGAGAAGGGTTAAATTTTGCCCCCTTTTGGCCTGATCGTGCAGCATACCGGTAAATGAAACTATGTGATCTTTGCATCTGAGATGTAGGGTATGTTCAGCAACTTCAGAAAATATTGGGGCAACATTTGATCACAAAGTTTGCCATTATCGCAGCTTTCCTGGAATTCCAAAATTCTATAAATCATTTACCGTTGTCATTGCGGATACCAATAGCATGCTCACTCATTACATGTCGTAGTGATTCATTATCAGAATACACTTTAGCATTTATATCACCTATCACTTCATATCACTAATTATATCATCGCGTGGAACAGAGTCATATATTGCATTTAGCTGATCATAAAATGAATTTTTGGCATCATCTTTGGCAGTTTCAGTTGGAGCATAACACTGAATAATGCCATTCTTTCTGACCTAGACGCAAAACGAGCGAGCAGTATTAGGTCGGACACAGGCTAGCACTCAATGAGGCTTTTTCGATCAGTTTTACTAAGCATTAAACCAATACCAGTTTCGTGGTTGCAGCCGACCTCTTTTGCAGAATGCAGCATAGTTGTCTGGGAAGTAAGAGATGAAAATTCTCCTGAGCCTAACTCAACATTTCACGCTAAACCTGTAAGTAGTTGGAGTTCAAAGCTTCGTCAATATTATCTTTATCTCTTAGGGTTCTAACGTTCCAGTATCCAATCGTTGTCCTTGTTCGATATGCAAAGGTCGTAATGAAAGGTTTCGGGTTTATATATAGAGGCTGATTATTTAGCGATTCGCTAGCAGCGTAGTTTCAGGAAAGTGGCTTGCTATCCCTCCTTTCTTAGATTGGTGATACGGCTGCAATGCTTGTGTCCAATCCCATGTTGCACTCATGCTTCAGCAAAATTCATTATCTTGGTCTAGGACCGGAAGTAGTGAGCTGCATGAACAGTCATACAAAGGAATCATTTCTGGCTCTTCCGAAGTGAATGACAGAAGTGTGCTTTGATTAGCGTCGGTACCTGCCATTACGGCCTAATCCAACGATGTCCTCAAAACACAGAGTGAAGTTAAGTGTTCACCACCACCCCCGAGTTACCCCGAAGGCACACCTGTGTGACTTGCAAGGCACACACAGGTAGCAGCTTCTCATGCATAAACACCTTGTTCGAGTGTTTGAGCTATCTAATCTCTGCTATATCAGCAGCTTAACGCGATGCAGACAAGGTATCCGGGGAAACAAAAGCAAGCCAGGAATCTACAACAATGTGTAGACGCCGCTATGCAAAATATTCCCCTTCCTCCCGCGCACAAAGCACTATCGATGCAGCGTCTGTTGGCTTAGCAACAGCAGAAATAGGCTTTCTGTTGGTGAACTGAAGTCCACGCCAGCCACTAGCACTGGGCAAGCATCAGTCTTTTAACAAACACCTCTCCCATCGATTTTGGTAGCAACCACTGCCACCACGTGAGCTCCCGAAGGAGACCTCACCAACAACCAGTCACAGAATAATCCTTCCGTTGAGGGTAAGATGAAGTCCGCCAGTGACATCATCCCAGATGATGTCGCTTTAACGGCGAGCATCTTCTCTTTAACCCTCTGGAAGGCACATCTGTGGGGCAATTGGTTCCCGTGGTACCAGTTCCTGCTACTGGTAAAGCCTCAAAAGAAAACCCCTAGAGGTTAACTTTCTATCGACTTTGGTCTTGGGCTAAACCATAGGTGCCTGTTCACCTCCTTACTGACTAGCGTAGGCAAGCCTACTTCCTTAAATAAATATATATGCACGCCTGTTGCTCTGTCTCCAGAGATTGGGTAGTGACACATAAGTTTTAGGGGTAATTAGCCAAAGGTAATGTCAGCAAAAACCAATTACCCTATTCCCAGAAAGCACAGCATCAATGCTATCGTTATCACCACGATGTATCACCCGTGCTCCCCCGGGGGGCCAAATGAATGACAGTTAGAAACTTTCCGCACAACGTGCACCTCTGATGAAAGTCCAATTTCCCAAACAGAGAAGTAAACAAGCATATAACTTTTTTGCACGAGCCGATCGCATTAATAATTTTTACGTATACAGCTTTGAACGTTGGTACTGATACAAACAAATGCTGATTAAAGCAAAAAAATATAATAAGAGCTCTTGTGAATGTTCGATTAAATCAGATAGAGATGACTTCGGCTTACCAAAATTGAGTTGAAATAAAATGAATGTAAAAATGGAGAGAAAACCTCTTGTATTCTATTTCGTAACAAAAATTAATTAAATAGCTGATGTTTCCTTATAGAAAGCATCCACCTTCATAAGTGGTAAATGCGAACAAGAACGCTGATGAGAAGGTATAACGCCCGTGCGAAATCGGTAGTACTGATCCGTTTTGCTAATCTGATTGAATATTGGAACATTTCACTCCTAATAATAATTTGAATTTACATTAATTCAAATAATGAACTAGAAGGCCGAAATAATAAATTTCAGACTTGGCTATTCAGTTCAAAAAAATATATTGCGCAAAAAAAAATGTTTAAGTCAAATTACTTTAAAAGTGCGAGTTATTGAAATCTGTACTATGGTTCTACTATGGTTTTCAATAACTTAAATACGAAATCATTCCCAAATTATTTGGGCTTTAGACAATAAAATCTTTTAAAGCTCTGCGAATTATATAATTTTGCAGTTGTTATGTAGTATTTTTATTTTTTTATAGTTTTTTCCACCCGCCAACACTTGACGGATTTAATTATTTCGATTTTTAAAGTTTTTTTTCTTCTCGTGTGATTGTCCAAGCCGTTAAACCACAGCCAACAAAAAAAAAAAAAGAAAAAAAGAGAGCTTAAAGAATAAACTAAATTCAATCTGTGTTTGAGCCTTTTGAAAAGAAGCAAGACTTTTTTAGAACTTTTTTATTTTTCTTATACATTTTAAAATTTTAACTGTGAAGACTAATATAGAGTCTTTGCGTGTTTGTGGCATTCCAATTCTCATGCATCATGTTCACTTCGTAATGAAAAAATATGGTGTTTGTGTTACAATAAAGTTTAACTTCGCACTTATGTTTCCGCATGATTCTTGTTTGAGTTGAGAGTATGCAATTTTGTTAGTTTTTTTTTTATTCAATTGTACTTGCTGTTCTCTTGGTTTATTAATACTTTAGTTTAGTTTTGATCTAAAGTTGTTGGATAAAAATCTTTTATTTTTTTGTTGTTTCGAAAAATTTTCTTTATTCGTTCTTCTATTTTGAAATGACAATTAAAATTATGA
Source organism: Panzeria rudis (assembly GCA_956483635.1). Classification (NCBI taxonomy): domain Eukaryota; kingdom Metazoa; phylum Arthropoda; class Insecta; order Diptera; family Tachinidae; genus Panzeria; species Panzeria rudis. The sequence goes on from OY101449.1 coordinate 123,281,806, forward strand.
TGACATGAAGGTGGTATTTGAACTCACTCATTATTGCTACAAAAGGAATAGAGATGTACTAAAATAAACGTTTTGGTATTACTAAGGTGGCCATATTTCAAGTAATAAGAAGCATCTACATATGGTCGTATGTATGAGTGCCTTTAGTGGATGTCTACATTTCAAAGATTAAAACCTTTAGATAAAAAATATACTTGAAACATTTTTCTTGATTTTAACTTATTTTCACCTTTAAGGCAAGTTATTATATCTCAAATATCGCCAATACTGTATTTATATAAGCAAGAAAACCTATGCGAGAATATCATCCAATCCACACAAAAAGTTTAATATATTTATAAACAATAGACTTTGGATAAAAAGGTTTGAAATTTTTAAAATTTTAAAATTTTAGAAATTTTTTTTATAAAACCTATCATTCGGTGTCATGTAGTTTGTAGCTTCCGAAAATTTATTTGTAATTGGAGCTTACTCCTTAACCATTGACCAGCTACACAGAAAAAATAATCACCAAATAATTTCCAAACAAACGTTTGTCTAACAATAAATCTTATTTTCAGTAAATATTCTTTACATAAATAATGAATTGTTTGTTTGACAATTATTTAAAGCGCAAACACTAAAAACAACAAGAAAACTGTGTCGTAAAAAACAACCCCGATGACGACATATACACAAATAATAACAACAACAATGATAGCAAAAGGAATGCGATTGTACCAAATTTGTTTACTAAAGATTTTTGAGTGAATTAATTCGCTAATGTCGTTGAGTTAATTCTCATTTATTTTTTTAAAGTCTTTACAAAAACATTCAGACTTGAACACATTTAACATTGTGCAATTTCAAAATTGCTTAAAAATTTTTTTTAAATATTACAAAAAATACAGTAAATATTTTTGATTGAATAAGTAAACTATTTTGTTTATTATTTGTTAAAATTTTTAGACTAATTGTTTTATAAATTGAAACAAAAATATTGTTTGATATTTTTCAGAAAGTCTGGTAAATATTTTTTTTTTGATTTAGTAAATTGTTTTGTTTACAATTTGAAAATATTTTTAGACAAATTATCTTACAGATTTAAATAATTTATTCACTGAAAAAATCACGTTTTTTAATGAAATTATTGCGATATTTTTGTCTTTATTTACAAATTTGCTTGTATGTCCATTTCTAGACAAAATATTAACTATTTCATTGAATTCCTTTACAGAAAATGAAATTCAGTTTTTTATCTGCAGAAAACTAAACGATTTGATAATTTCTTTGTTTTATGCAAAGAATAAAATATTTGGCCACCTTTGCTTTTTTAACTACTTTATATCATATCACAATTTATATGTCCATTACGCTTGCATGTTTCACAAACATACACTTGCATTCAAACATGCAATATTGTATTCTGTAAGAGGATCTCATTTATTTTACAGATACTGGCTGCAAAATTAGAAGAATTTTTGCACATACCACATACTTATATACATGTGAGAAAAAAAAATTTGCAACCTTAAAATAATTCCTTGTTGCAATTTAGTTGGCAAGATCATTTCTTTAAATGTCTTTTGAAAATGGTCAATAGCTTTATCAAAAACATTAAAAAAGAAGAGCATTATTGTAACACTTTGTTTAAATTGCTAACAACGAGAAAAAAATATGAGTTTGGTAGAGAAAATTTTAACACAAACAAGATGTAACATGCAAGAAAATTGAAAATGAAATAAACTGAAAGTAATAGGCAACATTAAATTGAGCTATTTTAGTACATGGATCATTTAAATGAATTTTCCCATTAACCCAAAGGAAAAAGCATTATCTATTTAGTTTTCAACGCACACTGCAGAACAAAACAACGTTGTTTTCGGAAACCGCCACACTCCCATCGTCTTCTTCTAACGCCTTGTTAGGTTGCTCGGTTGAATGTTTTCGTAACTCTTATTTATACAAACTTTTTGTGAAATTTGCTAACAAAAATTGAGACTCTAATAAATTGATTTTTATCACAACAAATCGTTGTATTGCCGTTAATTTATTATTTTTCATGATCATTTTTTATTTTACCTAAGTCAAACTTTTTTGGTACATGACTGTGCAATAACATGGAATGAGGATTACTGAGCTAGATCCTTGATGCATTTGATATTAATTCGTAATAAACATATAACCAAACTTTGGAATATTTACATATATCCTGAATTACTGATAATGCTAATTTTAATATAAGTACATGAAGGGTTCCATACGAATAACATATATCGAGCCATAACGGCAAGAATGACAAGATCGACATGTTGTGCTATTTTCGGTTTGTGATGTCAATCCATAATTTGCGAAGATTTACATCATATACATATAAAAAATTCATAACGGAGCGAGGCGCCGTTAGAGATTTATAACAAAAATAATTAAGACCTAAATAAAATTTTTAGTTAATTTTTGTTTGATCCTTGGAATGTTAATCATGCCAGATTCTGTCTGAATATAACATTATCAACCTTAGCCTAATGATGATTTTAGATTCATAAGCAAATGAGTTCGAAATAATCAAAATACATGTACTTTATGCTTTGTTTTTTTTTTTCTTATTCGCAACTTCAGTTTAGGACGATATGATTTCTATATTACATATTTAACCTCGCTTTAATTCCTTAGAAAAAGATTCATAAAAAATATAATGTGTGCTTGAAGTGTACATTAAAAAAAATTTCTATAGAAAACTTGTTTTAGTGTACACTTCATGCACACATTATTTTTTATGAATATTGGGGTTAATAAGAGAAATAATTTGTTTTAAGGTCTGTATAATAATACATTTTTTTTTAGAAAAACCCATTCATATTTTAAATAAAGAGAAGCTACACATTTAGTGCGTACCAGTTAAATAATTACGTGTCGATTGCACTATGCAATAATTTCGCAATTTTTACAAAATTACTGGGCTTATTAAACCGATTCTGGTAGAGGAATCCAAAAAAATATATACGTGTGTCGACATTTTGCAAGGTCATATCAGAATTTTGTTTTATGGGTGGGTTAAAGTCTCTCCCTTTTGGCATGATCATGCAGCATATCCGTACATAAGACTATGTCATGTTTACTTCTGAAAATATTATTGTGAAATAATTTAACCCTCTAACTCTATGGGTCTTTTCATATATTTCATAAAAAAGAGACAAAAAAAAACTCCTCTTCAGCGCCGATAGAGCGGGAAAAAATCTTCTAAAAAATTTTTCCTTGTGGTTTTGTACCTAAAAAAGCTAAACATATCTTATACTTTAAACGTAAGACTTGCAAGATTTTCTATGCCGAGTAAGAATTTTGCATAAGTACGAGATTAACCCTTAAACACACTTTAAGTTTTCAAGAATTTCTCGCGTACGAGTTAAAACTGTAGCTGGAGTCTCTTTAAAGACAAATAGTAAAATATGATGGCAAATATTTTTGTATAATATTTAAGCCCCTAATTCGCTGCTAAATGGGAGTTTTTGCCCATTTTTTCAGAATTGTACAAAAAGGCCCATAAAGCGAAAAATTAGAGAGTTCAAATGTTCCAGCAAAATTTTTCTCCTGATGTTTTACATAAAAGTGCTGAATACATCTTAAACTTAAGACTTGCAAAATTTCCCATGCCGAGTACTAATTAAACATAGTTTAAGTTTTCAATGATTTCTGGTGTACAAGTTGAGTATGGTGCTTGGTTATGGCCAACATTTTTAAAATATTTTGGCCCCTCAATCCCCTTTTTAAGGAATGTTTTTTATGATTTGTTAGAAAAGAGCCAAAAATGACCGTTATATAGGGGAGTCAGAGGGTTAATATGTTAGACAAAAATATTTGCTATAATATATTCTAGAAATTTTCTGAACATACCCTACACCTCAGATGCAATGAACACTTAGTTTCATGTACCGATATGCTGCTCGATCAGGCCTAAAGGGGGAAATTTTAACCCCACCATATCTAACACGCATATCTATTTTTGGACTCCTCTACCAGAATCGGTTTACTAAACCCCATCATTTTTTTTTCGTGTTGTACCGTGTTGTTTTGGAAAGGTTTATTTTAGAGACCACAGATGGTGGGGTACTTACTTGTTCCTGTTAGCGGTCATAATTATGCATATTCTGGGAAAATTTCATGTGTATAACTATTACGCTTCTCGAAAGAGAAGCCTGTAACAGACAGGCAGATAGACAGACGGATGGACAGCATAGTGATTCCTTTCAATTTCGGTGTATGGACCCTAAAAATAAAATTAAGGACTACCCCATATATTCATAAAAATTTATTAAAGTTAATGTTGGTTTAATGTACGAATTTTTTATGGAAAGCCCCGCTTTATTGCATACATTAGCTTTATTTATTAGCTTTATTCATAATGCTTTATTTAGCTTTATTTATTAGCTTTATTCATAATGCATACATTAGTTTTATTCATTTATGAATATGGGGGTTAATTTTTGTAATAAAAAATTTTAATAAAAAAAGCGCGTATGTCCTCAAACCATTTTTTCAGGAGAGCGGAAATACCTAATTCTCAATACTACGGACTGACTTTGTGTGATATTTATCAAACTATGTTTTAAGATCCTAGAGAATTATTAAAAAAAAAAAAACAATTTGCCAAGGCCACTCACTATAACTGTGTGCAGAAAAAATGCTGATGTGGTTTTTATTGAACTAATTAAAGCACATAAGATTTTTCCCCTGAACAATGCTTGCGCACAAGTCGCTATAAGTTTTGATTAACTGAACAATAAGCAAACAGTATTTCGGAGTTGTGTTCAAAAGAAACAATGCATGTGACTATGTGTTCTTTTCAACGGCAATAAATTGGCAGCACACAATTCTTACTCAATTTAGTTCATTATAGCTGAAAAATATTTGAATAAATTAAGAAGTTATGTTTTTTTTTTAGAAAAAAAAGGAATAGGTCCATGTTATTAGCGACATTTTAGGTCCATATAAAAGAGCATATAAAATAACATAATTTGGCATCAATAACTCAAAATCGAAAAAAATGGGCATCCGCGCTTAATCAAGAAAGCCACAGAACTATCAAGCTCAACATCAAATCGAAACTACTTAAATTGTGTTTATAGCTCATTTAAAGCAAAAGAAGGAGGAGTAGTAGACCTGCAAACAAAAACACTTGAATGTGACACATAACATGTGTATGGTTAGAAATATTGTTGCAATTTGAATTTCCTGGTCTCCATAACTAGAAAACATTACAACTAAACAAACAAATCAGGTGTATTGTTACACATGCCATACGATTTTCCCACTTTAGTATCTACTTTATTTTATTTTTTGTATTTCTTTCTTTCATTTTGGCCACAGTTATCTCAAGCACATTGTGGCTCATTGTATTACTTATAGTGTAGTAATAATAGTTGATACGACTAAAACAAATAATATTTATTGTATACGTGAAGAATTTACATACAATATTTTATATAAGGTGCACTTTTAAGTTGCTCATTAAAATCGTGTTTAACAATCATTTTTGCTCACTCTTACAATACGAATATATTTTCATGTCTCAATGCAAAGTTACATACATATTCATAGGCTTCTATCGTATAGTTTTGGTTTTAGTTTCAAATATATCACTGAGGATTTTTATGTGTGTGAGTCTGTGTATTTTGCTTTGATATTTTAGTTTTATTTTTATATTTCCCTCTATTATTTTGTTGGTTCCTATGTTCGTTTGGTCTGTCATAGTTGTCTTAAGTGTTAAGTATTTGCGACAGTTGGCATGCCATACCATGTTAAGTAATAAGACTCTTAGACTATTTTGGCTTGTGCCAAAGTTATAGTGACATTTCAGTATTTTTTATTATTAATTTTGTTTTATCTGACGTTATTGTTTTGGCCAAATAATTGTAATTTTGTGAAAATTAAGATGTTTTTTGCAAAAATTGTCAATAATTTTTGTTTTGTTTTTCTTTTTTTGTTGGTGCTTAAACAAATTATGCTGTGCGAAATATATGTATATACACATAAGTAAACATTTTGTGATTCGGATGAGTTACAAACGTTTAAGAACTTATTTTAAAATTAATGTTGCTTAATGTAGTGCAGCACTTAAGCATATTGAAGTTTGCTGCTTAAGTCTTTCGTTTTTGTTTATGAAATTGCATTGAATTGAATTGGAATTTTTTGAAATACCCAAATTTGCTTTCAATGTTATTAATAAATATAATTTGAGTTTTAAGTGTATATTAAATAAAAATTTCCATAAAAATTTTGACTAAAGTACACTTCAAATACAAATTATTATTTTTATAATACGGCCTTATATCTATAATTTTCCTTTGTATGGTGACCAGTGCTGCCAGTTTACCATATTTAATCCTAGATCTAGCATATTTTGAAGCCATCTAACATGAAAAAAGTATTTTAGCATATAAAATTTTTTCAGCATTTTTCCAAATTTATTTTGCATTTTTCGAATAATTTGTTTCATTTTAATTTTTGCGTTTTACTTTAATTTGCAGCTTTACTGGATGTACAACTATTTAAATGTGATGTTCAACAGGAAAAGATACCTTATCTTTCTAAAATCAAAATCTAATTTCTTGCACTTTGTAAAACTATACATTATTGCTAACAAAAAAATTTCAAAAACTGGTAATCTTAAATCTTGAAATATTGAAGTTAAAAGTTTATATTTACATTTTTCAAACTTTTGTTAAACTATGATACAAAGTTTGGAACGATTTTCCATCATGATACAAAGTTTTCTGTTTCGTTTTTATAATTCCCATTTAATAATAGATTTTAAATCGGTTGTAGAATGCTCAGTATTTGTATATGCAGTGTTATCAAACTTAACCCTAAATTTGTCCAACCGTAGGCTTTTACTTCTCCTGTGAAAGTGTGCTTGAGAAGATAAGAGCCCTTTTCCTGTTAATTTTCACATACAATAATGTTTAATTTTTGATACGAGAACGCAAATGAACAACACTGTATCTTTTCCAAAAAATGCAACAGTATTTTCATATTAACTTTCGTAGAAATTAAAATGAATATAAACATGACTGTATACTTTGAAATGTCTAGAATTTCGGTTTTTCACATATTTTACAATATTGTTAACATAAAAAACTAGTCTTTGTACAAACTTTTACAGAACCTTGAAAAAGCAAATTTAAGAAAAAATGTGCTCATTTTTTATTAACTAAACAACAGTTTTTCTTAAATTGAATTTTAAAACCTTTTTGATTTTGAAGATCTACATTTTTCTTTATTTTAAATTCAATTGTAGTAAAGTATAATAAAATACTAACCATCTATGTACGTGGTCATTTTATACCATGTGTATTACATTGTTTTGACATATTAAAAGGACTTTTCTTTACCATTTTGATTAATTATTTTTTGCATTTGTTTCCGAATTTTTTAGCATATTTTAACTTTCTTTTTAAATAAAATTCTGGCATTTTTTCCTCATCAGTTTTGGCAACACTGATGATGACATACACATAAATAACAACAAAAACGATGATAGCAAAAGGACTGCTATCTTGCCAGGGTCTATGGCGGGAATGGAACGCACGACCTCTGAACTGACAGGCTAACATCACTACGACTCAGGCTGTCCCTGTTGCCAATTCTAACAAGTTTGTTTACTGAAGATTTTAGAGTGATCCAATTGCCCAATTCACACGCTCTCAGTATTGTTTATCGTTTATTTATATACACCTAAAATACACTTTGTGAACAATCATATATAATGTAACAGCTGGTATCTTGTATTGATGGACAGCAGAAGAATAAGATACATACGAATACTACCTGAGACAGTCTCTCGAAATATGAATTTTTCGAAACACATGTGCCCAATTCATAAGCCAGCTGTATCTCTGTATCATGTGTATTTCTCAAGATTATTGGCATAGTGCAATTTTCAATAGAAAATAAATACGAAATACTATAAAACAATAATTTTCAACTTTTAATAAATATGGTTCAATATTGAAACAAAAATTTTCAACATAACTGGACTTTCTTTCGTTAGTGTATCTTATTGAATCAATATGGTCTTTGTTGATTTTTTTCTCTGGTTGTATGCATTAGTTTTGATTTTGTTCTCAATTAGTATGGGGACACATTTGACAAATGCTGCGAGTTCCATACAGAACCACACACTCAAAAGCTTTAAAATGTTACAGTTACATAGAAATCGTTATTTTTATCATTTGAATTACCTCTCTTAGTTACTAATAAAATTTTAACTGATGCATCAATATTAATGAAGTGGCGCTTGTTTTTTGCGGATATATTTATAATTTCGATTTTTAATTGTCATGAATTTTAAAAAAATAAAAAAAAATTATATCTTGCATTAGTTTTTGGGACACAACTTGTTAAATATCTCTGAATCGATTAATCAGAACGAAAAAGAAATGCGTGTATATGCAGTTTTAAATATTTGTTTTGACTAATGGACCAATTGCAAGTTATGGTATTATGTGTCAGGCAACTCCTTTTTGGATAAAATTCTATATAACATATATTTCATATTTATTTTTTCTCCAGATCATTATTACAATTCATTAGCTAAACACTAACGCTAGCAAAATATTAATGGTTCGTCACATACTAAAGTATTTTTCAAATAATATAAACATTACTAAAATTTGCACATTTTAAAATCCATCCATCGTACTATTACTATTTAATCTATTATATATAAACTTTAAAAAAAGAAAACAAAAAGGGAAGCTTTTGAAATAATACTTACAAAACTAAAGAGCTTAATACTAATTAAAAACGAATAAATAACTCATAGACTAACCAACAAAATAAGAGAAAATAAATAAATTCATAATATTAATAAAATAAAATTACTGCGAAGTGATATACAAAGTTCCGTGATGTTTAGTGTACGAACTCTTCTATGATAAAAGAGAAGGTCTGCACTCTAGTGCAACAGATCCACTGGGGAAAGATATTTCGTTTTTTGAATGGCCTCCAGATTTCTAAGACTAGAAAAGCACCGTCTAACCAAATCATTGTCCGAAAATTGTGCTCTGTAAATATCCTCAATCATATACACATCTATTTGGCCAAAATCAGTTGCCCGATATATAGATACACATGACTGTTTGCGTAGCTCACCTGTTCGACCTCTATAAGGTTTCAAGCCCAAACAGTCAGCCAGGACCAAACGCTTCCACCTCCTAAGACTTTCCATTTGGGATGAAGATAACTATTCCAAACCAAATCGGAAAGTCGTAGGAAACGATAGGACGCATAACCTGGCGATAAATCAAAAGTCGCACCTTCATGCTCAAACCACCCCTGTGCTTTAATATGCCCTGATAGCAAGAATATACACGCTTAGCACTCACTAGAATATCGTCAATGTGTCTATAAAATTCGCAGATCTCGTGGAAAGTAACCCAAAGATAGCTCATTCCCCTCCAATTATCAAACAAGATATATACACAGAAAAACAAATCATCAAACTGCAACTAACAACTTCAATTGTTAATATGTAATTTAAATTCAAACATATATTTTGTTAATATAACAAATTGAGTTGTTGATACGACAAACACCGACATTTTTTCAACAAACTGAACAAATTTGTTGTTATGTACTGTGAAAAAAATGAACAATCATCATTGTTGATATAACAAATGAATGCACACACGTAAATGAAACAAAGCAAATCATGTTTTGCGTGTATTCATTATTTGCGTATAATAACAGATTGCTCTGTAGCTGAGAGGTAAGAACATTAGTCTATTAGTAGTCCCGAGGTCGCCGGTTCGCTTCCGCCCAAAAAACATTTAGTGTTATTTGCAGACAAACAAAAAGTCACTTGGAGGATTGTGATTGTATAAAAAGATATTGTTAATACAACAATTATGATAGTTAAAGTTTGTTCAGAAAATCAACAATTCACATTGTTGATATAACAATAATCTTAATTGAAATAAATTTGAAATCAACAACAAAATTGTGAACAATTTTTTTCTGATTTTCCTTTAACTCACAATTTCGTAATTGTACTTACAAAACTTGTTGTAGGTCCAAAATCAATTAATTATTTAATTGATATAAGTAAAAAATTAATTGTATTCGGATTCGGACAATTCGGATAAATGTATTTCCGTCGCCCCTTTAACATAACCGCCGTAGTCTTCCGCAAACTAAGCTTAAGTCTCCACTCCGTAAAATACCTCGTCAGTGTAGTCAAGTATCGGCTAAGTCGATCATTAACTCTTCTTGCCAAAGGTCTAGTAGTCGCAATAAAGATGTCATCGGCATAGGCATAGTTCTATATAATGAAAACTGGAACCATTTCAAACAAACGAAATGCATATTTGAGATCAGAGCTCCGAAATACATAAAAAATAATATTCAGTAGCTGCATTCTAATATTTTGACTTTTTACAAGTTTTATAAATTAACTTTGCTATGGATGTTTTTTATTATAAACCTGTTATGAAAAAAAAAATATTTTTATAAATATGCCAGTTAGTTTTAACTACCAGATTAGTTTCACACGATAAATAAAATACACTACCGATTGTATTTCTATCAATTAAAGATGCAGCTAAATTTAAAATACACTTGTAACTGATCATTCATTCGATTCAAATCAAATCAACGGTGGCCATTAAAAATGCATTTTTTTAATACCACATAATAATCATCCAAATGATCTTTTTAAAAGCCCATTGAAATCAATTTCTAAATAAAATGTTAACAAAGTAGGTGAAACAAAAATAATTTTCCAAACATAAAGCGGAACAAATCAAACACTTGTCTATATAATTTTTTAAACAAACTTAAACAAACTTATTTTTATTCATATTAATATTTGTTAGATAAACTACTGTCATGTTTGGCCAATTAAATATACAATGGGAACCCAAAAGGCAGTTTTGTTAAACAAATACACGATAAATATGTAAATTAAATATTTTATACTGAATAAAGCTGAACTAAACTGGAAATCCAGGGAAATACTACAGTTATTAAGAACGACAAAAATTAATAGATAAATAAAACAACAAATAATCTAGCAAACGCGTAAGCGGTGAAGATGATTAAATTTACAAACAAATCTAGTTTGTCTCTTCGAAAAGAAAAAAAACACAAAACTTAGAAAATACAAAAGACCACAACGACACAAATTAAGCCAACACCTGATTCGTAGATGAGACAAACTAGAGGTAACACCATTGGTGACATATTTGCTGTAGATTTGAATGAGGGAACTAATAGTGAGTTAATTGTATAACAAGTTTAATTTAACTAAAAACTACAGACAACATATAAATATATTTAATTTAATCATAAATAATTAAGACAACATTATGAAATCTTATTAAAAATTCCAAAAGTTTCTGGTTTTAGTTTAATAAACTTCTCAGTTTATATAAAAAAAAATCCTTAATGGCTGTGTATGTCTGCTACATACTGGAATTATTGACCTCAAATTAAGATTTTTAATGATTATGTCGCCATCTTTTTTCTCTTAAAAATTTTAGCCAAATTTTTATTACATTGTTTTTCGAATATTTGCATAAACTTTGTTCATATTGAACTGAACATTTATATGGCACTTTTTTCTTTTGTTTCTGACATTTGTAGCAAAATATTGTCGTTGTCTTTAAACGTCAATAATTATTTGTCAAGTTTTATGAGCGCCATTAGTGATTTTGGTTTAATTACAAGCAGGTTTTTTTAAGCGGTTCCTTATAACCGAAACTTACTACTTTCGATACAATGAACAGGTATGCAAATTTTTTGTATTGATTTGCTAAAGATGTGTTAAATATATAAAATGGCGTATTTTTTCAAACGTTTGGACAAGAAAATTACTTTGAATTTTTAATTGAGTTTAGCATAAAACATTTTTTAATTTATTTTAAGTGGATTTGATGACATTGTAAAAAAGAAATACAAAATAATTTTTAAGGTATTTTAGTTATTGATTTGTAACTGCTGACTTTGAAAAATGAGCCGGCCATCTTTACAGTGTCTGAGTTTTGTTTGCTTTCAGAATATGATATTTAAAACTCATATTATATATGAAATGAAAAAAATGGGTTATATTTTCAACTGAGCTCAGACGAAAAATTAAAAATATATATTAGACACGATATTTTATGTTTACGTATGGAAATCAGACGAAAACTCAGACAGTGTAACGGTAGCGTTAGAATAACTGCAGCTGTGTGATAACTATATTTGTACACCATTGTGATATACAACCAGCAGTGCTAGGAACCAGTAAAAAAAATGTAAAGTCATTTTCGCGGAACTACTTTTTCTCTTCTTCCAAATTATTAATATGTGTGCATTTTCGACTTCTCGGGAAGTGATTAATAACAATATCCAGTTAATTGATTGAATAGATAATATACTGATTAGGGTATTCATTTAATCGGGCTTCTGCTTTAATTGGGTAATCGCTCGACTAATTATTCGAAGTTTTGGCTTAATCGGTTAATAGTCATTTAATTTCGGCATTAACCGGTTAATAAAATTTTTTCATAAATCAATTAATTTAAGCAAATAAAAATGCAAAAATTATTTATTATTTTTAACAAACTTAACAATTATGCAACTAAATCAAGCAAAAATATTATAAGTAAGTATTCATTGACAAATTAACAAGTTTGTAAGATCATTATATCATATATTTCAATAGTTTAAAGAGATCTTCTAAAACAATATTTCAGAAAAAAAATTGGTTTAAATGTTTAGGATTTTATAGATAGATTTTAGTTTTGATAAAACTTTACTTGGAAAAATTCTTTCCCTTATCGTAGATGTTCAAGAAATCGAAAGCAATCGATATTACAGAATATGTAGTTTCTCAGTGGTTGTCCCAGATTTCTCTAAACATGTCAAATCTTCCACTATGACATTAGAGTCCTATTTTATTATTTTTTTATTTCTCAATGCTTCCAATTGTTTCGGTTAATTCTGTTAAAACATGTCTTGTATTACTGTCAAGTTTCTTCTGTTGTCTGGTCATCATCATCTGACTCATACTGGCAGAGCTCAGCGACGAACAAAAAAAATTATTTACGAATTCTTTAGTTTCCATTTTTGTACTTTATTTTAAAACAAAACTGCTACAGGGAAATATTCCTGAGTGGATGTATAGTATAATTGAATTCGTCTCTCATTAAAGATAATCCTTAGGTTTTTATTAAATCGTTGGCACCAGTATAATTGGCTTTTATTAAATTATTAAACAAAAACATAATTCCCTCTAGTTCAAGTAGAAGAGCAGAGTCTTTACTAAACTCTTTTATAGCCACGTCCAAAGATTTTAAAGTTTTACTTAAGTTAAGATCACTGAACACAATTCTTTGTTTGCATGAAAAATAATTTCTAAGCACACTCCTTTTGTATATGAGACAAAACAAATAATTAAACACAAAAAATACGTTATAATACTACAAAATATGAAAAAAATTGATACGTCGGCTAATCGGTTAATCGACTGAAATTAACCGGTTTAACCATTAATCAAAAATAGCTAATTTTATGTTAGCCGATCAGTTAATCGGGTAGTATTAAACAGGTTAACCGATTAACGGTTAAACAAATGAGTACCCTAATACTTATAAAAAATTGAGGTTCATTCAAAATTTTCGCAAGTACTTATGATATTTCTTGATTTTTTTCAGAAAATAATATATGCGATGAATTTTAATAATTTTATTAAAAAAATAACTCTATAGAAGTAATTATGAACTAGTTCCTTTGCACTTACTAAAAAGAAAATAAGAAATATTAATTTTTCTTGACATCATTAGCATGACTTCGCATGCAGTGAATAGGCATTCAACAGGAAAACTTCTTGCAATAACAACCCTATGTAAACATCATTAGAAATGATCCGGATTTTCACCAATTCCGGTTCATAAGTTCAGAATCTTATTGACTTCCACCGAAGTCCTTTTTTACTGAGAATATTCGAGTATAAAAAAGTCTGATTTTTTTTGGCCGGAGAATTTACCAGACATGTATACACAAATGCTAGATGATTAAACATTTTATCAAATTCCGATTATACACGAACAGTAAAAAAGGTGAGCAGAAAAAAAATTTGTATCAGGATGAAAAATATGTAAGTGATGTTTTTTAAATTGTAATTTTTGTTTTGGCACACCATTTTTTGTTTTTTATATACTGCGTTATCATATAACTCTGATCTAAGCATATCGCATATCTTTGTTAATGGACTGACTATGTCTTTATTTTTAACTTTGGTGGTTATTTTAGCCGACGTCAAATTCCTGGTGTTGTTTATGACATCTCGGATCCTTCCCCGCTAATGTCGAATTTCTTAGAAGTGCCAAGAAATCACGTCTAGAACAGAGAAACAAACCGTTTTAAAAAGTCGGCGGCGGCGGCTTAGGAAAAAATACTCGGCGGCGGCTCATAGCCGGCTTGAGCCGGCTGACAGCGGCTGGTTTTGTATCACGCAAATTTCGCGAATATTTCACGATAAAATGTATATAATCAATTGGACTTTTTAATGTTGAACTTCTTTTTTATATAAAATTTTTCGAGCCCCGCACAACTTTCACATAATTTGTAATATGCAGTACAAATTTGCAACTAAAAAAAACAATTAGCCGGCAGCAGTTTTGAGCCGAGGCTAGCCGCACGGATCGGCGTTGGCTTGAAGTTACATTGAAAGCCGCCGGCGGCTCTTAAGCCGCCTTTGAGCCGATCGGCTTGTTTCTAGACTCTAGAACTAAGTAAGTGTAGCTTTAAAAATAATCAGTTTTATGTAACGCCCCTAAACTAAGCACCTTTCTCCTTTTTCACAAACCTATGACATCGCACAGTGGGGCAGAATCAAAATATATTGGGAAATAAATCAGTCTTTCTGAACGCATGATCTTATCAGTATACAATTTTGAAAGCACTTAGCAAAAGAGTATATCTATTGAATCTTATAGGATCAGCATCCCACAGTAGATAGGAGCGGACCTATGAAGCCTCGAAATATCGCACTTGAGGAATGTAAAATATTTCAACGGCAGTAATTTTTTTGTTTCTCATCCGATTCCCGAAATTTTGTGTGTCTTTAAAGAGTTCTAAAAAAATAAAGTTTGTTTAAGCAATTAACGGCCCTTTTCACAATGTACGATTAAAAGTTAACATGGAGTTAAAGTTAAAGTCAATGTTAGCTCTTAATCATACTTTGTGAAAAGGACCGTAAATGTTATAATTATTGAGGTATTAGAACGTGTACATTTTTTTAAATCTCTTTTTTTCAAAAATGATGGGTGTCAAAAAGTTGTGTTGGTTAGATATTCACAATTGTATATATAAAAACTGGCAATTGTATTGGTTTGCTTTGTAAATAGCTACTTCAAAGTCTAGAAATGTTTATGTATGGGAGCCCCCTTAAGGAATGTAGATGGGTGATAGGTATCTTTAGCAAAGGTGTTCAAACTAGAAAACTAAGGGGGGTCAGCTATACATTTGACACGTTAAATTTGGCACCTGGCGCTCCCAAATAAACACAGGTTAACTTGTGATAAAACAGCAAACTAACATCAATTTTGTAATAATTTAATTCTCCTATGCAATTTTCGGGAAAACGAGCCACCTCGTACGTAGTGATAAGCAAAATACACATGAGCACTGATGATGGAAGTGGAGCGGCTACCGAAAACAGCATAAAATTTTATATTGGTATTACAATACCGAAATTTTCAACTTGATTTTTCTTTGCGTGTACCAGCTAGTATTTTGAAAACTTTAGTCTCGTTTTTCATAGCTTATTTTTTGTAGATTTAAATATATTGCAATACTTATTATGATATGAATGCTTAAATTATTGGGCCATACTAGGGTTATTATTTATGTGCAACTATTTTTTTTTGTTCCATTCCGAAATTTGCTTCGATATGTTGAAAAATAAGTGCCCTGAAAGTTATAGCAGTTAATATTAACTTTAGGTACTTTGCCAGAATGTGAAGAGATTTTCCTCAACAAAATACACGTAGAAAAATTGCGTTTTTTAATTATGTAACTCAACTGCACTTTATGCAATTTCATTGTGCTTAGTCTTGATTTACTCGGAATAAATCAATCTTCAAAACAGCATATGTCGACGAAAGAGTAGCTTGAAATGGTCAGTTGATACGGCTCACTGAAGTTAATTTTTACCTAAAATTTTCGTTTTTTTCTGTTATCTCCGAAATAATCAACTGTACCACAATAATGTAAATGGAAAGTTTGTTGAAAAAATAATTTCCTACAGAAATATTCTATAGGCAAAATTGCGTTGGATAATATTTCCTTGAGATATTAGACTTTAATTTATGACTGTTATAAACTTTAATTACTCAAGAAATATTAATCTAAAAATTTACTCCCACATTCATAAAATTTTATTAAAGTTATTTGTTTACTGTACGAATTTTGTATGGGAAAGCCGGTTTTAATGAACACATTAACTTCACTAATCATTTATGAATATGGGAGTTAGCCTATATCACATTTTTGTAGGAAATTAAGTTCCAAAAATATTTTGCATTTAAATTTTTTTGATACAATTGATTATTTCGGATATAACAGAAAAAAAGATAATTTTTGGTAAAAATTAATTTCAGTAACCGGTACCAACTCACCAGTACAAGTTACACTTTTGCCGTCATCGATACTTTTGAAGATTGTTTTATGCCGAGTCAATCGAGACCACGTGCAATGCAATTGCGTAAAGTGCAGCTGAGCTATATAATTTTTAAGAAAAACACAATATTTGTACGTGTATTCTCTATGGAAATTTTTTCACGCTCTGGGAAACTACTTAAAAATAATTGGATATGAGCATTTCCAGGGAAAAGTCCACTTTAAGTAACGTAAAGCCAACAAGCAGTTAAGCTGTATTTCAAAAAACACCAATATTTTTAACTTCTTTACAATTTGTGTAGGTCGTAAGTGGCTCTGTATTAATTAAAATTTTAGAAAAAAAGCGAACCACATGCTTCTGAAATACAAGCTTAGTTGCTTTTCGCTGAAAATGCCCATGTATCGAAAAAAATTTCGGAATCGAACTAAAAAAAATAATTAAAAAAAATAATTATCCTAGCACGTTGGCTGCCAAAGCCTTTTTAGAATTTTGATCGTTCAATAGCAACGTAATTTAACAATTTTGGTCACCTGAGGCCAACAACTTATTTTTATTCTATTTTGTTTCTTAGTGCCTAAAAATGAGTTTTGACTGCTCGCGACTTTATTTTGGTCCCTAATTTTGCAGTTATAACGGTTTTTTTGTGTCGCACATTTTCGTGCGACATGGCCTGGGAGAACATAAAACATGTTGTGGGGCCACGTCGCACGAAAATGTGCGACAGTAATTTTTTGTAGTTTTTGAGTTGTATTTGATATTTTTGTTTTATTTTATTATATATTTATTTTTTTTCTATATCAGAATAATTTATAGAATTTCAGAATAATTTATAGAATGACGCGAAGAAATATAAAAGATAACGAGATTGCAGATATATTGCAAGATGTGATAAATTCGGACAGCGATGACGACGATGGAGATTTTTCCAGAGACGATTCTGATGACCCCAATTCAGCTACTGATTCTGAAGACGCAGGGTTTAATGTTTTTGATGATGAACTTGGGGAAAATCATGACTATGATGACCAGGAAGCAGATGCTGGAGACGATGATAATACCATGGATCCTAATTCCAAGGACATTGAAATAAATTGGGCTGAGTTTTCTTCCAGACAAAAAACTTTCCCGTTTACTGGCAAATCTGGACTCCTTATAGATGTTGCGCCAAATATAAGTTGCATGGATGCTTTCAAACTTTTTGTCGATGATGAAATAATCGACCACATCGTTTGTGAAACAAATAAATATGCGCAACAAGAATTGGAAAAGAGAACTCTTACACGATCATCTCGTAAACTAATGTGGAGTCCCACAACCAATCGTGAAATTAAAAAGTTTTTTGGACTCATATTATGGATGGGTCTCGTAAAGGTTGGCAGTCTCGAAAAATATTGGTCCAAAGAATTTATGTTTAATTTTGGAGTTCCCGCAAAAACAATGTCTCGCAATCGGTTTCAACTTTTGTTAAACTTCATACATTTTGCCGACAATCGAGATATTCTTCCAGGAGATAAACTAGGCAAAATAAGCCCAATTTCAGACATGCTACAGGCTAATTTCCAGAAAGTTTACATGACAGGAGAAAATATTGTCATTGATGAAAGCATTATACCTTGGAGAGGAAGATTGAGTTTCCGTCAATACCTTCCGAATAAAACCCACCCATATGGGGTTAAACTTTTTAAGTTGTGCACTCAGGAGGGATTTACTTGGTCGGCAAAAGTGTACTCGGGCAAGATCGCCACAGGCGTGAGAGAAACTGGTCTCGCACAAAAAGTTTGTGAAGAACTTTCTTGTCTTCTGAAAGGAGAAGGCCGTACCCTTTTTGTGGATAACTATTATACTAGTTATGAACTTGCGCGTTCCATGCTACATCAAAATACCCACCTTGTTGGAACATTACGGGCCAACAAAAAGAATTGTCCGGCAGAAGTAATGAAAGCTAATCTGAAAAGAGGCGAAATGGTAGCCCGTGAGGAGGAAAATGGAGTGGTTGTGTTAAAGTGGAAGGACACCAGAGATGTTAGGATTCTTTCGACAAAACACCATGGTACCCTCATCGAGCCATCCAAATGTAGGCAGTAATGAACCATCCACGAGTACCAACAACCCACCATCCACCAGGAAGCGAAGGCAACGAGCTATTGAAAAACCGCTTGCTGTCATTGATTACAATAAAGCCAAATTAGGTGTTGATATATCCGATCAAATGACCTCTTACGCCACCACTCTCAGAAGAGGTGTTAAGTGGTATCGCAAAGTGGCTTTTGAACTGTTACTTGGAATGTCTGTCGTCAATGCCTCTATAATATATAAAAAGGCTACAAAGAAACAAATTTCAATAACGATGTTTCGGCAGGAGATTTCAAATGCTTTGTTGGACTTCACGTCTCCAGAACCCATAACAAAAGGACAACATTTTATAGAAAAAAGAAAGGACGATAACGGAAAAACAATAAGGCGTGCTTGCGTATTGTGTTATGCCATGTCCAAAAAATCTACTGATAGGGTAACAGCCAAAAAGAGCTTAAAAAGGACCACCACCTACTGCCCAATATGCCCCAATAAACCGCAACTATGTGCAGAATGTTTTCCAAAATATTCCCACCAGAAGAATTAATTTTGATAAATTTATTATTATTGAACTGATCTTCTTAACAAATAAAATGTTTAATTTTAAGTTTATTGTTTCTTTACTTATATCCATTTGAATTTACATACATATATATTTTTTTTCCTCATAAATGAATTGATTTTTAAAATAATTAATAAAAAGACAAATTTAAATTTCCAACTTTTTTACTATCCAAAAAACACAGCGGCCATGGGAAATACACCAAAATGTTCACCACAGGCCAGAGAATCTAAATTCCATGTAAAATTCCATATTAAAATGTAGGAAAACGTGCGACGTGGCCTCAGGGTAACATTTAGGTGTCGTACGAAAACGTGCGACGTGGCCTCAGGGTAACATTTAGGTGTCGCACGAAAATGTGCGACGTGGCCTCAGGGTAACAGTTAGGTGTCGCATGAAAACGTGCGACGTGGCAGCCAACGTGCTAGGGCGACACTTCTTAACTAAATTTCTTTTATTCAGCAAAGATATCGAATCCTTTGAGCGAAATGACCGTAAGCGACATTTTATAAAAAAAACAATTTTTTTTATTGAAATAAAAATTTTATGAGCCTGCCCACAGTTGAAAATCGTGAAAATGTCAAAATTATTGATAACTTTTGAAATACAGGCTGTATAATTTGATCGTAAGCGATTATGTTTAAATATAATAAAAAAATCCTTCTCTTTAAACTTTTAAAATTTGTCGCTAACGGTCATTTGGCGCTAAGGGGCCAATATATTAACAATAAAAGGAACACATGATTTCTTTTTCAACAAGCTTCAGGTTGGTCCTCTTAATGTTTTAGCAAACTTTCCAACCATTATTAACGAAAAATCTGAATGAATGGAGGCTATTTGAAACATAAAAAATGACATTCACAAAAATTCTTACACCGTGTCAGGTAGACAGAGAAAAAAAAAACAATATTTCTATATTCTTATCATTTTATGGTTTTACAAATAAATATTGTTAATCTTAAAAAGAACTTAAAAATTCTTCATCAATTATTATTTATTATTTTCAACGAAAATTCAATAAACTATTTTTTTAACCTGACACTTATTTTCGATATTCACATGTAATGTATTGCGTTAAGTTTTATTCTTTTCACAGGTTCAAATCATCTTTCTATTGAGTGTCACCTAAAGATACAGTGAATACAACAAAATAAACAAACAAACAAACTATACATCGTCTCATTAAATTTGAAAATATGGCCAATGTTGTCATATAAATCTTGTATCCATCAACGAAAATACTGACCTATGTGTACGATGTGTTTGATTGTGTGAGTGTGACTGACTGTGTGTGAATGGGCTTTAATGGCACGTCAACCTCTCCTTACCATTGACAATATCACAACAAGTACTTGTATATGACTACAAATAACATTGAGAAAATCTTTAAAATGTGCAGGTATGTATAGATTGTAAAGTAGAGCCGAACTTTTAATACTCTACACCAGTATCCTAATTTTTTTAAGCAAATTTCGCATGCATGTATGGAAATTTGCATTGTATGGTTTCAGAGACAATAGTTGACTCTGAAGCAAAATGTGTTTTTTCACGTCGTCAAAGTAACATTTCAATAGCGTTTAAGGCTTTAATTTGATTTCTATCAACTAAGACAAAGGGTGAAATATACCTTAACCTCTCCAATTTTAATGAAACTCTATATGAAGTTTTTTTAATATAACAAAAACACGAATGTAACATGTTAGGCTCTTGGCTTGTCTAGCTTTATAGATATGGCGTCATCAAGATTTAAGAAAAATCTAAATAAGTTGACTTTACTTACATAATTACAAATGTTTTAAGAAATGTTTGACTTACAGAGGCCAGTAGTATATCGTTTGAAAGGCGATAAGACCCTTTTCATAATGATGTGTTTAAAAAATTCTCGGGCCACATTAAAAATAAAAATATACTTATATACATATATACAAAAACTGAAAACGGTATATCTTAAAAAATGCAATCTTAAAATTTTCAGAAATACCATTTGGGTATTTTCCATTTTAAGCGTACATTTTTTTGTGCGTGTGTGTGCGTGTGTGTGTGTGTAATAGAAAAAGGAGAAGGAAGGATTCAAATTATTGGTTTCCATTCATTCAATGGATCCTGAAATAAAATTATATTTTTCGATTTTTTTAAACATTTTTGTGTATTGAGCGTAACATTTGCTTTCGATGCAGTTCTGGGATTGGTTTTTGCGAAAAAAATACACTATAAAAAATGAGAATAGGGTTTGAAAGTACTATTCATCTACTCTCTAAAAACAAAAAATTATAATAATCGCAAAACGAAATTAAAAGTTATGACCACTTTTTTAATTTTGACTCGGGTTCACATTGAAAATAAAAATAAAATGTTTTTTTAATAATTCTTTACAAACATTTATTCACATTCAAAAACCATGCTAATAAAGGCCTAACTATAATATGCATGTCTTGGCTTAAGCTAGGTTAAGTAACTATCCGTATGTATAGAAATGATATGTGGCAAACTATAATGTACTTAACCTATTTCCAATTGGAAAACATAAAAGTCGTCCGATTTCAATGAAATTCGAGATCTTAGCTAATTTAAGTGCCCTGAATTCAAATCCGTTATCAAAATAAACCTATCTCTATTGAGATCATCTGAGCCCGGTGTTCGCAAGCGCAAACGCTGGCCGCAATGTTATGCCCGCACTATTATTTGTTTGCTTTGAAAATTTTAATACAATTTTCTTTTATATATGCATATAGAATACATTTTAACACAAGTTTCTTGCGGTTTTATTGAATATGTTTATTTAGAAAACATTTTTAAATAATAGTTATTGTATTATTTAGAGAAAAAATTACTTTTGATGGTATGCCTCAAACATTTAGGAAGTAATTGTACATTACCATTCTTGCATATCTATTTTAATGCCTTTCCACAGGTTTTTAATCTTCAACGCCTAGTTTTCATCTATTCTGTCTGGTGGATTCATCTTCTTATTTCTTAATCATAATTTTATATTTTTTAATTTGTATATACTGTGCCCAAAACAAAATAGCTCTTGCCATTATAATCTGCCTTCGAGTATTCTTTAGGAAGGATTTTTAACACAACGGAACCTATAAGGACCCAAGTTGGCTGATTTTAACCTTTTAAGCTGGCAACCCAGGAAGGACACTATCCTCTGAGTTTATCGAAGAGTGGCTTCGCAGCGTAAAGAGTTTTGCCATCTCGGTATATCGAAGAGCTACGCTGACTAATAAAGATTTTTGCATAACCGGCCTTCGGGCGGGCTTAAGAGGTTTCTCCTCTCAGTAAATCGAAAATCGGCTTCGCTGAGTAAAGTTTTCTTCAGAGCCGGCCTTTGGCCTAGCTTAAAGGTTTTTGCCTCTTAGTATATCAAAAAGCTGTTTCGTTGAGCAGGCATTCTCTATTTAGGCGGTCTTATTGGTTTCCTTCTCTGCGTTGTCAAATAAAGGCTTTCAAAGAAGAAAATCCTTGTGCACTAGAAAAGGCTGCCTAGTTAGAAAATCTTTGCTCAGCGAAGCCACACGATATACCGAGAGGAGAAAACCCTTGAGGCTAGCTATGTAAAAATCTTTAGTCAACGAAGCCACTCTTCGATTTACCGAAAGGAAGAAAATCTCCAGTCCGGCCGAAGCCGCATTTCGTTATAACGAGAGGAAAAAACCCTTAAGCCCTCCCGACAGCCGGCTATGCATAAAACTTAGCTCATGCCGTCCTTACAATGTCTGAGTTTTCATCTGATTTCAAAATCTAACTTTAAGAATAGGGCATTTAAAACTCATATTGTATATTAGATGGAAATAGAATAAGTTCTATTTTCAACTGAGCTCAGACGAAAAATTTAAAATTGTATATTAGACACGATATTTCACTTTTACGTATTGAAATCAGACGAAAACTCAGACAATGTAATAGCAGCTTCAGCGCAGCCGCTTTTTGTTATATTAGGAGGAGGATGTACTTAAGCCCGGCCAAAGGCCTGCTGTGCAAAAATCTTTACTCATCGAATCCACCCTTCGATATATTGGGAGGCGAAAACTCTCAACACCGGCCGACTGCTCAGCGATTCAAATAGAAATATATGACTTGTTTCCCATACCACTTAAAACATTGAGAAATAATGCCACATGGACTTATTCCACATGGCTTTATTGCACTGCACCCCTTTCTTTACTCCGCTGAATAACTTTTTAAGCACTTGCTACACGTTTTTGTATAAAAAGTCCTTTTTTCTGCGGACTCAATAGCTAGAAACGGGTCAAAAAACACATGGGACCATAAATAATTTTATATGTTGAATAGCAGCCAACGTTCGCGCTTGCGAAGACCGATATTTACCTCTGTTAACAACTACTTTGTCGTAATTTTTTGTAGTTTTTTGCTTTGAATTTATTTTATTTCATTCCTTGCTGTAAAAATTGCATAGTTACAATTTTAATTTTGGTAAAATTTATATATATGACGATCTAAATGAAAACCCTCTAAAAAATGTGGTGTGGAAAAATCCTGTGTAGGTTAAACAATTAATTTTTAATAAAATTTTTAATTATCGTCTATTTAAGCTAAGAATATATATAATACTTATTCTTTAAAAATTTAAACATAACAATTCAAAAAAGAAGATAAAATTACCGATTAAAATCAAAAAGTTTTCTGTTCGCATGTGCGAACAGAGGATGGAAATGGGTTAAAAAAAAAGTTTCGTCAAAAAAAGTTTCTCAATTGTCATTTGCTTAAGCAAAGAGCGAAACTGAACTCACTTTCCGTACGGAATCAGCTATTTGTATATTTTGATTTTATTTTTTATTTATTCATACATACAATGTTGCCACGACCAAAAAATTTGCTGAACCAAAACTAAAAAATAAAAAAATATTACATACATGAGAAACAATAATCAAAATATGAAAGCTCAAAAATAATTTATAAAATATGATTTTATGTAATAAAAATAATAAAAACCTAACCACGTCTTGACTAGCAAGAAATATATTAGCAATAGTGAAAAAAGCCGTCAAAATAACGCGGAAATATTGCTTAAGGCTATGATTTACTACAGACTTATGGCGTTTTCTTTTCTACAAAAAACGGTACATTTTTCGCAGTTTTTAATGAAAATTTGGAATTTATTAATTTTTCGAGGAAGTGAATTTATTAGAGATTATTTTAACACAAGGTAAATTTTTGCTTTAAAGGAATGCTAAATTGTGCTTTATATAATAATAATAAAGTGTTAAATTTTTTCTAGAAAAAAAAACGCCTTTAGTCATTAGATCTGTCTAAAAACTCATGCGTGCTCAAGAAGTATGATATTGTGGCCTAAAAGTGAGTATGTCTGACAGACAGATTTGTTGACAAGACAGAGTTGTACTTTTTGGTGTAGTTGCTAAAAAATATCAATGTCTGCTTTATTAATTAGACAGATGCTGTTGTATGTATGTGTATTATTGTAAATTAGTTGACGAAATATGTAAAATAACATAAACGTTTCAAAACATTTATTTTCTCATAATTTTTGTGTGAATTTGTGGCACTAAGGACACACTTTGTTTCATTCACAAGAAACTCTGACAGAATTCTATCAGATTTTTCTGTGAATGAATCGTTCCGTCATGTAGAAGAGTGAATCTTGACTTTAAACAAGTGTGATATACATTCAAAAATAACCAAAACGACAACACTGCATACATACGTTCATGTAAGTTTAATATAGTCAGCTAAAAGTGTTCTCTAATTTGTTTAAGTATTTTACAGGCTTTTCGTTGACTTTTGACATTATCTTAAGCTGTCTTATGCATATTATAGTTGGGCCTTAAATCTTCTTTCAAATAAGACTAATAAAATGTAAATTTCAGTTATTTGTTCGTTCCAAAATACGACCTTATTATATTTCAATATATTATTATATTTTCGAATAATGTATTAGAATTCTTCGAAAATATGATAACCTGTAGTGTAGTAGAGGCAAAACTTTTTCAAAGCCAATCAGAAATTTCTAAACCTGGCATTTATAGATATATTATATTTAAGAATATTGGTAACGTAACACTCAATACATTTTCTTACGAATTGAATGTTTTTTCAGAACACACACTGTTTTTGAAATGTAAAACAATTGAGATATATAATCATTGATGAGTTTTAATATAAGCTCCTTCGTTATTCACTAAAAAATTTCAATTAAATTAAAAAAAAAAATGGATAACACTCAATACATTTTGTTGGATACAAGCTATGATTGATTGATGAAACATTTTGCAATATAATACTATTTCACAAAGTTCACAAGACTTTTATGTATTTTTCAAAGTACAAACATACACTGTTATTGTAGTGTATACTGTTAATGCAATTTCAATAATTAAACAGAGTAATGAAGAGTTCTAACAAAGACTAACGCTCAATAATCAAAACTGCAGACACCAACAATTAATTAATAAATATATATAATTTCTATTATTTTCAAAAAATTTTACGTCTGAAATAAAAAAGCATATGCAAATGTTCTAAAAGCGTTATAAATTGAACTTCGTTTTGGGAATAATACATACTTTCGTAATATGGAAAATCAACAGCATGTATTACTGATACGCCATTTTGTATGAAAAGAGTATAAATAGTATTTTCATTCTCTGGTTTTAACACATAAAGGACAATCTTACACAAAAAAACACGTATGTACATTTATTTATAATATACTAAATCATCCTTTCAAATAATCATTCATTTTCAAATTAATGATTAAATCCTTTATGCAACATTTTTTTATTTTTATTTATTCAGTGCATTTCTTAATAAATATAAATGCTAACATTTTTAGCTTTCATCCGATTTCGGTCCATTTTCGTAATCGAATGAACTATTCAATAAAATAATAAAACTATCCAGTAAAAAAATTGCTTCCAATAAAGAAGGTCAGCAGCGCTGACAAACCTGCTGATATCGCTGCTGATTTTTTATGGTGAGTTCCCGGTTTGAAGTATTACATTTTTGGTCACAAAAGCGCTTTTTAAAGCGCTGAAAATCATCAACATTTTCAGCATTAAAACTGAAAATATATGAAAAAAACTGTTCGATGTGGCTTGGCGGCGTTAACGCCATTTTCAGTTATTATTATTTCGTAACTTTATTTTTACTAATTTTATATTTTTACTCACTGTTTGTTATTTTATCTTCAACTAGTATCGAACTAAGATCCTTCAGGTTTGAAGTCCAACGTACAAGCCACTCGAACAAAAACACTGTTGCAAAACGGCACCAAGAAGCTCAAAAAGACTTACTCTTCTTTCTCTACATTTGCTAAGTTTCTCGCTTAAAACCTGTATTGTTGTGGCGCTGTGAAATCAACTTCTAAACAACTTCATATTTTAAAGAATAATGATGCGATTTACTTCTTTAGTGCTTCAAAAAAAATTTAAATTGTTTACTGTAAAAAATTTTATTTGTGGTAAGAAACTCCTGCCGAAAGGACAACATTTTGTGAAAAACGTTAGAAATGTCATAAAATCTTTGTTTCGATCCACTATAACTCAGGCATTTTTTACCGATCGAAGCCGATTAGCTAACATTAGACGCCTTTCAAACAAGATATCACTGTTGTTATCGAACTATCCTTTGAGTCTGGATGGCGCCCGAAGTATACATCGAAAAATTCAAATGTACCGTTATCTAATAAATGCGACGTGGTACATTTAAACAAAGTTTATATTTGAAATATATAGACAAACATTTACATGTTTTATATATACCCTAGAGGGAAAAGAAGCAGTCACAAGACAGGTCACGTGACTGGTTCCCAAGTACTAGCAATCGGTTCGAGTTGCGGAACTTTATATGAAAGGGACCTTTAACT
Organism: Panzeria rudis; assembly: GCA_956483635.1. Classification (NCBI taxonomy): domain Eukaryota; kingdom Metazoa; phylum Arthropoda; class Insecta; order Diptera; family Tachinidae; genus Panzeria; species Panzeria rudis. The sequence goes on from OY101449.1 coordinate 123,308,932, forward strand.
TTTACATGGCGTTGGCATTGGAGGGGGTCAAATGACATTATTAGGATACTCATTTATAGGTTCTAGAACCAAACTAAGGCTACTTGTCCTGTAATGGTACCTTAATTCTAGCTGAATTACTGTACTTTTAACAAATATTTTTAATTTGGAAAAAGTTTGCTTGTGAAATGAATGTTTTTTCCTAACATTTTTTTCTAGTTTTGTGATATGTTGTGATATGATTATTTTCACCGGTCACCACTAAGGAACATATCGTACCATTTTCAATTTCACCAGTCATAGAACAAGTACGTTCAAGACATTTGGTGCAAAATTTCCCACAGGGTAATTATACAAGCAAAAATTTTATCGCAGACCTGTATTATTAAATAAAAAGTATAGACCGCAGAGAAAGTTCGAAAAATGAACAGAATCTTCAATTACAGTATTTTGCAATAAAAATTAAGCTTAAAATGAAAGTGGGTTGTAAGTTAGTTATGCATCGCTAAGGCCAAGACTGAAACTAATTTGTTTTTCGAATATGGTTCACAGAAAATAATAAACAAATTTTAGTTTCAGGCTTTGAGATCTATAATTAGCTTAGAAGTGACTTTTATTTTAAGCTTAATTTTTATTGCAAACTACTTCAGTTGAAGATTCTGTTAATATTTCTAACTTTTTTTTTCAAATTTTATATATACCCAGCAAAAGCTTTGCTTAATGGTAGGCAAAAAAGTATATGAGGATTTAAGTTGTAACTACTTACAATTTTACTCGATAAATACTTACTTTTGTTTGAGAAGTCCAAAAAATAAGGAGTACTCCCTAATAATGTATTTACATTTTAACAGCAATAATTTTACCAATTTGGGGCTAAGTAGTCTCGGTAGACATAAAGGTGGGCCAAAATATATATATATACATATTTTTTTAAATTAATAATTAAGTCTTTTTCAAGATAAAGTGATTTTAAATTTCAGGAATCAAAAAATTTTTTTTTTATATTTCTGTATTCCGAGAAAATTTTAGATTACATCTTCGTGAAGAGGGTGCTATAAACTTTAAAACGGTATGTTTTCTCAACCGGAGAAGGTAGAATCCAAAATTTTAAATCCATTTTTTAATATACTAAAAAAGTTCTACACAAAGTGGTTTCAATTTTGATCGACTTGAGGCTTCAATAGAAAATTTAATACAAACCGTAAATTTTTTTACAACCAACAAGACCTGCATGATGCAGGAAGTGTTGAAAATGCAGTCTACATTATTGCAGGCTGCATTAAACAAACCATGAACTTAAAAATCTGTTTCTGGAACGCAAACGGCATCCGCCAACATAAAAACGAACTAGAATACTTCATGATGGATAAACAAATTGATGTTGTGCATATTTCTGAGACGCACTTGACTGCTAGAAGTTTTTTTTTAAATCAACGGATATACTCTCTACGACACAAAGGACCCCCAAGGTAGAGCTTGTGGTGGCTCGGGTATACTAATAAAATCGCGATTAAAACACTACTTAATGAGTGATCATTGTGAAGACTATCTTCAAGCAACTAACATCTGCATTGAAGCTTTTCATCAAAACCTGGTGATTTCATCAATTTACTCTCCTCCCAGGTACTCTATTACAGAAAATCAGTATAGTAGATTTTTTAATTCACTAGGTCCCCGCTTTTTGGCCGCCGGTGATTACAACGCTAAGCACACGTTCTGGGGATCTCGCCTCATCACGCCAAAGGGTCGCGTTTTGTTTGACACAATTTCAAAAATGCGGTTAAATGTTATATCAAGTGGGCAGCCAACTTACTGGCCAACAGATCGCCAAAAAATACCTGATGTTATTGATTTTGGAGTAGACTGGGCAAGAACTGACGCTGAAAAAGGTACTCTGTTTGTAAACCACTTGCAGAAAGTATTTACTCCAAATACGTCTGATACTATAGTTGAGCTGCCACCAGTCCTCGCTATACCAGATGTTACTTTGAGGTTCAACATTCGTGAGATTGAACACTATATTGCGGGCTAAAATTTGAAAAAAGCTCCAGGCGCTGATAAAATAAGCAATAAAATGCTCTTAGAGCTACCCTATACTGCAAAATGGATAATTCTATTTATTTTTAACAGTATTTTGCGCCTCAAATGCTATCCCGCAGAATGGAAGGTTTCGCTGATTACCATGATACCTAAACCAGGCAAAGAGTCCTATAGGCCTATAAGCCTGTTGTCTAACATGTCAAAACTATTTGAAAAGCTACTTATAAGTAAGCTAACACCCATACTGAATCGTACTGGATGCATTCCAGACCACCAATTCGGTTTTAGGAGACAACATAGCACGATTGAACAAACACATAGATTCGTGAACGTGGTTAGAAAACCCTTCGAAGAAAAGAAATATTGTTCTGCGCTCTTCATCGATGTTTCTCAGGCATTTGATAAAGTATGGCACGCAGGTTTAATACATAAACTAAAGCAAAACCTACCCGAAAACATCCTTAAACTTTTAGAAAGCTACTTAGCTGAGCGAAAATTTGTTGTTAAAGAAGGTAATTTTCAAAGCCCTCCGCAACCCATTGAAGCCGGAGTTCCTCAAGGCAGCATCCTCGGTCCTGTATTATATCTGATATATGCCTCTGACTTGCCGGTAAGCAGTAACATACACATATCAACATTCGCTGATGATACAGCTTTTCTAAGTGTTCACAAAAGCCATCAAGAAGCCACCCGCAATTTGCTAGATTATATACCCCAGTTGGAACAATGGCTAAAACAATGGCGGATAAAAATTAACGAACAAAAATGTCTACACATGACTTTTACATTGTGCAAACAAACCTGCCCACCTATACAAATAAATAACCAAACTATACCTCAACACACTGAAGTAAAATATCTCGGTGTTCATCTTGATCGTCGTCTAACATGGAAGTCACACATAAATGCAAAGGTGACCCAAATGAAACTAAAATCAGCTCAAATGAATTGGCTCATTGGAAGGAACTCTACTCTAAGCCTAGATTGTAAACTTCTTCTATACAACTCCATTCTAAAACCAATATAGTCCTACGGAATCCAGTTATGGGGCACTGCCTCGGCATTAAATGTAGAAAAAATTCAAAGGCAACAAAATAAAATACTCCGTACGATTACAGCAGCCCCATGGTATGTCAGAAACAAGCGAATTCATAAAGACCTAGATGTGCCGCCGGTTAAGACAGTGTTTTCTAAGCACGTGACAAGCTACATAAAAAGACTTGAGTTGCACCCAAATCCCCTAGCCCGAAACATCATTAACTTTAGAGGCCACACTCGGCTGAAACAACCAAACAACCAACCGCTGAAACAAATATTTTTATCTGGCACTGGCTGGACTTAAAAATTAAAATTTTAGAATTAAGATTTGATTACTTATTGTTAGTTCAATTTTATTGAAGATACAATAAATAAATACATATAACCGAAAAAAAACAAAGTGCTTTTTTATTTTGTTTTGTTGTTTGCTGAAATAACAGCGTATTTTTCCCTCTGATACTGAAAAGTATTTAATATTGAAGTGAACATTTTCCGCTATATACGGACTAATATTTTTCCGATTTTGAGAGTAACATTCATTCATTTGATAATACTGAAAAAGTGAAGGTGTAACAAAGTCATGGATATCACATTAAAATAAAAATCCCGGCACTAATTGAAGTGTAGGGTGTTAAAATAAAAGTAGTTGCTTTCAGTACAAACACAGAATACAATATAGACATATGTATACATGTTCATATTTATGTATGTTTTTGGTAAGTTGTTTGTTAACATGTTGTATTTGAACACTTTGTTACATCCCTCAATGAGCTCCACCAACAACAAAAACGACATCACCCTAATCAACAGAAACGCATCTTTTTGTTGCTTAGTTAATGCTGATGCTGCTGTTGTTTTTTTTTTGTATTTCTATATGTTCAATATCAAACTGAAGCCTGAGTCTTGCAACTTAAACAAGGCTTAAACTGGCAACACTATTGTCATTTTAAGAGAGGCAATTATTTTTGATTTTTTTCGTGTAGCACAAACTACAAGTACACCATAAGGCACACTAAAAAAATAGCTTTGAAAATAAATAAAAATAAAAACAATAATAAAAAAACTCAATACATTCGTTCACTTTTCGATTTTTTTCTTACTTTTTTTGCGTCCTCATGTTGCCGTGGCAGAAGACTTTAATAAGCTATTATTTATGAAGATTTTACGCACACTGCAAGTGTTTTTTTTCGCTGCTTCCTTCAATTCTCATGTCACCAGTGCAAGTTGAAAAGTAAAGGGCCCTTTATGCCATTATTGTTGGTTTTTATTTTCAATAAACTAAAAAATATTATAAAATATTTTTGTACTATACATGCACTTATTCGTTGGTCATCATTGTTGTTCTTTTTTTTAGTTGTTAAAACTATCAAAACTAAAAAGGCACATTAACAATAGGTGTTGTCCTTTCCTTTTTTTTAACAAATCAATTGCATTTAGTAACACCCCATGATTTGTACATTTTGCTCCCACATATTTCCAAAAAGAGTAATAAACAACAAACTTCAATTTGAAAATAAGACAGAAATAAAAATGCTACAAAAATATTTACGGTGGCGTAATTGATAAGTCAGTGAAATGTTTGTTTGTGCTCGCACTCAAGTCTTAGAAAATAAAAGTTTTTGTTTTTGTCTTACACAATCAAAAATACTTTGGTGTATATATTGCAAATTAAGAGAAAAACTTAAGTTAAGGCTTTAAGACGGGACTATATAATATTGTTTGTCCAAGACTATTCACTTATTCAAAGAACATGGATAAATACATGGGTAAACATCATAAGCAGAGCGCTTTATCTACCCTAGAGGAAAGAGAAGAGAGGAGTGATAGCACTCCGCCTTGTGGCATGTCTCTGAGGGTATGGCAGTTGTACGTGCCACACTAAGAGTTTAATAGCTGTTTTACACTATCTCACAAGCCGTTCGACTTCTGTAGAAAATGCAACCATGATCTAATGAGTTTATGGAAGTTTTAAAAAAGCAATAACAACACATTATATCAGGGTAGCATTTTGTGAAGAAGTCGAACAGTCTAAAAACAGCTTAGGTGATAGTTCTGCATTAGATCATAGCGAGGGCTTATTTTCAAATAATACTGTCTGCAAACACACAATTTTTTAGGGGCAATAAAATTCGTTTAGTTCTCTCATTATTGAAGTTTTGGGCAATCAATGTTTTGCAATATTGATAGCTTATGTTATAAGGGTTTGTATTGATTGGGTAAAACTTTAGTAATGCGGGAACGAAACAATTTTTTACCCTTATAAAACAATTGTTTGTTTGTATATAGCACTATTTGAATATAAGCCCTTGATATTCTTTATAAGCTGATATGTGGATCTTTCAATCCCGAGATCTATGAGAGCCTGGGCGATTGCCGCGAATATAATTTGAAGACCCCAGAAATAACCATGAAGGCCATCAGGCTGATATTTTTGTGCTGGATGTGAAATGTGTGAGGCCGTCTGAACTGATTTTATCTTGGCTTAGGCGAGTTGATAGGATAACAGGAGAGTGCTGGCGACAGTTATTACTATATGGACGTTGATCAGTCTCTCCAGCGTCTTTAGAAGGAATGAGGTCAATTAAATAAGATTGATGGGTCTAACATCCTCTAGAGTGCGATGCTTCGGGATAAAAATAACATCGCATTGCAATGCATTGGTCCATTGCAATTAAAGTTTGGAAAATCCCGGACTTTTGCATTTCCATGTAAATGGGAGTAAAAAAAAAGTGTTGCCAAGAATTACCGGGATTACCAGGAAAAGTAAATTTTCCAAATTAAGTAGATTTATTAAATGAAAATTGCCGTACTTTTCTTTGTTTTATTAATCTAAACATACCTTTTAACACTTAATTACTCGCACTAAGAAAATTGCATAACTGCTCGCATTAGGTCTCGGGTCACCCCAAATAATTCTTATTGTTTTTGATATAGCCCAGCAAAAAAATCGGAACTAGTTCCAAAGGTTTACCATTTTTGTTTAATACCAATCACTACAAGCACTGAATTTAACATTCTAAGGCTGTTGTTTATGTCAAAAATTGTTCTAGGCAACCTTTTAAGCGCATACCATTCAGCTCTTTGGATCACTTCCGTCCTATGACAAGCACGTGTTAAATTCATTGATATTTTACCAGAAATAGAACTACTTTAGGAGCGAGTTCATCAATGCTGTAACTAATGATTTGTATGTTAATTTTTTGCTGGGACATATAGTGGATAATTAACTCAGTAAAACATTTTTTTTTTAATTTGTTTATTTAAAATTGTATATATCCGGTAGTAAAATGAATTAATATCTAATTATACAAAAATTAAACAAAGTTAATTTAACTTCAGATATTAACATTTCATTCTCATGCTTACATGAAAGTTTTATATGTTGGTTCTTTGGTATGCTTTGGTAAAATGGTAAACTATTTTTGAGAGATACAAAAAAGGTATTCGATTTTGTTTACATTCATATTCGTTTAACCATTCAGAAGTTATACTTAGCAAACTTTTAAAAAAAATGGAAAAAAATCACCGAAAAGTGTTTCGGTTATAAAAATAAAAAAGTGTGTTAATTGAGCTTACTAATATTAGTAGGATTTTCGCTACAGTGTTGTTGCCACTGTCAGTGGTAGTGTGGGTAAAGGATTCTGATGAGTAGACTTGGTGGTCACGAAACAGCTGTCAGTTCAACCTTCCGTACAGCCAAATTTTTCTTTGAATGTTCAATATATACACGCTTTAGAATTTCTTTCTTAAATAAAAAATAATTTGATCGAAAGATTAAATTAAAAATGAACTTAAGCCAAACTAATTTAATAACTTTGGATAAAAATAAAAATCTTCGATGAGCGCAATAATGGCAATCGATAGGAAGCAAAAATTGAATTCAGAAACATGGGCTGACACTTTCTGAAATACTTGCATTTAGAAGTTATACCCAGCAAACTTTTTAAACATTTTCAAAAAGCGCTGAAAACAGTTTTTGCTAATAAAAAGAAATAATTTCAGTGGCTACTGACAATTGACAGGGGGCAAGAACACAATTCAGAAGCGGGGGTTGGGTTGTCGCTTTCTGAAATACTTTCATTCGGAAGCTAAGCTCAGCAAACTTTTGAAAATTGGCAAACATCACCGAAAAGTGTTCGTTTATAAATATAAAAATCACCGGTGAGCACAATAATGCCGAATGTCAATCGATAGGCGGCAAAAACACATTCATAAGTTATACTCCACTTTGTTGTAAAAACTAATATATGAATTTCTTTCTTATTTTTCTTTCATACTCATGATTTTCGCATTCTGTGTCGCTTAGCCAGTTTTTAGCTAGTTTTTTTTTTTAGCAATTTTTAGCCATTTTTGTCTACATTGAGCCATTATTGGTGCAGAAATTCTGATATCACTGGTAACAATACAAAGAAAATCACATATTCCTTATGTTGAGGTCGTACTAAACCATTATCACCTAGTCGGGCATCTCAAATTGACAAAATTTAAAGCAGAAATCGTTTTGAAATAATACACATATCACCTGAAAAAGCCGTAAAGTTTTTGTTGGAAAATGGCTTAACTGTGAAACAATATAAAAGTATTTGTGATCTAAATATGTCCCATAGCGGTAACATTTACATATCATACAAAAAAGTATATGAATGTCAACTCAAATGGTAGTGGTATCAGACACATGGGAGGGAGGGGGGGGGGGGTTATTGTCAAATTTTTTAAAATTCTTATTTTAGTAATAGGGGTTTCTACACCAAGTTTTATAATGCTAGCACACTTGGAAATCATTTTTGCCGCAATTTCAGCATTTGGTCACATAGTGCATTGGTGAGGAATATATGAGCAGGAAAGGCAGGAGCTATATATGATAAGTAGCCAAGGGAATGCTAAGTCTACATGATATATAGCTTTGATAAGAAGAATACTTCGTTGGATTATAACATTTATAGAAATTGGATATATGTATGTAGTCTCACTGACCTTAAGATAAGAATTCTAAGCTCCTACTTTAAATAGGCCGGCATATGTAGCACTATAGTCTTGTAAACGATTTCCAATATATGTAAGACATGTTCTTCCATTATTATATTTTGATGAATATATATAAAAAATTATCAAATACTCCACCTTGTCTAAAAAAAAGAACCTCGAACATACGAATAGCATTTATTTGTATGTTGTAAATTGTTTCTTATGTTTATTATTTTTTTTTCTTCAATTGTTGTTAGTGTCTTTGTTTTTCAGAGTTTTTTTTTTGTAGCATAACAAAATCTCGCCTAATTGTCATTTTTTTGTTATTTGTTGTTGGTGTCTTAGTCTCTTTTTTTTTGGCCAAGAAAGAATTTATTGTACCCTAAGCGTACATAAGTTATTCCCTTTGGATATGTTTTGTTGCTTGTGTGTTTATTGTTCGCTGTTGATCCACACTCTTATTGGTTTATGTATCACATAAAAAGTTAAAACTGAAAAAAATAAACAAATACAAAAAAATTCGTTTGTGTTCTGTCTGCTAGTCAGATTTTGTAAAGTGCACTTTGAAGAGTTTAGTGCACTCTTTTCGATATAAATATATATATATATATTTCTTTTTAGATTTTTTCCATTTTAAGTACTGTCATAGAAAGAAAACATGTGTCCAACATTGCAATGACACACCATAAAGTACTTTTCACATAAGTACGTACATAACAACATATCACTTACGAAACCAATTCATTCATACTTCATGCTTTTACTCACTTTAAGCGTCTCTGGTCACTTAACTCTGTAGAATGGTGTATGATTATATGCCGTATTTGTGTGGAAATATTTCTTTGGGCCATATTTATTTCCTAGTACGTGTATATTGTCTCTTGGTGTTGGTGTATTTTTGATTAGCTTTTCTTTCCAATAAGTATGAATTTGGTTTGTTAAAAGCACAAGTGTTCCATTAAATCCTTGTTAGCTAGCTTTGATTTGCTGTATGTTGGCCTAAAAATATTTATTTGTTAGGTAGTGCTTTGTTTCCAGTAGTTTATTTCCTGCAAAGTTATTGTTTCAAATGTCAATGCATTTTTTGGCTTGGTTCTGTTTCTTTTTGGTATCTTTAGTTTGACAGAATTAATGTGATTGTTTTTGAAGTGATTTTTGGACATGTGAAATGTGAAACAAAACATATGACTAAATAGCAGGAGAATTATGAGTAAGAATGCTTATATATATTTGGTCAATTTAAATTATTATTAAGAATACTACCAGCACTATGTATAAAAGAAGGTCTATATTAGCGAAATACTCAGAGTAAACATTCTTTATATTATACTTACTAACGCCCCTTTTCACAATGCATGATTAAGAGTTAACGTGGACTTTAACGGCAAGTTTTTTGTGGCGAAGTTTCCGTTAAAGTCCATGTAACTCTTAATCGTACATTGTGAAAAGGGCCGTAAGACAGCGGGAAACTTTTACTTCTTCTGAATGTAGCTAAGAGGTAATCAAAAATTGCATAATTTTTGTAACTGTCCCCATCGAGTTTTCCTTATACTACTAAAGCAATTCGCGAAGGGTATTCGATAATATCGAAAATTCTGAAAGGAAATATAAACAAATATATTCGGTGTTTAAATGCCTATTTTATAGTATATTCATTCTATTAATGTAATTAAAGTCGATAACACTGATGACTTATTCCATATAAAGCCAACGAAAAAATCAAGATTTTGGAACCGACCCGATCCGAATCGAGCCAAACTTCGTATGGTAGTTAAGTCTTGTACAACTATCATTTTACCAAAATCATTAGAGAAATATCTCCAGTAGATCCCAAATGATGATGCATTGAATGTACGATAAAATACAAACTTTTCTTGAAACTTCTTTCATATAAGTGGTTATAATTTTTTTTAATATCTAAGCTAGACGAATGATTTATGTCTCGTTTTAAAGGCAATATAATAGTGTTTTAACGGGTATAAAAATAAAACAAAGTTATTTACAATTATAAAAGTTGCTTTTTCACACTCCGCGACTTATGATGCTGTAACTAAAAAAATTTTATTTTTAAAGACTTCAAAAAAATATAAATGATTGTCTAACCCGTCCACTGCATCGTTACCTAATCTCGACGTGGTACTCTTACAGGTTCCTGAGTTATTAGTGAAACTTTTAAGCAAAGTAAAAATATTAATAAAATTTTTAGTAACACCGTCACACAAAAAAGAAAAACTTATATATATATATATTTGACCAGAACAACTTTCCTACATGTATTTTGGCGCGCTGAATACGAATCATCAGCCCGCTTATTTCGTAATTCGCAAAAGCTAAAGCTAAAATGCTGAATAAACATAAAATTAAACATTTTTGGCGATAATATAAAACACTAATATTTCAGCGAATTAAATTTTTAAGACATTGCCTAATTTAGCAATAGACGTTGCAAAATTGTATTCGTACCCAAAAATTGATAAATCGGCTTTATAGATTTTTAGCGATAGAGATTTAGCATTTGAAAAGTTACAGAATAAGGGGGCTGAAGTCTGTTTTGTTCGTACACACTAAAATTGCAGTGTAAATTGCGAAAAACTGCAGTTTTTTTCGAAAACTGTACGAGTTTTTCGGAATTTACTTGAAATTTGATCAAGTGCAAACCAAACGGACCTCAGTTGCAGATTTAGCGCATCAATATGCATCAGGCATGTCAAACTCTTTTCAGTGAGAGGGCCAAATTCTTCGAAAATTATGGTCAAAATCCTCTTGCGGGCCGCATTCAATTTTTTTTATTAAAAATTAAAATTTTGAGTGAAAACTGAATATATATAATTCACAAAGAAAACAATCCAAAAATTTATAGCAATATATTTATTAATAAAAAGAATATAAACTATTTTTGCTGGATATAATGCACTGCTTGTCATTTTTCAATTCATCAATGTCTGGAGTTAAATTTTTGCTTGATGTAATTTTTTATATCGATGCTAAATGTACTTCAGTTTATCTGGTTCACTGCGCAGTTTTATTCATTTTCATATGTGAAAAAAGCTGTTCACAAATATATGTGGTAACATCATAGAAAAAATGCGCATTACAAAATATCGAGGCAACTTAATTGACAAAAATTTGGATTTTCACACAAATTAAAATTTTACTGTTGCATGAAAATTGTAACTTTTATAAAGTGAGTTTTTCACTTAATTGTGAATGAAATCAATATTTGTCCATTGACTTTCATAATTTATGACGAATTTTTTCCTAGTTATCTTAACTCTCAGATTAATGAAAAATCTTATGAGGTTGTATGTTTTTTATGTGTTTTTGAAAGCAAAAAAAAAAATTTTTAATTTAAAAAATATAATATTGTTTGTTTTGGAAATATTTAAAAAATTAGAAATGAGAGGTAATTTTATTCCGCATCTTCTGGAGGCCTATTTATTCGAATCGGAAAACCTGTTGTGGAGTTAGGGTAAAATATACTGATGTACCCAGTAGAAATATTAATATTAAAAAAGATCTATACGTGATAGAAAAAACTGCAATAGGATTTGACTTTAGCTTATTAACATTTGTATATATCACATATTTTTATTTAAAGGCGATTTCTTCTGCAGACCAGTATAATTTGAATACATCAAACAAATTATTTCATATAAATATGTCTTAGGGCATTTTGCAGATATTTTAATAAAAAAAATCATCCTAAAAAATCGACAACTATAATCGACAATTTAAAGAAAAATTTCATTTACGATAATTCAAGAGAGAAATTCTTGGATGTTGTCTTCCATAAAACATTTTTGACGACAAGATTAGCGATAATGTCTTATGTTTTGTGTTCCAAATAATTTTAATTAAAAACCACATTTAACATATAAAATTTTTTTACGAGAATTTTTGTGATACAGAATTTTATTAAGGTTAAAATCAAAACAGCTAAATTTCAATATCATGGGAAGAGCAGGCAGATATATCGAAAGAACCAATGACATAATTAAACTCAAGAGAAGCATATGCTTGCATAGACTAGTTGCTGGACAAAAAAATTTCTTATTTTAACCTTTAGCGCTTAAAATTTCAATGAAGAACATCAAAAAAAGCGGGTATACAATGTGAGTAAAAATACCGCGATATTTCGAAAACGCGAGCTGACTGCGAAAAAATTAGTTTAACACAGTATTGAGTCTTCATCAACAAATACAAAACTGAGGTAAAATGTCGGGCACCAAAAGCCTGTTTCGCTGTGTAATTTAAATGAAACGGAAGCAAACAAAAATGCAAAAGTTAAAGTAGAATCTAAAAATGTTAAATAAAGTTCATTCTACAAAAAAAAAATTATTATACGAGGAAATAGATGACTTTATCGCTGACTTAATCATTAACGACAATATATATGACATTGACACCCACACTGGTATTTTTTTAATGACAAGCTGAGCGAAATTTTTTATTAATTCGTGCTAGATTTACGTAACTTTTATGTTTTTTAAATTTATAATCGCACTATTTCCCAAAATTAATATTTTACTTATTCAGTAGAATATTAATTGTTTATAAAACACATTGACATTGATTACTAAGGGGTATTAGCTAGTTCCAAAAATGTGGAACGCTTCACGATTTTGCGTGTCATACTTGCGTAACTTTTGTTCGAAAGTATCGTTGGCGACTTCTTCCGGCTGTCCCTTACGTGTCGTCGAGAACTTAGCATTGTCGTGCAACCGTCATTGATGATCTCTGGAAGACGTGACCAACTGGGGTCTTATAAGCATCTTTATATTATAACAAGAATTAATAAAAAATCTGATATTTAGCATTGAAAAAAGGTGACTTAGTGAAATTTAAATTTCGTAAAAGCTGGTAAACCTTCATATTACTATTTTTTAAACAATTAAAAAGTCAGTATACCTATCTATGTATGTATGTACATTCCAGAATTTATATTGAATTTCTTTAACACCATCATTACTTATAGTCAAACAATTTGACTCCATAAAAAATATTACCTAAGAAGGCTCTTAAATATCAACAACACATTAAAGATATTTACACTTTACGATAAATTATTTGCTCCCAAAAAAATAAATAAAAAATTTAATAGACAACAAGGATCCTCATAAAAAATAATGAAAAACCAACGCCAAACAAACTTCAACAATGGCTACCTGTAGTAATATCGTACAACCTAAAAATAAATAAAATAGGAAAAACTTTAACATAAAAACGCGATAAAGTTACGATTTATTAGCGACCTCAGCTTAAAATCAATTATGCTGGAATGTAGAACGTTATGGCAGACTCTTACAAAAAATTAAAAAATAGCACAGGCAACATCAATGTTGCTGTAATACTGACAAGAAAAAAATTACAAAAAGAGTTGGCGCAACCAACAAACACAGCATCCAGAAAAAAATTGTTGATGATGATCACCCAGGAACAAAAGGTTTTAAAAGGTACGCAAACTTACTTACCAATTCAAGTTACTTTTGCTTGTTTTGTTGCTGTTGTTTTTATTTACAGGAGCTAACGATTAAGCAACATATTTTCCAGTGTGTTATTTTTGTATATTTAGACTGAAGAATTTTTTTTTAATTTTATTTTCATAAGCAGTTTAACTAAAGATTATGTAATGTAGGTGCTTATAAAAATACTATTGTATATAGCTATAGTTTAAAGGTTGCATGAACAAATATCTCGCCTAAGAAGTGTGCAGTGACTCTAACCATTAGCTAAAACTTTTCCAGTTTTTTTGTTTAAGTTTTTATAAGATGAACCGCCAAATATCATCAGCACTAGCTAAAACTTTATCACACCAACTACTAATACCACAACTAAATGAACACACTAATCAAGCACTGACTTTTACAGTTGGTAGCCGAAAGAAATAATTAACATATAATAGTATAACTTTTTAATGTATTAAAAGTAAAAGGGAAACACAGGACACTGTAACCGAAGAAGATCAATTGCATCCCTTGCCAGCTGCTACAGCACCTTATCTAGACGTACTCTTCTGAGGAATCTCAAGATTGCCAGTGGTTTTAGTGTTGGCAGTTCCCAATTGGCTATATCTTCTGTGGCATGACGTTTTATAGTCCATCAAAATATGCTCTGGAGTTTCATCGTCATACTCACATAATCTGCACATGACGTTACTCTCAAGGCCAAGTCTGTTGAGGTGTTTTCTCAGTCTATAATGGCCTGTGAGGAAACCTGTGAGCATTTTTAGATTGTTTTTACTCAGAGACATGAGAGCTATGAAACGATTTTGGTTATACATTCCAACCATTAGCTTTGTATGCCTCAATCCAGGTAGAACCAAGGAACCAGAGGTGTTCCCTAGTACTCTTGAGCTCCGGCGATATATCTTCCCGTACTCCTGACCATGGGTATACTAGCCCCCCTGCTAACGACTTTGTTGGCATTTTCGTTTCCTACCACCCCGGCGTGTCCAGGAACCCAGCATAGTGTGACCTCATTCATACTGCTTAGCTGTTTTAGATTAATGCGGCATTACTGAGCTAACTTAGAGATAAACTCATATGAGCTGAGTGCTTTGATGGCAGCCTGACTATCCGAGCAGATGGCTACTTCTCTCCCTCAGTAGTGCCTCTCAAGATTAAATTGTTCGCATCTCTCAATAGCATAAGGTTCCAATCGAAAAATGGTAGGAGCTTTTCCCAAGGACTCGTAGTAGTTATACCTTGGTCAAACGACTCCCACACCAGAGTCTGCAGGCGTTCTGGCGCCATCAGTGGTCCACCTGGTGGTGCCGTTTCCCCCTATTCCCTTTTGTTGGCCAGAACAGTTTAAAAACACTTGTCAAAGTCTTGCACTTTATTCATCACATCAGAGGGTTGCGCAAGTAGGGGAAATTGCCTTGCCAGGGATGATTGGTCTCATTAGCTAATTAGACAGTCCCTGCTTATGCCTTTTCCCGCGATGCTGATTACTTTCTACCTGGCAGCAGTTTCTATCACAATCGTCAGAGGTATGAGTTCAATGAGGACTTCAATAGCCTTCGCAGGCCATATCCTCATAGCCCCTGTTGTACAGAGGCATGCAAGTGATGCTAGGTCTCACTATCATGGTGTATATCTATATCAATATTTTGAGTGTGCAACCCCATGTTTTACAAACCATTAGTGCTTTTGTTGCCTTGTCAACAATTGGCTATAAATGATATCTCCATAACAGCTTTGATTCTAATATCACTCCCAGATACTTGACCTCCGATGAGCTTTCTATTTGCACGCTATCTACTCTGATGTTTTGCCAGCGTGGAGTTTTCCTTCTCATTGTGAAAAGAACAGCAGTAGTATTTGCAGGGTTGGTATTCAACGCTACAGATAGATGCCATTCCTTCACTATCCTTAATCCGTTCTGTATAATGTTACGCAACGTCTCTTCACATTTTCCCCTTGCAATGATAATGATGTCATCGGCATATGCTAGACATTCTATGCTATTGCTCGTTACTTTGTGCAAGAGTTCGTCAACTACGAGGCTCCACAGAAGTGGAGACAGTACACCGCCTTGAGGGCATTCCCTGGTCATCCCTACTGCAAGATATTCCTGCCCGACTTCGGTCTTCGCAGTCCTACTCTTAAGCATGGCCAATATCCATCGGGATATGGTGTTTCCAAATTATTTCCTTCTAAGCGCAGACGTGACGGCAGAGTGCTCTGTATTGTCGTAGCCACCATTCCACATATAGAAAGAGGGTTAAATAAATAATCATATATTTTTTTAATTTTTATGCAGAAGACCATTTTCGGGAAAACATTTATATTAAGAACCAGCTGAAAAGAAGAACTTATTCATATTAGTTTCAATTTACTTCAGGCCATACCATTATTATGTACCCCAATATAATGAATTGCCTTAAAAATTTTGAACTGTTTTCGCCTTACTCAAAAAGGGGGAAAACTTGTCAGGATAACCTGCCATCGAATAAGCTTTATTGAAATGATCCTAGTAGTGTTATAGGGCGTTTCGAGCAAATTGGCCAGTTCCTGTACATACCTCTGTGTCTTTTTTATCGGCAGCTTATCAAAAAACTAAAAATTTTAAAATAAAATAATGCAAAATGAAAATTACTCAGCAAAACATTTTATTATTTATTTATTTTACTACTATGCTTAAAATTAGTAGTTAATAAAATTAGTACGAATTTATCTCATTTCCTTGTTATACAACATATTAACAAATTTCGAAAAAAGTTCTTTCGCTAGAAATCACAGTTGTTTCTTTAGATATTTGGAACGCTGAACGAGAATCCGCATTCCATTTTTCTCCATCAGCTCTAGTTTTCACGATACAGCGTTATGTAAAAAATAAATGCACTTTCAACACATATAGTAGCATAACTTGAGAAGGGGTTTTTCAATGCAGTATAGAACAAAAATCGAAATTCGACAGTAAAATAGTACTGAGGCCGGGCAAACATTGTTTCTAAATTTGCTTAGTATTTTCAGAGGTATCATAAAAGTTTAACCAAAAAAGATAAACATTTTATATGAAATTTTGAGTTTTTTGTTTTTAGGAATGCATAAAAAATAAAAGTACAACAACGAGCTTATTTTTGATTTAGTAGCTTGTAGCTAAATGTATTCCAAAATAATTGAGATTTTTTTTATTGAAATTGATACACAGCTTTTGATTATATTCATAATTCTGTGAGAGAACTGAATTGATAGAAATTAAGTTTTCATACAACAGCAATTTGTGACTTATGTGTTGTTTCCACAATGCAAACAAGCACTGCTTGTCTATAATTTATATGAAAAGCACTCAGTTTTTTGAGTGATTTTCATAAAAATTTTTTACTCAAGTCGCTTGCTTGCATTGTGTAAACAGCACAATAGTGTTTGTTTTTGCTACTGTTGTATGTTAATTAAAATTTTATCAATTAAGTTCTGTCACTAAATTGTAAATAAAATAAAAAGTTTTACACCAATTTCAATGAAAAAAAACTCAATTCTTTAGAAATATATTTAGCCACATGCTATTGGACAAAAAACTGGCCCGTTGTTGTATCGTTATTTTGTTATAAAAATTTTAAAAACAAAAATGCAAAAAAATTTTATAAGAAATTATTTTTTTTGCTCAAACTTTTACGATATCGCCAAAAATAGTATGCAGATTAAGAAATAATATTTCTACAGCTAATTATATAGATAATTTTATTGTCGAATTTTTGAATTTTTGAATTTTTACTTAGCTCAATAGCGCGTGGCCTTCTCAAGTTATGCTCATATATGCTCTGCAAGGGCCTTCATATATGACATAACCGTATATCTTGAAAACAAGAGGTGATATAAAGTTTCTAATTATATATTTAAAATTTTCTGGAACGCGATGTACTGTAAACATATGTAATTTATTGTTGTGTTTTAATAAAATAAGTAGACAAACATTTTTAAAGTTAACATGTGCTTGTATATGAAAACTAGTTTTTGGTCAACAACCCAGCAAAATATTGCTTACTGGTAGGCAAAAAAGTTTATAACGATTTAAGTCGTAACCACTTACAATTTGACTCGATAACTGCTTATTTTGGTTTGAGAAGTCCAAAAAATAAAGGGAACCCCTTACAAATATATTTACATTGTCATAGCAATCAACTATTATCTCTCTTTTTCTCTATATTGATTAGCTTAGGTATAAACTAAAATTAATGCTAAACTTTTTACCAAAAAAATAAAATATGAAGTTTTTTTTTTGTTTTTGTATGGATTTAAGTTTTTTAAGGCTAATTTATGCCATGCCAATAATTTTGTTTTTAATAAGATTTGTCGTTTTGTTTTCAACAAAAATGTACAATAAATAACAAACTACTACATTAAACTAAAATCAAAAATACTTTCAGTAGGTTTACAAACGGAACTTGGAAAATATGAGCAGTCGAAGTACTGTCTAGTGTACTACCAAGTCAGTGGAGTTGTGATAATGAAGTCACGTTAGTCGCAGAGGGTTAAAAAAAATTTATATACCATGTGTTTATATATATTTTAAAATTTTTATTTTTTGACCCAGCAGGAATTCGAACCTCTACTTGACACACTCGGCTATTGTCGACTTATAAGTTTAAGCGACAAAAATTAGTTTTCATACACAAATACATGTTGACTTAAGAAGTCGCTGTCTACTTATTATATTAATACATATCAACAAATTGTAACTACTTTCAGATAATGAGAAAAATACGTACGAATTTTATTAAAAACTAGGTAGTGGCTCTAATTTGAAGCATAGTAATAAGATAAGTAAGTACCACTCATTACTTTGTAACCCATTAATAAAGTGCGACTGATTACAAAAATGACAAAAGTTTTTGCTGGGAATACCTGAGCGAGTAAAGCATCCTTGATGATATTTTTATTAAATAAATCACACTTTGTTTTAAAAATATAGGTGAGTGGGGTGTTTTTTGCCCCTTTTTGAAGAAATGCACAAAAATTCCTATAGTGTGTTATATAAAAATTCTAAACACATCTTATTCCTTTCATATAAGGATTACAAGTGCTGAGTGTCCTGTTTTTCTTTAGACGAGTTTTGCTTGAATTTGGTGCGATTTTCATCGTCAGCCCGCGTGAAATTTGATTTATAATCATAATCAGACCGGTTATGTGTCAATGTTCTCTTAGTGACAAAATTTCCTAAGCCGATTCCCTATAATAATTTACATTCGTAAACTCTCAAAGCGCCTTTACACGTATGTATTATGAATTTTTCTGCTCTATCAGAAACAGTCGTTTGAGCCATGTTTCCTTATGTTGTACAGTGCTATGCTTGCCGATTTCACTTGGTGTGATTGAAAAGGGAAAAAGAGTTCGCAATGTTTTTTTATAAAATAAAAAAATATTTATAAGAATGCTACACATAATACCTTCTCGATTTGTGTACTATTTTAGAATCAAAAATCATTTTAAATAAATTCCAACAGTTTAGATATATAATATGATAATTTTTACCAATTAAATGTGCCGTTATATGAGGCTTAAGTGTAGGAACTATAAATGATTTTTTTATATAAAAAAAACTAATATTTTTTCTTAAGCTTTTCTTCTTGTCTATAGATGATAAATTAAAAGACTAACTTGACAATCACTTAAGCATAGTTTGTTACCCAAAAAGCCGTCTGAGACATAGAACATGGTTGCTATTAGTAGTGTAGTAGTGGCACAAATAGTGCTGCTACTCATACACATTAAATTCGAACACAAAATAGAAGTAGTTAATCGTGGTGCGGTAGTTAGTTGGTGTTTGTCTTCGTCACATAAACCATAAGGTTCTACGTACTTTTTTTTGCAGGTACTCTTCGTATATCAAATTGAATAAAATAGAACATTGTTCATTAAAATAAGCTTACTTTATTTAATAAACTGCGGCGCAGTGGTTTTAATTTTAAACAGTGAAACGATAGCGGTAATCTTGAACTTTGTTTATGGTATATACACTTTTTTCTTATAGAAAATATTGGATAGAGCTGTGTTGAATGAAAAAAAGGTTTTTTATATAAATAGAACTAAATAACAAACAAAATATTGAAGGTGGAAGGTACATGGAAAGAAATTTTAAGACTTATATTATTTAAACAAAGGATGTTATAATATAGAAGTGATGAATTGAATTCGATATTGCTTTATAATATAAATAAGAAAAGTTACTAGAAAGACTGAGAGCTACAAATGCGAATCACATAATATATCATTGGTTAAACTGTCGTCATTAGTCAGCTAAATATTGTGAATTTGGATATAAGGAAGTTTAAACGAAATTTAATGAAAACTTCATATATATTTAAAAGATTTCTAGGCTAAGTGGAATTAAGTTAGTTAAGTAAAGCGAATTCGGTGTTCCAAGTATTGTAGAGAAGAAAATCTAGATAGTTAAGGGAAAGTTAAGCTACAGGAAGGTGGCTGTTCCAAACAAATACTCGTGTATCCTGAGGTATGTACGGCAACCAGCGAACTACTTATATTGCTTTAGCCTATAGTTTAAATCCTTTGACGTTGTTGTAGTCTAGGTACGTGCTTATTTAAATTGTATGTATTTCAGTTAAAACAAGAAAATATTTGTTCATTGATGTTACGTATATTTTTTTATGGCGAAGTCTTAAGTATAAATAAAGCACATAATAAGAATACACAAAAAAAAAATTCCATTTGTCTCAAAACTCAATAAAAAACCAAACATTTTTGACAGTGTTTATTCTTTCTTAATTTTAGCTTTTACCTGTTGCCTGTATTCCCTAATAGTTACAATCTTTTTTCGCGCTAAGTTTTTGCAAATCATAGAAAAGGAGCGAACAAAATAAAGAACAATTCTTCTTAACTATGCGGCGGTCCAAAAGGTGGTAGACTTGCAACAACTATTGGGGGCCGCCGCTGATGATGATGACGATGACAACGACGAAGACTACCAATACAATAACGACACCAGCAAGGATTAGGATGCTGATGCCATAGTAAGCATAAGGTTAAAACTCATGTTTTAGGTTAGCAGCTGAACGAACACCAACTCCGCCACTACAACCACCACCACCACAACCACTGTCGACATCATCCTTATGATCAGGCAATATATGCATAATACATACCGAACGAACACTTACAACCAAGGTGGCTAACTTTAAGCAACTATTTCTAAACTGTGAACATACAAATTCACTCAAAGTTGATAGCGAAGAATACGACAACAAAAAATTGTATAGCAGAAAAAAGGGAAACAAAGAGAATAGAAACTGATATCATTGCGGTATAGAGTAAAAGCGGTTAATTCTTAATACCGCCAACGAAACGATACAGCATCTAAGTGTAAGGTAGGCAAAAATTTAAAGAAAAAAAGTTTATTAAAACAGCACCTTAACTACAAAGAAAGCATGTGTTCATTTTGTATATTATAAGTTAACGAATTTAAAATGCCCTAAACTTTATTACAACTTGCCTGCATTAGTGTTAAAAATTTACTTTATTTTTTAGTTTTACCCAGTGGTGTACATAGGCGTTTCTAGGAGTGCTCGGAATGGAGCAACTGAAAGTGGTTTCTTATGTTATTTGGGGCGCTGAATCCGAATCTTCAGTCAGTTTATTTTATTTATATTTTTTGGTTCTAGTTTTCAAGATATACAGCCTTTAAGAGATGAAGCTTTGAAAAGATGTTGCACATCAAATATTAGCATAACTGGATAACGGCTTCCCCTATTCAATTAAAAGAGAAGACCAAAATTCAACATAAATATTCGGCCACGTCATAGAGTTCAATTCCGTTCGAAAACGGAATTTAATCCACGCAATTTTTGTTCCAGCTGATGTCTAAGAAAGGAAACTAAAATACGCAAATTTGTCAGGTGTTTCCAGACTGTTGGCGGCGCTGCTACGTGGCGTTTGCTACGGCTAATGATTGACATCTTGTGGTGGATTGAATTCCGTTTCCGAACAGAATCGAACTCTGTGACACAGCCGATTATCTTTGAGTCGCACTAATATTATTTTGCAATAAGCACAGTAGTTTCAGATATCTTGAACATTGTGCAAATTTTATTTTATCAGATTTGGCAGGTCTATAAAAATTAAATTAAAAAAAAAACAGTAAGTACATTACAACTTGAAAAAGAAAGAGTACAGCATGAGTAAAACGAGTAATATATACCCAATTTCTATAGAGTTTCTAAAACAAATTTTGCAAAATAGTATATTTTAGGTAGGAGTTCCCCCCTTAAAGCTCAAGCTGCATCGGCGCCTGAAGGCTTACAAATGTCAGGGTTCAACATAGCCTTTTTGAGACTAAATTAAAAATAAAAAAGGCTAAAAAAGCCACGAAGCTAAAACGCAAATTTCGAGGTTAAAAGACAAAATAAAAGCCTTAGTCTAGCCTCGAAAATGCTAAGCTGGCAATACTGATATTAACATAACATTCCTTGCGAGGACTGTTCAATATTAACCCTACAAATAGTATTGAATTAAAAGTTTGGAACGATTTTCCGTCATCCCACTTCAAATTTGGTTTGAAAACAGACCGGTTTCGGCTATGTGCCATCTTCAGTGTTCTATTGAAGAGTATTCAATAGAACACTGAAGAGTATTCAATAGAACACTGAAGATGGCACATAGCCGAAACCGGTCTGTTTTCAAACCAAATTTGACGTGGGATGACGGAAAATCGTTCCAAATTAAAAAAAAACCCCGTCGGAAGAAAAACACAACTCTCAATTAAAAGTTATTTAAACAAGTCGGTGCTTTCCAGAAATATTTTATTTTGTTTGTTATTGTTATTATTGTAGTTCTTGTTGAAATTGTTTTTATTATAATGTTGAAGTTCAACAAAAGCAAGAGACATAGAAAAGGTGTTTGTTAGCTCTTGTTTTGTATTGTTTTGTGTTATTCCTGCATTGAATTTTAGCTTTTTCTTAATTTTTAGAATATAAAAATAAATTTCCTAGAGGTCATTATGCTAAATGTGTTCGGGTGTCCAAATTTCAGTTGGGTGAGTGTGTTGTTACAAAATTTCTAAATGGACAAAACAACATTAAGTAAATTTTCAATTATCAGAAATTTACTGATTTTTTTATTGTTGTGTAATTCACTCATAAATTCCTACATAAACACTAAAATCTCTTTTAACACTTTTAAATATTTCAAAGAAAATTGTTAAGCTCTTCCATTTTAGCTTAAACGATAACAAGTGCTTTTTTGGTTTAAGATTCCTAATTTTATCTACTTCTTTGGTATTCAATTTATTGTTCATTTTAAGTTTAAAAATTCTAAGTTGTTTTTTATATTTGTTGTTGTTTAATTTTATACTTATAACCATTATTGGAAAATAGAATGTGTAATCATGGTGACAATTTTCACAATTTTTTCTCGATTGTTGTTTTTACCCGTTCAATTTACTTGGTTTATCGTAATGCAAATACTACAGTTTTTCCATCTACTAAAAACTACAACGCCTTTTGGTAAATTTTTTGTTTGCACTGACAGTAGAGAGCAAAAGTTTACTGTCGAGAACAATAAAAGAATTTCTGCACTTAAAAATGCAGCCCTTTTAGTTTCTCAACAACTTCATTGAAAAAAACGTATTTTTTTCAGTGAACAAATTGTTTACATCTATAAAACAATTTGTATAAAAATATTTATAAATTGTAAACAAAACAATTTACTAAACCAAATAAAAAGATTTACTGGATTTTCTGAAAAATATCAACCAATACTTTTGTCTCAATTTTCAAATCAAGTAGGCTAAAAATCTGGGTCATTATCATCATCCATTAAGCATTTATGAAATTTCACTTTGTTATTTGTGTTCAAGTCTGAATGTTTATCTAAAGAATCTAAAAAAATTAATGAGAATTAATGCAACAACATTAGTGAATTGATTCACTCAAAAATCTTCAGTAAACAAACACATTCCTTTTGCTATCATTGTTGTTGTTGTTATTTTTGTGTATATCGTCATCGGGCTTTTTTACGATACAAAAAACGGGGATTTCTTGTTGTTTGTGGTGTTTGCGACCTAAATAAAAGTTTAACAAAAAATTTATTGATTCAGTAAAGAACATTTACTGAAAATGAAATTTATTTTTAGACAAACTTTTATTTGAAATTCTTTTGGTGATCATTTTTTCTGTGTGGTATAAGCTTAAGATCTTCTTAGACAAAAAGGGACATTTGTTAAACCCAAGAAATAATAGCAGGATTATATGGACAGCCTAAGGCATCGAATCTATACACAACATAATCCAAACATTTTTTGAATCAATGATATGATTGGTTATCATAGTAATTTTATCTTATATAAGTTAAGGGATTTTTGCTCATCACTGCATCTTTCCGTCATAGTTGCACTCCTCTACGTTTGTAATAGTTAACAACTTAACGTTGGCAACATATTGTTGTCGTAGAGTTTATAGTTATTATTTAAAGAATTCTAGCTATCTTAAGTACGCCTACAAGTACATGTAAATAGACTTTCAATATAAGACATATACACATAAGAACGATTTACTACAACAGCTAGTGCTCTTTTTTTCTTAGGATTTTTCCTTATTTTCATTACTTAAAAAACAAAATGAACTAAAATAGAATATAAAAATGAACAAAATAAAATAAAAAAAGCAAAAAGTACGCATGTGTAACGAACGATGTTTTAATGTTAAGACCGTTGGAAAAGGAATGCAATTTGCTCGCTTGACACTTAAAAATGCAGAGACAATGTTCAAATTGGTACTATTGGTATGATACGAGTAGTTTTAAGTTAACAAGTTGCATAAAGTCTAATAGAATGATTTGAAAAAAAGTGTTTGAAAATATTTTTAAGAATACTCTGGAATGGAAAATTGGGGGTATTAAAGAATCAAGTGTTAGAATATTAGCCAGAGAGAAACAAGTATTATAATAGAAGCAAATTTTAATTTAGTACTTGTTTTTAACGTGCTTAAATTCAAATAAGACAGATATTAAAAATGAAATAAAATAAAGTTTCTTTTTTACTGATATAGCAATAAGCACAATATAACCACTACAAATTTAACATTGGTATGATGTTTTTTGAAATGCACATTCAAACGAGCATATCTACATATATTATAGTGGGTCGTTTCAGAAAAAAATTAGACCCACCTGAAAATAAACGTTTCCATTTCCTAAAAACACTTTCGAAATATTTCATGTTTTGTGATACATAGCGTCAGTCATTTGCTTGACATATATTAGAATAACTAAAGAAAGGTTTTCCCAATTCAGTAAAAACGTGCGTAACCAGGGTGTCTCGTAATATGATATAGATCACGAAAAGGTAAAAAATAGATTTTCATATTATTTTGAGTGCTCTACGGCACTTTGAAAATGTATTAATCTAATTCCGTGCGCTAAATACTGTCAACACACAAAAAAAACTATAACTCTTATTCTATTACAGAATTCATAAATTCAAATATTTTTTAAGGAAATGGGACCTACCATAATATTCGTAAAATTAAAAACTAAAATTCGTTAATATATAATAAGAAAATAAATACACTTTTTTCTATTAAAATATAGAACTGGAATATTTCAAAATAAAACAAAAAAATTTTAAAACCAAATTCAAACACATGTGTGTTTACCTTTATGTGCACGGCAAAAAAAAAACACCCCCCCAATTGTGCTGCAAGGTACCCGGGTATATATATGAAAGCTACGTTGAAAAAAGCATTTTCACACTTAATATGTAGTTGTGAAATATTTATGGGATTGAAGATATATATGTGTAGCCAATTTCATATATATTTTACAACGTTTTAACTTGATATTTAGCGCGAAAACGCTTGTTTTGCACGTAACTTCCAAATAGGTACCCGGGTACCTTGCTGCGCAATATTGTCAATTTCAATAAAAAAAAATTGGTTGAAAAAGCCAAAGGTATCCGGGTACCTAGGTGCGCACATAAGAGTTAAAGTAAAAACTCATCATAATTGTCTCTGTGCAATTTCGTAGTTCTTACACAGAGAAAAACTAAATTTCTTCTTCAGTAAAGAAATTCAATAAATTAGTAAATATTTTGTCTAGAAACGGATCTACAAACAAACTTGTAATTATAAACAAAAATATCTCAATAATTTCATTGAAAAATTAACCGGTTTTTTTCAGTAAACAAGTAGTATAAATTTAAAAAACAATTTGTCTAAAATTATTTACAAATTCTAAACAAAATAATTTACTGAATCAAACAAAAATATTTACTGGATGTTCTATAATATATCAATGAATAGTTTTACCTATATGTATAAAACAGTTTTTCTAACTATACTTACAATTACTAAACAAAATATTATAATATATCAAATAAAATTTTCAAACTAAAGTTTGCAAAAAAATTTCATTTTCAGTAAATATTTTTTACTGAATCAATAAATTTTGGTTTAACTTTTACTTACGCAAACACCAAAAATACTAAGAAACCGCCGTTTTCTGTGTCATAAAAAAAGAAACCCGATGACGACATACACGCAAATAACAACAACAACAATGATAGAAAAAGGAATCCGATTATACCAAGTTTGTTTAAGTTATATTTAATTTTTTGCTTTATTTAATTATTTTTGAGCACTAATTAATTTAGGCGATATTCCATAAATTTTTTTGTGCGTTTTTTATTTTGGACAATAATTATTCATACAGCGAATTTCGAAGCTGTTTCCAATTTTTGCAATTTGTTTTGTTTTCAGCTTAAAAAAAGTTTATAAACAAATTTCCTCTTTTGATTTTTGGTAATATTCGTAATTTTTTCAATAAACCTTGTTTACAATCTGAGCAAAAACAGGTTGCAGCAACACGTTTCTGCAAAGGTTACTAGAAATTCCTTTCAAAAATATATTTTAGCTATCAGATATTTATACACTTGCTTATAGCACTCACTGGCATACAATTCTCTTACTTCCATGGAGTATATTTTAAGCCTTTAAAATTGAAAAAATTTTTAAATTTATGACATCCTCATTTTAAGCCAAACCTTTTAATTATAATTTCTATTCAAAGAATAAGTCAAAAGCTCTATAATTTGTTTTTCTATGAAATATATTTCCTGGTAAAATCATTCATTCACCGACCATAAAATACAACAGTTGTTCTTTTGTTTGGCATTTAATGAAACATTGATTCTCTAACCAGGAAAAAAATTGATTTCCAAACAAAATGTTATTTGATTTAAGCCGCTAAGCAACGAAACTACGCGATTGGAATACGAGCGTAAAATGTAGCAACTTTATTGAATTGACGGGCGTACATATTAAATTAATATAAATTGGCGCAGGTAGCTACCATATGATTAATAAAAAAAAATCAAAGAAAACAACTGATATAAAAATATTTGATGGCGACCAAACTCCTGTGACTTAAAGTTTGGGATGAGAAAAAAAACGTTATTGATGTGATACTTTTTGTTGAAAAGACAAGATATTTCTTAGAAATTTTATGTTTTAAGTCAGCACTAAAAAATGTTTTCAGCAGATTGGTTTTATATTGATTTTGTTTTTTCTTAAAGCACAACAACAGGTAAAACATTTTTTTAATTTTTTTGGGAAAAAAATTATTAGAAAAATTTCTCTCCCTTTTGCAAAATTAAAAATTTAGGCTAAATTAATTTAATGTAATTTCTATGACAAAACTTTTTTTAAATAAGTATTTAAAACTGGTTCATATATTTTTGTATATCTGAATTTAGCTTAACAAAATTAATAAAATAATAATAATATTTTATAGCTTCGAATAAAGTTCCCATGGTTATAAATAATAGACATACACAAAACTGTTTAAACCGCATAATTAATATTCATAATTCGTGGAATAATTATTATTGTAGAGAACTAGCAGAATATGGTTAAAAATATAAGCGTTGAAATGATTTAATCAAATGTGATTAAATTAATAATAACACAAATTCTCACATACACTACGCCAAATCAAACAGTCCGAAGAAAGAAAGATATAATTTTTGTTTTATATAAGAAGCTTGATATTGTTGTTGAAGTTTTCAACAGCAGTATTGCGTATCTTAAAATATAATATACAATTTCATAATATTATCTTTATTAAATGTGTTAATAAAGATTGAAATGAAGGTAATAGTTGCGTTTAACTGAGCGCTACATATTTTGCCTACTGGTGAGAAGTAAATTTGCTTAATAGATGAGGAACTAAATATTTCTTGTTTTTTGAACTCGGACCTTTTGCCAGTTATTGCGAAAAGCCTCTTTAAGGGTAACTATTCTCGATAATTTTTTATTATTCTATCATTATTCTCTTTCTTAATTTTTATTTCTTAATTTTTATTTCAAGTCCAGTCGTTGTAGTCTCTGTGTGTAATGTTCGAAGATAATTTGCCTCTTCTTTACGTTGTACTAGGGTTCAGCCGACAACTTTCTTTGGCTAGAACTATTTTAGAACAAAGTTCTTTATCGATTCTTATGAAACTTTGTAGAAACATTCGCTTCCTGTAACAACACAATATTATGACTACACTGAAAATAATCCATGCAATATTTTACGAAAAATGCAGGGAATAAATTTACAAATTTACGAATGTAACGAAAACATTTCGTAAAACTTTTTCTATGTGGGTAATATTCATTCTAAACATAAATTTTTTGTTTTTATAGAAGTTATTTCTTTCTATTCAGGCTTGTAATTATTTCTACTCCTTAGAACCCTGAGTAGAAATAATTTCTATAAAGACAACATTAGAAATTAAAAAAGGTCGAAAAAGCATAGATATACATTTTTTATGTTTACCAATATAACTAATAGAAATATGAGAAGGTAGGATTCATATTATAATCTTTTTTGTGTATTTAGCGTTACATTTTCTTTCGCAATTGTCCTGGGACTGATTTTTGTGAAAATAATACACCACAAAAAATTAGTAGAGCGTTTAACCCTTATGCCAACAACATCATAACTGTGTAGGTTTTCAGTTTTAAAAACACAATATTTTAGAAAGTACCAATTATATCGACAGCAAAAATAAATAAACAAATAAAAATTTAATTTTTTCAAACATTTATGCATACGTAAAAAGGAAAGTAATTTTAATAAAATCGGCTAACAATTTATGACAATTTCTAATAATTATTCGTAGTAAAATATGACCTACCTAATACGTTCTTCGAATATATAACAACCCACAATGCGGTAGAAGCAAATTTTTTTCAAATCAAATCAGAAATTTCTAAACGGTTAATATTCTCTATATCATTTATACCCTGCGACTGCTGTCAACTTTTCTGCCGTCCTAAATTGTATGGATAAATTTATGAATAAGTATATTTTAGCCTAACGCTCAATACATATTTATATGAATTCAATATTTTTTTCAGAATACACACTATATTTTGAATTTAAAACAATTTAGGTAGAGGTATACAATTTAGATAGATGTATAATCTTCAATAAGTTGTAAAATAAACTCCTGAGAAATTTTTAATAACATTAAAAATATATCCATAACACTCAATACATTTTTTTATACAAACAATGATTGATTAATGAAACGTTTTGCAATATAGTTAATACTATTTAACAAAGTCCACAAAAATTTAAATTATTTAGAAATAGAATCGCGCTATTTTTTTTAATATATGTTATTAAGGCAATTTCAATAATTAAACTGATTAATGAAGCCTAATAAATAGCGCAACGCTCAATACACAAGACTATGAACAACAATAATTAAAAAAAAATTATAATTTCTAATATTTTGCAAAAATTTTATGTGCAAATTCTAAAACCGTTAGAAATTTAATATCGTTTTTGGAAAAATTCAAACTTTCTTACTGTGGAAAATCAACAGCATGCATCACGGACACGTTATTTTGTATGAAGAGAGTAAAAACAGTATTTTTGTTCGTCGTTGTTAACCCATAATAGACAGTCTTACAAAAAAAAACTTAAAATATTTATTTATAATATATTAAATCAAGCTAAAGCAATTTTCATTTTAAAATTGAAGGGTTTATTTTATGAAATATTTTACTAAAGCTTCAACGGACACGAAAAAAACATTTTAAATCGGAATCACTTTTGTTAAATGTACAATTCTAAACAAAAAAAACTACATATACATATATTTTTTTTACAAATTGACATATCAAGCAATAGCCGCCACAAAGACGTAATTGCTAATCGATTACCACGTATCTTACGTGTTTTTGCTGGATATGTTCCAGCTGCCAGTAAATACAACAACATTTTCGCTCTTAAATAAATTAATAGAAAGGTGCTCAGTGGGTAGAGTGATTGCCTTGATATATTCAGATCGTGAGATTGTACAAATTTTTCTTACTTTAATTTTTTAATTATTTTAATACATTTCGTATATTTCTTTCGTGCTGAGATATTACGAAATATATCGTAGTATGTACGAGTGTTTTCGTGCATATGTTCCATTGGTTCATATGTTCTACTTAACCGAAACTTATAAAACTTTTTACACACATTAAGCTCCGTTGAAAATTTAATAGTATTATTTCAATTGTGAAATCGCTGGGTAAATAATTTCCTTACAGGCTAAAATCCAAACATTTTTCAAGTTAACTAACGCTTGTAACAACATATATTTTAACTAAATATAGTTTTCATATACTTCAGTGTTCCTAAGTGCAACTCATCGTAGGTAATGTAAGTAGGGTACATACTTGAAAAAACTCACAACACAAAACGCTTATTGAACGAAATACCCTAACTGAACAAAACTAAAAATACGATACCTGTAATTTCAAACAGGAGAAGATAACTAGATCTCTTTTTAATACGCGTTTAGTTGAATATGTACAAAATGAATAAAGCTAACAAGTATATCAAATATCTTTATTTCTTTGTAAACTTGGCTTAAAAGAGTATAGCTTGATGGTCTTTTTTAATGTTTGAAATATAAGACAGATTCTAACGATTTAAGTAGCGGCATAACTTTTGATAACTTTTCATTATTGTTTTAACATCTTAGACAAATGTTAGCTAAAGCGCCATTAATTATTAGCATTATATTGTTTGATGAAATCAAGACGAAATTTTTATGAAAAAAAAAACTTGAAAAGAAATCATCAACATCAATAAGAAGACAAAAGATTATGGAAGAAAACACATAAGCGCTGGAAAAAATATGAGCCACAAAATGTTCATTATTAAATTAAAACGAAGTTAAAACAATCCAAGGTTTTCTTTATATGAGGATAATGATTAAAACCGAAATAAAAGAAGATTTCATAGGTAGCAACCAGTAGAAATAACCTTGTGCAATACTTTTCTTATATAAAAAAGCAAATTTTTTTTATACTTTATTGTGCAAAACAAAAAAAAAATGTTTATTTTTTAGTATTTCAAGACACAAATAATGAGCCTGTCAGTCATTATGACTCAAAACAATAAAGATTTAAGCGAACAGGTTGATTACGATAAAGAGCTGTTAAAATTATCACTGATGATTTTTAAAAGAAGATAGAACAAGTGAAATGTGAAACAAACAAGATTTAATAATATACGTTTTATATTAATAAGAGTTTTGTATACATATTTAATTGCAAGCATATAAAACTAATGCTATCTGCTTAAACTATTATATTGTTCAATTAGTTGAAGACAGCACAAATACTTTTAACTATGTGTAGTTTATTGTTGTATTTGATAAGATAGATACTAATGTAATTTATTTAACAAATACTTAGCGTTCGAAGAAAACTGAGATGTTATTCTGAGAATGTAAGAGTTCCTAAGAAAGTTCCAAAAATGGAATTTTTATGATTTTGCTCATAAAGGCCATAAAGAAAACTAAGATGTGGTTTTGCATATTATATAATTCCTAAGAAAGTTCCAAGAAATCCACAAAAGATTAATTTGTATAGTTCTGCCCATAAAGTCTGTAATTGGTTTCATTATTTTAAGGTAGAAATAAAAAGTAAGTAATAATAAATTAATTGCTAGTATAACGTCAATACTCAACACTCTGAAAATGAACGTACCATTGCAGTATGTTCCGCTCTTTTCAAAAGAACACAAGTTATGGTGAATTTCCATTTTTTTAGGTATTTTACGAAAGTTTTTTTTCGGTTATATTTATTTATTTTATCTTCAATAAAATTGAACTAACAATAAGTAATCAAATCTTAGCTCTAAAATTTTAATTTTTAAGTCCAGCCAGTGCCAGAAAAAAATATTTGTTTCAGCGGTTGGTTGTTTGGTTGTTTACGTCTCTCGTGTTCGGCTGAGAGCAAGAGTGTCCCTCCTTCTCAGCCGAGTGTGGCCTCTAAAGTTAATGATGTTTCAAGTCTTTTTATGTAGCTTGTCACGTGTGTAGAAAACACTGTCTTAACCGGCGGCACATCTAGGTCTTTATGAATTCGCTTGTTTCTGACATACCATGGGACTGCTGTAATCGTACGGATAATTTTATTTTGTTGCCTTTGAATTTTTTCTACATTTGATGCCGAGGCAGTGCCCCATAACTGGATTCCGTAGGACCATATTGGTTTTAGAATGGAGTTGTATAGAAGAAGTTTACAATCTAGGCTTAGAGTAGAGTTCCTTCCAATGAGCCAATTCATTTGAGCTGCTTTTAATTTCATTTGGGTCACCTTTGCATTTATGTGTGACTTCCATGTTAGAGAAACGATCAAGATGAATACCGAGATATTTTACTGCAGTGTGTTGAGGTATAGTTTGGTTATATATTTGTATAGGTGGGTAGGTTTCTTTGCACAATGTAAAACTAATGTGTAGACATTTTTGTTCGTTAATTTTTATTTTTATATAAAGTAACGAACAAAAATTTTACGAAATAAAGTGGAGTCTCCACATATTTGTTATGCATTTGATCGCATATGGTATTATGCACTTTTTTTCAAAACTTATTACTTTTAGCGTCGATGACGATCGGTACTGTTATAGCTGTTATGAATATCAAGATTATTTCAAGTGTATCTCTCAGCTATTTCTTCTACTCTACTTTAATTGTTCTTCCCTATTGATCTTCTAACCCATTTTACTCTCTTCTGGATGGCTTCAGCATATGCCATTCATATTTATACAGTAATAGGCCAAACCTGTTGTGGTCATGAGAAAAACCATTAATGATACATATGGTCATGATCTGACAACAGTACAGGAATGGAGACGTGTGAGTATAATAGATTTTATTAATTGTAAAACCCACTGATATATGCATATGCATTGACGTATGAACGAACATGCTGCTCCATCCGTAATTATGCTTGGTATAGATGTAAGGCAAAAATAAGCTTTTGATATTCTTAGCATGAATATTCAGTCTGACTTCCGATGGACTGAAAACATTTTTTAAATTTCAAAAGAAGCATTTGAATAGCTCGCTTTCTTAAGCAGTGTAAACAGGCCCCCATTAACCATAGGGCTAATTGGGCTGCAGCCCAGGGCGTCAACGATTCGGGGACGCCTAAAATCCAAAATGATGCGTCAAAAAACCAAAATGATACAATTTTACATGTTTATAAAACGTTTTGAATAATTTTCATTCGTATAAACACATATATAAGTTTTGAATTAAAGAATATAAAAAAAAATTAAATAAAATGAAGTTTTTATGAAACTATGTATACAAGGGCGAAACATTTTATTTAGCCACAGGGCGCTCACGCTTGTTAATGCGGCCCTGAGTGTAAAAGGTACTTTATTCCATTTGATCTACTTAATATTTATGCCAGTTATATTCACCTGAAAGTGGAATACAACCCTTCTATATTGGTCGGTACTTGAAGGTATATTTTTAAGTTACATAAACCTAGTAGAAGGCGATAAAGCTCGAATTTGACAATAGGTTAGCCAACTATATTGAAGAACTGGACAATAGACGCAATATGGGCAACTTGACCAGACATCCCGCTTTAAGCCGGATTATCCCGCTTTTAAGAGGTCGATCCCGCCTAAAATTGTTATCCCGCTTTTTCGAGTTTTATAATTTATAGTTCTGTTTCTTTATTCCCAAAAATATCGAAAATGGTTCAACTGACCAAAGTAGATCTTTCTTGTGTTAATCGAACAAAAACTCATTGAGGAGCTTAAAATGGAAAAAAGTGTGTTTTAGACATTGCGTCAAAACTCAATAATTAATTATTCAGGCTTAAGTTCGTTCAATATAATTCTGCAATTAAACTATTTTTATTGAGAAAGGAATTTTAAATGCATGTAATAATTGAAAAGACAAAGACAAATTCTTGACTGTTAAGGGTCGAACTAAACACCATGATAATTCAAGATCAACCACGATCTCATGATCAAGTAAGGCACGTAGTGTTGAAAATTATTGATTATTACAAATATTAAATTGAAAGACTTAAATACCATAGAGTTCGTCTAACATTGATACCTTCAATTTAAATGTTTCTCCATTGAAATGAAACGAAAATACAGAAATAGCCTTCAAAGCCCAAAATTGAAACTAATTTGGTGCCGAACACATGATACATAAAATGATTAAGAACCTAAAAAATTTTTAGGCTTAAAGCAATTTATAAAATTTTTGTTTCATAAAAATTATAAGTTTTTTAAAAAACATCTAAAAATGCACTTTTTTTAAATTTTAAGGCCTGTAACCCAATGAATTTCCTATGAACATATCGTTAGCTGAAATACAAAATTGCATAACTACACTGTTTTTAAATTTTATAGGAGAGAAAAAGACTAAATAATAAACTTTAAGTGACGGAAGTAAAAAGTTTCTTCATTTTCGTTTTTAATGCGATTGATTTTTATGACAACAGTTTCAAAAATTGTAGGGACAAGCGCTCCGATGTTATAATAACATTTCAGCTAACTATATGGAACTGTGTAGTTGCATCCATTTATAAAAAATCATTAATTATTATCAGTGAATTTACAACATCCCGATTTCCATAAGATATTTTATAAAGTCCCGCTTTTTTGGTCTTATTTTCTTCAGGATCCCGCTTTTCAACCGTTCTTATCCACCTTCTGGTCACGTTAAATATGGGGTATATTTCATAGCTTTATATTTACTACAATAGAATGCTCCAATGAAATAAGGGAACTTAATCTCGAAAACAACTCTTTTCTACGAACAACGCGTAATTCATCAGGAGCACAACCATTTGTGATCGGCCGCAACAAAACTACTGCTTCATCTGAAGCAGGTTTGTAAGCCGTATTGCGTCATCGTATTGCGGTATCGTTTTAAATGTTAAATGTTTTTGGGAGGTTTTTTCAATATAACTCCAACCCATGCCTATGTATTGGGCCAAAAACAAAATAAAAATCTAACGTCGATTGATACAAATATGTGATCAAAATTTCAGCTTGATAGTTTCGAAAATCATGCGTTAGTAACAAGCACACGAACGATTTTATATCCGTATATATGGATATTTAATATTTTCAAAGATATTTCGCTTTAAATTTTGAAATTTTGGTCTTGGGCCTAGACTTTGTACTCTATTCATCAATATCTGCGCAAATAGCATAGGTAAATTAATCCAAAAAAATTGTTTATGATTTGCAACACAATCTTTGAGAGCATGCAGAAAAAAATTTTTTTTTGTTATCTCAATTCATGTAGTCGTGAAAAGGAATCAACAAAGTAAAGACTTTGAAATGAGAGTGAAAAATTGCTAAATTTTAACGAAAATAGAGCTTCATTGTTGTAGAATTTAATTACATCGGTTGATTTTACTGTATTTTATGGGTTAGTTCAATTCCAACCTATGGAATTGGTTAGATCTTCCAACATTTTATTTTGGGTAAAAAATATACACAGAAAAAACTTAATTTTATTTTCTGTAAAGGAATTCAATGAAATAGTAAATATTTTGTCTATGAACGGACCTACAAACGAATTTGTAAATATAGACAAAAATACCACAATAATTATATTGAAAAAATTGTTTTTTTAGTGAACAAATTGTTTAAATCTATAAAACAGTTTGTCTAAAAATATTCACAAATTGTAGACAACACAATTTACTAAATCAAACAAAAATATCTACTGGATTTTCTGAAAAATATCAAAAAATATTTCTGTCTGAATTCAATAAGCAATTAGTCTAAAAATGCCAACAATCAAACAAAAATATAAACAAAATTTTTGTCTGTGTCATCATCATTCATTAAGCATTTATGAGATTTCGCTTTGTTAAATGTGTTCAACTCTGAATGTTTATCTAAATACTATAAAAAAATTAATGAGAATTAATGCAACGACATTAACTAATCGATTCACTCAAAAATTTTTGTAAACAAGCTTGGTACAATTGCATTCCTCTTGCTGTGATTGTTGTTGTTGTTATTTGTGTGTATGTCATCATCGGGGTGGTCTTTTACGACACAGTTTTTATTGTTGTTTTGTGTTTGCATTCTAAATAAAAGTGAAACAAACAATTCAGAGATTTACTGAAAATTAAATTTATTTTTAGACAAACTTTTGTTTGAAAATTTTTTGGTAATAATTTTTTCTGTGTAAGAGTTGCACGGTTTCATATTTCGATTCACTACAACAATTTGCATTCACTATAACTCCCCCGAAAATAAAACTCAGACGTAAACTTTCAAAAGGCCGATACGTTTGTGTTATTTTCGGTCTCTTCTGCAAAAATGAGTTGTTAGAACTGTTTTATTTTTGTTTTTTGATGTACAGTGATATTGAAAGAATTCTCTTTTAACTTGTCATCATGTTATGTTAACAGGCGATATACGGCACACATCAAAATATAAAAGAAAAAATGTTTCACATAAAGAAGTCTGCTGAGCTATGACTAATGTGATTATGATTTAGAGATAGTTTACTGATTTTAACGGCTTATACTTATATGTTATATGTCTCATTGCCAAATTCTAAAGCATTCATAATGTGAAAAAAACAATACTATTTAGTCTGGAACAACATAGCATCAACTAAAAATTATATATCTACGAGTATGTAAAATATTTAAATAAAAACGTGACCGTACAGTAAATAGCCATCATTATCATCTTCATCAACTGCAACGTCAGCCATGGCAGTATTAGACCAACATACATCTGAATCTGCAGAAACCAGTGGTGGGTATCATAACGCTGTCGTCGCTGAACACTTGTGCAGGCTACCTGATATTGTTTTAGACCATAAGATTATTCTGTTTTAGTTTCTGCTTTTATTTCTTCTAAACATGGAGGAGTTTTATTTTTGTATTATTTTTAAACTTTTAATGCCCAAGCTCGATACAGTTGACGTCCTGCTGAGCTTTCGAAAGTTTTTATAAAATTTTCAAGAAATTTTTTTGGAATGTTGTACGTTACAGGTTTTATCATAATCCAATGTATCGGTCAATGCATATAAATATATTTTCATCTAATGTTAGCAATCTGCACTTGTGGCACTTGCTGTTGCAAAATAATTTAGTTCCTTTTTTTTCCTATGCTACTTGCATATGAATGGAAAAAAAATTATTTAAGCCACATTTTGGCAATTCCAAGTGAATATTTCTCTGTCCTGTTTTTAAATTTTATGCTAAGGCTTTTGTTTTAAACGCCTTGGTGCTTTGATTCTTTGAACCCTGATATGGTTTCCTTTCAGCTTTTATTAGCTTCCAGTCTAAATGTCTCAGCTTAACTTAAGCATGTTTTTCTGTAAGTAGGTTTAGTATATTTTTTTTCTTTCAACTCAAGATATGTTAATTCAAAGTATTTTGATTTAATTTTTGTTTCATTTCAATGACTAACTTAGGCTTACATATGAAAGGCACGGTGTTTTTAAACAACAGAAAATAGTAGTTAAGATCTCATGTAAATTAAGCCCACGATCTTTGCTTGACTATAAGTTCAATGTTGCAATACAATTTGCATTTAACTTTATTTGGGAGATTTTCTAGGCAAAAGAAGTAAAACGAAAACAAATAGTAAAAAATCAAAAATGAAAAGAAGACTTCATTAGATAATATTATATAGAAAACGTTTAAGATATGTTCTAATATGTTTGTTACTGTTATAATTCTGATGTTTTTGAATAGAGTAAATTTTTAAAATAGTACTCTGGTGTCTTAGAAATTATTAACCTAACATATTTTTACTGGTCGTGGTGAAAAAGGACCTTTTGAAGAAGTCAATAAGGTAATGAACTTGTGATTTGGAAGTGGTTTCAATCTGGTCCATTTTTAATTATTTCTACATTGGCTTATAATTGCAAGAAGTTACATTTTTATTCATATTTGATAGATTTGGTGTCATATTCATAATGTTGAGAAAAAAATCGATTTTATGGATCTACTGCAAATATTATTTATCGTTTATCAACTCAGCCACATCATCTATCTATCTATCTATCTATCTATCTATCTATCTATCTATCTATCTATCTATCTATCTATCTATCTATCTATCTATCTATCTATCTATCTATATATCTATCTATCTATATATCTATCTACCTATCTATCTATATATGTATATAAAAATCAATCTGTGTTTGTATATATGTTTGTTTGTTTGTGTGTATGTTTCTTATTCGACGCCAACGATGCGACCGATCGCTTCGAAATTTCGGAACTATCTTATTGATGACTGAGAAACTGAAATAGGCCAATTTTTTTTGGAAAAATCTTTGTTGGAAAAGGGTACCCCCCCTAAAAATGTAGTTCATAATATTCCTATATCTGTACAACTATAAAAATAAGGCTCTTTAAGTTCGATGTGCATTATTCTTAGAATAATATGTAAATTTCAGTAAATACAACAAATATGTATAGGAGGGGGAACGGGTACCTCCCATACGAGGTAATTCTTAATTTTCCTATATCTGTACAACTATAGAAGTGAGGCTGTCTAAATTCGATGCGTGTATTGGAGGGGGAACGGGTACCTCTTAAACGAGGTAATTCTTAATTTTCCAATATCAGTACAACTATAGGAGTAAGGCTCTTTAAATTCAATGTGCGTTATTTTTAAAATAATATGCGATTTTCAGCAAATTTTTGGTGGAATAAGAGAGGGAAGGAAACTGGTATCTCCAAAACGAGGTAATTCTTAATTTTCCTATATCTGCTTAACTGCACAAGTAAAAATCTTCAAATTCGGTTTGTGTTATTCTTAGAATAACATGCAGTTTTCTGCAAAATATTGGTGGTATCGGAGGGGGAACCGGGTACCACCAACACGAAGTAATTCTTAATTTTTCTATATCTATCCAACTATACGAGGATCTTCAAATTCAGCGTGTGTTATTCTTAGAATAACATTCAATTTTCTGCAAAATATTAATGGAATAGCATTAGGGAAACGGGTAGCTCCCATACAAGGTATTTCTTAATTTTTCTATATCTGTAAGGCTCGTTCAGTTCAATG
Source organism: Panzeria rudis (assembly GCA_956483635.1). Classification (NCBI taxonomy): domain Eukaryota; kingdom Metazoa; phylum Arthropoda; class Insecta; order Diptera; family Tachinidae; genus Panzeria; species Panzeria rudis. The sequence goes on from OY101449.1 coordinate 123,347,784, forward strand.
TGCGCTATTCTTAGAATAATGTAGAATTTCGAGCAAAATATTGATGGCATAGGAGGAGGGAAACTGGTACCGCCACTATACAAGATAGTTCTTAATTTTCCTATATCTGTACAACTATAAGAGTGATGCTCTTTAAATTCGATGTATGTTATTCTTAGAATAACATGCAATTATCGACAAAATATTGGTGGTATAAGAGGGGGGAAACTGGTACCTCGCATACGAGGTAATACTTAATTTTTTCAATCTATTCAACTATACGATTGAGGCTCTCTAAATTCGATGCGTGTTATTCTTAGAATAACATGTGGTTTCCAGCAAAATGTGGAGGGTATAGTGGGGGGGGAACGGGTACCCACCATACGAGGTAGTTTTTAATTTTTCCTATATCAGTACAACTATACGAGTAAGGCTCTTTAAATTCAATGTGCATTTTTCTTAGAATAACATGCAACTTTCAGCAATATATTGGCGGTAAAGGAGGGGAAACGGGTACCTCGCATACGAGATAATTCTTAATTTTCCTATATCTGTATAATTATAAGAGTAAGGCCTTTTAAAATCGATTTGTGTTATTCTTAGAATATCATGGAATTTCGAGCAAAATATTTGTGGTATGGGATGGAGGAAACGGGTACCCCCTGTACGAGGTAATTTTTAATTTTCTTACATCTGTGCAACTATAAGAGTAAAACTCTTTAAATTCGATGTGTGTTATTCTTAGAATAACATGCAATTTTCTGGAAAATATTGGTGTTATAAGAGGGGGGAAAGAGGTACCTCCAATACGAGGTAGTTCTTAATTTTCCTGTATCTGTAAAACTATAAGAGTAAGGCTCGTTAAATTCGATCTGTGTTATTCTTTGAATAAGATGGAATTTCCAGCAAAATATTGGTGGTATAGAAGGAGGAAATGGGTACCCTCCCATACGAGGTAATTCTTAATTTTCCGATATGTGTACAACTGTAGGAGTACAGCTCTCTTAATTCGAGGAGTGTTATACTTAAAATAAAAAGAAAACGGGTACCCTTATAGGAGGTAATTCTTAATTTTCTTAATCTATTCAACTATACGATTGATGCTCTTTAGATTCGACGTGTGCTATTCTTAGAATAACATGCAATTTTGAGCAGAATATTGGTGGTAAAGGAGGGGAGAGACAGGTACCCCCATACAAGGTATTTAATAATTTGAATATATCTGCACCCCAGTGGGGTAGCGAAGCACACCCGGTGGAGCTAGTCATCTGTAAAAGCAACGGCATTAGTTGCTAAGAGAGGAAATTTCTTTGAAAGAGAGGATTGGGGAAGCGAAACAACATTATTAATTATTCGAGTGTTGTCCTTAATAACTTCCTAAGAAGTCGAAAATATATACTTATTGGTAATTTGGAAGTAGCTAGAAAGAAGGAAGTTCTTTAATAATAATTTCAAATATTTTTCACTGGGAATGACAAGCACAATTTTTACAAGTAAGTTTACTAAATCTAGCTTCGGCAATTACAGCATGCAAAAAAATGAACATCAAAAAAATGTTTTTTTTTATGATTTGGGGCTGAAATTAATTTATTTTTCTTAGCAAGAGTGTTCGAGATATTTGCGAAAAGCGTGTTTTTTGCTGTATTTTAAACTATGTTTTAAAAGCTTAAACACGGTTCATTTGAATTAGACAAATTTTACGCAGTTGCATATATAGTTTTCCTCTTTCAGTCAATGCATATTCCGTAATGATCGGATCAAAATTCATTGAGCTACAGGCGCTAAAATTTAAAATAATTGGAATATTTCAGCTTTCTTTCAAAATGCACCAATTTAAGATAAAAAATATAATTGTTTTTGAACCGCATTTTAAAGAAAGTTTTGTTTCCAACGTATTGTTAACATCAGGCAAAAAAATGAGAAAGTTACAATATATTCAGTGAAAACATCAGAATTTAAATTTTAATAAACTTAAACTATGTTTAAGGGTCAACTTCATAGTTGTTCACATATAGTACTCTGCATCGGAAATGTTTTAAGTCTTACGTTTAAGGTATACAATGTGTTCAGGGTTTTTATGTAAATCACCATGAGAAAAATATTGTTGGAATATTTTAACTCTCTAACTCTTCGATTTATGGGTCTTTTTGTACATTTCTGAAAAAATGGGGAAAAAATTCCACTTCAGCGGTGATATAGAGGCCTAAAATGTTTTACAAAAATATTCGCCATAAAATTCTACTATATATCTGCAAAGAGATGCACGCTCCTGATTTACTTGGACGCTAGAAATCACTCAAAACTTAAAATATGTTCAAGAGTTAATTTCAGAATTATGAACAATACGAACTGGGCATAAACAATCTTGTAAGCCTTACGTTTAAGCCTTCCGAGACGGCTTTCGAATTTGAATGTTATAATGAAGTTTGTTATATATGTATATATATATATATATATATATATATATATATATATATATATATATATATATATATATATATATATATATATATATATATATATATATATATATATATATATATATATATATATATATATATATATATATATATATGTATAAAATGTGTTTAGCTTTTTATGGCCACGAGATATCATTTTTGTAGAAAAATGTTGCCGCTATATTGCCACTGAAGGGGAGTTTTTTGCCCTTTTTTGAGATATATACAAAACCATCCATAAAACGAAGAGTTAGAGGATTAAAATGTTTCAGAAAAATATTTTTCCTAATATTTTGTACAAAGTTGCTGAACATACTCTACACCTGAGATGTAAAGATCACATAGTTTCATGTACCGATATGCTGTACGATCAGGCCAAAAGGGAGAAACTTTTGCATGCTCGGATAAACCTTAATATTTGTTACTGGATTACACATTATTATTTATTATTTTATTATTTATTTATTTATTAATAGATACAACACATTATTAAAGCTGTCCAGATAAGGTCAAGGTTCCATTTATCAACTACCAAACAAAGATTGAAATGTCAAATAACAACACAACTTAATTAAATAATTTCTCAACCCCAACCATACTAAAAGCCATTACAGTGTACACCAAATTTCTACATGTATATCGTTCTAGTTAACAGTATTATCATTTGCAGTCTTCTGTCTTTTGTTTGCTTATTGGTTAATGCTGTTCTTGTCATAGGAAATTAGTTAATATGTAAAACAGCGATTGTAATCTTTGGCCAGTTTATAAATATTTATGTTTACGATGATCTTAATGGCAGTAAAATGTAGATTGTCTTACAAGCTACTGATTTTTCCTCTTTCTTGCCAAAAGTATACCCAACATTTAAGATTTTTTTTGTTGCTTCGTTTTGGAAAAACTAAAAAAACTAAAAAATTATGTTTTTTTTGTATGGTTTATAATAATATCATGTACTCTCTAAAATCATAAAATTAAATGAACAATTATCAACGAAAAGAGAAATTATTTAAAGGCACTACTATAGCATAAGTATTCACTAAATCACAATATAAAGCCAGCTCAAATAAAATAGAAATAAAAAGTAATTTTTATTTATAATGAACTCAAGCACTTATTGGAAATTAAATTATTTCGAGCTATCTATTTAAATAAAAGCCCATATCAAATGGAATTTTTTTAAAACAATAATTTTTTATGCTTAAACTAAACCCCAAAAATTCGCTGAGAGAAATGAAATAATAAGTCAAACAAAATTATTTATCAAACTAAATAGAGACAATAATAAAGACTTAAAATCAGTTTCAAAAACATGTTTGTTTAAAAAAAAAGGTATCATAATTTTTTCTGTGTGGTGAATGGGAGTTAAAGGAACTAAGAAGAATAAGAAGAATGTTTTAGTGAATCTGAAAGAAGTTTTTTTGATATATAAGCTGAAATCTCATATATATAGATTCTAGAGCCTATCACTAAGTATCTTTTTTATGTCAATTGACCTCCTCCGATGACAGCGATATGCAAAAGTGGCAGTTCCCCTTATGCAACGCTCTTGACTTGTCTTGTGACAGGTTCTCGTACTTCTAGGGACTTTAATGATTTCTATAAATATCTAGTTAACAATTCAACAGTGAAAAGGCAAGATCTTAAATCAATTTTAAAACAAACTATTTTCAAAACTGAATATCAATGGTCATACGTTGACAACACGCAACTGATTTTTTATTATTTTTCACAAAACGCTTAAACTTCATATAAAAAAAACGTTTCTAACCTAAAAATAAAAAAAAACAGAAATTACTTGAGAGTATAACTTGCAATTATTTTATTTCATCGCTACTTACGCTTTCAACATATTTATAATGTAATAAACTGAACTTAAAAGTTGTAAAAAATCAGTTACGTGTTTTCAAGGTATGACCATCGGTATGGTATTTGAGCTTTAAGTGTATTTTTGAACAAAGAAAGTGATCAGTGAAAGCAAAGTTAGTGCAATGAAAACGTTTCGTGATACCATAAACAATCCTGTCTGACGTACATACTACTAACAAGGATACAATTTTAAGCTGCACCTGTTGTTACTATTTGGCAAAGCTTAGTCTGCATTCATTGTGGCAGTTATTGAAAATTTCATATCTATTGCATTTTCTTTATTATTTAAATCCTATATGATTTACATTATATGTTCTTAAACAGGTATTAAGCCAACTTAAAATTTTTCTTTATGACCACCAGAGTTACAACTTTCACGCTCATCAATAAGCATAAATAATTATTCCATTCTAAATAAAACATACTTTAAAACATTTTCATAATACACTTTTAACATAAGTATGAAAGCCAGTAGGTGAACTTATAACTTAGACTTAATAGCCACTAATCAAAAGAAAGTACCGCATGCACGGATTTAAATTATAAAAATTCAATATACATTAATTTGAAATGCACCATAACGCTACAAAAACAACCAAATCAAGACTGACCAACCAAATAAACTCTATCAATCCATATATTTTACACACATAAATTTAAATTTAAATAAATATTCAAAAAAAAGCTGTGAGAAATACAACGCACCTCACACACTGGTACAACACATGCAACAATCTTAACTGATTACAACAAGTTTTTATATTTGGCGTTAAAATACTAAATCTACCAAAATATATAGACAGATTTTTAAACACAGTGGCGGCGGCGGCCTGCATTAATAATAAAAATACAAACGTGTCGGTATATTTCAAATGAAATTCAAAGACACACACACACACACACGCTTACACACAATGCACAGCAGCAATTAAAATAAATTTTATAAATTAATATTGTCACTCCCTATTACATTTATAGATCAGGCCTACAAGTCTGTATTACGTCAAGTTGAAAATATATTTATTTAGAAAAGTTTCTTTATTAACGATGATATTAATGCTGCTGAGTCGACACTAAGACTTTGATTGTATTCATGAGCGCTGTGTTTTTTCGATTATTAGATTTTAATCAAATAATTTGCATAATTTTTGAATTTCGTTTTTATGTGCTAGCGCTATTTTTTATTTTTGTTTAAACATTCAAATTTAATTAGTTTTGATTTAATTACAGAAACTTTATGAGTACGTTTTATTTTATTATCTCGTAAAATTTATTCTTAAATGTTAAAAATTTTATTTGTTCACGGTTTTTTTATAACGATAGTCACTGTAGTTTGTTAATATTAATTTTAAGACATGTATAAGAATTTTTATCTCAACAGTAATCAGTGTAAAGTTGTTTGTTAATTTGGCTAAAAATGTTTTAGAAAATATGTATTATTAAATAGGTTTTAGTTAAATAGAAACAAAAACAGACGGATTAAATTGTTTATTAAATATTTTTATCTTTAAAATATGTGCAAGTTGTTGATTACAATACTGGTGGGCCGTCATGAATATTTGTTTAAGCATATTGTTTCAATTGTAGCTATGATTTTTATCTTGATGTTCCTGTCATGAATATTCACCTGATGTAGCAAACACACTTATTTAAGTTCCAAAAAGGTATTTGCGGCTTGGATTTCTGAAGCCGAAAACTTGCGCCAACCCATAAAAACGCTAAAAACAACTAATATGAGTTTGTTAAATAATATAAAATAAAAAGTTGAAAATAAAACGCTTTATTATTCCATGAGCTTAATAACTTTCTTTGTTATGCTCAAATTACGCTATATCACCGCTGAAGGGAAGTTCTTTTTTTAATAAATGTACGAAAAGATCCATATAACGAAGCGTGGAAGCGTTTAAATGTTAACAAAAAGGGTTTCTCGTGGTGTTTTACATAAAAGTGCTGAACACATCTTATGCCGTAAACGTACGACTTACAAGATATCCTATGCCGAATACTACCTATGAATAAGTATATGGAATTAGCCCTTAAACATAGTTTAAGTTTTCAAAGGTGACTAACGTACAAGTTGAGTCTAGAGCTAAGTTATCTTTAAAAACCTATACTAAAATTGTATGGCCAATATTCTCATAGAGCATTTTATCCCCATCCTCCCCCTTGTTAGTGGTGTTTTTTACGATTTTTTTAGAATAGAGCCAAAAATAACCGTTGTCGCGGGGGAGTTAGAGGATTAATATATTCAACAAAAATATTTTCTTTAACACTTTTTACAAATCTGCTCCACATACCCAACATCTCAGATGTATATAACACATAGTTTCATATACCGATATGTTGCACGAACAGGTTAATGGGTCGAAATTTTAACCCCACTAAACTGAAATTCGGATGTAATCTTTCAAAACGCCGAGACACGGACACTTTTTGCGTCCTTTGCCAGAATCTTTGTCAGAAGCCCTTAGTTTTGAAAAAAATTTCGAATTTTTTGGGCAGTGCTATAATCAATTTGAAATAAATATTATATGGTATTGCAATAAAATATTTGGTTTTCTATGGTTGGTATACTATGGGTTAACTAATTTTAACCATTATGTATAATATTATTTATAAAAACATGCAAGAACAAAATAAGTAAATTACACATGTTTACAAATTTCGAAAAACTTTTTCGTTCGCTAGACATGAAAGTTGTTTCTTTAGTTATTTGGAACACTGAACGCGAATCTGCACTCCACTTTTTTCATCAGCTCTAGTTTTCGCGATACAGCGTTATGTAAAAAATAAAGGTACTTTCACTACATATAGCATCATAACTTTAGAAAGGGATTGATTTCCTATTCAGTAAGAAAAAACAAAAACAGAAATTCGATAACAAAATAATATTAAGGCCGGGCAAACATTGTTTCTAAATTTGCTCAGTACTTTTATGAAAAATTTTGAATTTCTTGCTTTTAAAAATGCATAAAAAATGAAAATACAACCACGAGCTTATTTTTGGCTTAGTAGCTTGTAACTAAATGTATTCCAAAAGAATTGATATCATTTTTATTGAAATTGCTGTACAACTTTTGATTTTATTCATAATTCAGTGAGAGCACTGAGTTGATAAAAATTAAATTTTCATACAACAGCAATTTCCGACTTTGTGTTTGTGTTTGCTACTGTTGTGTGGAAATTAAAATTTTATTAATTCAGTTATGTTCCTAAATTGTGAATAAAATCAAAAGTCTTCCACCAATTTTAATGAAAAAGGGCTCAATTTAGCTACATACCACTGGAAAAAAAAACTGAACCGTTGTTGTATATTTATTTTGTTATAAAGTTTTAAAAACTAAATTGTAAAAAATTAATTAATAAAAAATTTTTTTTTATAAAAATTTTACGATATCGCCAAAACTACTGGGAAGATTTAAAAATAATGTTGGTACGGCTTAAAGATTATTTTGTTGTCGAGTTTTGGATTTTTTTATTTAACTGAATAGAGCATGCCGTTCTCAAGTTATGCTCATATATGTTCTGCAAGTGCCTTAATTTTTTGACATAATGCTATATCTCGAAAACTAGAGCTGATAAAAAATTCTAATTATATATTTAAAATCTGCATAACATATAAAGTCGGTAATGGCTAAAATTTTTCCCAAGTTCGATGTACTGTAAACATGTGTTATTTCTTAAAAATAGTTTGTTTTTAAAAACAGCAAGAACAAAGTAAATAAAATATTAATTTTGCTGTTGCTGTTTTTATAAACAAACTATTTTTAATGTTTAAAATTTTTTTAGTCATTAAAAATAGTTTGTTTATAAAACAGCCAGAATAATTATTTTACTTATTTTCGTCTTGCTGTGTTTATACACCAACCATAAAATACGGTAAAAATAACCAATATTTTTTGGTTAAAATAAAACGGAAAATTTTCCGTTGGAATAATTTTAACCATTACAAAAAATTTCAACGGTACAAAAAATATAGAAATGTGTGCTACGCATCTGGTAAGACCCAACTACCTAGATATATTTCAGCACGCTGAGTCTGAATCTTTGGTCTGTCCACATCCGCAAATTTTGATTTAATTGCGAACAGCTACTAAAAATCTCGATAAACAGCAATTGTTCGAAATTTACTAAAACTAGAGGGCCTACGAGATAAACGGACCTCAGACTTAGATTCAGCGTATCAAAATACATGTATATTTTTCTGTGGCATGAGATAAAAACAAACAACCAACACAAGCATAAAATGCAAATGTATGTGTTTGGGGAGCACTGTGGTGGTTTCCGTGATACTAGTAAAAATACTGTACTGTAAACAGATATTTTTAATTTAGAATATACCTACTTAAACAGTGAAGGTATTTTGTTAATATTTTTATTCTAGTTACCCCTACGCCTTCACGAGCCATCGACTTGAACATGACATGAACAAGACGCCCTCAGAGCAATTGTAAAAAAGTCAACTTCTTTGTTGTGGTGAATACGTGCGATGCCCATGTTCTGCCCTGTCAATATATTTTGTGCTAGTGCAATAGTGCTAAAATATTTCAAAAATTTTGTTCTGTTTCTTTTCTTTCTACTGAAAATGGTTTTTGACGGCGAATCTCATGGCGAACATTGATGCTCAGCCATATCGAGTGGTAACCGCCAAAAAAGCTTAAGCGACATTCTTTGCGAAAACCATTTTTTGACGAAAAAGTTTCAAAGTCATGCCTATTACCGTTACGGAAATACAGCAAAACAAATTTTAGCTTAAGTGCATTTTCCATATAAATTTTTAATTTGTTTACATATTTTTGTAACTGCAAAGTGTTGCTTAAGCTAAAATTCTCTTTTTCAAATAGAGCAAAACTAGTGTCAAAAACTGTAAGGATATCAATGTAACAGTTAAAAACAGCTTACTAAGGATGATAATACTAGTTTTAAAATAAGTTGATTACATTAACTGATATTTCATGACATCAAGAATATGTTAATATATCTTAACCCCTACAAACATGCGTTGTCTTATAGGAAATTTATTAAAACTATTAACATTACATATAACTGTCGAGTACAATCCTCTATAGCCATTATTAAGTCTCTACTGCGATTTAAATCAAGGATAATTAAATAATACTTCTCCTGTAAAATTAACTTTATGCGCTTAAGCTTTTTTGGCGGTTACCACTCGATATGTTCGGGCATCGATGTCAGATCATGGACGAAACATGGACATGAGCATTCTACATTAGCCATATGCGATGTCCGACATGATGTTCATACCAAGTTCATGGCTAATGAAGGCCTCCAGTAAGATATGTATTCTCTTTTCACCGCTCATATGTCAGGAATATATTGTACCACTCTCATTTTAACCAGTCATAAAACAAGTACATTGAAACCAATTGATGAAAAAATTAACCTAGATCAACGATTTTTGTTTCTAATTTTGCGTAGACCACGTCGCTTGTGGTCCTATAAAACATTTTCACAAAATCTTAGCAAAATCTGAGTTACTATATATTAAAAAAAAAATTGCCTGCACTATTAAAATTTACAAAATTTAAACTTCTAAACTTAATATTTGAAAATTTCAACAGCTTTTATAATGTTAGCTAACAAATTTGCCATATATTTTTAATCAAAAATAATTTTCATATAATTTATCAATCATTTAATATAATCGTACATTTTCATGATAAAACTATCTCAAACCAATTAGATTACAACAATTACTTTTAAAGTTTCACATCTTGTTCTATGTTAATATAAAATGTGAGAACGTTTTTGCGCCTTTACCTTTGCTTAGATCACCGATCATCAATTGTACTTCTTGTAAATGTGAGAAACTTTTAAAATATTTTAACGTTCTAAAATAAAACTTACTTACTTAAATGGATATATAGATACATAGATGCCTTTATTCATATGTAGTTACTAAATAAACGATGAGACAAGACACCACCATCATCATGATCATTATTGTATTGATATGTTTCATACATATTCATACCAACTAAATAATAATATTTATGTACATACATACACACACAAAAACAGTATCTCCTTCAGTGTGGTAATCATCTATTGATAGCTTTAATATCTTCTTGAAAATTTATTTACTGTCTATACTACCGCTAGTTTAAGAGGAAAAATATATAATATTTCTTTAAAAAAAAACAGTACTAATTTTTATTCAGCTAAGCCGAATCTTTCATACCTACCAATTATCCTTGTATTGCTGATTGATTCTGATATTATCTGTTTATAGTAAATTTTAGTAACATTAATATGTGTATATTAGACCTATTGTATTTTACTGATAGAACCAACGGATGTAGATATAAATAATTTTTTAAGGTCCATAGCAAATATATCTAAATATCATAAATAAATCTCTTTAAAAACTTGAACCAGGTGACTTGAAATTAAAAAAAAAAGAAATACAATACATAAACGAGCTGGGCCTATCCAATGCCTGAATTGCCAATAATATGTCCACACAAAACATATTGTAAGTTGTGCACCGTTTTTGTCGTGTGTGGAGAGCCACACAGCACTGTCAATTGTGATAAACTAAAAGATAATTCAAAAATTAAAAAGTGAAGCAATTGCCACAAAAACCACACTGTAAACTACAGGGGCTGTCCTGTCTACGTACATGTCAAGCAGTCTTTGTCAAAGAAAAAAAACGTAAGCATACCTATGTTCAACCTATTACTTTTGACAACTCCAATTATCCTCAGTTGCTCCAACCAGCTACCAGCCGGCCTTCATACGCCAATGTTTTAAGGCTAACCAGGCCACAGCGCAAAACATACCTAACAGCCAGTTCTCATACGCAAACGCGTTGAAGTCTAACCAGCCTACAGTTCAAAAACGGCCTCTTGCCAACGATAACACTGATTTCAATTTTGATCGAATTGAGGCTTCATTAGATAGTTTAATTTAAACAATAAATTTGCTTATAGCCAACATTACCTGCATGATACAGGATATATTGAAAATGCAGTCTACATTATTGCAGGCTGCTTTTTTAAATTAACGGATATACTCTGTATGACACAAAGGACCACCAAGGTAGAGCTTGTGATGGAACGGCTATACTAATAGAATCGCGATTAAAACAGTACTTAATTGGTGATCATTGTGAGGACTATCTTCAAGCAACTAACAACTGCATTGAAAATTCTTATCAAAGCCTGGCGATTTCATCCCGGTAATTTCATCCTACCAGGCATTGTATTACAGAAAGTCAATATAGTAGATTTTTTAATTCAGTAGGCCCACGATTTTTGTCTGCCAGTGACTACAACGCTAAGCATACGTTCTGGGATCTCGGCTAAAAACTCCTAAAGGTCACGTTTTGTTCGACGCTATTACTGAAATATGTCAAGTAGTCAGCCAACTTATTGGTCAACAGATCGGCAAAAAACTACTAATTTTATTGAATTCGGAGTAGTAAAATATGCTCCGAGCGAAATAATTAAGGTTGAAACTTCCTTAGAATTATCTTCAGACCACTCCCCCACTATTATTACCATATGCTCACTCTTAACATCCTCGCCTACTTGCAAACTTACTTCACGGCTAATCTATTTTTCTAAAATACTAAAAATATTAAACCCTCATCAGGCTGAACAATTTTACAACGCTAAAAGGCGGTATGGGTACAATTCTAACTTCATTTAATAATTTTTGGATATATAAGTGGATATATAGTGTGTGTCTGTGTATTTGTATATCTGTAATCTGGGTACCTGTGTGTCTGTACAAGTCTACGTACAGACCAAACGGCTGGACCGATTTGGATTTATTTTTTTTTTTCTGTTTGAAAGGTGACCTGATCGAGAGTGTTCTTAGCTATGTTTGAAGAAAATTGGTCCAGTAATTTCAGGGATATCTCATTTTTTGCTAGATGTAATCTGTCGAATCTGTGTGTCTTTGACGCCAAGGTGACTTATTCCAAAATCTTCTAACCTATGTTTGAAGAAAATTGGTTCAACCGTTTTAAAGTTATCAGCTATTTTCTTCGACGAATTTTAAATTTTTTAATTTAATGTTATTGTGTAAACCTCCATTACGATGTTCGAATCTAGACTAAGCAAGAACTGATGCTGATATAGGTACGCTGTTCGTTAACCACTTGAAAAATTTATTTACTCCAAATACGCCTTGTGATATATTTGAGCTGCCACCAGGCATCACTGAAGCTGTCGTTCCTTTCATATTTAACATCCGGGATATTGCAAATGCTATCGCAGGTTAAATTCAATGAAAACCCCAGGTGCTTATAACAAAAATGCTTATAGAGCTATCCCATTTGGCAAAAAGGATAATTCTGTTCATTTTAAACCCTAGAATACTAACCCACGTAAATTTTACGTGTAGTTTTTATTTTTATTATTGTTGCTACACAAGCATCCAGTGGGCTATTGATACCAAATTCCACAAGTGCTTTTTTCAATAGCTTTTCAACAAACGCAAAACCATAAACAAAGCATATCTAGTCATTCAACTATACTAAGAATGTGAACATTAAAAGGCTATACGTAAAATGTACGTGCATATAAGCATTTATTTTATTGCAACTGTGATTTCATCTCAAACATGAATTTTTGTTTTGCTTTTAAAATTGTTTTTTTTTACCTTAATATGAATTATAAGTTAATGTTTACTATATCACTAACAACAACTAAGAAAATAAAAAATATACAGAAATTATCATATTAATTAAATCGTTTTAGGAAAAATTTCAAAGTACGTAAAATTTGCGTGGCGTTAGTATTAACGTAGTATTAAATAGCTTTATTATTCTAGGGTTAATGCTGTTTTCCAAATATAATACTATCCTGCGGAATGGAAGATAACATTGATCACTATGATGCCTAAGCCTAGAAAATACCATACTTAACTGGAATCTTATGGACCTTTAAGCCTATTGTCAAATATGTCAAAACTATTTGAAAAACTGCTTACTAAATGAGAATGGATGCATCCCATATCACCAGTTTGGTTTCAAGAGACAACATAGCACTTTCGAACAAACGCATAGGCTTGTGAATGTGGTTAGAAAAACATTCCAAGAAAAGAAATATTCTTCAGCTCTCTTCATTGATATTTCTCATGCTTTTGATAAAGTATGGCACGAAGGATTAATCCAGAAATTAAAACAAAATTTACCCTCTAACACTCACAAGCTATTAGAAAGCTAATAACTGGATGAAAATTCATCGTAGGAAAGGCAATTTCCTAAGCTCACCTCAGATGATTAAAGCCGGTGTTCCTCAAGGTAGCATTTTGGATCCTGTATTATACATGATGTATACCTTTGACATGCCAACAGGCTATGATATTCACACATCACCTTTTGCTGATGATACAGCTTTTATCAACTTAAAGACAAGCTCTCAAGGAACATCTATAAAATTGCAGGAATATGTATTGCATCTATAAAAATGGCTAAGTCAGTGAAGAACAAAAATAAACGAATAAAAATGTATACATGTTACGTTTATATTGTGCAGGGAAACCTGCTCGCCTATTTCTATCAATAACCATATCATACCGCAGCACTTTGATATTAAATACCTAGGAATTCACCTTGATCGTCGTCTAACATGGAAGACCCACATAGATTCAAAGCTGGCCCAAATGAAACTGAAAGCAGTTAAACTAAATTATCTAATAGGAAGAAATTCTACGCTTAGTCTATACTGCAAACTTCTCCTATACAGCACGATAATAAAACCAATTTGGTGCTATGGTACTCAGTTATAGGGCACCACCTCCGCATCAAATGTAGAGAAAATTCAAAGGCGAAGAAAAGTTATTCGTTTGACTACAGTGAAACCTTGGTATGTCAGAAACTAGCGTATTCATAAAAATCTAGATGTTCCATTAGTAAAGACTCTGTTTTCAAAACATGTGACAACATATATAAAAAGCTTGAATCGCATCCAAATCCTCTAGCCCATAACATGATTAATTTTAGAGGGCATGAGCAACACTCTTGCTCTTAGCCGAACACGAGAGACGTAAGACATCTAAAGAAGCAACCGTTGAATACCAATATTTTGCCTAGCAGTGACTGCACTAATTATTAACAATTTTAGTTTTAAGATTTAATTATTTATTTTTAGTTCAATTTACAATTGAAGATTCAATAAATAAATTTAAAAGTAAAAAAAATAGCCACACAATATATGTTTGTTTTTTATGTGTATTATGTACGAATGTATTAGTAAAAAATGTAAAAGCATATATCGACAAAAATGCACAACGGATTTTAGTAAAATATAGATTGTGCACATATGTCAATGAATAACTTTAAAATGGTATAAATTTTATCAAAATCGGTTGTATAATGTGAGCATAAACTTGCAGCACAGAAAATGGTCTCGCCTTTTAATTAAATACATAGATGTTGCTATGAAAGAAATGATAATTCGCATAAATCATGCCCATTCACAATAATATGTCATTGAAAATACTTATATTTAAATGATTCTTTGCATAAATTTGGGAAATTTTAACAGTCCCACTATTATATTGTATATAATATAGTTAATTAACGATACATATAAACTTTTCTATGCTCAAATAAAAAATAGCGATAAAATTCTAAATCCTTTTATATATACTAATGTAATTTATTGAACTTTTTTCCCTTTCACTCCTATGTCATTCCTACAACAACACCAATTCAAAGAAGAAGAAAAATGTTGCATTGTCATTGTCTTTTCAAGAGCAAAAGTTACAAGCACACGATAAGCAAAAACGTCCACAAATTATGGGTGTATGTATTGCTAACAACTTTAAATGCTTATAGCTCCCAAAATACTAAATCGATTTTAACAATATATAGATTATGTACATCCGTCAATGAATATCTTTAAAAATGAAATTGGTGCACAACTCTTGATGTTATTCACAATTTAGTTATGCACTACTGTTATATGGAAATTAAAATTTATTATAAATTTCCTTCTCTCACTAAATTGTGTATAAAATTAAAAGTTGTGCATAAATTTTAGCTTAAAAGATATTTAGTTTTAACTACTGCACTGTAGAGCGGTACTAAAATATGCTATAAATAAAACTATGTATTTGTTATAGGGTATTCAAAGCAGGAAAATAGAAAAGTGCAAATTTACTTAAAGCGCCATCATAAAACCTCATTTCAAAACAGAAATAAATGCTAAAAAGAGTTTGATTCTTTTTAAGGAATCAATTGCAAAACAAAATCCTACAAAAAAACAGGTAGCAATTCATACCATATTACCTTTTATTATTTATTAATAACATTATTTATTGTTTTATGGTGTTCATGTGAATTGGTTTTATTGAATTAAATGAATTTATGAGCTGTACAAGTTACTAAGTAAGTAGAAATCGAAAAAAATCTCCAAAATACTATTGAGTACTTCCATTTACTTACAGTAATGCTAGACTAGACTACTCTAAACACAAAAGTTTGGCTCCGCTAAAGAATTGGTGGCATATAGAAAGAAAAAAAAGACAAGCAAAAAGTAAAAAAATTACGAAAAAAAGCTAGCGTAATGCCCCCACAAAATGTTGGCTCATTCAGTAGCTGGAACAGCAGTCAATACGTGCTGTATGTGTTTTGTTAAAGTTTCTACTTTAATATTTTCTAAGCATCTTATAACACTATAAAACATTAGCAACAGTAGTACAAACGAATTTATACATACAATATGTGCTGGTATTAGTTTAAGTACTGCTGGTGGTGGTGTTGGCGGTAATAAACATTAGTGCTACAATAATAATAATAAAAAAATATATAAAAGTTTCTAAAAAAAAAACTACTACCATAGTTCATAGTGATGTCTGAAATTGACTTACGGTTAGGTGCCAAACAAAGGCCATTGGGTCGTTTAGAAGTGCAATTGCCACAATGTTGTTTTGCTTAAATCAAAACGGTAGTTAAAGTTTTTTGTATATTTCCTTTATATAAAGAGGAAGAAGAAATTGCGCAAAGAAATCAATTCTTAAATAATATAAAATAATGACGGTCATAAATATTATTATGAAATATTTTTAAACTTGAAAATATATATCCTAACAAATACATACACACATGTATGAGATATGCACATCGTTGCGAGTTCGATCATACCTAAGGCTCTGGTTTGTTTTACCACAAAGGTTGAAGGTCTTTGTAACTATTCTCGTTAAAGATTCGTTATATTATACATAATTTGTAGTTGTATTTTTAACATTTATTAATTGAAGATTACAATTTTTCGATACAGGAAACAGAACCTTGTGCCGATGAAAAACAACATTCATAAATTTCATAAGTTCTTCTACTAGTCTACAACAAATTACGGCAACTAACCTTTTATAAAAGCGAAACCCGTGTTTTTCTTACTCCTCTTAAAAAAAGGATTTGTTTGTACTTCCAAACTATCTAAAATTTTATATTTTTGAATTTTTTGCGTATTTTGGAACAGTCAAAATAACAATGTTGGTTAATATAACAAATTTAAATTGTTTACATACTATTAATGTAAATTGTTGTTGCAATTTTTATGAATAAAATTATTTTATTGGTTAAAACAACCTTTTGAATTTTGAAGTCATTTCATGTCTATGTTAACTTTGTTATTTTACCCGATGACTTGGCTGAGATGGTACAGGCGTTGGTTTACAAACATGCGGTTCAAGACCTAAAAAAAATGAAATTTTTCTTAATTGTAATATATATGTGAATTAGAGAAAAAACACGTTACAAAAAATTGTTTATGGTTAAAGCTACAGATTTAATTTTTAACAATTTTCGTGGTTAAAATTTCCAATTTTTGTAATTAAAATTGTCAATTTAAATTAAGAACAATAAAAGTAGTTATTTTACAAAAATTACATTATTTAAATCAAGCACATCACCGAATGTCTATGTTTGCTTTTGGGCTGTCGTTACCCTACGGTAAATGGAACTGACACAAAACTAGTCACGTCACTCGTCCCTAGGTGGTAGGGAGGAGTCCGAGTTCTAACACTTCCTATGAAGCGGGCCAGCCAGTTTTACATGGGGATGGCCTAGGATGGGGTTAATTGATACTTTGTATGAACCTTGTAACTTGTCTCTGAACTACCATATGGAGTCCTAGTCGGTGTACAATAATATAGACTATATATAAAAATTATTTCAAATTCAGCTGTAATTCGATTAATTTAATTGATTAAACCTTTAAGAAAATTATTATTTGACATATTGTCATAATTTTATTTTAAATTAAATGTATTTGCTGGAGTCTAAGCAATTGTCTATATGCAGCATTTCGTTGGTGCTTTACCAACTCATCAGTAGACTTTAAGCACAATTTTGAACAGCTACAAACCCTTTATCTTATATACAAACTTCTAAAAACCATTTGAGAATTTACAAATATATCAATGATTTAAAAAAAAATAAGCATATTAGGCTTTGAAACTTATACAAAACCCAGCAAATAATTTTTTATTCGATATGAATCTATTTTATTTTCTAAATTAATTTATTAATTTATTTTTTATTATTTCAAATCCAAGTAGAAATTGTATTTTATTTTTAAGCGGTGTCTTTGATAGGATTCGAACCGGTAACCTCCGGCATGACAGGCTAGTACACTACCCACTCGACCACAGGGGAACTTTTATTTCAATGTTATAAATACCAGTTAAGCTGGAGTTAATATTTGAATATAGTTACGGAACAGGTTCCTGAATGGCATGGCAGTCTCATTGAAGTGATACAATTAATATTATATAGACACTATGCGATAGGCCTTAGATCCAGGTGTATCGAATTTGTTCAGTGGCGTTTTCTACAATACTAGCCGGAGTACCAACTAAATTGACTGAAAATTGTTAATATGTGACCATTTACACAATATGTATTTCTTCTCCATTCACTACTCCTTATTTTTGGTACCAGTTTCATTTTCTCAAGTCATAGGCCGAGTACTTTTGGATCATTTGTCACCAAATTTTCCGCAGGGTATTTATAGCAAAATTGTTGCATTTGGGCATCAAGGAATCCGAAACTAATTGTTGAGAGAGAAGTCTTTGTATACTGAAAGTGTCACTATTTTTCACTATGTGGTATGGAAGCGTGACTGGTCCACTTTTATGGTTATGGCGAATGGAAGAATGCCAAACCTAGAATGCGTGGCCGGTGATTTTTAACCGGATTGATGAAAGTTCAACAAAATTTACATTTTTCTTCCAAACATATGCCGGAAGCAGTAGTGATACTACAAAAATTCCTATTGGGTTTATTTTAAGAAACCCTCATGTAAATTTTCTTTGTCGTTTTTCTCCATTCTGAGTTTTTGACACATGAGCTAAACTAGAAATGAGGAGACGATATACATATGTATTAGCGTATCCGTTATTTGTATGGAAAATTTTATTTATTAAAATGTTTAAGTCTCATTCCACAAAAAATGGAGGCTTGATATAAAAACGACTCTCAAAAATTTCCCGCCCACAAGTCCTAAAATATGATCACATATTAAAAATTTTTTTCTAAAAATTTGTTCTCTGTGAAGTTTTCAACAGCTTTTGCCTTATAAAATTTTGCCTTAGGAGGTATTCACATTTATTATAGCCCTACCCCACCCATTCGTACCGCGTTTTACAAAATTTTCAGTATAAATTATCTTATCCGTAACAAATCTCGAATACGCCGCTGGAGCGTTACGTAATAGTGAATAGGCCCTTAATCGCATATTTACTATTAAAATAACAAAAAAAATCCATAAATTTTTGTATTTCAGTAAAATTTTTTGTTCCGTAGAAATTTAAGTTTTTACTGAATGCAAATCTGAATTCTAATTGTTTTTATCAATTTAAGCTTTCGAGATATACTGCTGTTTCGAAAATGAAGGAATTTGCACGACATATATTAGCATAACTGGAGAATAGTTTTCCCTATTCAGTAAAGTAGAAAAATTCAAATTCAACAACAAATTTATCTTTAAGCCTAGGCAGCATTGTTTTCAAATGCGGCCATTAGTTTCAGAGTTATCATAAAAGTTAGAGCCTAAAAATTAAAAAATTTCATGAAAAATTTTAAAAGTTGTCTCACTGAATTGTGAAAAAAAGTCAAAAGTTGTGCACCAATTTCAACTAAAAATGGCATATTATCCTTGGGAATATATCAAGCTACAGGAAACTGGTAAAACAAATGCGACCGTTGGTGTACTTTTACTTTTTTTTATGAGTTTTTAAACACAAAAACTTTAAAACTTTTTATGATAATTTTGTTGTCGAGTCTTAGTTTTTCGTTTTTACTGAATATGGCGAACAGTTCTCCAGTTATGCTAGTATATGTCATGCGAGTGCCTTCATTTTCAAAATAACGCTATATCAGTTCAGATTCATGTCCAGCGGCCCAAATAACTAAAGAAACAACTTAAATGTCTAGGGAACGAAAACTTTTACCGAAATTTCCAAATTTATGGGCCTATTTTGTCATTTTAATAGTATGGGCTTTTTCGATATTTTGCTGTTTATTTTGTCAAATATACGTTTTAGACAAAAGTCGGTAAAACAAAAGCTGTTGGTAACTTCACAGAGTACAACTTTTTAGACGTTTTCATGATGTTTTCATATTTCTTTAGTTGTGGGTCATCATGCCGTATAAATATAATCTATTCTAATTTCAACCGCAAGTCGGCAAGGGAAGGAGTGGTCCCAGGGGCATGAAATTTATTGAGAGCCATTTTTGCATCAAGCCTCCAGTTTTTGGTCGGTGAGACCAAAAATATTTCCATTTTAAAAAATAACGGGCACCCGAATGTATATGATATTTCCACGGGAATCCTTATAGGCTTTTCACACTCAACAACATCTAAAATCTACCATCAATTTGCGCTAGTGGTCATATGAGGGCAACAAATACAACAAAAGCTAGATTATGATTGTCAAAAAAAATATGTGTTTGACTTAATTATACACAAAACTACCAGAGCAAAAAATAAGTAGCAGACGTAACGCAGCCACCTGTACACTTTATTATGCCGCTTTTTAGTGATGACACTAAATTTATCGAATGATGGTGGGTGGCACAAATTGATATAGGAACATTTTCTAATGATGTTGAAATATGTTGGCCGTTTAGCCCTGTATAATTCTTATGGGAAAATTCGTAAATTGATGGTAGAATTTAGATGTTGTTGAGTGTGAAAAGCCTATTAGTGTGCGAGTCAAAGTCGCACTTTACTAAATTTATATAACTTTTTTGCAGAAAGACCCAGGGTAGTTGTAGGAATGGAACCAGCAACGTTGAGGTTAACAATCCAGCACGTAGACGTCGAAAGAAATAAACGAGTTTTCAATCAGATATTTCCACTACACAAATAGCTGCTGGTAGAATTTGGAAAAATAGCATTGCGCTTTCAAAATTAAAAATTTATGTAGACAGAATGGCGGCCCTCATACTAATATAGGTGACAGAACCGAGTATATTCTTGGCAACGAAATGATGGATGACCTGTAGACGAAAAAAGTTGATTCTAATTTGTTATTCTACTTAGTATAATATGTGCACTAGGCCAATTAACTTTAAGCAAAAATTTAGCATAGCATTACGTAGTGACCAAAGTTGTGCTATTTTATCAGTAGTAAAAACAGTTAAGAAGAAATTTGTTAAACCAAAGTTTTTACAGCTAAGCACGCAAACCTTAAATATATGACTTTTTTTATTTTTCTATATTACGTGACCGACGAATGACACGTCCAAAAATCAAATCATCATACAATTTGCGTTTTTGTGGTAGTTAAGAACATCCCCAGAAAATTTCACAAAAATCTGAATTATACCACCTCGACGATTTTGTATTTTCACTTATTTTCACAATAACTCTTCAGTACATGTTATATCAAATCGACTTTAAGCAACCTGTAAGACACCAAATATTTTTAATCAATCGAAATCACAATATGCTAATGTGTATTTTCTTCAAAAAAAAAAAAATTACTGTTGTATAATTAACTTAATACAAGAAAAGTTTCATAGATATATCCTTCTTGCTTTTGCTATACATACGGACAAATATACACATATCGTACAATATGAATCTATCTACCCATAGCACTAAGCATACAAACAATGTCACATGCACATGCATTTCATTCTAAGAACCTACTCAAGTGTCACAAGCAGTGCAATACGTGAAAAAGCATAAATTTACATATTGATTATCTATGAAATAACAACATACGAATACAACTACGACTACGTACGACATTCCAACAAATATTGTTCTGGAGTTAGCATTATTATCAATATAAATCTCTTTATAAAACGTCATATGTTAAAATTATAGAACTAACAAGTTATTCAATTGATATTGATGCACCCAGAAAAATGCACAACTAAACTCTGAAGAAAAACTAGTGGGTGGAATAAATGCATATAATGTTAATGATTTTTTTTTTCAAAAAGTTTTTCTTTTCTTTATAAAAATAAAAAGAAGGAAATAGAATGAAAAGAGAAAATATATAAAGAATTCTTTATAATGTCATATCAACTGTTTGTCTGTCCATCTACTCTAGTAAAGATCAACTCAGAGAAAATAACATCAAATCGAATGCAATAAAATAGATGCAGTTGCATTTTCATGCATGCAATTCAATCGGTAATCATTTAGTTATTCATTCAGTCATTCGCTCACTCACTCATTTAAAAACGATATAATTTTCATTTTCCAATAAACAAGTATGTGTAATAGAAGAAAAATTATTGACAATCAGTTCCTCATCACGACAATGAATTTTAAATTATGATTATTTAGCTGAAATGGCAGGCAGGCAGGCAGGCAGGATTAACGATGATTTTATATACTAAAATATGCGAATAGTTTATGAAAGAAAATTATACAAACATTTATAAATATTTTAATCTGTATGAATAACTTTTTAAATGCTACGAGTTTTATGACAGCATACAGCGATTTACACAAAGTGCACAAAATGTTAAATGGGCGAATAATTTAATGACAAATAACGACATAAATAAACTGAATGTTCAAATATGATGGCATATTTTAAGCAACAAGTGTTTTAATGATGTATTTTTTACATATAAATTTTATTTTCTTTTATTCTATTTATTTGCACGAAATTTTAAGTATCTATCTTTCGAGTACAATTTTGTTGACGTGCTTTCCAAGATATATTGGTAAACCAGCAATGGTGTTAGAAAATAACTCTGTTCAGATACATTTATCGATATCCACATGTCGATATTTTTACTTCAGGGATAGGACCGTGAAGAAGGGAAGCCGCCACACAAAAAATTATTAGTTATCTTATATCTGGAGAATGTAGCAGTTAGAGTCCTCAAATTTGGTTTATGTTACTTCAAACTAATAAGAATAGTCAAGCAAAAAATTAGCGCGACAGGAGTTGGGAGAAGTGTACCCCCAATAAGTTCTTGAAAAAAGTTCTGTTTCAAATATCCTTACATTTTAAGAAATTTTTCATGTATTTTGCTTGATGGCGTGCAACACAGAGGCCCTGCTAATCCTTATGAAAACTTAACAAAAAACTAAATATATTGATTTTTTGCAGAACGTAAAAGCACTTTCGCATTCTTTGTCAATCTTTGTCAAATCGCGTTCACTTCAAAGCAAATGATGCATGAAGCCTTGGGTTCAAGACTAGTTTCAGGCAAGTCATTAAATCAAGAATTTTTCTGATTTGCTTTAGTGTGTCATTGTGTTATTCCCCAGTAAACAAAATTGGAAATAATTTTTAAGCAACTACCATTTCATTGCTTCCAAAGAAACGTTATTAAAAGTATGCAGATAATTAGTAGAAAAGTAAGTAAAAATTTATTCTAGTTATACACAAATTTTTTATACCTTAACAGTTTTAGGAAATACTCACCATGCTTTTAAAAAAATCGATTTTTTATAGAAATTTATTAACTAATTTTCGATTAAAAATTACAGTATCTTACTGTTTTGCGTTTAAATTCGTATAAACAGAAACAAGTTGCGAAAATGGGTACATTTTTACTTATTTTCCAAGAGGAAAATATTATTATACAACGCCAAAAATGGAATTTTTCTTCACATCGCCTCCAATTCCTTCATTAGGAATCCAAAAAGCGAATTTTTTGCCATAACAACATTGTGTGAAAATCATTAGAAATGAACCAAACTTGCACTACTTCCAGATCGCAAACTCTACATTTTCACAACTTCTTTAGAGTGTCTTTTGTTACTGGATTATTGATTGATTGTTGCAGTGCTAAAGACATATTACTGGTCACTGAGCAGTAGCGCAAGTTGGCATATACCAATATACATCACAAGCACCTTCCATCGTAACAGAATCGTCGGAGTAGTAAATGAATTAATAAAACAGTTATACAGCTTCAAAAAATAGTTTCCCTACTGGACACAAGAGGCTACCTCACTGCTCTAAAGAAATTAATAAAAGGTACAATAGCAGAGTTGTAAAATAAATAAAGCTTTCTCTCTATCACTTCACTATATGTTCTCTCTACATTATCCCTTTGCCAAAGAAGTTAGTAATTAATTAAGTGGTAGGCATTAATTGCCTGAATATGTTTTTTCTCTTAAAAAAAGAACGCTTCGTGTATGTTTTGCGTGAAATTGATGATTCTTTTTTTTTTTTTTTTTTTGGGACCTGCAATGCAATTACGGGAAGGAGTATAGATGGAGTAGTGTTTGAGCACATTCGACTTAAACTTTACCATACTGAAAACGACTGGAAGGACCTCTGCGGGGAGTTTTTCTACATACAAACTGTTCACAAAAACTATGAGTTCATTGGTATATCGACCACAAATGGATGTGCTCGCACTAAGAAACGTGTTGTACGCAAATACGATCGGGTTTCGGTAATAAGTTCCTTGATTTTGTTAGAACATATTGCATTGTAGTAACGATAGAATAGCTAAAAACAACCGGCATTGCGTCGATACTCCATTGAGTTAATAGAGTTGGGTACCTTACTGGTACCGATATGCGCCTTCGCCCTCTCCTGTATGCGGTTGAGTAAGCTCAAGAGTTGTATTCCATTTTCTGTCAGATATAGGTGGTATAAATCTTAAGGCGTTCAAATGAATTAAAGTATCTCTTGCACCGTCTTAAAACACCGAGACACTTGAATGCTTTTTTTGTGACTAGAAAAGTGTGATCATTCCATCGATTAACACATCGGATTTTTATGCAAAGAATATTAAGAGCTTATGATTCCTTAACACAAACACCGTTCATAATTACAGAGTAAGCAGCATGTTCAGTCATGCGCCTTTGCGTAAGCATACGTTATAGGGTGTTAGGAGCATTAAAATCTACCCTATTCATATGACCCCATTTGGATATTGTTACGGTATTACGATTAAGTGTATAATTCATGTTTTGCCTCAGCCAGCGGTGTTGAGTATGACGATTTTTTACGATATAACAAAAAACGATATGATATACTGTGTTCTCATATCGTAAGCTATTTACGATATGAAAACACTGAGAAAGCCATACACCGTTCATGGCTTTCTCAGTGTTGTCATATCGTAAAAACCGTACGATATGACAACATAGTTCGAGACTAGGTTCAGGCAAGCCATCAACATCATGAATTTTTCTGATGTTAATTGGTGTCTCATTGTGTTGATTGCTGTTGGACTTGGAAAGTGGTGAAGGCATAGCATTGATCACTTAGCATTACCAGCAGCGATTAATACTGACATATACTAGTGTACTTCGCAGCACCCTCCTTTGTCGGTATTGTAGAAGAATCGTCGGCAAAGTAAAAAAAGAACTAACAGAAACTAAAAAAAACATAGCGTCAAAAAATTAATGCCTCCTCTTGACAGCAGAGGCGCTGCAACACTGCTCAAAAAAAAGGTGTAGCAGAGATGTAAATGAATTAAGCTTTTTCCTCACTTTACTACCTCTTACCTCTACATTATTCATTTTCAAAAGAAGGTATCACATTAATCAATTAATTGCCTGAGTTGGTTACTTATCTCTATATAAAAAAAAAATACAAAATTTAGTTCATGCTACTTAGCAACCAAAGAAATGCCAGCATATATATTAGCTAGCCACAACAAATTATTTAAATTTTTCCACATAAATTCTTGAGAATATCTCGAATAAATTAATAAATTTTCAATTTATTCATTATAAAATATTAATTAAAGACTAGATTGATTATTGAGGCCTTCGCGCCTTAAGGACATTAGGCAAGTTTTTCTGCAGTAGATGCTCCAAAAATCCATTACAATCTAAAACAATATGTAAAAGATATTCCGAGAAATATCGAAATAATTTTCCAATTCCACAATTTTTGAAAAATTCAAATAAAGCTTCTTTATAAAAACTCTTATAAACATTTACCAAAACTCTGAAAATTATATGTGTAAATGACATGCTACCATTTAACTAATTCCATTTTTTTAGTTTTTTTATAATTATAGACTACTATTATATTCAAATGTTGGCCTTTCCTTTTTTTTTAATTTTTTTTAACCATATGCAAAATCAGCTCATGTGATATGAATTTTAGTTTGCGGTTTTCCTACATGCAAATAAAATCTTTAACATATTCACAAATGTTACAATAAAAACGTGATTAAGACTTCTTGTTGTCCTATAAATATGTTCGTAAACTATAACATTACAGAGATCACATCACACTGAATAACAACGTTTTAAGATCAAAAATACAAGAGGAAATAAAAAACGAAAAGTTGATCAAAAGTAATAGTAGTGGTCACCCTATTAAATAAGTAAAGGTTGTTGTAAATTAAATGATAAAACTTTTTAGCTAGAAAGTATATAATTATGCTTCGGTAAGTTCTCGCAACTTCAACCCAATATTTATATTATTGGAAGGTTACAGGAAATTGTATCTGTGGCTTTAGTGGCTAATTCATACAATGGAGCTACTGCTTACGTATGCGATCCGAAATTACTCCGTTTCAAGTGCAATTAGACAAGCTTCGGCGAAGCTTCCGTGAAAGGCAAAAACATAGAAATAAATATGTAGTTTTCTTTATCTGAGATTATTACAAAAGAATAATAAAAAAAATTGTAACACAGATAATTTGAATAAACCAAATACTCACCATCAAACGTAGTGTGCAGCTATAAATGTTGCCGCCAAGAAATCTTTGAAAAAAAAAATATATTTAGAAATACGTACAAGTAATCGACTGACAAGTGTTAATTGAATTCATGTTGAGTGGTAATCATAATAATAACAGTCAACTATAAGATAGTTTATGAAACGATCACAATAAAGACATTGATGTTGGACCAAGAGCAGAAAAACTAAAATAAACAAAACAAAAATCTACAACCATGATGAGGACACATGAATGCAATGGTATAGAGGATGGTGATCAAAATCGTCATAATGATATTGTTTCTTATTTTAGTCAGGCTTAAAGCTGTCATTAACAAGACATGGCTGATGTAAAAAAGGACAATTTTCATGAAGAGGAAAAAAATGATATTGAAGAAATTTGAAAACACTGACGCCATCAATATAAATTACTCAATTAATGTCATTTTGTCAGGTACAACAACATTTCATACACAATATCTTCATACTACAATAACAAAAAAACTATAATCATAATAATAACGTGATGAAAACACTGATATTCTTGCGACTGTTGTTCAGTCAACGTTGTGGTGGTATTAGTGTTGTTTTTGATGTTGTAAACGTTGTAAATTATAATGTTCAATTTATAGATAAAATAATACTTAAACTCTCGTGTGACTACATAATACTTGAACATCGAATAAACTTTTGTATGAATAACGTGCTTAACAAAATTGTAGTTAAGATATGGATACACTGAAGAAAAAGCTCTTTTTTGATTTGATTTGATGAGAAGAAGTTTTCAACTACTATTAAAGATTTTTAATTTATAAAATAATGAAAACAATTAAATTTTTTTTTAAAGATCAGCACTCAGAGCATGGCGCATACTCATGCAATGCATTATGACGGAACTACCGAAAATAGTTCACGGAAAAAATTAGCACCTAAATTGTTCAAATGTTTGTCTAAAATAAATTTTCATTTCAGTAAATGTTCTTTACTGCTTTTTTGCCTAAAATGAAATTTAATATTCTAGAATTCTGAGCAACACGTTCGACCTTTTAGACACAAACCTCTGATCAAACCAATTTAAATT
The DNA here is from genome assembly GCA_956483635.1 of Panzeria rudis. NCBI lineage: Eukaryota > Metazoa > Arthropoda > Insecta > Diptera > Tachinidae > Panzeria > Panzeria rudis. The sequence continues at coordinate 123,375,267 of OY101449.1, forward strand.
ACATGGGTTTGATTAAAGGTTTGTGCCTAAGACGAGCTCCTGAGCGAGTTCAAATTAGTTGGACCGAAGTTTATAATTTTTAGAAAATAGTTTTTACTGAACCTGTAAATTTTTTGTTTGATTTTTATTAAGGGCACGATCACTAGCAACAAGAACAGAAACCAGTTTACTGTGTCGTAACAAGACTTGGCTCCAACTCGTTCGAGCTGATACAGCAGCTCGTCTCAGACACAAACCTATGATCAAACCCATTTAAACTGCATGAGTTTGATCATAAGTTTTTGCCTAAAACAAGCTGTTGATTAAGTTCGAACGATTAGGAGACAAGTCTAGTCATAAATAAATTTAAAAAATCAAAAAAACCCGACTGCGTAAAAATAAAAAAAACAACTTTAAAGCGTCACAGATCCTAAATGGTCGTTCGAAACTAAAAATCATAAGAGAAACCTAAATATGTTTTTCAAATACCTGTCGATTGATACCCATTTTGATATAGTTCGCTGCCTTTTTATTTATTTCGTATAAGCAATATGTCGTCTGTTGGCCGCCATATTGAATTTTGACTACTGTCATATCTTTAGTGACACTCCCCGGATTAAGACGAATCGATTGACGTAAGAATCGTCATAATCGATCTACGTGTTCGGTTTATATAGTGCCGCAAGGGAACACATACACATACATAGGCTGATAAACACAATACCCTTCTTGCATTGCGCAGTCGGGTAAAAAACAACCACCATACAATTATTACCTAACGTAAATGGTAACAAATTTGTTTATTGAAGATTTATGTATTAATTCTAAATAATTTTTTTAGAGTCATAAGATAAACATACAGAGTTGAAGATATTTAACAAAGTAAATTTCATAAATGCTTCATGGACACTTTTAAAAAATTTTTATAGATTAAAAGAAAAAATTTGTATGATATAATACAAAAAAAATCAGCAAATGTTATTCTTAGCTTCAGTTAAAAAGAGTTTTCAGTGAGTCAGACAAAATATTTTTTTGATATATGGGCATTTCCTCCGAATGGTCAACCAAAATATCAAAAATATCATAAATATTGCTAAAATTTCGTTATTTCATATTAAGTAAAATAGTATATTTCTTGTTATAAGTGTTACCTCATACTATGAATTGAGTATTAGAAGTTGACTTCTATTTTGCGTACGTTCGTGACCAAATGTTTATAAATCTCATTATGAAAACTTTAGCTAGATGAAGTCCATCTTTTGCACTAAACATAGATCTACCAAAATGCTATCGAATCGTAAAAAAATCCTAGGAAAAGTTTTGTTTTCAATATTCTTTATACGTCAAAAGCGTACGAACGTACGTTCGTAGCCCCAGGAAATGTCCATATGCCAAAATAAAAAAATCCAGAAAATATTATTGTTTTATTCAGTAAACATTTTTGTCTGTAGCTCTTAAGCATTTTTAGACAAATTGTTTTATAAATTCAGACAAAAATATTATTAGATATATAATAAAAAATCCAGTAAATATGTTTGTTTGATTCAGTAAATTATTTTGTTTTGAATTTGTAAATATTTTATGTTTACTTAAAAAAACACCGGTTTTTTAATGAAACTGTTAAGGCATTTTTGTTTGTTCCTACAAATTTGTTTGTAGGTCCCTTTCTAAACAAAATATTTATTAATTCATTAAATTTCTTTACTGAATATTAAATTCAGTTTTTTTTTGAGTTATGAGAAGGAGGCTAGTAGGAATACTGTTTATAGACTTGTTTAATGAATTGAACATTCCAACATTGAAAATGACTGAAGAGACTTCTTCAACAAAGCTTACTGCACATACGATCTGTTCGGCTAAGGCACATGTAATGCATACAGCGATTCACAGACGTATCGGCCATAATATAATGATGAAGAAAGTTTTGTTCGCACTAAAGAGCGGTCTACTATAACAAGTTTCCTGATTTCTTTATAACTCATGTAAATCATATTGCAATAGCCACTACATGATGCTCATCATATGGTGTAGCTGCAATGTTATACTTATTTCGTTTAAAAATTTGTAGCGTGTATTTTGCTTAAACTTTAATAAACCACATTGAAATCATTCTAAAAAACTGATTTAGTTTTTACCTATTAATATCATTAAATTAAAAAATTTTCTCTCAGTGTATATAAACTTTAGTTTTCACAAACATGATGTATAAAAATGTTTAGCAAAAACACATTTAATTAAGCATCAAATAAACATTGCTTTCCTTAGGTCTTTAACTTTTAATCTTATAACCCTTTTTCTTAAGAGATTATGACCTAAACTTATATATATATATATATATATATATATATATATATATATATATATATATATATATATATATATATATATATATATATATATATATATATATATATATATATATATATATATATATATATATATATATATATATATATATATATATATATATATATATATATATATATATATATATATATATATATACACTTTTGATAAGTTTGTTTTTCTTATAGTTTTTAAAGCCTTTAAACTCTCAGCACTCATGGATAGTGGCTCCATTTGAACTGCTAAGATTTAAATTTTAATTAAAAATATTACCTTCACTAAAAATATATCCACAAATTTTGATTGATTTTTTTTTTAATTTTTTTGCAAAATTGAGATAAACATATATTAATGTCTTTATAATAATTTAAAATTTAGGTTGGTTTTTATGTTTAAAAATAATAATTGAATATATGTTTTTGTTGCTCTATCTTAAGCACGCATAAGATTTGTGACGCCTGCAACGCCCTCTATGACTGCTGTTTACGTAGAAGTAACAATAAAAAAAAAAACACAACAGTAAGTAATACAATGAAAAATTAAATGAAACCAAATCAAGCCATTGTTAAGAGTCTTAAAATATATTGAACGATTATAATTAACTTGCAATCACTAATAGTTTTATGAGAAGAAAAAAAGGGGCATTCCATATTATGTATGTATAATATGTTCATTTTATGGTAAGTAGTTTTGTGACCTTATCTTGAAACAAAAGACTTAAGAAGCAGACATCATTTATATTACTTGATGTTTTTAAGAAAACAATATTTTCTAAATAATATGTATTAAATTTATTCGATATATTGTCAGGAATACGTTAAGTAATCATAATATTAAATTATTTACATCGGCTAAAATAAATGTTTTACTTTTATAACGTCATATAAAATAAAAAATGGTCCATCATCATTTTTAAAACATTTCAGGAAAGATAAAAAACTTAATCAAGAGCAAAATATTGTGTTTATAAAAATGAATTTCTCTATGTAGTATCATTAATAAAGTCTAAATCAATGGTACTATGCTGCAAAAATAATTTTTTTAGTCATAAAAGTTTGCTTAAGATTTTTACCTTTCCTCAAAGTTTTTTAAAAATTAGGATTTATGTGATTATATGTATATATAAAATTTTTTTTAAACTTAATACTTCCAAGTTATTTAACAATAAAAAAAATGTATTGCACTCTTTATAGTTGCGTCGTTTTATTATAAAATTTTAAGTCGAGTAAAGGCAAAATCGAGTTAAGGTCCCTTTCTGGTTCTTTTCTTACAATCTCTTCAAATACTCCGATATTAGAAAAAGCTATAACGAGTTGTATTTTAACATCCTAGAAAGCCAACATATTAGATTTACTTTCTTTTATCAAATACAACCCGCGAAGAGATTAGCTTCTCTGCAGAAAACACCCAGGGTCTTAGGCGGGAATCGAACCCACGGCCTCTGAAGTGACAGGCTAGCA